>BTSY01000004.1:25948085-26663789 GCA_036245785.1 Pristionchus fissidentatus | reverse complement strand
ACTCCTAGTCTACTCGAAATTTCATCGCGCCATCGTGTTTTAGGCCTTCCGACTGGTCTCTGCTTATTCCATGGAGTCCAATTAGCGACTCTAATGGCCCATCTATTTGATTTATTATTTATAAGAAATTTATATTAGGGACCACCGAACCGGGTATTCCAAAATTAGAGCCGGGGGAAAACACCAACGACAGAAACGGCCCGGGAATACAAATATGTGCAGGAAAACTGTTTTTTCGGTGTATTTCGAGTTTTAAGGGGTGCCCCTATCAGGATTTGTTCTTTATATGAAAATAAGATGACTGCGAAGTAGCACACACAAAATTAAGCAAATCCGTACTAGCCAATGTGTTAAAATTCTTGCGCGATGTGTGTCGATGTCAAATTATATTTAATAGCTTTTGTTTTAGAAGGTGCCCCTATGGAAGTAGTGTATTTATTCATTTTTGGTAGTCCGATGCATCTTTAGAGAAGTTACAAGGAAAATCCGTATTAGCCAACCTTTCGTATTTTGGCTTCAAATATTACGAGTTGAACACTGTAGCTATTGATTATGAACTAGTTATAATTTACAAAACTTAAAATTAAATATTATTTTATTATCAATGGCTCCGAAAAGGCAGCTAGAACTGAATACATGCTGTAAAGACTATATTAGTCAAGGAAACAGCTAGAATAACTGTCAAAACTAGATGATCTGACCCAACCGATGTTCGTTCGCCCCACCGAACTCATGGCGCAACGATGCCGCATGAGTTCGGTGGGGCGACTACACCACGCAGAGCGGTGCTTAGAAATTTGTTTGATACTGGTTGAGTAGGAAATATTTTATAAATCAGGAAACGCTGTCGTGATTCTGCATCCCTCATTACCCCGAAGGCACGAAATTTGCAATTTTAGGAATAATTTTCAATTTTACGCGGTGGTCCCTAAATTTATATATCACGCGTGTCACGTAAGGATCGGGACAAGTTCCGTACACCCAAAAATTCGAAATGCTGAATGAAACGTTTTTGGATAGCTCTCATGGTGCTCGAAAAGATAGCGTTTCGCTTTTTTGCATTATGTCGATTTTGACGACGATAGACGGTGAATACTGTCTGAAACGGGAAATGGATCCCCACTTTGAAGCTGAATATCTCGCTTCAGAGCAAAATTGAGATGAACTTCACTTAGAGACAAATTGTAGAGAATTTCCAGGAGATTATAATGAACGCAATTAGATTTCCTGAAATTAATTATGAGGCGAGTTAATTGGCGGAAAGCTGCCGTTTGCACCATATTTCGAGACCAGAAAATTTTATTTTCTCAAAAGCTGGAGCTTGATATTACGCGTCGATTGATGTATAAAACATAGGGTCGAATCATTTTAGAAATCAGTGCTTTATCCAATAAACCGAAATAAATCCAATATTTTGCTATTTCACACCTCTGGAATAGAGGAGTTGCTATGATCTACCACTCTCCTCTCTCAAAGGTCAACTGCCCTCCTCGTTTCACACACTCTCTCGTCTTGAGGAGAGAGACTGATAGCACTGATCTCTCACTTTTTGAGCAGAAAAAACGGCTAAGTATGGAATTTTCGAATCGTTTTTCATCTCAAACACTGATTTCTAAAATGATTCGACCCTACAAACTATATGAGAGGAATCGGGAGAAACTCGAGGACGAAGTGTCACTTCGAAAAATCATGATTTTTAAATTTCCTGAAAATTTTAGGCAAAGTACTACAAAGTCTCCTCTATCGAATATATCTATCTAGCGTTGCCAGAATTTTTTTAAAAAAATTAGTATTGGAGTGAAACACAAACAAACATGGTATGTTTGGCATTTTTTTCCAAACTTGCAAAGTTTGAAAAATCATAACTTCCTTCAAAATAAAGATACAGATTAGCGGTTTGGTTTCGTAGATAGAGACAACAGTTGGCTACAAACTACAACCAACGTTTTCATTCCAGCTTCATGCAGCGATGCGGGGTGGTCGCTTTTGTAAATAATCTTATTATTTTCTCAAAAGTTAGAAAGAAGAACCCCCTCCTAGTACGTCATTGTGGTATGTGTGGGCACTTATTCTAGCCTGAATATGAAATGCCGGAGAGGGTGTATTGTAAAGAAGCGCACAAAAATGTGAAATCTGGTTAAAATTTCTCATCGAAAAGTGGTGTCGATATGTCTCATTTGGGGTTTAATCCAATGAAAACGAACTAAAAATAATATTTATGTTGATTAAAATACATTTTATTAGGTCGTTATTCGACTAAAAATTTTTGAAAAATTTAAAATCTAAATTTTGATTATATTTTATTTTCTCTGGTTCGAAGTTCTAGTTTCCTGCAAGTATCTTAGTATTCTCGAATATGAATTTTGAAATGCGTACTTGCCCATATTATACTCTGTGATCATGTTTACCGAATTTTTCTTTCGAAAAAAAATTAAAAATGTTATTCATAAATTCAAATGCAACAATATGCCTCGTCACTTCATCAACGGTTTCTTCAGGAGATATGCAACATTCGTCCTTTTGAAAGTGAGTTGCCATCTATTCGTAGAAAGAAGTTATACCGTCTAGAAAACCGTGCGTTTGACAAACGACGCGCGATCTGCCTTCTCTAGCACTCTCTCACTTCAGCACGCTCTCTCGCCCAGGTTCGGACCCCGGCCATAGAACCAATCTTTTGCCATAGTTACATTAACTTCATAAGAAGTGTTTCAGGTAGAATTTGCTTGATTCCTTTGAGGCGAGGCTCTGGCAAAAGACTCACGCCCATCTCGGGGCCCGAACCTGGGCGAGAGAGCGTGCTGAAGTGAGAGAGTGCTAGAGAAGGCAGATCGCGCGTCCTTTGTCAAACGCACGGTTTTCTAGACGGTATAACTTCTTTCTACGAATAGATGTCAACTCACTTTCAAAAGGACGAATGTTGCATATCTCCTGAAGAAACCTTTGATGAAGTGACGAGGCATATTGTATCATTTGAATTTATGAATACCATTTGTTATTGTTTCGAATTAAAAATTCGGTAAAAATGATTACAGAGTATAATATGACAAATACGCATTTTAAAATTTATATTCGACAATACTAAGATACTTGCAGGAAACTAGAACTTCGAACCAGAGAAAATTTAATATAATCAAAATTCAGATTTTAAATTTTTCAAAAAATTTTAATCGAAAAAAAACATGATAAAATGTATTTTAAATAACTTAAATATTATTTTTAGTTCGTTTTCATTGGATTAAACCCCAAATGAGACTTATCGACCCCACTTTTCGATGAGAAGTTTTAACCAGATTTCACATTTTTGTGCGCTTCTTTACAATACACCCTCTCCGGCATTTCATATTCTGGCTATAATAAGTGCCCACACATGCCACAATAACGTACTAGGAGGGGGTTCTTCTTTTTAACTTTTGAGAAAATAATAAGATTATTTACAAAAGCATCCACCCCGCATCGCTGCATGAAGCGGGAATGAAAACGTTGGTTGTAGTTTGTAGCCAACTGTTGTCTCTATCTACGAAACCAAACCGCTAATCTGTATCTTTATTTTGAAGGAAGTTATGATTTTTCAAACTTTGCAAGTTTGGAAAAAAATGCCAAACATACCATGTTTGTTTGAGTTTCACTCCAATACTAATTTTTTTTTAAAAATTCTGGCAACGCTATTCGATAGAGGAGACTTTGTAGTACTTTGCCTAAAATTTTCAGGAAATTTAAAAATCATGATTTTTCAAAGTGACCTGGAATCCCAAAAATGCTCGATTCTCTCCCGATTCCTCTCATATATCAGTCGACGTGTCTTTTCCATATCTACAATCTTAGCGAATAAAATTTTCTGGTCTCGAAATATGGTGCAAACGGCAGCTTTCCGCCAATTAACTCGCCTCATAATTAATTTCAGGAAATCTAATTGCGTTTATTATAATCTCCTGGAAATTCTCTACAATTTGTCTCTAAGTGAAGTTCATCTCAATTTTGCTCTGAAGCTAGATATTCAGCTTCAAAGTGGGGATCCATTTCCCGTTTCAGACAGTAATCATCGTCTATCGTCGTCAAAATCGACATAATGCAAAAAAGCGAAACGCTATCTTTTAGAGCACCATGAGGGCTATCCAAAAATGTATACAAGTATGGGTGTCAGAAATTGTACGTCCACACCCTCATTTTGTCCCGATCCTTACGTGACACGCGTGATATTGATTCTAGTTGTTAACTAGAGTCAATTAATCAGTATTTGTATTATTGACCCGTACGGGCCTTAGATTGGCCCCTGAGATCGAAGATCCCAGGGGCGTGCCGTACGGCACTTAGAATTGCCTTGAGACAGTTTCCCCTCTCGCAGCGGCTGCGTACGCAGCTTAAGTTGGTTGGTGTTAGGTAGTATAATATAATGTTACAATGATGGTCATCCCACACTATCCGAGGAATGGGACCGTACTCCTCAACTCACTCAGACATGCAGAAATAATCTAATTGAATATGATTACAATATCGATTGTTAATTCAAGTGTACTACAAGTTGAATAAGTTAAAACTATAGTAGGTATGGCTGTTTCGCTCCCTTAGCGTCAGACAGCCATACCCCTCCTGGGGGGAGCTCGTCAGTGACGGCCCCAGGAGTGGCTTGGTCAATTTAATTTTTTTTAAATAACAAAAATCAGATGATAAACTAGAATATTATTGCCATTTCACATTCCCGTTTCTGTCAGTCGTCGTGAGCGGTCCCTCTCCATTTTCCTCTGATGGAGAAGGGACTTCCCTAGTTCCCCGGACCCCCTCGTCTTTCTACCAACGACTCGACAAGATCGGAATCCCCATCCTAGCCGGCCTGGTCACCGTGGATGGGTACACGGCGACCACAAAATGAACAAAAGGGCGAGTGTGAAAAACACGGTAGGATTCCAGATTGATCAAAATATTCAGAGAAGTCGTGGTAGGAACCCCGCGGCTGATTAAAAATAGGACCAGTGTGATCTGAGGTGATGCGTAAAGTACGTTACTAGCTTTTAGTTTATGCCGTTTATTGACTACAATTTCTTTATTTTATGTATCTTTCATGGAATTTCGAACATTCTGCGTTGTTTAAGCACAAAATGAAAGAGATTGGTGATCTAATCGCCTCGGAAGATGCGCGTTCAATCAAAAGCACAATAAACTGAGACTCTCTCTTTATCTCGTTGCATCAGTTATATTTATAAAATCCGGCTCGATTTCACTAAATCGGATGCGCCGGGAAAGCTGATAGCGATAATTTGGGGCAAAAATAATGAGGTTGAAAATCTTGTTCAAAAACCGCGACGCAGCCGCAACGCACGTAAGCATCACAGCATAATCGCCCTTGTGATCGCCGTGGGGTATGACCGTTTGATGTTGGCTACTTAGATACCAGTTTCGCTAATTCTCAATTTGATTGATGATTCGAGCTTGGTGGACTCAAGTGGATGAAAGATGCGCCATCCGTTCGTCAGGACTGCCTTCAGCCTCACGTAACCTCCCCTTTCCTCCTACGTCCATGGTCCTAAGAGAGATCTCGTCTATTCCTCCAGCAACTTCAAAGAAGATGGTCTGTGAATGGGAAGAAGACCGATCCACTACCCCCGACCACAGCTGAAATGATCCGTGAATACTGAGAAGAGTGATCCTAACCCCTGAAACCACATCCTCACCTGACGTTACCGTCTGACGTGATAAACATTGTATTGTATTGTATTATTGCCGAAAATGGTCTAGAAATCAAATCAAGGGGAAGGGCGAGAAAGGGCGAATGTTTTGGATCGAATGAGGAATGACCTCTCTCTCTCCCTTTTATAGTGGGGTTGTTATTCTCTCCCTTTGAACTCTTGATCGCGCTTGGTCTCTCGTCTCGCGTCCCTTTGCACGTGCGAGGTCAAACATCTCTGATCAGAGTACACCCCATTTCTGATCATTTTCTGATTTTTCTGATCCATTTCTGATCATTTTCTGATTTCTGATTCTGATCAGACATTTCTTTCTCATTTTGAGAGATTATGGAGATGAGCAATTAGTGTATTGCCTAATTCTCCTTTACTTTTTCATATTTTACTGAAATCGAGGGATTTCGAGACACGCACTTCAAGATTGTAGAGACGAGAATTTCTTTTGGGTATTTATTTTCAAGATATCTTTTCAGTAAATCTCGCATTTTATTTTCAAAGTCTTGGTAGCGGAAACAATTTCGGAATATTCGTAAAGTTTCTCCGTAAAATGTGTTTAATCCGATTCTTAGTGGAATTGTCGAATTGTAGTGAGGGTATCTCACAATGTGAAAGTCATAGCTGTCTGTTTTATTATAAAGGCTTGTTAGACATTTCCCATCCGGAGTAATCGAGATTTCCAGGTCTAAAAAGGTTGACTTCACGTTAGTTTCATTGGTCCTCTCAAGTTCCAGAGAAGAATGTTATATTATGCTAGACAAACAAAGTTTGTTGACGTATAATATTTATTATGCTTTACTGCGAAATCAATCACAATTGCTATGCTTCGCCAGAGCTCACATAAATCTCTTTTTCAACAACGACGAACAGAAAGGGAAAAATGACTAGTCTCGATGGAGAGATCAAATTCCATTTGTCACGTAGTCGAATTTGGACAGACGCGTAGATCACTGATAGCTGGTAGTGTAGATCAACGATCGACGTGTGTAGATCAGAGATGCGCGTTTGTCTCTGTAGGGGTTATTCCCTGGTTTCGTCAGTCGCTTCTTTTAGAGCTCACGGGGTGGTGACTCTTCTGGTCCTTATCAACCAATTGCAGCCAAACAAACACCATGTGTGTGTGGCGTAAAGAATGCTCTAAGAAACTGTTTTAGGGCATGGTAGATCATAAGACCTCCAGTCAAACAGTACTCTACATCGTTAGAGAAAATTTTCCATTATCCGAACAACCCAACTCCACGAATATGCTGCTCAAAGGCGTGGCAGCATACTCGTCACGGGTCGTGATAGGCAACTTGGCCAAAAAGGAAACACCGAGAAGGAGATAGTGAAATGACCGCCATCAATCACATGGGTGGGACTCGTAGAGATTTGGGATGGAGTATGTGATTGATCTCGCAGTAAAGCATAATAAATATTATACGTCAACAAACTTTGTTTGTCTAGCATAATATAACATTATACTTCACTGCTCAATCAATCACAATTGCTACTTTGTCACTGCGGTCATAGAACCTCTGGTCGTAATCTCGTCAGTGTGGGCTTTGTTCACATGGCAAAGAGCCGGTAGAACGAAAGGTCTCAGTAGCGTCCAAATGCGACTGAACGGGACATTCTCGTGAACGCCCTTTGAGGGACTCCGCCAAAAGATGAACTCGACTCTAGTACACAGTTCATTCTGAATAGCTGTTGTATCAAACGTGGATAACCTCTATTCAAACGGCGATACCCGTGAACCCATCTCGCACACTCGCTCTAGGAGAGCTTAAGTGCATTTTACACTCTAGTGTTAGATTCATCTGCATTCCACCGAGGAATTCCAGGAATTCGAGATGTTAGAGTTACGGCGTCTCTCCCCCGAACTCACAAAGCGAAAGAACAAATGAGTGCGAACAAGCTGCTCATGTTCAATGTTCTGTCTATGTTATTACAACAGTTAGATGCGCACGACTTTGATCGGATTCAGTGAATCATTGATCCAGCGGAGTATGGGAGAAACGATTATGGAAACCATTTTATCCATCCAAGTAAGTACCGCAAAACGTGCCAAACGCTTTTGATGTGAGTATGTCTTGGGATTGTCCCATCATGGTTCATTTTCAAGGTTACCCGTGGGGTAAACATAGCCAGAACATGAGGGATAAATGAATCTCCGCATTGTTTCTTTTGAGCGTTGCAAGCTCGTGCCATGAACCAAATTCATTCGGAATGGCTGCGAACATCTCGGAAACATTGTCCCCTTTTAAATTCGATGCTGCATTTATTCACTTGAATGGATCTCGCGCTCTGGATATACAGTTATCCAAACCAAATTATTGCATTGATTCGCAATTCTTGCGAGTGATGGGATTTTTCAATCCAATATACATGTCAGTAAGAAACTCTAGGACAAACTGTCGGAACGACCATTTCTGCCCAGCTGAAAGTCACCGCTCGAGGATTACTCAGTTTCTTGATTAATACTCTCTTCTCTGGGGGAGCAAGGGATCGATCACTGAGTCAATATATTCCTTGCTTCACATCCAGAAGAATGAGCATGCGTTATAATCTTCCTGAGGGGAATGACGACACTCTTGGTATGTACATACCACGGTTTAATATCATACTGGCTTGCACCAGTGCGACTACCACCTGAGAAATCGCAACATCTGACCTCCTCGTGTTATACCCGGTTATTTGCATATGAGAGAATGTCTGAGTCGATTGAGATTCTCCCAAGAGCGGCCGTACAAGCAAAAACAAACCTATGCTGAAAAGTTGTCCCTAGGGTAAACTTTGACCGTAGAGACCGAAAATCGACATAAGAAGTTGCATAGATCAAACCCGGCTGAGATATGTTTCATCAGATGTCAAAAAGTGAAATTTTCAACTTTGACAAAACGCATTCAAACCACCTATGTAGCTATATATTTGGATAGCTCTCCATGAGAGGAACATTTTTTGTGTTGATACCCAGTATCTAGCTCGTCTGTGAAAGAAGTTGTAATTTTTTGAAATCTCAAATTCAAAATATCCGTATCTAGACTTTACCCAGTGCACTTTTAACTATGTTCATTCGATTCAGCGTGCGAATTTACCCCATGTTGCTTGAAATAATCCAAATCCATCGTGCCCACCTTGGTGAAAATAATCACCGAACGTGCGCCGCTACACCAAACCGCGACGTGACACGCGACGCGCGCCGCAATTTCGTAAACAAATGGCATAATTTTGGCGTCAAATTTAGTTTTACAATACATAAACATGTTAAATATCAAAACTGGCTTGGTAACGCGCACCAAAACGAATGATTTAGCAAAATCCTAAAAAAATATTATTTTATTTTATTTTAAATTTTTCTATCAAATTCGCTACGGAAAAGGCATATACGATGCCCTATACATATTTTCTCACAATGCCTCACTGATTTTAACCACGTTCTCTCGAACATGTCAACAAACTACTGGTTTTTATTACTTAAATTTTAAACCAATCAACGAAAGCAGCAAAAATCGAATCTTTCGAGCGGCGACCGAAATCGAATCATACTGAATAAATGTTTTACGGATGCCTACGACAGATTGAGGGTTTATTACAATATTTAAATAATTTCCGCGGACTAATGGTGCTGAATTATATATATAGTAAAATAAAAGAAGTTAAATTTCGAAAAAAAGTTTTCAGTTCTTTTTTTAAACTTAATTTTTTCTCAAAATAACATCTAAAATAAGCTTTTCAAAATAATTCTGATGCTGACAAAGAAAACGAACATAAATTGGATTCGATATTTCACCACTGTATTCGTACTCGTATACTACTCGTGGAAAGCTGAAATATTTCCGATGTACCATTAATTACGATTAGTTTTGCATCTGAATACCATTTGAACGCATATCTGATTTTTTTCTTCAGAATTTGCAGTCCAAAGAAAACAATTGAAAACATGTTTTTCGAAATTTAACTTCTTGTATTTTTCTCTCTAACTATATATATAATTCAGCACCATTAGTCCGCGGAAATTATTTAAATATTGTAATAAACCCTCTATCTGTCGTAGGCATCCGTAAAACATTTATTCAGTATGATTCGATTTCGGTCGCCGCTCGAAAGATTCGATTTTTGCTGCTTTCGTTGATTGGTGTCAAATTTAAGTAATAAAACCAGTAGTTTGTTGACGTGTTCGAGAGAACGTGGTTAAAATCAGTGAGGCATTGTGAGAAAATATGTATAGGGCATCGTATATGCCTTTTCCGTAGCGAATTTGATAGAAAAATTTAAAATAAAATAAAATAATATTTTTTTTAGGATTTTGCTAAATCATTCGTTTTGGTGCGCGTTACCAAGCCAGTTTTGATATTTAACATGTTTATGTATTGTAAAACTAAATTTGACGCCAAAATTATGCCATTTGTTTACGAAATTGCAGCGCGCGTCGCGTGTCACGTCGCGGTTTGGTGCAGCGGCGCACGTTCGGTGATTGTTTTCACCAAGGTGGGCACGATGGATTTGGATTATTTCAAGCAACATGGGGTAAATTCGCACGCTGAATCGAATGAACATAGTTAAAAGTGCACTGGGTAAAGTCTAGATACGGATATTTTGAATTTGAGATTTCAAAAAATTACAACTTCTTTCACAGACGAGCTAGATACTGGGTATCAACACAAAAAATGTTCCTCTCATGGAGAGCTATCCAAATATATAGCTACATAGGTGGTTTGAATGCGTTTTGTCAAAGTTGAAAATTTCACTTTTTGACATCTGATGAAACATATCTCAGCCGGGTTTGATCTATGCAACTTCTTATGTCGATTTTCGGTCTCTACGGTCAAAGTTTACCCTAGGGACAACTTTTCAGCATAGGTTTGTTTTTGCTTGTACGGCCGTATCTCGATCGGCTCAGATAGTCTCTCATATGGCATTCTATAACCAACGCAAAGATACTCATCTCTTATTTCATTACTCATGTGGGGAGTATTTAAAGAAAGAGGCGCTGAGAAAAAGGTAAGGGAGTAAATACCCCACACGATCCAAACAGACATGGTTATTGGACTTGGAAGCACTAATAGATAGTGACCGAGAATCTGAGCCCTTTCGCTATTGCGAATATACCATGAATGCTCTGCAGGCACCAATCGCTAGGAATTGTGCTGAGACACGCAATTGTACTTGCTTGGCTGAGTCTCCCACGTTTTCGCACTGCCAACCAGTTCTGAGCGGTTGACAGGTACCGGGGGACCGGGGTATAGAGGTTTCAGGAACGTCAATGGTACAAGGACCATTCCTCCTTCGAAACTTCAAATTGCCTGACAGGCGTAATACTTGATTGGCATCAAATATATATTCTCACAAGAAGAGTTCCGGTGCCAAATGGTAGCGGAGTACCTGGTTTCGCATCTGATCATTTATAATGACATCAGAATTTGGAACTGTTCACAGTGACCGTAACTATTCACAGTACAGTATACAGAGGTGTGACCCTGGACCATAAACTGGAATAGGAAAAGTAAGAGCAATCCCCATATCTAGGCAGCAAGGTCCACGGGGAGTCTCTAATAAGACCAGCGCTGAATGGGCCAATCCAATCCGGAAAGCTCTAGCTCTTCTTCGGATATAGTTATGGTTGTACCACCAGTTTTACCATTTCGTGAGATAGTCAGGGTACGCACGACCGGACATCAACCAGGTGTGAAATCGATTGCAATTGGTAGGCCGCCTTAGGCCACTACACTTCGACCACATTGGATTGGAGCACGAAAAAAAAATGGTAGGAACTTGTTATTCCTCTTTCGGAGTCAGCTGCCGGCAGGCTAGTGACTGAAAATGTTCCCTCAGTGAGAAATCTTTGATAAATCATTCTGAGGATCATTCGAGATTACGTAGGTCGTTAACTATACATGTACTCACTGCTCGCCAGTGTTTTGTGCGTGTTCGCTTTGTATAATGTTCAACCCTCGCCCCTCAAAGTCTGAGTGAGACCATATCGGATGAAAGAGGACCAAATCGTTTTATAGATTTGATTGGGTAGATCGCGAGACCGCTTACCCACCCCCAGGGAGTTACCTCCACATATTGTGAAGTACCGGGGTTTGTGCAGGCTGATTACGAATTGGGAGGCCCCAAGAATATCGTAATTCCTCTGCTGTCACTGAATAGTCGATGTCCTTTTCCGCGCGGGGAAATCGATTTTAGCAGTGTTCTGCACCCCCCCCCTTTTTATAGGAGGAAAATAAACAATCTGATATCATGACGATACAAAGATCGATTTGATGAGGGGCCCAACAACTAACACAGATCGGCGTCTGGTTTTTTCTAGTACTTGTGACTAGAGGCTAGTGTTGATAACAACTGCCTTGGCTTCGACGCATCGATCGAATCAGGCCAGTTTTCGATAGTATCGAGAGAACATGCGCTCGGTTTACGGTTTCGTGCAACCGATAATTAATGCCGATCATGAGGCGATCTTACGGCACGTGATCCCCGATAGATAGGCCCTGTTAGAGGACTAGCAAGCAGTTCCCCCGGATAGGCATCGAACTAGTGGGACATTTCACCGAGGCTGGCTACTTCCCCAATTGCTTCATCTGCTCATTGGTCTTATAGGCACAGTAAACTTAGTCAAAGACTCTTTGCAGTATGGTATCCCACGCGGAATGCGATTCCCTAACGCGAGTACGTGCGGATTCACTGTGTCCCCCCGAGAAAGTGCGGGAAAGCCAATAAGGGAAGATGCGAGAGAGGTTCGGGAGACCGTTTCGATCTGCACATTGCGTGAACGACAACGGTAGTACGGTACTTTCGCCTCAACATATTAATCGTTGAGAGAGACAACAACCTCAACTAACTGACCATACTGTCTATTCAGTTTTTTGGAATGCTGAGTGGAATTTGCAGTCCCTTCAGGTTGAATAGGACTATGACACAACCGTCATCGAGATAGGTTATCTCAGTTGTCCAGATGTTAACCTGGTAGCACCAGACCGCACAATATTGGGTACGCAACCCTGAAAATGCTGCTCACCGCAGTGAAAAACAACACCTAGAACGCCCTTCAAGCGCTAGCTTGGACATTGCCAGGAACCCAAATCCGAGCCACGGTTCGACATGGACTTAACGGAGGAAACTGCACATCACATTAGTGGAAAGCAATGGCTATGGCGCCGACAGTGTCCGTGGGACAGATTCGAGCCATGAAAGACATGGACTTATCGAGAAACAACTATTCTAAGGAATAGTACCCACAAAGGGCAGCCCATTGGAGCCGGTTTGCACGCCATTTCCATGCAGGGTCTTGAGCAAGAGGACGAGAGTGGAGAGACCTCGGAGAAAGGACCAGAAGAGTCACCACCCCGTGAGCTCTAAAAGAAGCGACTGACGAAACCAGGGAATGACCCCTACAGAGACAAGCGCGCATCTCTGATCTACACACGTCGATCGTTGGGCACTTTCCTATATCCGTGCCAGGCCCCGCCCCCTTCCCTTCCAGAGGAGAGGAGGAGCTGACCTCCCGCCCAACCCAAGGGAGGGGCTAGAAGCCTTCAAAATAGCTGAGCAATCACCTTCCAATCGGCGATAGCTTCGCTGCTTTGTTGCAGTACTCGCCGCGCATCATTGACGCGAGCGAGCACTATGTCTAGGGAACGCGCGCTTTACTCGAGACGGGTTTGAGAGATGAGAGACACATATGAGAGGGGAGGAGCGGGAAAGAGGGAGCTGCGCAAACTCCGCCCACTCATGAGCGCGCTCTCCCCGTCTGTCAACCCCGTCTCGGGTAAAGCGCGCGTTCCCTAGACATAGTGCTCGCCCGCTCAGAAGCAGTTCAGCGCGTACTGGAACTCTTCGGCGCAGCCATGCCCGATTGAATGCTGATTGCTCGGCTATTTTGGACTGCCTCTCGCCCTTCCCCATGGATGGGCGGGAGGTCCGCTCCACCCTCTCTCGAGGGGGTGGAGCACAGGGGGCGGGGCCTGGCACTGATCTAGGAAAGTTCCGATCGTTGATCTACACTACCAGCTATCAGTGATCTACGCGTCTGTCCAAATTCGACTACGTGACAAATGGAATTTGATCTCTCCATGCAGACTAGTCATTTTTCCCTTTCTGTTCGTCGTTGTTGAAAAAGAGATTTATGTGAGCTCTGGCGAAGCATAGCAATTGTGATTGATTGAGCAGTGAAGTATAATGGTACATTGATTTGGTGAGACATTCGAAAAAATATGCATGTTTGATCTTCGGTCTATAAGGCTGTTGCAAAAGTCTGCCGATTTTGGAAGTGAACTTTACGCATTCCTATTTTGCTTCCTTCAAATAACTACGCATCGCGCCCATAGCAGGTGGTAGTAGGATTGTTGAATAACAAAATCCAATATTAGTTTAAATTGGCTCTGCCTTGCAATCACAGAAATATCGAAAATAAATATTGAACGAAAATTAGATACACAGTTCTTTGACCACTTGTGTCGTCTAGAACATTTCCTTGGGATCTCTATAGAAAAAGTGTGAGACTATACGATGTGCACGTTCATCGACTGGTGAGAACAGGCTAATAACATTCTTAGTTTCGGAGTTAAAGTTCTTCAAAATAGAGCACCGAGAAAAGAATGAGCCTTCTCAGTGCTTCTGGGGTATAGCTACTGTAGGCAGGGGTCATAGCTACTTCAGCGTGAAAGTATACTAGGGACGAGAATTCCATCAAACCGGGTCCCACGTCTCAGAGCCGGCTTTTAGCACATCATTCCACAAACAGGGGGTTTGTTAGCCAAACGGGAAAGTGGGTTTCAACGTCCTACCGAACTCTCGACACGAATCCCCTTTAGAATGGGCTTGGGGTACGGTAAGTTTCAGCCATGACTTTTCTAATTTTTACTTATTTTTTTACTTTTCTGCGTTTTCTATGTTACTTATGTCGTGTTTTTCTTGCTAAACTGGTCTATAATATTTCGAAACTAGAACGCGAATAGCATAAATTCATAATCGGCTTTTGAAATTATTATTTCGCTCGTGAAACATGCATTTTTGTTCTAAAGCATCTTATTTTCTTCTTTCGCTAAACAATTGTGCCCTCTTCAGTTCCATTGATTGTACCAGGCCGTAATCGACCGGTCGGGACCCTCGCACTCCGAATATGGATGTGACGTTGGAGGACGTCATCAAGAGTCACCGGCGGGACTTGTGAGTTTACTAATTGCATCGGTATCGATTGATTTATTGGTTTATTTAGGAAGGCTGCGCGTGCTCGGTGATTAGCGCACAAGCAGAATTGATGTGGCGCGGGGGTGCACTTCGACTTTACGTGGCAAATCGAGACGAAAAGAAGTCAAGAAGGAGATATTCAATTGTCCGCAAAAGTGAGTTAAAAATTTTATTTTATTATGTGTTATGGTTGCAAAACATACTAATTATCGTTACAATAGCGTGGAAATGTATAGTAAATTGATGACTGCGGTATTTAACCTCAGTTGCACTTGGCATAGTGATACCTATAAATAGGGGGGAACCTATGCCCATTTTTTCAATGACAAACATGCTATTGGTAATTCCAGGTCTCGGCAGTCTTCAACTAAGGAGACACTTATCATCTGCGTTGCCACCAACCCGAAGAAGATGCCGTACTGCTCATGGAGCGACTATCATTTCCTAACCCCCCCCCCATTGATCACGATAAAGCATAATTTGACTATAGCAGTAGAGTATTTGGGATTGAAATAGCATCCTGAAAGTCTCTAGCATGCTTTTCCTTTAATGTTTCATAATTTATTACCGATATTGTTGATAATGCATAAATGATTGACCATACATCTCTTGTTTCGTAATGGCAAATGGAGGATTGTGGGTTATATACAGATAGCCTTTCGCGGACGTTATCCTTTCGCGGGCACGTGCGGGGGGGCTGCGCCTCAGCGTAAACATGAGACTAAGCAGACTAAACCAACGCAGACTAAGCCTAAGCAGCCTACGTCTAAGCAGACTAAGCCTAATCATAATCAAAAGGCAGTAATATAACAAGAGAGCTCCTACAATAATGTCTGCGGCACACATTGATCAGTCTCTACCTTCAATTATTATTTTTTTTGGATAATGCCCGCTAATTCCCTTTCCTGTGAGGTTTGCCGGCTTGAGGGTAATGCCTCCCAAATGATAATGTCTCCGAAATGATAATGTCTCCGAAATGCAAATGTCGCGCGTAGGCTAACTGGATATGTCCAAAACATTAAGTGATCAAGGCGACTTGCAACGAGTTTTGGCATACTATAGCTTTGTTTGAATTTTGAACCGTTGGAGAAATTCAATTTCGTACCTTCAACATGTATCATAAATCATATAATTGTTAATTGTGGGTCACTTTCTTATTTGTCGCACTTTCTTATTTGTCTCACTTTCTTATTTGTCTCACTTTCTTATTTGTCCCACTTTCTTATGAGTCGCACTTCCACTTTTGGGAAGAATCCTAATTTTCACCTCAAGGTATTTACACGCAAAACTCGGAAATATCGATTTTGACCATGAACGCCGGGGTCTAAGCGCTTTGAATTCGAGTTCTGAACACTTTAAATACGATTTTGTCTTTGAGAAACACTTTCCCGGGGATACTGTAGAAGCACTACAGTGTTCCCCTGGGAATTTCCTATTCGCGGTCTAGCTCCTTTAAAAATTACGATCCAATTAGATCAAAATAGCATTTTCCGTAAACTGAAGGATTGGATTCGTTTACAGGGGATACTGTGGGGAGATTATGGTATTCTCCCTCAGATATTGAATATTCTAGGTCTACCTCATAACAAATTCCGACTTTACTCGGGCATGCGGTATTCGGGAAATGCGGTGCCCGGGTCTAGACTTCGAGAAATCACGAAGCAAAGGGCCGTCTAAGAGCCAAATGAACAGCTCCAGTAACGAGAAAGTGCGAGAAATGATGAGAACGAATAGTGATTTGCCTCTTACGCAACCCTTTGCTTCGTTCTTTCTCGAAATCCTCCCGGGTCAATAACAACTCAACTCAGGGTATTCGACGTCTACCTCACGTAACCTACTCCGGATCAATTTCCTCAATTTCATAATTTTGGGCGGCATATGGATTAGGGCAGTTTTCTTACTTTGTGGGACCCCGGTGGTTGAGTCCCCATATGACGTATTGGTTTCGGTGGACCCAAGTCAAATCTCGTTCAGTACCGTAATACATCCCAAAATGTTCTAGGAAGGCCACACTTTTCTGGGCGAAATGCCAAAATGCCAAACCATGGGCCATTTACGTGATATTTCGGGACTCTCTCACTGTCTATCTCAATTTGAACAGACTCCAAAATGCCGCGGAAGCCATTCTTGCCACCGCTCATAGCGTATTGTAATGTGTGCCTATTAGTGAGGACTCCTCATTTGCGAGTGGCTCTAGTCACTCTAGTCAGTTGTGCCACACTCACATTTTCCATTCACTCTCATCCATTTCCTTCGTTTGAATCGGTCTCTCCTTTCTCCCATTTCTATTCACTCAATGGTTCGCTCTGACGACGATGACGAGGTTCAAACCATACGATCTTTCTTTTCTTTCCTCATTCAAACTTTTCAGCCTGTAAATCAGACAGACGTTAGCTGCGTCACTAAATACACTATCTTCATCTCTAATGTCGTTTTCTTCTTCTTTGGATTCGGAGTTGCCGGTCTTGGAGTTTATTGCCAAGTGAGAAGAAGAGAGAGGGAGAGAGAGAGAGAGAGAGAGAGAGAGAGAGAGAGACGTGTAGTGCTGGCCAACTCGTTTTCGATATCGACTCGGGTTTTGAAGTGCTCTTGAAAGTGCTTTTTGAGGGTCTGACAAGTATGAAGGATTTAGTAGGATGGCCCTGCTATTCACCGTAAATTTAGAATTGGTCGCTTTCGCAGTCGGGATGTCGACTTGGATCTTGGTGTATTATATATATATATATATATATATATATATATATATATCAATGGTTTACACGTGTGCCATGATAGTGGTGCCCTTGAGTAGGAGCTCACAGTGCGGAATTGCGGAAGCAACCAAATCCCTATCTCTCTTCTCTGACGACCTACAGTTCAAAAACCGTGAATATAGCTCAAATTTGACCTTCTGTAATTATGAAAATTAGAGACATCAGGTTATGAACAAATCATATTTCGATAGAACATGCCAAGGGCTATCAGAATATGAGCCCGTTTGCGATAGAGTCGGACAAATCACAACGGGCGCCGGACAGAAGAAAATATGAAATGTGAGATAAACATTATTTTCGGCACTTATGATGATGCTGATCACGATCCAGTATGTGTCATTGCTCACTAATTACTCTCCGACAAGATATGCTAATTCAAACATTTAGCTACGCTCACGATTATTAGTAATTTCTCTCAACTATCTCTCACCAATCTTGTCATAACTCGTAGAATAAGATCTTGATGTGTTGCTATTTACACTAGCAACAAGTTGACGTCTTCATAAATATAAATTTGCATATTTCTGGGCGGAAGTGAATTATTATCTCAAGTAGTTCTGATTAGAGAGGCATGAAATTCGCATGGGATGTGAAGGACACTTCCAGTGATCTACCTTTTAAATTTGGGCACTCAAATCCGTCGGCAAGTCGAGTTATGAATTTTTGAGTGAGAGGAACTTGAACAAAATTCCCAATTTCGACCGACCGCTCTCGCGAATTGCAGTGTCTAGGGGATTAAATGTATGATAATGCGGCATTCTTGGACGAAATGATCTCATTTTCAACAAGATCCTCTCACTCAAAAATTCATAACTCGACTTGCCGACGGATTTGAGTGCCCAAATTTAAAAGGTAGATCACTGGAAGTGTCCTTCACATCCCATGCGAATTTCATGCCTCTCTAATCAGAACTACTTGAGATAATAATTCACTTCCGCCCAGAAATATGCAAATTTATATTTATGAAGACGTCAACTTGTTGCTAGTGTAAATAGCAACACATCAAGATCTTATTCTACGAGTTATGACAAGATTGGTGAGAGATGTTGAGAGAAATTGCTAATAATCGTGAGCGTAGCTAAATGTTTGAATTAGCATATCTTGTCGGAGAGTAATTAATGAGCAATGACACATACTGGATCGTGATCAGCATCATCATAAGTGCCGAAAATAATGTTTATCTCACATTTCATATTTTTTGTTGTCCGAACATTGTTCGACTCTATCGCAAGCGGCCTCATATATGAAATACACAACTAGCCACTTATTGCTGTATTTTGACAATAACTGCGCTCTTTACGCGAACGCACTGTTATGGTCATTTTGCCGATGATCGAGAAGCCTCAAAGGACACTCATAGACAGGATCATTTCATTATGAGAGAACACTCTTCTGAGACACTCATTCTGGACTTGACCGACTGCTCTAGACGATTTCTCACCCAGAAAAATCGTCTAATTATCCACCAAAACAGTTCTAGTCGTCGACACTGCTCGCACCATTAGAGAATATATTGCTCTTCAATTCCATATTTTTTTGAAAAAAAAACTCTCAATTTTGAAGCGAGATATGATCGTGTGGGGTTCGTGAACAAATTTATTATCGAAAAACGGTAAGCGTAGTCTGCACCGCCTTGCCTTTTAGTCCTTAAATTTATTTTTCCGTCAAATTGACCCCCTCGCATCGACTAGGCGTGCTGAGGAATCGTTAGTACAGGGAGCGGGAACATCAGTCATCACTTTATTTTCAATGGAATCTGTCGAAAACAGTGTAATTTTCACTTCCAATACTACGCGACCCCTTCGCGACCCCCTCGCAGACCCCCTCGCGCGCGAGGGGGTTCCCGAATTTCGGGAATGTGAAAAACACTGATTTCGGCAAACAGTGGGAGATATACGATCCCGTTTTGCGTATAGTATGTGCAGGGTTCAAGCAAATGGCAGTCAAGGTTAGGAGGCATTCGATAAAATGCGCGTGTTAGTATGTCTGATAAACCGATTTTCCGATAGGAGCCTCACGCCTCTCCTAATTTTGGCGAACTAGATTTTTTCGTGGACTCCGCTGAACTTCAAATCCCAAGGTCATATCATCATATCCTGTCACAGGGACACCATCAGCCTATTACATGCTGTGTAAGATCTAGATCATGTCGCGCAGTGAATGGTTTTACAACGATTTATATTAACCAATATCACTCAGCCTACTGTAAGTGACTTTTTCTCATTTTATCTCCAATTCACTCGAGCGTCCATTCCTGAAGAAATTTCGAAGAAGCAAACATGGCTAAGGCAAATCATCAATAAAATGAGATGAAGCATTTTGAAATATGGATGTTTCAATCAAAAATTAATTTCTTATTTTTGCTCGAGAAACATGCATTTCACCAATTCTGAAGGATCACTTTGGAATATTCGTGGGAGATGCAGTGAAGGAATTGATGTGTTTATGACTTACTGCACGGAGTATACACTCAATGATTGAAATTGTGAGGATCGCGTATTACTGTCGAGCTATGCCTCTTTGCACACAGCTGACATGTGGGTGCTCCGCTGGTTGAATCTTGGTTTAGCAAATCGTTAAAATCTTGGCAGGTACTTTGGGATGAAATCGTTCACGTATGAATATGAAGAATGCTGTGGCATCATTATGAAAAAAATAACTATTTTACAGCACCTACTGGAGAACTTCAAAATTCAATTAGCTTGCACCTCTAAAATAACGTACATCGACACCAAGGGTGTGCAAAATTTCGTGACGTAATACACGAAATATGCCTAAGCTGCCCATTTACGGCACGCCCATCTCTCTCTCTCTCTCTCCAGCCAATCAGCGAATGAGAAGCCATGGGAATTCGGAAATTCATTTATCTCATATCTGGGAATATTTTTCTGTGCCTTTTTTTCGCACTTACAAAGGCGTTTTTGACCACTCAGCTCAAAATGGTCCTCATGGCCCCAAATTTTTGTGTTTTTTCCCGAATTTCCCGACATTTCCCGGTTTTCAGACGGTTTTCAGATATTTTCCCCGAATTTCCCGAAAAGTTTTCCCGCACACCTTTGATCGACACCGAAAACCAACAAAAATCATCCAAGTTACGGATCTCTATCGATTGTCCGAACTAAAGGGTGAAATAATCAGAGTATAATAGCAAACACTTAAGAAATATATCATATAAGTTAAAGAGCAATCTTTAAAGCGTGTGGAAAGTTGATCTCACTGCGTTATCGTACATTCTTCTCTCATTTTATCGGTTTCCTCTTTCTATTTGTAACCGCGTTTTCTTTGAACACGCATAATATATATATATATATATATATATATATATATATACCATACTTTTACATACGTCACCATACTTTTTGAACACCCTGTAGCGGTCGATTTTCTCGCGATTCGTATCATATAAGCGGCGCGCTCTCGATCAATACTGCGGGTTGCCGTACCTCCTAACAGTTGCGTACCCGAGTACACAAGGAACATGACCAGGTACAGGAGGTACGTTCCAAGGGAAAAGAGGAACAACACTTTACGATCAAAACTGAGATTCGTAGTTACGCGTAAATTTTAAATATGAGATGAGAAAAATCGATAATAGTCAAATTTCTAAAAACTCAACTCCATGATCGATAGGAATATTTGGTTATTATTGGTTATAATTATTCCTATACAACACTGAACACATCTCGTACAGGTATATTGACTTCTGAGAAAAAAATCGCAGTAATCCCTAAACCCAGGGGCGATGGTCGAAAAAGTAGAATTATTCTGGTGATTAAATCATCGATTCATTCATGAATTTCCCTAGTTCCGTACTAGGCCCCGCGCCACCGCCCCCACCAAACGCGCTCCCTCCCCCTCCCCTGTCAGTCTCCGCCCCTCCGCCACCACCAAACGCGCTCCCTCCCCCTCCCCTGTCAGTCTCCGCCACCACCAAACGCGCTCCCTCCCCCTCCCCTGTCAGTCTCCGCCCCTCCGCCACCACCAAACGCGCTCCCTCCCCCTCCCCTGTCAGTCTCCGCCACCACCAAACGCGCTCCCTCCCCCTCCCCTGTCAGTCTCCGCCCCTTCGCCCCCGCCTTCCACTCTGCTTCTCTCCCTCCCGTCTCCCTACGGCTCAATATCGTCTCACGAAAATTGCGCGCTCCCTATCAGAGCGATCGTTTCTATCGTTATCGTTTTCTATCCCTATCTATCGTTTCCTCTCCGCGGTGCGCCGCCGCTTGGCTCGTAGAGGGAAACCTCTCGCCAATTTTGAATAGGGACCACTCTTCCCCTCGGAGATAGAATGGTCCCGCCCTCCCCGCCCCTCCCTTATACAAGGGGTGGGGCAAGGGAGGAGTAGCCTAGTACGGATCAAGGAAAGTTCCCATTAATGTACACGGCACTGTATGCATACAATATTACGCTTAATAAACGTGTTATTTCGCAATGAGGATAAGAGAAATTAACAGGCTCGCACTACGGTGCAGTAAGTTCCCAACGTTCAGGCCTCATTTGCAACATCGGTAATACAGTCCTGAAACAAAACAAATATTTCCGCCTACAGAGATCGAGCGGCTCTATAAAGTGGACACACCATACATCCTTTACATTTTAATTGTTTAATTTGAACCGATTGCATATTCGCATTTACGATGAAATATAGTGTTCGAGCGATATGACTTTTCAAGCACACCGTGCCGAGTTTTCACTAAATTAATTTTTTTTCAAGAAGTTGAGTGCGGGAAAATCTGAATATATTGCCAATCGTGCCCATAGTTAGCAAGAAGTAACTGAAAACTGGCCCGGCTTCCGTGCACGTATTACAACATCACTATGCAATACTATTTTTCCCAAGTAAATGTTAACTTTTTTCCGAAATTGATTCCGGTTATAGTGTCAAAAATTATTAAATAATTATTAGCATTGTAGATTGGAATCAATATCGCAATATTAGCAAATGTTCAATGATCCCAATTTTGTGACCCCCATTTTCGACAAGTAAATTGTACGGTACTGCTCGGTACTTGTTCCGATTTCTCTGACATGTACAATAGATTAATATGGGAGCCAAAAATTCCTAACAATATTGCAACGTAGAGCATACGTTCAGCAATAATTTCGTACACTAAACAGTGGAATTCGTAAATTTGCAAAGGAAATAAAAAAAACTTAAACCGTGCATGTTGGAAGTGAAGGATGCGCTGTGCCATTGAGTGTTGTTTCAGGTGGATAGCGGTAGTATGTACAGCAAGATGCACAATGCAAGTGAAATGGCAATGGACCCAACTCTCGCTCTCATTCTCATAGGAATTCTCATATTTGTTATTGGTGAGAATTATTTCCGAGTTAAAGGGACAGGTTATAACTCACGAATTGTGGCTCATGGATCCACTTTCCGCGAGCGTCATATTGCTTGCTTTCACGGCGTTTTGGCGGGAACAATTTTGAACGGCTCTCGTAAATTCCCTTCGAGATAATCAGGGGATTGGCAAAATTCCAGTACACAGGCTCTCTTACTTTCTCTACTCTCTCGCTGACCCCTTCCCATGACTCTCTTTTGATCTACCTCTCTCCTACACCCCACGTAAAATGCCGTGGCTTTACCCCAAGTAGTGCAGAAAGAGAAAGAGTTGTCTCGCTAAAGTGACCTCGAGGGTTCGACGCAGACGTTCATTTCTTTTGCTTTATTTCTTTATGGCCTGCCAATGGTGGCGAGATCATTTAAATTTGCTTGAATTGATCAGTGAACAGTGAGTGTAAGCAGGGACCCCAAATCAGGTATTGAACAGGCATTTAGATAAGGGATGTGTGTGGAATTGCGTCGATTTTTTGCCCTAATTCAAATCGCCAAAAAGGAGGGGTGTGATTGGCGTTTTGCCGCCATTTATTTTGAATATTTCGGTGTGGGAACCCGGGTTCGCCCTGCTACGTGTGGCTAAATGCCAACATGCAAACCCTTGGCTAATTGAAAATCAGGCAACGTTGGTTTCATGGTAGTAGGGACGGGCGTGTGATTTTATGAGTACGCGATAATGCAGTACTACTCAGAAATAACGGGGCATGGATGCCGCAGGTACGCGGCAGCCAAAACTTACCTGCCGGCTGCTAAAAAGAATGGAAGCCGCAGGTAAATCGTAAAAGCATGGCAGTCGCAGGTAAAGGGCATGGATGCTACAGGTTGACAAACTGAGTATCGACAAAGCGCATGCATGCTGCAGGTATCGAGAAGGTAGGCGGGTATTGGGCAGGTACAAAGCATGCTCGATACCATTTTACCTGCCAAGTACCTGCGGCTTCCATGCTTTCTGCCAACCGGCTTCCATGCTTTTCGCCTGCGGCATCCATGCCCTGTTATTTCTGAGTACCTGCGACGCCGTTGGGCTCGAAATACCGTACACCTCTGTTGTAAATGTCACGACTAATTTTCTTGTATTTCGGCGGTTTATTTCGAAAACTTATCACTGCTCTTGGATTGAGAAACATCAAAATAATATACAAAGCACGCGATATTCATTGAACGCCCTACATAAATAGAAATAAACGACTTTTTTTTGAATTAAATGCTAATTTCTTCAATATCGGTGGGATTCGTAGTGTAAATCATGGTTATCAAAACAGAAAATCGATTGGAGTGGCCGTTATTGAGAAACACGTCATCAAAGTTTCGAATTTTATAACGGGAAATAGCTCGGCGTAACATGCACATCTACACAGTGGCTATTTTCGCCTAGTGCATCCCCACAGTGGCATCAGCGTGTCTACACAGTGGCTTTCCTCTCCCAAGTCGAAGAAGCACATCGCCACTGTGTAGCCACTGTATCGATGTACTTGGGGTGGCGATCAAGTGGACATGCGTGTATACACAGTGGCGATGATATTTGATCGTAATATGATAAGTCAAAATATATCACCAAAACGTTGATGGGGGCTCTTTTTAGGGTGAAAGGATAGTGTTGGCTCAAAAAATTGGCCAAAATTTGATGAAAAATTTCGATCATAAAATATAGCCGAGTAGTTCTGATTTTGATATCAACGGATTCTCCGTGCTCGATTTACTATTCTTAGAAACTTCCATCAGCATACTATTATTTCTAAGCCCCAACTAACAAAAGACAGGTCAGCGTGTTCCGAAGAGTCTAGTACTCCGCAGCTCTTCAAAGCGTTCAGTCAGGGTAGCGCAGGTGGTAAGAGCTTGGGTTAGAAAGGCAAGGTGTGGGTGGGCGCGAGTTCGATACCTCTTCCCTACATTCCTTTTGCAACTTTTCACCGACCCAGCACATCGCCACTGTGGGAATCCCACATGTACACAGTGGGAATTGCACATCTACACAGTGCGCCGGCGTGTGTAGACACGCTGTTGCCACTGTTTAGATGTGCGATCTCCACTGTGTCTATTCGCATGTTACGCCGAGAGGGACCACCATCAATTTCTCCGAAAAAATCTCAGGAGCTATTGAGGATGTGAAATCGATAGCCATAGAATGCAGAATTATACCCTAAAAGAAATTAAAAAATTAAATATAAAAAGAACTGAAATAATTAACAAGAAATGAAACCCCGCCCACTCGAAAAAAGAGACGACCAGAGCCAGCAAATTGCCCCATTCCCCGGCTCCGGCGCGGCAACTGACTCCGGTCGGGGCATGCTAATTTCCGGATGTTTCTCATATTTTACTATTTTAACATCATATAATCGATTCAAATCGATCTGCATTTTATCGCTATAGCGTTTCAGTATGTGTAAATAGAGAAATTATTTCTCCTATATCGAAATAATTAAGAATAATATTAAATTAGCTATGAGGTCAAATTTTTAGAATCAAATTTCGAAGCTCTGACAGCCGCAGAATCTTTCCATTTTCACATGAGAGTTGGGTCAGGTGGTCTAGTTCACTATTAAAAAGAGATTAAGAGCGGCCATCAAGAACTACGGTCAGCGTGGGTTACGGTAGCACGGGTATCTCAGTGTACAGAAAGTCTGGACGCAAATTTCGAAGGTCTGACAGCCGCAGAATCTCTCCATTTTCACATGAGAGTTAGGTCAGGTGGCCTAGTTCACTATTCAAAAGAGATTAGGAGCGGCCACTAAGAACGGAAGCTGTAATAAGGAGCACTAACCCAGCAATGATACACATCAGGGTGCACGAGCATAGAGGCTATCGTGAGCCTGGAACTCTAACCTCCTATGTAGTGTATTGGTAAGCACTCAGTTCTAAAATCTGAAGGTCGATGGTTCGATCCCTCTCCGTAGTATCCTTATTGCAAATTTTCTTCCATAACTTCCCCCTCTAGTGCGCAATGAATCGCGCGAAGGTGCACGATAATTTCGGGTAAACGCTGGCTCTGAATTACGGCTCTGCGGGATGGTGGTCCCTAAACGGTAAAATCACAATTTTTGCATTTTCTCGAAATCCGCGGAACGATCGAGCAATTCCTTTTACAGAGATACGAGTAATTGAACAATACAGCGTTGCTGCGAAAACTAAATGCGATCGTTCCGCGGTTTACCAGTTATAAACTTTCGAGGTTGGCGCAACGGAGGAATACTGTAGCCCAATTTACTAGACTGTTCATCTTAGCTTTCTGTTATTTAAATGATATCATTTCTTTATTGCATAATTCACATTGAATTTATTGTTTCGAACTGGATGAAGAAAACAAAAGACACAACGGTTCCTAACGAAAGAGCCAATTTTCAGTTTGCGAGATATCAATCACAAACCTGGCCCAGTCGCTTCTTCACTTGAAACCATTGGCGTCGCACAAATAGTCTTTCTTTTCAAGCATTTTTATTATTAATTGGACTTAATTTGTAAAATCGAATTTGATAAGTCGAAATGCGGTAGAATAAGCTATCGAATGATCATACTCTTGTAATTTATTTCATTGATCGGTGTGCAACACGCCCGTCCCTACATGGTAGTCCTTCTTTAAAGTTAGAACACTTGAGTTGTATTCTTTCCTTATTTTCGGCAGATGCCGAAAATATGGCATGCCGAATTTCATTTCACATGCGTGCTTTAGTATAGAGCAGTTTGGCAAAAATAATTCGCATCTATCGTACATGCCAGAGAAATCGGAACAAGTACCGAGCAATACCGTACAATTGGCAACAATTGAAACATTGCGAATACAGGGTTTTAAATTTGATTTTATACTCATTTGATTTCCCTTTCCCGATTTGCGGAAAACGACTCGTATTGTCTCGGTGAAATATCTCTAGAAATCGATAAATCAGTGTCATGCGTGTGCCAGTGTGCCACGTGTTTTGTGCAGTGCGCTAATTGCCACTGCCGGCGCGCTTTCAGTTCGCGATTCGATAGGCCCGGCGACTTTTTAGCTCACGTTTTATCGATTTCTAGAGATATTTCACCGTGAAAATCCGAGCCGCTTCCGGCAAATCGGGGAAGGGAAATCGAATGCGGATAAAATCAAAATTTAAAACCCTGTATTCGCAATGTTTCAATTGTTGCCAATTGTACGGTACTGCTCGGTACTTGTTCCGATTTCTCTAGCATGTACGATACCTAATTTAATAATTTTCAGCATTCTTCCGAACCTTACACCTTCCGAAGGTGGTATTTCCAATGTAATAATTGGGCACTCTTCTTGGAATGCCCGAATATTCACCGGTGTGCATCTCCAACTTGGTATCAAGCCTAATGTCGAATTCCAAGTTGGTATCAAGCTTGATGCCAACTTGGGGAATTTCATAAGAAATAGTGTGTCAGGGTGAGAGAGCGCAGACAACGAGAGCTTGATACCAACTTGGGGAACGAGCTTGATACTAACTTGGGGAACGTCAACTAGATACTAAGTTGGGGAATTTCTATCTCGTTGTCTGATTCTCTCATTTTACACACTCTCTCGTCTGACGCGCTCGTTCCTCAAGTTGGTATCAAGCTTGGGGGCAACTTGATGTTTACTTGATACCAAGTTGGGGATGCACACCGGTGTTGGGCGTCTACGAATGAATTCCGACACTGATTGAGCAACATTTTGGAATTGCAATCGGATTTCGGCAACATTTTGGCATTTCGAGAGCTGTCGAGACGGGGCAATTATAACGAGTTACTAGATATATTAGAGTGTTAGATCATCATGACTACTGTGATGCGGTAGGCCATGACTACTGTGAGATCGAGTGATTAGGTAGCTCACGATTACTGTGACATTCAATGATACGGTTCCTAGACACTGTGCCCACTGTGCTATACGGTTGTCTCACTAGTTTATAGGGTGAATCATTTCCCCGAGACATGCTTCAATCACTATGCTAATATGCTACATCAAAAAGATATTAGATAATCCGTACTAGCGAGCTTTATTTATTTAAGCTTCAAGTTTTACGAGTTGAACACTGTAGCTATTGATTATGAACTAGTTATTATTTGCAAAACTGAAAATTAAATATTCTTTTATTTATCCATGGCTCCGTAATAGCAGCTAGAACTGAAGACACGAAATTTGCATTTTTAGGATCAATTTTCAATTTTACGCGGTGGTCCCTAGACCCGGACGGCCCGTCCCCCTTAGAAGTTATAAAGAGGAAATCGTCGAATCACCAGACCTTCGTGAAACTCCTCTAATCCATCGATCGAGATCCGTGGCGGGGTACCTCCGAATTCTTGCCAGGGACAGGGGAGGGATTCTTGAATCGGGGTCAGTAGATGGAAGAACTAGGGAGGGAATGCCGCCTCTCCATCAGAGTAAAATGGAGAGGGACCGCTCACGACGACTAACAACGACTCGAATGATATTAAATATTAAAAGAGGATGAAAATAAAAAAAAAGAATTTTGATGTAATGACATTATTCGCTTCCTCCTCTGAACGTTTTAAAGAAATTTGAGAACCTCTGAACCTCCGTAGAACCGAAGTTACAACAGAAATTTCGTCCGAACTGTAATGGGAGATCTGATTCCTATAATATGTGTGAGAAATACTGTTGGTTCTAGAGGTGTGCGGGGAATCAGAGCTCGCATTATTGATTAAATTGATTATGTACCCGAGCTTCCCTATGCACGTGTTATGTGTATTCGCATGTGAAACAAGTAATGGGCAGGTTCTATTATCCTTTATTCAAGTCAGTATAACATTGGTGTAGAAGGTTGATTGGGGATGATGGATATAGTATTGTAGTAAGTGAGAAGACTAAGACTGAGGTAGAAGTGTAGATGGAGAACTAGAGTAGAAGTCACATTTCTGTGAGCTGGATGAAAACTAGACTGAGGATCACTTGAGAGGCTTCATGTGCCAAGTATGCTTGACTCCGCCTACTCCCTTAGATACTCATTATCTCTCATTCTCTCTACTTCTCTGATCATTCTAGAATCATCGAATCTCTCGTCAAAGTTGCACTTTGACCTGGTGACTCATCCAGAGAGATATTTCGTAACTCGACGAAACACTGATATTTCAAAAGATCAGAGATGAGTCATCTAAGATCATGATGAAATAGCTTCGTTCATGGTCCTCTTACTAACTGATACTAATATCACATGACAGAACTGTAATAAGCGCACGCAAAGAAGTTCTCTCAAGTGCGCGAGTAAGCAAATTTCTCTGTCAACTTTCTCTCTCGTGTCGAGTTTGCATGGACTGTCACACCACGGTATTTCTGCCCCACTGGGGGACCTGCTGTAGGAGCTGAAAAACCGTTGGGGTCAGTTGTGGGGGACCATTGAGGGAAGGAGCGTATCGATTGATGAGAGGTGCGCTTTTATGCACTCAAGGCGATCATTAATTATCAACCCTTTATCAATAAGCATAGTGAACATACAACAGAAGAGGGAAAATTGCCATAGTTTAGTATATAACCTACAGCAGTAGAAAAAAAACTGCCCGTCTGTCCAAAATGTGTTTCGAGTGCAAATTTATTTCGCGATAAATTCTCTCCGCAGAGATCAAGTATACGATATTTTTTAAAGAGAGGGCCATAAGAGTAATCGACTATGGAAAACCGGTAGCTTTTTCTCCTTGGAAAAAATAAGTTAAATTTATTTGAAGCCGTCGATCTGACTTTTTGACCTATGGATTTATCTAAGCCACGCCATATTTAATGGATTAAAATTACGTAATTAAGGATTCTGTGGATGCCTCGGTTCTCTACGTGAAAACACAATTCTACTAACAATTTTCATGGCAACACTGGGGACGATAATCCTCGTTGAAATCATCCTCATTTGTGTGGCATACTTCTATAGCGACAAATTCATGGAAATACTTTCAGATGTGAGCTACATTATTTCATTATGTCATTTAGTTCGCACGTAAGAGAGAAATCTGGTGAAAATCGACCACTTTGGCCATGTTCTGGACGTAGAAATGCGTGATTTTTATGGCTGAAAAAAGCATATCTATGGTTTTTGAGATCGAATGGTACTGCCAGAATTTCATTTTTAAAAATTCGCAGTCGCGTAAAACATCAACCTGGTGTGTTCGTATTATTTCCAATAAAGAATATTTTCAAAATCTTCCATATTTTTCGAGTTCGCGCGTGCCAAAATGAAAGTCTTTCGAGTTTCGCATATGAGATTGCCTCAGTAGAATTTCCTATTTTTTTCACTGTATAGGGAAATGGCCGCATTGGTAGCATATTCACATGAATTTTAAAAATTTCATTTTTTTGCTGAATTTCGGATTGCAAAAAGGCCCGTAAAAAATTCAATCGGAAATTGATATTTTAGCCATATACGCTTTGTAGTATATGACGCTGTTTACGTTAGGATCAACAAGTGGCTGGAACAGGCCAAAAATCGAAATCGCTCAAAACTTGGTCCTAGGGGTAACTTTCGACGCTGAACACGCTGGTGCCATCGATTTCGCAATCTGACCCCTCTGGGCGCCGGTATGGCGCAGCGCCTCTTTGGCGCCAAACTTGTTTTTCGAATAAAACTCGCTTCGGAATGCCCGTAGAGGCACGAAATCTCGCGTATACTAGCAGAATTTGATGCTCTATCTCATGGACTAGGTGGCTGGTAGAAGCGATTTCTCGTTTTTGAGAAAATGCGATTTTTTGATCCAGAGAGTAGAAAGTGAATTTACGCACATATATGAAAGAGCTCGTCATACTGATCAATTTGATATATAACACTAATAGGTTCAAGCCCTGCATCGAAAACTATTCAAGTTTTGCTGATTTTCGCGCGCGCGGAACGCGTGTGCAGACGCGGCATCCGCATGGCCGATGCGGTAGTGGTCTAGAACTGCAATCCGAAGGTCACTGGTTCGATTCCAATTGGTCGCAAAAGTTTTTGCCGAATTTTTTTTTCATCGAATTTTCACCTCCTGACCATTTTCTGAAATTTTTTTTTCATCGAAAAAATCACTTTTTCAAAATTTTCGATTTTTGACCTGTTCCAGGCCTCTGTTGAGCCCTTGTTGATCCTTACGTGGACAGCGTCATATATGACAGGTATCACCAGAGATTACATGAGGCGGGGAAAAACTTTCAAAAAGATATTTTAGATATCGATCAAACTTTTACATGGCACTACCCTGGGGACAAGGACAGAATTTCATCAATCCTGGTCCCATGATCCAGGACCGGTATTTAGGAATTCTCTGGTTCTTGAGCCGGAATCGTCGTATCTCACTTCATTTATGAGATAGAGAGCTGGCTTAGGGCTTAAAAGTTGCGGAAAAATATGACGAAGATTTTATACGTTGAAAATATTGCCGGATCTCTTCAACTAAAAAAATTACTCCAAAAAGAATGCAAAATGTATTGTTTCCTATTGTATTGTGTAGTTTCCCTCCACTCCCCTTAGTCAATTATCATAATCCTATCACGTGACTCGCCCCTTTTGTCTATGAGTCCATCTTAGCATAATTAGATACGTGACTATCCCTTCGCCCCTCTCCACTCTTGATCCGTGCAGTGGTGTAAACTGGTTGCTTGTAGATAAATTCTTACTCCTCTATGCTCTCAGAGTTGGGGTAGACAGCTACATAACATTTCCATATATTTTAGTAACTTCAGATGATCGAAGTCATCCAAATTGCTATCATTTTTTGATAGAGGAAGTCAAATTATGTTACTAAAAAAATTAAAAGTCAAAGATTATGTAGGCACCCGATACCGAAAAATCGCTTTGAACATGGCAAAATGGCAATTTTGAAAATCGAATTTTGAAACCAATCGTGTAAATCGGTGAAAGTTGGTCAAAACAATCTTTAACAATACTAAGAACGCCGATAATAATGGAATGGTTTATTTGTAGGAGAACCGGTGATTAGGAAAAATCCGGCTTTGCGGCCGGCTTTGACTTATCTCGCTTCAACAATGTGATATGATCATGTGGTTGGGTTCAAAATGTTCCCGAATTGTTCCCAAACAAATTTTGTGTTGTGATATGTTTCATTCACAACATATCGTGGTCCGAGTTCACAATGCACATTTGTGAAAACTGTTTACAACTGTGAACACAATCGTTCACAATGGATTTGCTCGAAACTCAGCCATTTTGGCTATTTTGTCTTCTTTTCATTGTTTTCCTCGTGTGTTTGCGAAGCTGTAGGAAAAATAAAGTAGCCGAAATGTTAAGTTTTGACGAGATTGACTGCTGGGAAGACCTGGCGGTGCTAGACAAAGCCGTTATCCGGGGAATAGAGAAAGAATACGGTAGATGGGGGGGAACGGAGGGAGACCAGAGAAGGGAAGATAGTTGACCCCGGAGGGAGACGAGACATGCCTCTTCCCTTCTCTCTATCTCTCTCTCTGCTCTCTCATTTTCACACACTCTCTTCCTCACATGTCGACTAAATCATCGCTTGAACCTGGTTTCTTCCTCTTAGCCCCTCCGTTTCTCCCACCCACCGTAATCTTTCTCGATTCCCCGGATAACGGCTTTGTCTAGCACCGCCAGGTCTTCCCAGCAGTCAAGCTCGTCAAAACTTAACATTTCGGCTACTTTATTTTTCCTACAGCTTCGCAAACACACGAGGAAAACAATGAAAAGAAGACAAAATAGCCAAAATGGCTGAGTTTCGAGCAAATCTATTGTGAACGATTGTGTTCACAGTTGTAATCAGTTTTCACAAATGTGCATTGTGAACTCGGACCACGATAGGGGTATGCAAAATTAACTAATACATGCGACATGGGTCTCTTGGGTCTCGAAAGAATTAATTTCCCTATTCTCAAACACTTCGTCCCATCAAAGAACACAACAATAATTTCGAATCTGTTTTATTGCTCTGTTTTCAAATTTAAAAATACATTGTAGGAGTAAGAAAATCATACTGAATAACTACCAAAGAATTCCAAATTCGCTAATTATCTACACCCCTCTCCAATCAGTGATAAAGATTTCAGCATTAGGGACCACCATCCCGCAGAGCCGTAATTCAGAGCCAGCGTTTACCCGAAATTATCGTGCACCTTCGCGCGATTCATTGCGCACTAGAGGGGGAAGTTATGGAAGAAAATTTGCAATAAGGATACTACGGAGAGGGATCGAACCATCGACCTTCAGATTTTAGAACTGAGCGCTTACCAATACACTACATAGGAGGTTAGAGTTCCAGGCTCACGATAGCCTTTATGCTCGTGCACCCTGATGTGTATCATTGCTGGGTTAGTGCTCCTTATTACAGCTTCCGTTCTTAGTGGCCGCTCCTAATCTCTTTTGAATAGTGAACTAGGCCACCTGACCTAACTCTCATGTGAAAATGGAGAGATTCTGCGGCTGTCAGACCTTCGAAATTTGCGTCCAGACTTTCTGTACACTGAGATACCCGTGCTACCGTAACCCACGCTGACCGTAGTTCTTGATGGCCGCTCCTAATCTCTTTTGAATAGTGAACTAGGCCACCTGACCTAACTCTCATGTGAAAATGGAGAGATTCTGCGGCTGTCAGACCTTCGAAATTTGCGTCCAGACTTTCTGTACACTGAGATACCCGTGCTACCGTAACCCACGCTGACCGTAGTTCTTGATGGCCGTTCTTAATCTCTTTTGAATAGTGAACTAGACCACCTGACCCAACTCTCATGTGAAAATGGAAAGATTCTGCGGCTGTCAGACCTTCGAAATTTGATTCTAAAAATTTGACCTCATAGCTAATTTAATATTATTCTTAATTATTTCGATATAGGAGAAATAATTTCTCTATTTACACATACTGAAACGCTATAGCGATAAAATGCAGATCGATTTGAATCGATTATATGATGTTAAAATAGTAAAATATGAGAAACATCCGGAAATTAGCATGCCCCGACCGGAGTCAGTTGCCGCGCCGGAGCCGGGGAATGGGGCAATTTGCTGGCTCTGGTCGTCTCTTTTTTCGAGTGGGCGGGGTTTCATTTCTTGTTAATTATTTCAGTTCTTTTTATATTTAATTTTTTAATTTCTTTTAGGGTATAATTCTGCATTCTATGGCTATCGATTTCACATCCTCAATAGCTCCTGAGATTTTTTTCGGAGAAATTGATGGTGGTCCCTATTTCAGCGTTCAATAAAAATATTTACGTTAATGTTCATTTCGCAAATATGAAAAGAATTACACTTAAACGACCGAAAATAAGTGAAATGCAATCTTCAGTTAGGAAAAGATTTTTTGTACGTATTATTAAGATAGCTTAATTTATTATTAAGATAGCTTAATTTAAGAATTTAGGTTTTTTTTCTCACTTTGTCACCCTGTTGTGACATCGTACCTATCGTGTTCACTTACCCTTGCTCACATATTATATATATTTTCAATCAACGACTTTTGGCATGATAAATGATTGATTGATACAGTGGAACTGATTTTTATTTCAATTTTTTAAAAGATGCATCAGGAATGTCTCAAGTATTTCTTAATTATACATTCTCAAATTGTTGTTAAAGAGTTAAACGAAAAAGATTACAACAAAAACTTGTTTGGGAATAGTTCGGGAACATTTTGAACCCAACCATATGATCATATCACATTGTTGAAGCGAGATAAGTCAAAGCCGGTCGCAAAACCGGACTTTTCCTAGTCTCCGGTTCTCCGACAAATAAACCATGCCATCATTATCGCCGTCCTTAGTAATGTTCAATACATTGTTAAAATACATTGTTCAGACCAATTTTCACCGATTTTACACGATTGATTTCAAAATTCGATTTTCAAAATTGCCATTTTACCATGTTCAAAGCGATTTTTCGGTATCGGGTGCCTACATAATCTTTGACTTTTAATTTTTTAATAACATAATTTGACTTCCTCTATCAAAAAATGATATCAACTTGGATGACTTCGATCATCTGAAGTAGAGACCGCCTAATTATTACTCAATCTATTATGGAAATGATAATAGAAAGGGTTCAATACATTATCCTTTGTCAATCGATTGACGCGAGGTCGCATCACTCTTTCAATCGATTATCGACAGATCGGTCGGCGCGTTCACTGAGGAATGAGCTCGCCGGTAATAATCGATAATAGATTCGCCAAACTATTATTTCAATCGATTATCAATCGATTATCCCCTTCTATCTATTATTTTTTCAATCGATTGATCGGTCAATCAATTATCGGTTTCAATCAATTGAAATCCACCCCTCGTCAATCGATTATCGATTATAATAGTTTGGCGGTCTCTAATCTGAAGTTACTAAAATATATGGAAACAATACATTTTGCATTCTTTTTGGAATAATTTTTTTAGTTGAAGAGATCCGACCATACATGTCCAAGCCAACGGCTTGCGCGGTGCCCACCAAAAATTCTCTTGGTGGGCACCTCGCAACCATGTATAGGGAGGGGGTCATGGTCCAAAATGGGTCCGAGGTTGACTTTATTAAACCCAAAGTGGCCTATGGTAACTTAACCGCCGGGGTCCCGCAACGAAAAAAAAGTACCGTAACCAGGTCTATCGTAACCCGGAAATACGAAATTAGGAATATCGACTCGGTATTTGTTGCATTAGGTAGGCCTCGAGTATAAATTAATCGGACGGCATACGGCGGTCCTGGCACGACATTGCTGATACCGTAACCGTCTACAGTATGCTGAAATTTCAAATTGAGCCAATTCGCTCGGTATTTGTTGCATTAGGTAGGCCTCGAGTAGAAATTAATCGGACGGCATACGGCGGTCCCGCCACGACATTGCTGATACCGTAACCGTCTACAGTATGCTAAAATTTCAAATTGCGCCAATTCGATTGGTATTTGTTGCATTAGGTAGGGCTCGAGTAGAAATTAATTGGGCGGCATACGGCTGTCCCGGCACGACATTGCTGATACCGTAACCGTCTACAGTATGCTGAAATTTCAAATTGAGCCAATTCGCTCGGTATTCGTTGCATGAGCTAGGGCTCGAGTAATAATTAATAGGACGGCATACGGTGGTCCCGGCACGTCATCGCCGGTACCGTAATCAAGTCTACAGTATGCTGAAATTTCAAATTGATCAAATCGAGTCAGAATTTTTGTGGGAGGTAGGGCTCGAGTAATAATTAATCGGACGGCATACGGTGGTCCCGGCACGACATCGCCGGTACCGTAACCCATGCTACCGTGCCAGGAAAAACTGAAATAGAGAAATTGGACTCGGTATTTGTTGCATGAGGCAGACATCGAGTGGTAATTAATCGGACGGCATACGGTGGTCCCGGCACGACATTTTGTGGTATGTAGAGCTGGAGCAGGTAAGTGGAGTATACCGTATTGAGTACCGTATCTGGGGTTACTGTTCCGCGCCTACAGTATGCTGAATTTATGAAATTGGGCGCATCTGTTCGCGATTAGTTGTATGAGTAGGATCTCGAGTATTCCCTGTTTGAAGTGTAGACAGTAGTTCCATATCGATAGAACTCCGGGGAGCTACACAAAGAATCGACCGATCGAGTGAGAGAGAGCGTGAGAGAGACAAAGAGAGAGGAGGAGAGAAGAGATTTTTTTGCTTACGTTTTCGGCCGGTTTTGTCATTCCCGTTTCGTTCGACTCATTTTGCAACCTATATAAAGTCTTTTGCACTATTACTATGATATTGTATCGACATATGCATCTTTATAATGAACATTAAATGAGAAGCGTATAAAGGCAACGGTATCTCGCACATTGCAAACTCGAGGTCGACCACATACAAAATATCCCCGATTAGTCAAATTCCACATTTCATGCGTACTATAATCCTGCAATAGTAACCCCGGATATGGCGGAAGCAATATCACATACCACTCCAATGTTGCCTACTTGAGATCCACCTCCTGCAAAAATCCCCAGTCCATTTTCGTTAATTCGGGTTAGCCGGGGATACGGTCACAGAGAAAAATTAAATCCTCTAATTTGTAACTACTCGAGCCCTAGATCATGCAACAAATACCGAGTCCAATTTCTCCATTTCAGTTATTCCTGGTACGGCAGCATGGGTTACGGTAGCGCCGATGTCGTGCCGGGACAGCCGTATGCCGCCCAATTAATTTCTACTCGAGCCCTACCTAATGCAACAAATACCGAGTCGATATTCTCAATTTGGTATTTCTGGGTTACGGTAAACTATATTGAATGTGCTATCCAATGCTACACACCGCAGGTCTCTATCTCAATTTTAAAAGAAGTTATGACGATTTGAAATTTGTTGAAATAAAATTTATGTTCCAGTTATTCAAAAACACAATTTATGTTCCAGTTATTCAAATATTTACATTGGGAAAATAAATATATCTTGCCAAACAAGGTCAGTTGCACGGCATTTCACAGGAACTCGTTTTGAATCTGATAAGAAGTCATGCGAAATTTGAATATTTGTCACTCTTTCATATTTGTCACTTTTTCATATTTGTCCACTTTTTCATATGGCGAAGTCTTTCATATATATATATATATATATATATATATATATATATATATATATATATATATATATATATATGCGATCACAAGGAAACGCGGTTCAAATTAAGTTAAATTAAAAACGAATTCAGTAGGAAGACAAAACAACGAGTCACTCAGGGAAACTGATCAATTCTCTGGACTTCACTAATAGCCTTGCCGCTCTGGGGAAGGATATGTGTCCACTTTTCCATGTAGATACATTATCCCAAAAGAGCCAACAATCGACAGGCAACGCGTGTTGGGACACGTGAGAATACATGCAATCGACGTAAAATGAAGTAGTAAACACGGTAATGTTCCCCCTGTGAATAATATCGTATTTTATCAAAAATATAATATTGTTCGTAAAGGAACGATTAGAAATTGCTCCCTATTCCGAGTGTGTGCGCTTCATTTTCGTGTTCCGGTATACTGTATTGGCTTATTGAAAGTCAGGCAACGTTGGACTCGTGGGAGGCCTTCCTTAAAGAAGGCCTCCCATGAATATTTGGTCACATAAACTGCCAACGCAGTGCTATGGGGGACGCTCAGCCGATCACATTTCAACGCATCCGAAAATCTACCGTAATCTCTAAATCGATATATTGACGCTCAAATGGCTACAAAAGAACCAATAATCGACAGGCAACGCGTGTTAGGACCAAAAATACATGCAATCGACGAAAAATGAAGTTTTCGTTGATATAATAATGTTTCCCCCTGTGGATAATATCGGTTTTCATCAAAAATATAATAGTTTTCGTAATGGAAAGCATATAAATTGCCCCTAACACGAGTGTGCGCGCTCCATTTTCGTGTCCGGTATACTGTAGTGGCTTATTGAAAATCAGGCAATGGTTATTCGTATTATTCCTTCTTTAAATACAAATTTCGAAGTCTTCGTTCAGTGCTTTACCGTTATTTTTTACCATTACTGCATGATCTACAGTTAAAGTAACTATTCAAAACCTACAGTGAGAGATTCGTCTCATCATAGAACTTTGCGAAGATAAGAAGCAGAGAAAAATGAAAAATATCGTAAAATTTTTGGGACATCTTTATCGGGCGAAATTGAAATATTTATTACAGCTGATGAAGAACATGATTAGTCACTACAGCGATATGGAAAATCTACAGGATATAATGGACCAGATACAGGTTAGAACCGCAGCTCCTACCCCCGTTCACTTAGTGACTCTTTAATTGAAGATTATGATGAAATGTTGTGGAATCGACGGGCCTGATGATTGGGATGCAAATATGTACTTCATGAAGGATCAAAATAGTGCACATCCACCTCCCGATGCTGGAGGAGTTCCTTTCTCTTGCTGCCATACACCGTATAACAATTTGACTGGACTAGTTAATACAGGATGTGGAAGACACGCCCGATCAGTCAGACAAATAGAGAACTTTTACAGAAGAATATGTACTCTCATTTTAGGCTATTATCAGTTCCGATGTATTCACAAATGGATGCAGGGCTGCTTTCGAGGAATGGAAAAGCACGAATATGCTCGCATTTACTATTTCTCTCGGAGTTGTGTTCATAGTACAGGTTGGTATCCATCTTATACAGCGCCTGCCGCATAGAATTCTTATTATTTCCCCAATTTTCGTTAGCCAATTTAACTGAAGATAGCAAACTATCGGGGAATAACACGCGTCTCACGAGAGGTTCGTCTCAGAATGGCCATAATCCGGCACAGACCAATTTTTTCGACATGTGTCTTTCTGCACTTTCGGATGCTCCTAGGTCCAATTAAGATCCCTGGGAACAATTATGCCCCAAATATCATTATTTGCCGAGATACTGCTACTGTAAGGTGCAGCCAACTAAAAAAAAACTGAACACAATTTTTTTGAAAAAAAATATCGGTAACGCTTTTTTTACACTTTTTCACAAGTTGTCGAGCGTTGAGGCATTACCAATGACTGCTCAGAAAAAAGTTTCAAGTTGCTGCTATTTTCCTCCTTTCCGGCAGCTTTGCTGAAAAAATCTTATCGAGGCTCTCTGATAAACTAGAAGAAGATGTGCTATTATGAAAGAGGGGTCACTGAACAAATAAGAATCCCACTGCGGAAAAAGGGGGAAAATTAAAAACTATATTAAAGAAGGCCTCCCACGAATATTTGGTCACATAAACTGCCAACGCAGTGCTATGGGGGACGCTCACCCGATCACATTTCAACGCATCCGAAAATCTACCGTAATCTCTAAATCGATATATTGACGCTCAAATGGCTACAAAAGAACCAATAATCGACAGGCAACGCGTGTTAGGACCAAAAATACATGCAATCGACGAAAAATGAAGTTTTCGTTGATATAATAATGTTTCCCCCTGTGGATAATATCGGTTTTCATCAAAAATATAATAGTTTTCGTAATGGAAAGCAAATAAATTGCCCCTAACACGAGTGTGCGCGCTCCATTTTCGTGTCCGGTATACTGTAGTGGCTTATTGAAAATCAGGCAATGGCTATTCGTGGTACTCCTTCTTTAAACAGCTCCTTACAACGATCTGTGACATAAATACTGTAGCTAGCTCGCTGCCAGTGCCAATAGGCGTTTCATTACTCCGGCGTTTCACTATGCATTAGGGATGTCTAATCGGAATTAATTCCGTAATTCCGAATCGATTTTTCCTCTCATTTTCACTTTCGAGGCATTCCGTAAACCGGTCAGCCGTCATCTGCTTTTCCGAATGATTACGGAATTTCGTAATCAAAATCTTACTTTTTAGGACCTGAAATAGAATTCAATTCATTCTCACTTATTTATTAGTATTATTTAGGAAAAACCAATATTTTTTCAATGTTTTTGAGGATGAAAAGTTTCAATTTTACTTCTCGATTTTATAGCTCTTCTTAAGACCATAGCTCATAGACATTATATATTGTAACCGCCTTGAATTGTGCTCAAGTACGGTAGACTGTATTGTAAACTACGGTTTGTTTATTTGTAAGAAAATGGCAAAATATGAATTCGCATCGATGTATTGAACCAAGGCAAGGATCTAGCGGCCATTAGACAAACGATCAGCCACTCAACTAATTGGAAACTTCTGGGAAGTCATTTAGTGCACTCTATGACGAGTAATGGTTGGAGAGGGTCGATGATTTCACCGCTCAATACCGAGGAATACGGAATTCCGTAATCACCATTCACTCCGCATACCGGCCGCTCTACGGAATTCCGAAATGAGAGTATTCCGTTTAGACATGCCTACTATGCATGGGGTGAGCAAATGTGAACAGTGTCCTATCTACACGGTATTGTACAGGCAAGTCTCTTCAGTGTTGATCGATGGGCCGTGGATTCGACCCCCGACCCATGCACCTTCTCTTGCTGATTTGTGGAGTGCTATTTGCCCTTGTTTGTGCACATGGCTGCACCTTGTTATTTGTTCAGTGCAGAACACTGTGACTCCTTCTAGGGTTCAAAAGGATCGGAGTGATGAGCCCAGGTAGAATAAAATAGAATAGAATAGAATTTATCAGTGCCGCTTTAGGGGCGATAATTCAGGAAAGTGTGGTGTTCCATGATTCTTAACTAATGCTCCACCAGTCCGGACGAGTTCTTCGTTTCTATTCGTTTCTCCATCTTTTCTTCGGTTTTCCTCTCGCACTACGGTACCCATATTGTCCAGGCAGCCCAAGGGTGAATTTTCGAGAAAAAAATATGGTTGCTGTGCATGAACAACCCAAAATCATCCAGGAATCGATTTCCAACTTTTCGTAGCAGTAGCATTTTTTTCCTGCATGGTGCGATCGCATACCTGGTGCACCGTCGTTTCGGAGGTTGTCTGCGCTCACTAGGACCATAATTATATGCCCTAGAACGAGTCTCTAGCTTTTCTGGGATTATCTGGGATTTGCAGCCTAAATTTTGCAGCAAGGCTGCCGGAAAAGAGAAAAATCTCTGCAATTTGAACATTTTTTTCTAAGCAGTCCTTGGTAATGTATCATTTAAAAACTTTGGCCAGGGTGGAAAATGATACTGGAAAATGAAAAAAGTCCAGCGCGATTTCACTAGAAAGTTGTATTATCGATGTTCCCTTCCCCATACCAGCTACCGTAATCGTCTGCGTGCACTGAATCTAGTAACATTAGAAAGGCGTAGAGTTATCACAGATATCGTATTCCTGCATTCAACCCTGCATAGGAAGTATGAACTTGATTATTCCTCTCTTCTTACTCTCTCCCCTCTCATTCGTTTTATACGTAATTCCCATCCTTTCCGCATTTCACTTCCCTTCCTCCCTCACAATTCCCATTCCACATTTGCCTCTAGAACTATGACAATCTGGAACTCCCTCCCTTTTAAATCAGTTTTCACCTCACATGATACTTTCCGCAAATTTCTTCGCTCTCAACCCAATCCCATTTTCCCCTGAATCCATTATTAAAAATTGGCTCTGATCCCCCTCCCCCCACCTCCACTCTCCAATACCCTTGCTGCCAAAGCAAAACCACCGATTCGACGACGTCGACGGACATCCGTCTCTTGCCCCCCATTAAAGGCCTCCCACGAATATTTGGTCACATAAACTGCCAACGCAGTGCTATGGGGGACGCTCACCCTATCACATTTCAACGCATCCGAAAATCTACCGTAATCTCTAAATCGATATATTGACGCTCAAGTGGCTACAAAAGAACCAATAATCGACAGGCAACGCGTGTTAGGACCAAAAATACATGCAATCGACGAAAAAATGAAGTTTTCGTTGATATAATAATGTTTCCCCCTGTGGATAATATCGGTTTTTTAAAATATAATAGTTTTCGTAATGGAAAGCATATAAATTGCCCCTAACACGAGTGTGCGCGCTCCATTTTCGTGTCCGGTATACTGTAGTGGCTTATTGAAAATCAGGCAATGGTTATTCGTGGTACTCCTTCTTTAACAGTTATAATTCTTGAACTCTGACGGAATAAACAACGAATGAATGAATGAATTCGGAAATATTTTTCTTCAAAAAAGTGGTTTACAGTTGCGTCATCACTGCGCAATTAGATACAATTTCCTGGTTACGGCATTGCGAGCTTCTTATACCCCGATTGATTTTCTCTCTTAGGTTAAATTTTAAGACCGATTGGATAGTTGAAAAGTTAATCCAGAAAATAAAAGTGTGCCAATACTTTCCTCGCTATGATGGCGACCTTTCCGGCATCTTTTCTCGCTCGTATTGAGATACTTTCTTTTTATTTTGTATTCGGGAATTATCATAAACTACTAATGCTGAAGAATTTAACCATAAATATCAACGGAAATTAGCTTCACCTCTTAGAAGTTTGTGGAATTCCGCGAAATGTTTTACGCGAACTATATAGTGACGAGAGAACACGTGAATAGAGAGAGAGCGCGCAGAAAAACAACAACAACGTCGCTTACTTCTCCCTCTCTCTCCTCGTTTGGCGTTCTCTCTCGTCACTGTACAGCTAGTGAAAAACAGCTCGCAGAATTCTGCTACCTTTAAATTAGAAAAAAAACTATCCCGGATGTGTTTAGGTTAAAGGAGGACGAACAGCAGAATATCCCACCACGATAACCCTGAACTTCGCTTGGGAAACGGTATGGCGAGAGATAGGGGTCAAGCGAGACGAGAGACTGATCTACCGGGAGAGTCGAGTAGAGTGTCTAGAGGTTGAGTTTATGATCTACCCCTTCCCTGGCCTTCTCTCTTCCCCTTTTCCTCCCTCTAGTGCACGTAAACTCGACACGAGAGAGAAAGTTGATCGAGAGAATTGTTTAGTCGCGCACGCGCGCGTCGCACTTGAACCTGATTTCCCTGAGCCCTGTAGCTTCTTTGCGCGCGGGTTTCTCGGTTCAGAAGAAAGATGGGGGTGTAAAATTTTGGATTTGTATTATCGTTCACAGAAGAAATTGAGTAATGACATTAGATACAAACTCTATTTTTCCTGTTCCTCCTCCTTTAAATACACTACGCTCTATGCGTACACTACGCTCTATGCATAGTTCTGGGAGCATTTATGGTTAAATTCTTCAGCATTAGTAGTTTATGATAATTCCCGAATACAAAATAAAAAGAAAGTATCTCAATACGAGCGAGAAAAGATGCCGGAAAGGTCGCCATCATAGCTGCACCTAAAGAGGCGAGTTACTGTAAGTGCCTTTTGTGGCACACCATAATGCCTTTTCGGAAATCTCGACTAGGACCGCAGACCCGGTCCCACTTCGCGAATTTTATCTTAGGCGAACGTTGGAAAAGTTGGATTATAAAATGTCGAGAATGGAAAGGAATCAAACACCTGGGTGCTTTTATTTTAATATGTAAAAGTTGTTACTCAAAAACTGTTCAGAATATTTTTTTAAAATAGGAAAGCCAAAATATATATGGTAATAGCTTTAGGTGAAAGGCTTGATATTTGAATTGTGGTTTTTCCCTTGATACATGAAAGGCGTAATATCTAGTGAGTAATTATCCTTTTCTTGAGGTCGTCGCCTTCATAATGGCTCAGAATCTGAAGGGTGACATCAACGCACAGAAGGCAAAATGGTTCGAATCGTAGAGATAGAAAGGGATACGATGAATTGAGCTCGACCCCGATCCTATTAAATAAATTTGTGGTCTTCCCTTGCTATGTTTCACACTTTTCACATACGAGATACTTTCTGAATGGATCGACACTTTTGTTCAGGAAGCCGGCAGTTGACGAAATTTTCGACAGAAGACCGACAACGCTATGTTGTATCGTACATGTCAGAGAAATCGGAACAAGTAAATACCGGGCAGTACCGTACAATTGGCTACAATTGAAACATTTCGAATACAGGGGTGTAAATTTTGATTTTATGCTCATTTGATTTCCCTTCCCCGATTTGCGGAAAACGACTCGGATTGTCTCGGTGAAATATCTCTAGAAATCGATAAAACGTGAAATAAAAAATCGCCGGGCCTATCGAATCGCGAACTGAAAACGCGCCAGCAGTGGCAATTTGCGCACTACAAAAAACACGTGGCACACCGGCACACGCACGACACTGATTTATCGATTTCTAGAGATATTTCACCGAGACAATCCGAGTCGTTTTCCGCTAATCGGGGAAGGGAAATCAAATGAGCATGAAATCAAAATTTAAAACCCTGTATTCGCAATGTTTCAATTGTAGCCAATTGTACGGTACGGTACTTGTTCCGATTTCTCTGACATGTACGATAGTGCATTGGGCGAGAGTTGTGACAAAAAATGAAAACAAAGTTGGGGTCGCCTCAGGGCAAAACAATAAGTGTTTGTGAAGTCACAAACCTTTTTCGTCAAATCGAATGGAATCTTTTCGATTCGATGGATAGCCCTTCGAAATGCAACTATTTTTCACTTGCACAACCTTTTTGATCAGCATTCATGCAGTCTAGTCATATAGATACCAAAAGATATCATATAGATATCACGCCTCTTACGAGATGATCGTTGCCTCAAATTTTCTTACTCATTCTTTTCACGGTTTCTGATACCAATGGGTCCAACTATGATTCCCACGTGATATTATGAAAACCATTCCTCATTTGAATACATCTCCTGAAAATTTCAGCATCACAACTTTGAAGCTCTTTTTCGGTGCCCAAGCGTAATTTGATTTTGATGAAATCTTTCTTCTTGGAGCAAAGTCTGGTAATGTCTTTCCCAACCATAGCGTTTCTTTTCTCGATATTTGTCCTAATTTGCTTCCCACGAGTGTTTAGTCACATGGAGTGCCTACGCAGTGCTGTGAGGAACACTCACCCGATCACATTGCAAAATCAATCGTAATCTCGGCACTTTTCTATATCCGTGCCAGGCCCCGCCCCCTTCCCTTCCAGAGGAGAGGAGGGGAGGAGCTGACCTCCCGCCCAACCCGAGGGAGGGACTAGAGGCGTTCAAAATAGCCGAGCAATCACCTTCCAATCGGCGATAGCTTCGCTGCTTTGTTGCAGTACACGCCGCACATCATTGATGCGAGCGAGCACTATGTCTAGGGAACGCGCGCTTTACGCGAGACGGGTTTGAGAGATGCGAGACACATCAGAGAGGGGAGGAGCGGGAAAGAGGGAGCTGCGCAAACTCCGCCCACTCATGAGCGCGCTCTCCCCGTCTCTCAACCCCGTCTCGGGTAAAGCGCGCGTTCCCTAGACATAGTGATTGCTCGCTCAGAGGCAGTTCAGTGCGTACTGCAACTCTTCGGCGCAGCCATGCCCGATTGAATGCTGATTGCTCGGCTATTTTGGACTGCCTCTCGCCCTTCCCCATGGGTGGGCGGGAGGTCGGCTCCACCCTCTCTGGAGGGGGTGGGGCACAGGGGGCGGGGCCTGGCACTGATCTAGGAAAGTTCCGTAATCTCTAAACCGATATATTGTCGTTTAAATGGCTTCAAAATAGCCAATAATATACAGGCAACGCGTGTGAGGACATATACAATCGACGTAAAATGAAGTTGCAAACAGTAGGGTAATGTCCCCCCTGTGAATACGTATTTCATCAAAAATATAATATTGTTCGTAAAGGAACGATTAGAAAAAAAAATAAATTTCTCCTGTTCCGAATGTGCGCGCTTCATTTTCGTGTTCCGGTATACTGTATTGGGTGAGGATACATGCAAACGACATAAAAAAGAAGTTGCCAACAATATAATAATGTTTTCCCCTGTGGATAATAATTGTTTTCATCAAACATATAATAGTTTTCGTAAAGTGTCTTTCCCATTTTTTTCTTTCCCATTTTTTTAAATTAGAAATTGTTCCTATTCCGAGTGTGCGCGCTCCATTTTCGTGTTCCGGTTTACTGTATTGGCTTATTGAAAATCAGGCAAAGTTGTGTCGTGGTACTGTACTAGCGACCGCAGGGGCAAAATTCAAAGTACTTCCTACAAATGTGATATTAAGCCTATCCCCTCATAATTCGAGTGCTGAATCCAATAAGAGCACAAATAATTTAAACATCACGAAAAAAATAACATTAACGAAGGAGTACCACGAATAACCATTGCCTGATTTTCAATAAGCCACTACAGTGTATACCGGACACGAAAATGGAGCGCGCACACTCGTGTTAGGGGCAATTTATATGCTTTCCATTACGAAAACTATTATATTTTTGATGAAAACCGATATTATCCACAGGGGGAAACATTATTATATCAACGAAAACTTCATTTTTCGTCGATTGCATGTATTTTTGGTCCTAACACGCGTTGCCTGTCGATTATTGGTTCTTTTGTAGCCATTTGAGCGTCAATATATCGATTTAGAGATTACGGTAGATTTTCGGATGCGTTGAAATGTGATCGGGTGAGCGTCCCCCATAGCACTGCGTTGGCAGTTTATGTGACCAAATATTCGTGGGAGGCCTTCTTTAAGGCGGTTTCAAAATTGAACGAAGTTTCACTGATCCTACCGTATTTCCTATCAATGGACTGTTCAATGGGTTGTCCGACTGGGTCGGACTTTTTATTAAAAATTTTTTCTTCACATTTTGCAGTTTTATACGCCCGATTCTCGATATTTCCTGTAATTAAAGTTATAATCACCCTCGCCCTTCCATTTGTCCCTCTCCCCTCGACGTTTCTGGCCAAAATCTATTCATAAAACATCTCAGTGAGCGTCTGCGAAAACACAAAAGTAAAGCGCGTGTCACGGACAAACGACCCATTGGAATTGAACGGCGTTAGGTTAGAAAGAAGCGCAAAAGTCGAAATATTAAACAGGAAAAGAAGAAATGTTGGGGACATTGCATTAAAGTGGTCTGGTAGGTCAAAGCGCCGAACATGTGGTGTGATTCGAAAGAGAGCGATCTTCCAGAGGCCGCTGCAGACAAACGACCCATGGGAAATGAACGGCCTTCGGTTAGAAAGAAGCGCAATAGTCGAAATATTGATAAGGACAAAAAGAAATATTGGGGACACGACGTTAAAGTGGTCTGGCAAGCTTTTTTATGTAAACAAAATGGAGTGGAAATAAAACATCAAAGTTTCAAGCGAGCAAGGGCTGCGGTAGTCGAACAAACACTCAGAATGGTTGCTTATGTTGGTGGTCATGTGAGTTACTGTGAGTGCCTTTTGTGGCACACCATAATGCCTTTTCGGAAATCTCGACTAGAACCGCTGACCCGGTCCCACTTCGCGGATTTTAGTGGTACTCCTTCTTTAACAGTTTCTTTCCCAGAGCTGCAAACCCTATTGTCTTTTGTGAAGCAAATGAGGACAAATATCGAGAAAACTAACACCATCTGGAAAGGGTTTGACTTTGCTCCAAGATTAAAGATTTCATCAAAATTAAAATTGCGCGTGAGCACCGAAAAAGAACTTCAAAGTTGTGATGCTGAAATTTACAGGAGATGTATTCAAATGAGGAATGGTTTTCATAATATCACGTGGGAATCCTAGCTGGACCCATTGGGAGAAGACGAGAGAGGAAATTGATTTGAACTCGATCAGAAAACTTCTCGTTTGCAAAAATCTTTAAAAAATCAATTTTCAATTTTTTAAACATTATCAATTTTTTCACTTTTGCTATTACTTCACTAGGAATGGAATAAACGAATTTTGTTGTCATTGATGATTCTTGCCTTTCTTTTCATTTATCTTATTGTACCGCATTTCCTCGCGACTCGCATGAATATTATTATATCCCCCCTTCTACCCCAGGCAAATAATCTTATAGTATTTTCTCTTCCCGACGTCTCAAGTGGCGGAGTGAGAAAGAAGGGGGCGGAGTCAGGGAGAAAGGGAGTCTGAAATTGATTGGAGTGGAATTCACGTTGGAATGGGTGTTTTGAGTAGTCGCATGAAAGGAGAAGGACGCCAGGCCTATGATTTGGATGAAAAATGGAGCAATTTATATCGAGAGAGGGAGAAAAACCATCTCTACAAGTGGGTTGGAGTACGCAAAGGTTAGTTCCGTCTATTATTTTCCTTTATTTGTTTGTCTTCGATTGTAATTTCACATGGTAAGTGCAATATGCGAAAAGGTAATTTTAAAGCTTTATTTTAAATTGTCCTAATATATTTTTAAAGCCATTTGATTTACGTACGTAATGTTAGGAAGTGTGTGCATATGAACAAGTACTTCTAATAAATTCCTAATACATTCTTTGTATTTTAGTGACTTAATGAGATATTTATAAACCCGATTATTTAACTGGCAATGTATTACAGGAGGGGAATTGATCTCAATATATGAGAAAGACGGTGAAGAGGGCGTTCTTCGATTCGCCGAGGAAAAGATTCTCCCAATGTTGTACAACGAAGGGATTGAAGCTCAGTTAATCAAGTTTGGGGACTACGTCAAATGGAAGAAAACTCTGGTTAGTTCCGACTGTTAGTAATCCGTCTTTGTCGAGTCTTTTCTCGTGAGTTATTGATTCATTCGACCGAGAGATACTCCATACGGTAGAGTTGTCATGGAGACCTCTAAGAGTCGGCAACCATAAATGTCGACGATATAAATTTAACGAAGGTAATCGAGATTCGTTAATAATCGTTTTTTTAAAATAAATTTTCAGAATAATTTTTAAAAAAACAAAAAAAATAAGAAATACACGCTCTGAATATATAAACAAGTTTTTGGGTGATTTTTATATGAGAAAAAAATGTTCAATAGAACTGAACATAGTACATTTTTAAAGTAGTATTCTATGCAGTACATTTTCCACTTTGATCTCTCACTTTCCTGACATAGCCACACTCTCCTCTTTCTACGGGTGCGCAAATGAAAATTTGGCGTCACAAGTTCGTTCGATCTTGCTTTCCCATTGGGAAGTATTGCACAAAATATTATATACGGTATTTGTAGGCGCGCACACACTATGAACTATTTTTCTCTCGCTAATAGTGTCATCTTATTGGAAGTGATTCCGGAGTTCCAATAAGGGGAACAAAGGAACGCAGACTTTTAGGGTGTTGAGAGAGAATGGAAAATGAGAGGGCAATGGAATTCCAATGGTTTATATTGGAATTCTTTTCCAATAAAAGAACCCTACTCGCTATTCTTTGTTGCGGATTTTCCTACGTGATCCGGGTTTGAGAGAGCACACGAAATTAAGAGAGCGCAGCGAATTTGCAGCACTCGGTATGTGCAACTTCAAAAGGATAAATCTCACTTCAAAGTGATAGGATGTCTCTGATTCTTATTTGAAGATTAACCACATTTCATGTCAATCGGCCAGCATGTCAGTCTTTGCGATTACTATGTTTTTTTTTGTAATTTCGATAAGTTTTGTTTTAGTTTATAGGTCGTTTATCAAGAGGCTATTCGGGGTTCACGGAGAATCGAATGGAGAATCGAGCTCTATCGACGTTGAAAACGCTGAGCATTTTCGGTTGATTTTCGTCGGTTGATTATCGTGAATGGTTTTCGGAATGAGGATCGGTCTCTTGTCGGTGAATGAGTTGAAATGAGAGACGATCTCAATAGTCGAACAGTAAATGGAGTCGATCCGTTAGAATCTCGTGCGAAACAGAGAACTTGGATTGGAGCTTGCGTCAGATCTTCAAGTAAGAACTGTAGCAAGAATGCGGGCAAAATCAGAGAAATGTGATTATTTAGTTTGAATTGAGATTAATCATTTTGAAGCTTGTTTACATGAGACTAGAAAAATTGCTGCATCGTTTTTTTTAAAACTCCCATGTGTTTCTTGCGTTTCCGGAGACCCCGCAACAATTCTTGTGTTTCCGGAGACCCCGCAACAGGCCGTGAGACAAAATAAACCTCTGAAGAATCAAGAGGATTTGATGACATTAAAGAAGGCCTCCCACGAATATTTGGTCACATAAACTGCCAACGCAGTGCTATGGGGGACGCTCACCCGATCACATTTCAACGCATCCGAAAATCTACCGTAATCTCTAAATCGATATATTGACGCTCAAATGGCTACAAAAGAACCAATAATCGACAGGCAACGCGTGTTAGGACCAAAAATACATGCAATCGACGAAAAATGAAGTTTTCGTTGATATAATAATGTTTCCCCCTGTGGATAATATCGGTTTTCATCAAAAATATAATAGTTTTCGTAATGGAAAGCATATAAATTGCCCCTAACACGAGTGTGCGCGCTCCATTTTCGTGTCCGGTATACTGTAGTGGCTTATTGAAAATCAGGCAATGGTTATTCGTGGTACTCCTTCGTTAATGTTATTTTTTTCGTGATGTTTAAATTATTTGTGCTCTCATTGGATTCAGCACTCGAATTATGAGGGTATAGGCTTAATATCACAATTGTAGGAAGTACTTTGAATTTTGCCCCTGCGGTCGCTAGTACAGTACCACGACACAACTTTGCCTGATTTTCAATAAGCCAATACAGTAAACCGGAACACGAAAATGGAGCGCGCACACTCGGAATAGGAACAATTTCTAATTTAAAAAAATGGGAAAGAAAAAAATGGGAAAGACACTTTACGAAAACTATTATATGTTTGATGAAAACAATTATTATCCACAGGGGAAAACATTATTATATTGTTGGCAACTTCTTTTTTATGTCGTTTGCATGTATCCTCACCCAATACAGTATACCGGAACACGAAAATGAAGCGCGCACATTCGGAACAGGAGAAATTTATTTTTTTTTCTAATCGTTCCTTTACGAACAATATTATATTTTTGATGAAATACGTATTCACAGGGGGGACATTACCCTACTGTTTGCAACTTCATTTTACGTCGATTGTATATGTCCTCACACGCGTTACCTGTATATTATTGGCTATTTTGAAGCCATTTAAACGACAATATATCGGTTTAGAGATTACGGAACTTTCCTAGATCAGTGCCAGGCCCCGCCCCCTGTGCCCCACCCCCTCGAGAGAGGGTGGAGCCGACCTCCCGCCCATCCATGGGGAAGGGCGAGAGGCAGTCCAAAATAGCCGAGCAATCGGCATTCAATCGGGCATGGCTGCGCCGAAGAGTTGCAGTACGCACTGAACTGCCTCTGAGCGAGCAATCACTATGTCTAGGGAACGCGCGCTTTACCCGAGACGGGGTTGAGAGACGGGGAGAGCGCGCTCGTGGTACTCCTTCTTTAAATGAAGATAAACTTCAAAATTTCAAAGCCATATAATTGGCGGCTACTCTAGATAAGACTCCTGATTATTACTTTGCATACTAAAAACGACTGAAAAAAAATCCACAAATTTATAATGAGGTCGGAAAGAGAATGTGAAATTTTATTGGGAGCATTGGATAAAGTCGAGCAGCACTAAGAGGAAATGAATTTAATCCTGCATTACTGGATGTGAATTCAATATTGATACCGAAAGATGACACCTGATCACGAAGAGGTTTGTACACATAGAAAAATGAACGAGTTTAACAGCACTTGGCTCTGTGCCAAATGGATCATGATTAGAGCTCCGAAAACGAGTGTTTGCGCGAAAACGAGGCCTCGTTTACTCCCCTTATTCAAGGCCTCGTTTTCTTCGAGTTGTTGGTGGGGGTTAAAATGAGTGCTCGTTTGTTATGAGTGCTCGAAGAATTCAAAAAAAATCTTAGATGAACCAATAAAAACTGCTCAAATGATAAGATGTTAACCAAATGTCATTCGATGTATGTATATTCTGGGATGAGTAAACTACCAAATTTTATTAAAAATAATTGGCAAAACGATTGACAAAAAATAGGCAACGTACCAACAACCTCGTCTTTACAATTCCAATCTCCTAACCATTCCACTACAACGCCATTTGCGATGAGTGGTTGGAAGATGATTGGAATAGGCCTATCAACACATTGACGGTGTTAGAACAACCGCTCGACTCGACCACCAAAAAGTTGAAATGTGTCGAAGCCTCGCGAAATTTGAAACTCGTTCAGACAATGATCACTCATTTTATCCCCCACCAACAACTCGACGAAAACGAGGCCTCGAATGAGGGGAGTAAACGAGGCCTCGTTTGTGAATTTTATCGAGTGCTCGCTTGTTTTCGGAACTCTAATCATGATGCGAAAGGATTAAAAAAATCAGGACGAAAAATGAGGGATAAGGGGAAATGACGGGACAAAGACATAGCATTTGGGACATAGGAGGGGATAAATGGTGGGAAAGGAAATTCCTGATACTCCTTCTAGGATGAGACGGATTATGGGAGAAGTGTATGAGAGAGAAAGAGGACGGGTAGTACGGTAAGGAACAAAAATATCGATTGCTGAATGTATTGTGGTCCGAGTTCACAATGCACATATGTGAGAATTGTAAACACTGTGAAAACAATTTTATTTATTTATTTATTTTATTTATCGTACACCACAAGGGTGCGACAACATGTACATAAATGTGCGAGTAAAAGAGAAAATTAATAATTAATAAGAAGGGGGTTCAAAGGAGGCGGGAAGGGAGTGATATTGTCAACCACACGGGAATGATAAGTGAGGGGAGGAACCTCGGAAGCGGTGGAGGGGCCGCTTTTCTAATGTATTTCTTATTGGATCTCCGTGTGGTGAGAATATTGGGAAGATTCGTGAGGGGAAGGGGACCTATAGATTGAGAACAAGAACGCCTAGCAACGATGGGAGGTCGTGAGATAACAACAAATGCTTTTTGACAGTGGGAATGGAGAGTTTGGGATTACAAATTAAGTGTAATTTGTTCAAAAAACGAGCGGTGCTATGAGCGAAAGAGACCTTGAGTTTATATGTGTGGAGGGGATTTGTTTCGCCTATATAAATAACGTTGCATTTGTTTTCAGCAACTTGTAACTGCCATTTTGTGCAGTATTCTAGGAACCAAGAAAGCCCGGACTGAAATTGATTGTGAGATTCTGATGGCGAAAGGGGGTGATATGAGGCTATTCGCGTAAGAATCAATAAAAACTATGTACACTGAAAATGAAATGTATTCTCATAATTTGGGCACTTACGTTTTTGAGGGTGCTGATCATCATGGTGACGATCATTTTTCATTTAACTTATCGGCTGAAGTGTACTGTAACTACCGTTTTTGAGGCTACATCGCCATATCTCATGAACCTGTGAACGAATTTCCATGAAAATAGTTTTATAGGAGTAATTTCACTCACTGATAACGATATGATATTCAAATTCAATTAATATGATAAACTCCTAATTTCAAAAATGTGATTTGGAATATCATCAACCAGAATCGTGATTGACATGTATAGAAAAATGCGCCTTATTCTCGGATTTCAGAATCGTATGCTACATGTATAGTTCAAATGTACCGTTGTACCACTTCATGGTCATTTAGTCGCCAATTTCTCCATTAATTGACCGCACCGTTGTGCGCGCAATGAGAATGAGAGTGAGAAATTTCAGATAGACAATAGATATTGTCATTTTGCCCCATGGCAAAATGCAAAAGGCAAAGGTTCATACCCTGAAGGTTACATATTTTATAGCCTTTCTAGGCACTTGTCAATAATTGCGGTCAATTAATGTAGAAAATTACAACGGTACATTTTAACTATGCATGTAGCATACGATTCTGAAATCCGAGAATAAGGCGCATCTTTCTATACATGTAAATCACGATTCTGGTTGAAGGTATTCCAAATCACATTTTTGAAATTAGGAGTTTATCATATTAATTGAATTTGAATATCACATCGTTATCAGTGAGTGACACCTAGAAAACTATTTTCATGGAAATTCGTTCACAGGTCCATGAGATATGGCGATATAGCCTCAAAAACGGTAGTTACAGTACACTTTCAGAGTTAAATGAAAAATGATCGTCACCATGATGGTCAGCACCCTCGAAAACCCCAGATTTTCTGCATTTCAGAAAATCGATGTACGAGGTCCTTCAGACAAGTTGTTGATCCTTACGCGAACAGCCTCATATGCCGTGAACAGCTTGACGTCGTCGGCAAAGAGCCTTCAAGATAACCTATTGAAGGGGGAGAATACCCGGGGGAGATCGAAAGTGTAGAGCAAAAAAGTAGGGGTCCTAGGACGGTTCCTTGCGGAACTCCGGAGATTACATCTCTCTCACTTGAGAGACACGAACCGACGCGAACGCTGAAACTCCGATTGGAGAGGTAACCTGTAAACCATGTCAACAAACAGTCACGAATACCTTTTTTTCTCGCGACTGACGGCCATCATCACATTGATTTGCTCAAAACTCAGTCCTTTGGCTCATCTTCTTTTCATTGTTTTTCGAAGACGTAGGAAAAATGGATTTCTCAAATATCGGTTTTCAGTAAATTAGCTGCTGGGAAGGCCGAGAGCCGTCAGAGCAAACCGGCACAAGTACCGAGCAGTACCGTACAATTAGCAACAATTGAAACATTGCGAATACAGGGTTTTAAATTTTGATTTTATGCGCATTCGATTTCCCTTCCCCGATTTGCCGGAAACGGCTCGGATTTTCATGGTGAAATATATCTAGAAGTCGATAAAACGTGAGCTAAAAAGTCGCCGGGCCTATCGAATCGCGAGCTGAAAGCGCGCCGGCAGTGGCAATTAGCGCACTGCACAAAACACGTGGCACACTGGCACACGCATGACACTGATTTATCGATTTCTAGAGATATTTCACCGAGACAATACGAGTCGTTTTCCGCAAATCGGGGAAGGGAAATCAAATGAGTATAAAATCAAATTTAAAGCCCTGTATTCGCAATGTTTCAATTGTAGCCAATTGTACGGTATTGCTCGGCACTTGTTCCGATTTCTCTGACATGTACGATAGTTCAAAACGATTGAAGCGTATCAAGTGATCTGAAGCCACGATTTTCGTAAAGATGACGAAATTTTCTCGTCGTTTCTCGTCATATATAACTTACCACTCTTGACATCTCATGACCCCCCCCCCCTCCACACTTGCTAGTATTTGAACATCGAGCTACACGATTAGCTCCTTTACCTCATTACACAGTAAACAACCATCTACCTATGCACTCCCACAAAGTTCCTATTATGTGTTGCTGAGATAAATGAATTGAAATTGAATTGAAATGAACAGATTGATCGACTATAATCAAGCAACAACCACATCGCGGGAAGGGCATAGTAGATAACTACGCTCACAATACGAGTTAAGGCGTCTTTAATATACTGAACATAACTTTAAAATCAGCATAAAACGTAAAAATGGCTCGAAATTCGAAACAGCTCTTCGGCGCACTCAAGGAGCGCGCCAATCCGCTTTGGTGGCGCACTTAATTCTCTGGGGCCCCACTGGAGGGTATTTTGGGGCCCCACTTGGAGAAAAGAGACCCCTCCCGCCCCTATATATGTTATGGGGCTCTACTGGGGGAGAAAAACCACGCCCACTTTTACTGGGCCCCAGTGGGGCAGAAGAACCAGAGATGGAGTCACTATCTGGAAAAAATGACAGTGACGAAAACGACTGAACTGCGTTTCAGTTGTGAAAAACTCAATAAGCAGATAGCGATCGAAAAATTGAAACGGAATATTATTTGATTTCAGTAAATCAGAGGCTCTGGAGAGAACTTTGTTATAAGTAGAGTATAAGAGAGTTTTTTTTAATTTAACACCTCACGAAATCTAATGACATTCGCCTGCGTGTGAAGGAGATTCGACTTGTTGCCTTTCAATTTTCACCCTCATCTGGTGTCTCAGCAACCCTTATCTGTTTCAAATGTATTTATGATTGTATTTTTAACTCATTTATGATCCTCAACTGAGCAGTTTCAGGCGTCATAACCGAAATTAGTGGTCAGAAATGAGTTTATATGAAATGCGACGATTTTCTTTCTTTATCGACGGGATTGTTCGAGTTTTAGAGTGAAGTGGTGACAATTGCAGAATACACAATTGGGAGTGGCTGAAGAAGGCGTCGAAATGAACGAGACTCGATTCAGAGAGCATTATGCTAGTTGGAAGTTGAATAAGAGAGGAATAGATGGAGAGAATATAATTCATCTACTGCTCAATAGAGAACAACCAGTTTGCTACGAGGTTACTCATTTTCATACTCGTTATATTAAAAATATTTTTTTCCTTGAAGGCTTCAAGGAAAAAAATCGTTTAATTATTTTTTGGACAGATATTTCATCTGTGATAACGGTTTCGAAACAAAAAAAGTACGGAAAAATAATCCCCTAAGTTGCCATATTTTTCAAAATTTTATTTTTTTTCTCTCGATGAAAACTATCGCTTTTTTCGAGGAACAATATTGCTCAACTCAGGTAACTCGATCATAATCTGATCAGAAGTTTTTGCATATTTGAATCTGATCAGATGATATTTGAATCTGATCCGAATCTGATCAGATCTAGAAATGCGCAAGAAGTGCGCCTGCAAACTCATGGCGTGTTTGATTCTCGAACTGTTAAGCGCATTTATGGTGCAACATACTTTTCGTTATTTTCCATTGTTTCTATGTGTTTTAAATAGTTTTCACCGTAAATGCAATGTAATAAGTTGGTCATTTATATGCTCCCTCGCGCACGAACTGGTATTATTGTTTTCAAACACATTGACACCAAATAAACCGTATATTCGCCATAGCTAACTTTTTAAAACTGCTCACTCCTCGTTATCCATGAATAATCGGATTGCATTGCAGTTCTTTTAACTTCACCTGGCTCTGGAAAAGGACAGCAGCAATGGCCTGGTATCAACTCCCCGGTATCATGTTCCCACCACTAAGCGCTTGTTCATTATGTGGTTCCAGTCCCTAACTAGCATTGATATTCATCCGACCCTCTCTCTGAAGCGCATGTCGCTATAATTTAATCAAAAAAGTTTTGTTTCACAATGCATTGTACGTTATGAATATTGTACCTTTGGATATAATAAAATATCATGATGACATTGTCGTTCTAAAGAGCATAATTACATAAAGAAATAACAAAATGTGATCAGAAAGAATCAAGATCTGATCAGGACATATTTGAATCTGATCAGGAGATATTTGAATCTGATCAGGGGATATTTGAATCTGATCATGCCAAAATTTAATTTAGATTTCTCCTGATCAGATTCAAATAACTCCTGATCAGATTATGATCGAGTTACCTGAGAAATCGCCATAAATGTTTTCCAGCATTGTGGTTTCTTTTTTTTGTGGTTTCCCTACTTTATTATTTAAATTCTTTCGAATTTTCGAACGTTTTGACCACACGACCCCTTCATAAGAGCCCGTTTACGTAAGAGTCAGACAATACTCGGTACAGCAAAAAAAGTGATGGACTGAGTTAATAACTGTTTTGGACACAATTCGATGGGTTAGGAACGCTGGTAGAATCTCATGATATGCAAATTTGATTGGAGATCAGTATGGAGCTCTGAAGATTCAACTGATTTGCGGATTATTAAGAGTAACTCGATACCCAATTGACGAAACCGAAATGTCTAAAGAAGGACTCTAGTTGAATTTTTGAGTGGAACATCGCTTTGTTTTTCAATTTTAGAAAATATATTTTATTTTCGAAATTCGTTTTATATAAAAATCATAACAAAAAAGAGATATCAGAAACTTTCACAGTATCTCGAGCATACCTTAGGTGATCTACGTTACTTTTCTGGAAGCACGAAACCTACCGGAAATTGAGTTATGATTTTTTTGAATGTCAAGATATGAGGGCGAGTGTTCCAATTTGAGCTAAAATGTTCGATTTGCATGGATTAGTCGCCTCATTTCTCATTTTCAGACACCGCGCGGGCTCGGGGATTAGAAATGAAAGGGTGAGTTGATGCAAATCGGGCACTGTTCTCTCGAATTAGGCGTTTCATAGTTGAAATCACAACAGTTAAAAAATCATAACTCAATTTCCGGTAGTTTTTGTGCTTCCACAAAAATAACGTCACCTAAGGTATGCTCGAGATACTGTGAAAGTTTCTGATATCTCTTTTTGTTATGATTTTTATATAAAACGAATTACGAAAATAATATATATTTTCCAAAATTGAAAAACACAGGGATGAAATTAAACTAAAAAAAACTAAAAAACTAAAAAAAACTCAAAAAACTCAAAAATTCAACTAGAGTCCTTCTTTAGACATTTCGGTTTCGTCAATTGGGTATCGAGCTATTCTTAATAATCCGCAAATCAGTTGAATCTTCAGAGCTCCATACTGATCTCCAATCAAATTTGCATATCATGAGATTCTACCAGCGTTCCTAACCCATAGAATTGTGTCCAAAACAGTTATTATCTCAGACCATCACTTTTTTGCTGTACTGAGGTCTGTTGACGCTTGTCCGACTCTTACGCAAACGGGCTCATAAACATGTCGAGTGAAATTGAGGCGTCTCTCAAATAAAAAAAAGTTTTATTTGCTGAAATAATAAATGTGGTGTGCAAAATTTGATACTCGCCGCCCTCATTCACCCATCAGAAGTTATGAGAACTGGCCCATATTTTAGTTGAGAAACAACTCAAAAGCAGCGAAATTCATGACGACACGAGGATTATTTCCTAATTTATCACTCATCTTAAATTCAATTGGCAACGTTTTGAAATACAAAATATCAAGGAAAAAGCAAAGAAATTAAATGAAATTTTATATATATATATATATATATATATATATATAGAAAGTTGGTTGAGTGAGAATGAATAATGAATATTTTAGATCGCTCGAATTCTTCTTAATCGGTTTCCTCCCCTTGCAAATGACGTGTACCTAGGAGATGAAATGTTTGGTAAGCGTTAGTGTTTCTCTCCCCATTTCACTTCGTTTCTCTCCCTCCTTTTCCTCATTCACATCATTACTCCATCGCTTCCCATTCCTCTTCCTATGCTTTCTTTCTTTTCCTCCCTCTCCCGATTTGTTACGGAGTGTATTTCGACTCGTTCATGTGAAAGACGTAAAGGAGAGAGAGAAGGGAGAGAGAAGAGAGAGACTGAGATTGAAGAGGAGAGGAGAAGGAAGGAGAGGAAAGGTAGTACTGGTGAGTAGAGAGGGAATAAGCTTCAATCTAAATTGAGAGGGGGACGAATGAAATTGAGGTCAATCTGCACTTCATCTAGCAATTGTTCACGATGATTATGAGACTTGTCAATTACTTCTCAAGAATCGTAAGTGAGAGTGAGAGAGAGAGAGAGGAGGGGGGGGGGAGCGGGAAAGATAACATGTCAGATGCTGATGTTAATGCACGGGCTTGTGGCAACTTCTTTCTTCCGGAAGATTTCAAGAACACAGGGAAAGTAATTGACTACCAAGGTGAAATACGAAATTCTCGATTGTTTACAATTATTGATTGGAAATATATAAATGCTGTGGAAGGGAGTAAATGTGTGTGCAGGATACGCCTACTACGGAGAGTACCCACTGGCGTTTGCTGCTTGTTTCGATAACAAAGACATATATGACATGCTGATTCAGTATGGGGCAGACGCTAATATGCAGGTAGGTCACTTCTTCCTCACCATAGGTTCCATTCTTAAAATTTCACCAATTTTCGCACTCTGGGGGCTGTATAATCTGTTAGAAGTTGGCCATCTTTTCTTTTTTTCTTTTTTTCGTCAGTTTTGATTTAATCTTAATTTCTTTGCATTAGTTCAATAATCCCCTATGTTAAAGTAAGAATGTCAAAGAAATAAACATAAAATATAATGTTATAGTCTAGCAAATCCCTGTTAAAGATGGCTGAAAACTAAAAGTTGGCAAACTTTTAATTAGAAGTTGGCCATCTTCTGTTTCGCGGGCTAGACAGTGACGAGAGAGCACGTAAACAAGTGAGAGCGCAGAGTTTCGCAATAAATGTAAACAACACATGCATACTTTTCCCTCTCCTCGATCCCCGTGCTCTCTCGTCACTGTCTAGCCCGCGCAAACAGAAGATGGCCAACTTCTAGTTTTCGGCCATCTTTAACACGGATTTGCTAGTCGCTAACATTATATTTTATGTTGATTTCGTTGGCAATCTTACTTTTTCATCGTGCTTTATCGAACTAATGCAAAGAAATTAAGATTAAGTCAAAAACTGACGAAAAAGAAAAACGAAAAAATGGCCAACTTTTTAACAGATTATACAGCCCCCTGATTTTTTTGTTGATATTTTATCAAATATTTAGCTATCAATTGTTCCTACGCCAAATGATACCTCATTTTGTCTGATTCATTCAATAAAAATGCTTAGAAAAATTTACAACAGTTAAAAAATGGTTCGCTTCCATGACATTTGGCTCCTTGCATGTATGCCTCCTTCCATTATCGTAAATGCTAGAGAAATCGGAACAAGTACCGAGCAGTACCGTACAATTGGCAACAATTGCGAATACAGGGTTTTAAATTTTGATTTTATCCGCATTCGATTTCCCTTCCCCGATTTGCCGGAAACGGCTCGGATTTTCACGGTGAAATATCTCTAGAAATCGATAAAACGTGAGCTAAAAAGTCGCCGGGCCTATCGAATCGCGAACTGAAAGCGCGCCGGCAGTGGCAATTAGCGCACTGCACAAAACACGTGGCACACTGGCACACGCATGACACTGATTCATCGATTTCTAGAGATATTTCACCGAGACAATACGAGTCGTTTTCCGCAAATCGGGGAAGGGAAATCAAATGAGTATAAAATCAAATTTAAAATCCTGTATTCGCAATGTTTCAATTGTTGCCAATTGTACGGTATTGCTCGGTACTTGTTCCGATTTCTCTGACATGTACGATATTCATCCTTTTCTAAAATCGCCAAAATTTGGCGGACGACAATTCTACAGGAGTTGTAATGGCAGATACAAATTTGCTGGTTTAGAGATGGAAGAACAACCAAAGAAAGAGGAACCATTCCTACATCTGTAGAAATGGTTATTCTGCAATTCTTACTCTTCTCCTGTCGGAATGGCGACGGTAAAGAGACCACAAAAGAGAAATGACAAATGAGGAATTAAACCACCACTCGGATAGCTGGACAATATTCTTATCCACTGAGCTATGACTCCCCCCCCCTTTACCGGTATGAATGAAAAATGAGTATACTTTTTCACTTTAGTACTTTATTTATCTTTAGTCTTATATATAGTCTTTTTCATTGAATTTTTACCGATTATTATTGTGGCTCTTTAAAGAAGGCCTCCAAAGAGTTTTTGGCCACATAGACTGCCAACTCAGTGCTGTGGGGAACGCTCACCCGATCACATTGCAACGCATCCGAAAATCTACCGTAATCTATAAATCGAAATATTGCCGCTCAAATGGTTAAAAAGAGCCAACAATCGACAGGCAACGCGTGTTAGGACACGTGAGAATACATGCAATCGACGTAAAATGAAGTTGAAAACAATATAATAATGTTCCTCCTGTGGATAATGTCGGCTTTCATCAAACATATAATAGTTTTCGTAAAGGAACGATTAGAAATTGCTCCTATTCCGAGTGTGCGCGCTTAATCTTCGTGTTCCGGTATACTGTATTGGCTTATTGAAAATCAGGCAACGTTGGGCTCGTGGGAGGTCTTCTTTAACATTGTAATAGTGTGCACTCTGTGCTAGGGTTGGCAGTTTAATTCCGATCTCACAGCTCATCAACGCGCGGTTGAGATTAGAATGATTCCCACTCGCACATTGACCAATAAAACTGGGATTCAAAGGGATCCCAAATAAGATGAGAAAGATCCAAGTGGATCCCAACTATTTGAGCACGTACCTCCATTTATTGAAAGAATTAAGAATTTCGAAAGGTACAGAATCGGATGGGGAACATTTTCTTTTTCAAATAGGGATTTTTCATTTTTGAAAAATAAAATGTTCTCCATTACATTTCGAGTCGATCTGTACCTTTATGGCTTCTCAAGACCATCGTTGAAGGGAGATATTTGCGATAACAAAGTGTGATCCTTTTGGATCCCAACTAGAATGACTGAGTCATTCGATCTCAGATCCGACCGATTCCCACTGTTCGGAATGAAATGGATCTGAGATCCGCACCGGGAATCAAATTGCTAACCCTAGTTCTCAATGCTCAAATTTGGCAGCCATTCTTTGATTTTCTCCGGGAATAGAGCTTTTGACACATTCGACCCTTATAATCCGTCAGAAGTTCGCGAACTGTTCACACATCTGTTCTTGCTCGTTTTAGGCTATTTTCTTTATAATTTGCGTTAGGTCATTAGAGACGCATAAGAAACTACTAATGCCGAAGAAATTAACCAAAAATATAAACTAGGGAAATAGACACATCAATTCAGAAGAAAGTTATGACGATTCCGGCGATAGAACCGGCAAATCTCTAAAAAAATCTCGATATTTGCGATAACAAAGTGTGATCCTTTTGGATCCCAACTAGAATGACTGAGTCATTCGATCTCAGATCCGACCGATTCCCACTGTTCGGAATGAAATGGATCTGAGATCCGCACCGGGAATCAAATTGCTAACCCTACTCTGTCTCTGTTCTAATTTCTCTTCTCACTCGATAATAATTAAAGTTACCGGGAATCCACGGAATAATTTTGAATTCGCGGTATTCCCTGATGATCAATGGCGAGCGTCGCGTGTCGCGTCGCGGTCTTTTTTGAAAGCTCTTTTCCAAATTCGATATTTTCGTTACATAAATTATAATACGACAATAAATTTCAATAAATAATGAGGCATTGAAATATGCAAAAAAAAAGAAGCGAAAAGAGGCTGGAGCGCCATAAGACAATATGATGAAATATTCACATTTGAATTTGCGCGAACTTTCCTGATGATCAGTGCTCTATTTTCGGACATTTGGAGCTGTGTTACGGCCTAATTATCGATTTTTGACATTTTTTGCTTCGACAGCCTTTCTTTTACAGCAATTGTCTATTCGATTCCGTCGTAAGATCAGACACCAAAAATGTGGATTCCCGGTAACTTTAATGCTTACTTATATTTCAAAAGCTCTGTCTGTCTTTCTATATGACTGTGAGTTGTCTGTCCATGCGTCTGCCCAGCAACCGAATTCCCCACCCCTACTCTCACGTAGTGCGCTTAGTCTTAACGCACCCGGTTAGTTTTACGAATAAGATTGTAGATATACATAGTACTAAAGTGAATAGTATTACTCTTTTTCATGTAGTTATTCAATAGCACACCGGTAAAGGTGCTCATAGAATAGCTCAGTGGATCATAATATTGGCCATCTATCAGAGTGGTGGTTCAATACCTCATTTGCCATTTCTCTTTTGTGGCTTCGAGACCCTCGCGCCGCTACTCCTTCAGGTGTAACATTTCTACACGTGTAGTGTTCGCATGTGGTCCAACCAATGCCCAATGGTTGCCCACCAATATTCGCGATTTCAGAAAATATCGTAACATAACACGTAAGATGGTTCTCAATGCTCAAATTTGGCAGCCATTCTTTGATTTTCTCCGGGAATAGAGCTTTTGACACATTCGACCCTTATAATCCGTCAGAAGTTCGCGAACTGTTCACACATCTGTTCTTGCTCGTTTTAGGCTATTTTCTTTATAATTTGCGTTAGGTCATTAGAGACGCATAAGAAACTACTAATGCCGAAGAAATTAACCAAAAATATAAACTAGGGAATTAGACACATCAATTCAGAAGAAAGTTATGACGATTCCGGCGATAGAACCGGCAAATCTCTAAAAAAATCTCGATATTTGCGATAACAAAGTGTGATCCTTTTGGATCCCAACTAGAATGACTGAGTCATTCGATCTCAGATCCGACCGATTCCCACTGTTCGGAATGAAATGGATCTGAGATCCGCACCGGGAATCAAATTGCTAACCCTACTCTGTCTCTGTTCTAATTTCTCTTCTCACTCGATAATAATTAAAGTTACCGGGAATCCACGGAATAATTTTGAATTCGCGGTATTCCCTGATGATCAATGGCGAGCGTCGCGTGTCGGGTCGCGGTCTTTTTTGAAAGCTCTTTTCCAAATTCGATATTTTCGTTACATAAATTATAATACGACAATAAATTTCAATAAATAATGAGGCATTGAAATATGCAAAAAAAAAAGAAGCGAAAAGAGGCTGGAGCGCCATAAGACAATATGATGAAATATTCACATTTGAATTTGCGCGAACTTTCCTGATGATCAGTGCTCTATTTTCGGACATTTGGAGCTGTGTTACGGCCTAATTATCGATTTTTGACATTTTTTGCTTCGACAGCCTTTCTTTTACAGCAATTGTCTATTCGATTCCGTCGTAAGATCAGACACCAAAAATGTGGATTCCCGGTAACTTTAATGCTTACTTATATTTCAAAAGCTCTGTCTGTCTTTCTATATGACTGTGAGTTGTCTGTCCATGCGTCTGCCCAGCAACCGAATTCCCCACCCCTACTCTCACGTAGTGCGCTTAGTCTTAACGCACCCGGTTAGTTTTACGAATAAGATTGTAGATATACATAGTACTAAAGTGAATAGTATTACTCTTTTTCATGTAGTTATTCAATAGCACACCGGTAAAGGTGCTCATAGAATAGCTCAGTGGATCATAATATTGGCCATCTATCAGAGTGGTGGTTCAATACCTCATTTGCCATTTCTCTTTTGTGGCTTCGAGACCCTCGCGCCGCTACTCCTTCAGGTGTAACATTTCTACACGTGTAGTGTTCGCATGTGGTCCAACCAATGCCCAATGGTTGCCCACCAATATTCGCGATTTCAGAAAATATCGTAACATAACACGTAAGATGGTTCTCAATGCTCAAATTTGGCAGCCATTCTTTGATTTTCTCCGGGAATAGAGCTTTTGACACATTCGACCCTTATAATCCGTCAGAAGTTCGCGAACTGTTCACACATCTGTTCTTGCTCGTTTTAGGCTATTTTCTTTATAATTTGCGTTAGGTCATTAGAGACGCATAAGAAACTACTAATGCCGAAGAAATTAACCAAAAATATAAACTAGGGAATTAGACACATCAATTCAGAAGAAAGTTATGACGATTCCGGCGATAGAACCGGCAAATCTCTAAAAAAATCTCGATATTTGCGATAACAAAGTGTGATCCTTTTGGATCCCAACTAGAATGACTGAGTCATTCGATCTCAGATCCGACCGATTCCCACTGTTCGGAATGAAATGGATCTGAGATCCGCACCGGGAATCAAATTGCTAACCCTACTCTGTCTCTGTTCTAATTTCTCTTCTCACTCGATAATAATTAAAGTTACCGGGAATCCACGGAATAATTTTGAATTCGCGGTATTCCCTGATGATCAATGGCGAGCGTCGCGTGTCGGGTCGCGGTCTTTTTTGAAAGCTCTTTTCCAAATTCGATATTTTCGTTACATAAATTATAATACGACAATAAATTTCAATAAATAATGAGGCATTGAAATATGCAAAAAAAAAAGAAGCGAAAAGAGGCTGGAGCGCCATAAGACAATATGATGAAATATTCACATTTGAATTTGCGCGAACTTTCCTGATGATCAGTGCTCTATTTTCGGACATTTGGAGCTGTGTTACGGCCTAATTATCGATTTTTGACATTTTTTGCTTCGACAGCCTTTCTTTTACAGCAATTGTCTATTCGATTCCGTCGTAAGATCAGACACCAAAAATGTGGATTCCCGGTAACTTTAATGCTTACTTATATTTCAAAAGCTCTGTCTGTCTTTCTATATGACTGTGAGTTGTCTGTCCATGCGTCTGCCCAGCAACCGAATTCCCCACCCCTACTCTCACGTAGTGCGCTTAGTCTTAACGCACCCGGTTAGTTTTACGAATAAGATTGTAGATATACATAGTACTAAAGTGAATAGTATTACTCTTTTTCATGTAGTTATTCAATAGCACACCGGTAAAGGTGCTCATAGAATAGCTCAGTGGATCACAATATTGGCCATCTATCAGAGTGGTGGTTCAATACCTCATTTGCCATTTCTCTTTTGTGGCTTCGAGACCCTCGCGCCGCTACTCCTTCAGGTGTAACATTTCTACACGTGTAGTGTTCGCATGTGGTCCAACCAATGCCCAATGGTTGCCCACCAATATTCGCGATTTCAGAAAATATCGTAACATAACACGTAAGATGGTTCTCAATGCTCAAATTTGGCAGCCATTCTTTGATTTTCTCCGGGAATAGAGCTTTTGACACATTCGACCCTTATAATCCGTCAGAAGTTCGCGAACTGTTCACACATCTGTTCTTGCTCGTTTTAGGCTATTTTCTTTATAATTTGCGTTAGGTCATTAGAGACGCATAAGAAACTACTAATGCCGAAGAAATTAACCAAAAATATAAACTAGGGAATTAGACACATCAATTCAGAAGAAAGTTATGACGATTCCGGCGATAGAACCGGCAAATCTCTAAAAGCCGGCTCTGACACCAATTTTTATTCGATGACTCAATCAACGTGAAGCGCAGATTATTTTCCGCACTGTCCTTATTGAGACCTCAGCAGATACTTTGAACCTCACAGCGAAATTCCGAGTGTGCCCTTAAAGGGCTCCCACGAGTTTTTGGTCACATAGACTGCCAGAGCAGTGCTGTGGGGAACGCTCACCCGATCACATTGCAACGCATCCGAAAATCTACCGTAATCTATAAATCGAAATATTGGCGCTCAAATAGCTACAAAAGAGTCTATAACAGGCAATGCGTGTTAGGACACGTGAGAATACATGCAATCGACGTCAAATGAAGTTGCAAACAGTACTATAATGTCCTCCTTGTGAATAATATCGGCTTTCATCAAAAATATACGACACTTATAATCCGTTAGAAGTTCGCGAACTTTTCACGCATCTTTTCTTGCTCGTTTTAGGCTATTTTCTTTATAATTTGCGTTAGGTCATTAGAGACGCATAAGAAACTACTAATGCCGAAGAAATTAACCAAAAATATAAACTAGGGAATTAGCCGCACCTCTTAGAAGGTCGCGGAATTCTGCGAGTTGTTTTCCGCGAGCTAGACAGTGACGAGAGGGCACGCGGAACGAGGAGAGGGAGAAGTAAGCAATGTTGTTGTTGTATTTCTGCGCTCTCTCTCTGTTTACGTGCTCTCTCGTCACTGTCTAGCTGCGTGAAAACAGCTCGCAGAATTCCGCGACCTTTTAAGAGGTGCGGCTAATTCCCTAGTTTATATTTTTGGTTAATTTCTTCGGCATTAGTAGTTTCTTATGCGTCTCTAATGATCTAACGCAAATTATAAAGAAAATAGCCTAAAACGAGCAAGAAAAGATGCGTGAAAAGTTCGCGAACTTCTGACGGATTATAAGGGTCGATTAACTTTTTAAAAATATTCACTGATAAAAATGTGCTGCATAAAAATTGGTGCATTTTTGAGATTGATGTCTCTTATATTCGACTAATTGATTGGATTACAGGATTCATTCGGAAATACTATTCTCCATATGTGTGTCATTACGTATTCTAGTGTGAGTTCTCCTTCATTTATTTAGCATTTCTTTATTTTTCCTCGATTACTATTTCCGCCGCAGTATCATTTTAGTCTTTTCATTTCCGTAACCAATGGAAACGAGAGAAAGAGAAAGAGAAAGAGAAAGAGAGAGAGAGAGAGAGAGAGAGAGAGCAGAGAGGCAGAGAGGTGGACAGGGACAGAGAGAGACAAAATATGGTCACAAGTCATCTACTCGTGAGTTTCCGTGATGTTAAAAGAGAGAAAAATGGATTTCGCGTCTACACATTGAAACCTATGAAAAACAAAAGATATGAAGGAGTGATCAAATAATAAAATATTGTCAGTCTATGTATTCGTACGGGGTCCGGCATTGGGCCAAACCTGCAGCACCGAATGTTGTCAACAATGCTGGATATACTCCATTGACGCTGGCTACTAAATTGGGAAGGAAAGAAATCTTTGACGAGATGTTAGAATTGATGAAAGTGGTGAGTAGCGACAATCGTAAATTGTGTGAAATCGTATTTGTTGAGGAGTTCTGGCGATTCTCTGACATGACTTGTTCTGCTTATCCTCTATCAACAATAGATACGATTAGACCAGATGGATCTACAAGCGAGTCCATTGTTTCCACTCAGTTGGGTTAAGATTCCATTCCAGATTACGACTCTGCTTTAATGACAGTTATCAATGGGAATACTCCTGAACACTTGGACATGATTGCAAGTGAAGTCATCCAGCGACTTCTTGCTGACAAATGGAAAGCATTCGCTTTTGTCAGTTTTTTTCAATCAATCTTAAAGGGACGAAGCCGAGTGCAAAAAAAGATTTTAAACTTTTATTCATCTTTTCTCAATGGGGTCACGCGGCTTACCAGACCCTCGGCACATACCAAGATTTCGACATGTGTTTTTGTTGCAGTTTTAGATACCCTGGGTCTAGCTAATATCCCGGGTACTATTATGCTAAGCAAGTTATTCTTTGCCGAGATGCTGCTACTGTTAGGTGCAACCCTCTAACTTCGGGGCTCTTTTTTCGATGCTTCCATTCAATGCCCATGAATTTTTTTTCTCCGAGCTAAGGCCCGTTTTCAAAGCTCGTTTGATCTATAATATAATATATATATATTCTATTTGGCTCGTTTTCTGATACAGCTCTGTATTTGAATGATATACAATTTAATCGATTTTACAACAATTCGTTCGAAAGACAATAAGTTTCTCTTTCTAGAAAGATCCGCTAGGTTATTTGGATTCGAATGCTATATTGGAGCTCGCAAAACTCGGTTGGTCACTGAATTTCGTAAAAAAAACGTTTCAACACAGTAATACGAAATGGCATTCCCCAATGCAAAGACAAAACGAAAGATTAAATAGATATTGAAATGTGGGCACAATGAAATTCTTTTGAATTGTTTTACGGAAAGTCCCTGATTTTTGAATTCTTAGTACTGTAAGATTTCGTCTAACTTATTGAATTTTGCTCCTTTGAACTCCGTATCTGGGGGGGGGGCAAAGGAGTGGTAAGAGAGGTCGCATGGGGATAAATACTGTGATCTGCTCACTTAGTTCTGCTTGTACTTCGTAAAATGCATAATCATCGTACGTGGCGAGCTCTACAAAATTTGTTTAACTTCCTTTTTCAGTAGTTAATAACAAAATAACCTATCAATGAAAATAATGTTCTCAAAAAATTCAAATATCAGTTATGTACCTTTTTCATCATTCGCGGCTCATGTGGCGTTGCGGGACTGTCACTTTCGCAAATATTGTTGTTTGTTCTTCAACTGCATCTCGTTCTCTAGGAGTAGCGGAGAAATAACGAGAATATTTCGGGGCACCAACAGATTTCCTGAATTTGCTGATATGAGACAACCGAGATAGGTAGTACAATAATTGATAATCAAAACAAAAAGCGCCGCCCTCTCTCGTGAGCTTTCAATTAGATATGAAAATTTTAAAATGATATGTTCGTGAAATGGATTAAGAAGATGATCGCCGATAATTTTGATGATTTTTATAGACCCATTGTAATCTTGTTCTAATGGTAAAAAGTTTAAATTTTAATTTTAGCGTAAACTGGTGGAAAGACTGGCTCTTCTGATTCTTCATCTAGTGTGCCTCTCACTCGTTGTATACCTTCGACCTACTGAAAGAAATCGATTGTACATGAAAGAACCTAAATTCGACGACTGGGTGAGATCGTTTCCATACCAAATTTCTTCATCAGATATTTTAATTATTTCTCCTTTGTCTACAACAGATTCGTACAATCTGTGAAGTAATCACCATCCTCAATTGTCTCTTCTTTGTATTTGTTCAACAATTGAGTGAATTGCGCACTCAAGGGTTCTTCGGTTACTTTCGTAATCTGGTGAGTGAATTACGAGAGAATTAGAATAAAGAAAGTAATAATCTCAGAGAACTGCTCCAGCAAAGATAATCTTCATAGGTGCGAACATCCTTCTCCTTTTATGTATTCCATTCAGAATACTCGAGGTAATTTCTTCTCTGCCTAGGGGACATAATGTGGTCAGCGGAATTGACTGAGAGGTGTGAAATTTAAACTCCACATGTTCTTAAATGTCTGAATAAGACTACTCATTCGCATTTTAGTCGATTTCTTATCTCTGACCCGAGTTACACTTCCAAAGGGGGTCGGGTTTTGAATTTGGCAACTACCGGATTTTTCGTGATGGTGTTTTTGTTGTTATTGGATTCCATTGGGTCCAACTAAGATCCATGTAAGCTATTACGTCACAAAAGTAATTTCTCGCCGAGATGCTGCTACTTTTTGATGCAGCCACCAAACGACGAGCTTCTTTTGCGGGTGTTAAACGCAGTTACTGTCAAAACTTTTTGCTTATAACTAGGCTCAATTTCAGTGCTCTTTCGATGTTGTAAGTTTATTCAATTTCATTACGAATTTGCAGAATAGTATTTTGCTGATTTTCGAGAAACTGTTCGAAAAGCAACCGCCGTACCAATTATCCATTTCACGAAACGACTTCCACCTTTTCATTGAGCATTAAGTTTATCGAGTGGTCGGAACGTGAAATTTTGACGTAGAATGGTCTTCTAATCCTCGGGATTTTAGCAGAAGGTGGGCACACCCGATTTGAGCCCCTATACCACCTCGGGACTTGTGCCAGTCCTTCTCTGTGTAGAATCATCAAACTATCGTCTCGGCGCCGGTGCCCTTCTGGAAGAGTTAAAAAATGGGTCGAGGGAGAAGATACCGTACCTCCTCGGGACTTGTGTCGATGCAACACCAAAACTTTGATGACGACGACGATTTAAGGCTAGATAGAGTCATGAACGTTGTCTTAATATCGGTAGTATCCGAGAGAGATTTGACGCGCAGAACATCAATAATTTGGCAGAAATAAAGAGGGCGACCGTGCGTCGCGGGAGAGAAGAGTGAGAATGGAGGGAAGAAGGGAGAAGGGAGGAGAGACAATGGGTGATAATTAGGGATGCCAAATGAAGAGCAATTTTGCAAATTTTGTCTCGCGTAAAATAGTTGTAGTATGCAAATGAGGTAAGAAAACATGTGAAGAGTTGATTCCAATCATTCTGGAATCTTATTAAGAATATTTATCACTATCGATCTTGGGAAAAGAGCTACGTTCTTCAGGTTTATAAACGACTCTTCATGAAGAGCGTGCGATTTTTCGTGATTTTTGTCTTTAACAGTTCACAAAAACTATCCTCATGCGCAATCATCCCATACTTAGTTTCAAAAGTTTCATATTGATGCCCAGAACAGATTAAAACATTAAGTTGGAGAATTGGCCGGAGTATAGTAGTTTTATGGGTGATAAACCAATTCACTGAGCTCTTCATTTGGCACCCCTAGTGATAATTAAATTAGCGATGCAAAGTGAGAGGAAAAGATCGCGATCGTGAAAAATGAAACAACCGCGAATTCTGTCGAGCCAAAAATTGGAGAGCGTGGTTTATACATAGAAGAGAGAAAACGTCCACCATAAAAACCATGTCTCGAGGTTTTTTTGGAGGTTGTTTACTCGTCTTTTGCTTCATTTTCCTCTATCTCTCGTCGGTCTAGAAACGACCGCCAGATTCGACTGAAAACGACCCGAGAATGAAAGGATTCGACCGCTCACACAATGGAGTTCGAGGTCGAATTGGAGGGCTTTTTGAAGGCATTTGGTACGGCGGCAGAAGTTGTGATTGCATGAGAGTCTGAGGAAGGCAATGAAGATTCGAATGATATGTCCATGCTCCCATAATTCGGGAGGTGAGATAGTGGCGAAACGTGAAAAATAGAGAACCATCATATATTTCTCTTTTGGCCTTTTTTTGGCCTTTTGGCCACCGGTTCAGTCGCCGCTCTCACGACGAATCATAACGAATTTCACTAATGTTGAAGCGTTTCCCCTATTTTCTGACGTTTTTATATGCGGCACTATCTCACCTCCAAAGTTATCTATGACAGCATAGACATATCATTCTAATCCTCATAACCTTTCTCAGACTTTTACTTGTTTCGTTACGGTTTACAGAACTTCAAAATTCATTGTTTCCATATAAATGGACTGCGTATTTTTCAGAAAAAAGTAGTAACAACAAATAGTACAATTAAAAAGCAAAATCAAAAAGGTATCGCTCAGACTCGATTGCAACGTCGACAAAATATCTCAAAGTTTTAGCAGCCTACGGTGGGAGGAATGACATTTAGGTCGTAATAGCTCTTAGATATATCGTGGTGCCACTTTGAACCGGTCCTCTCGTGAGAGGAGTGATAGATGCAGGTGGCCACTCCCTTCGCATCGGTATCATTCACATTCAAATACATTACAGTACATTTTGTGGTTGTTCCTCTCTAACGACAGTAGTGAACAAATCATTGATATTATTCCTATTTGTTGTAGTTACATGAAGTGGAAGAAGCTCTTTTCGTATTTGCTCTTCCTGGATCGTGGATGTTTCTTCTCTTCTTCGCAAGGTTATTTTCCATTCCTTATCGCATTTCCAGTTCAATGTTTAAAAAAATCATTTCAGAAGTGCCAAATTGACCGGTCCCTTTGTCCAAATGATATATTCTATGATTGCTGGAGACATGATTCGTTTCGCAATAATCAGTGCTATCTTTCTAGTTTCATTTTCACAAGGTACGTGTACCCGGAAGAAACTGCACCGAGTTTGAGATTTTCCTGGAAATAATTGGGGGATGCCAAGTCAATCCTTCTTAATGAAATCGCCAAAATTTTGAGTATGAGTGTTTCATCGAAATTTATGAATATTATTTTTTAGAAGTAAGACTATTGCTTATTAGAAAGTACCCTCAAAACGGAAGAAACTGCACCGTGTCCGGGATTTTAAGAGCAAATTATTGATTGGAAAGTACTGTATCAGAAAGTATGAATTTCGTAGTGTGTTGTGTGCCTCCAGTAGTACGGTGGTGTTTTGGTGAACATTCATGTGCATTTCAACACGTTTTCTTTGAATTTCGTTTATTTTGTAGCTGTTCTTCATTATTTTGGCTTTCGAGCACTCTTATTAGGCTAACAAGTCAATATAGAGAAGAATATAATCAAAATAGAGATAACACAAAGAAAACGTGTTGAAGCACACATGAATGTTCACCAAAACACACATGATTGTTCACGAAATCACTACCGTACCACAGTTGGTACACAAGATATTATTATTTTCTGTCCCGATCAATTATTTTCTTAGTTATCAAAGTTTTCTTCTCGAACACCAGTGAAATCCTCGTACTATAAATTTCGATGATTTCGAAGAGAACTAAATGATTCCTAATTTTCACGAAAAATCCCGTTCACTGTGCAGTTTCCCTTTAGGGTGCGTAACATTTGAACATATTACTCTAACGTTGGAGCGAAGAAAAAATCTGAAGTAGCGTTGGCAATTTGAATTCTTTTCACCAGCTCAACAGCGCTCGGAATGAATGTTTCTCAAAAAAATGTGAATGAGGAAAGGGGCCAAAAGATTCCTGCCTAAGAGGAAAGAGAGCGAAATGGCTGCCAAATTATAAATCGATGTGAAACCTCCTAAAGGAACACATGTTTTTAGTATGTAGATTAATGAATTTCCAATGATCATAAAATACAAATAAAAGTTGAAAAATAAAACGTCGCGCGTCAAAACTAACGCCTATCTGTACCATTACGATTTCCAATGCCTTCTCTGAGTGAGGATAAATAAGAGTGAGGGAAAAATCATTCTAAGAATGAGAGCCCCCGCCGGATCTAGGGTACCACGAATGAGACATCTCAAAATCGACACAAATTAAATCTCATTATCTCACTTAATCCGCGTGTCGGGGGTGAGACGTCTCATTTTGGATTAGTGAAGTGAGACAAGAAATGAGACGTCTCACTTCCATTATTCATCCCTATACGTATCAATTCTCATTCAAAACACAAAGGAGGTGAGAAGTGAGACGTCTCACTCGATTTCCTATAGTTCCGCTATACTTTAATGAGACAGGATAAGCGGATTAGCAAAACAAAGTGAAACGTCTCAATGTCTCACTGGGAAAGTGAGACATATTTGATCCCTTTGTTCTGCGTCTCATCGAATGTCTCACTCGTGGTACCCGCATCTGAATAGTTTCCTTCTGCGATGGGTGAAATGGATAAGAGATCTGCAAGATTCAAATGGCCAACACTAGTGTGAAGTTTATATATTGGATTGCAGTGTTTTACTTTGTTGGAAAAGATATGGACGCAAAGCAGAATCTTCCAGCATCAAATGAGGCAAAAAATTTAATTTTTCCATTTTTGATTTTAACACATTTCTGAAGAATAGAATCTGATGTGCACGGCTAGGTATTTATTCGTTTTTGGCTCCTTCCATGCCTCACAATTGCAATTATCCGACTAATCTGATAACATTTAGTGTAGATCTAATAATTACGAAAAATGTGAGGAGCCGATTCAATTCGATGTCATTTGATAATCACTTGTTTCAGAACTATTGTGCAATAACCGGATATACCATCTACACCTACAATAACTTCCTCGAAACTTTTATCACTCTTTTTCGTGCGAGTATGGGAGGATACGATGTGAGTCTAAGAGAGCAATCCTGACAAACTAGAGAATTAGACGTAGAGAATTAGGATTTTTGATTTGGCTGAAAACGTTATCCGTGATTAACACCATAAAAGTAAACGTCTATACTAGCTGTTTAAAATTAAAATGCTACTGAATTTTAATTTATTCCTTCGTCCTTCCAAATCCAATGGTATTTTTCATTACCATCAAGTTGGTTTACATATCAAATAGCACCTGGCGAAAGTTAAAGAAGGCCTCCCACGAGCCTTTGGTCAAATAGACTGCCAACGCAGTGCTGTGGGGGACGCTCACCCGATCACATTGAGACGCACCGAAAATCTACCGTAATCTATAATTCGATATGTTGTCATTCAAATGGCTACAAAAGAGCCAATAATCGACAGGCAACGCGTGTTAGGACACGTGACGATACATGCAATCGACGTACAATGAAGTTGCAAACATTATAATAATGTTCCCCCTGTGGATAATAACTGTTTTCATCAAAAATATAATTATTTTCGTAAAGTAACTATTATATTAGAAATTGCTCCTTTTCCGAGTGTGCGCGCTCCATTTTGGTGTTTCGGTTTACCGTATTGGCTCATTGAAAATCAGGCAACGTGGTGTCGTGGTACTTCTTCTGAAGGAGTCCCTCGAATATTTCGTCAACTGAGTTCTCACTGTGGGGCAATGGAGATCGAATACCCGATGAGAGCCTCGAAAATCGCATGTTTCAGTTTTTAGTTTGAAGAAAGTTATGTTTAATATACTGTCCAAAACGACCAGAATTCTTACAGCATCTCACATTGCGCCTGCAATCTTTCGCGGTGGGAGTTGGCATTTTGTGGAGAAGGAGTCAGAGAAAGGAAGAGAGATAAGGGGAAACGAGGAGGGTGCGCGAGGGAAACGCGCGCTGCATTTGTGTTTCACCAACTACTGATAACTGAAATGAAACCCCGAACATCGGGGAAAATAAAAGTTTATCATTCGTGTTACGCCTTCTTTAATAGTTTCTTTCCCAGAGCGGCAAACCCCATTGTCTTTTGTGAAGTTCTTTCAGCCTTCTTTCAGTTATATATAGCTGAAGTAGCGCTGCTTTCTAGCTACTTCCTAGCTGATTTCTGTCTCTAGCTGAAGGAGCTATGACTCCTGCCTACAGTAGCTATATACCCCAGAAGCACTGAGCCGCATTTTGGTCACAACGGATGTTCGAACGAATATTCCGAAAAGAGATTTGTCAATTGAGTAAACATCATCACCACGCTTCCTTCCAACTTTGAAATTCTATAGAATGCATTTTCATGGAATTAGATTTGTATCGTAGACCTAGGACAACACATAAGAGACCGCTTGCGATAGAGTCAAACAAAGGCCGGACAGCAGAAAAAGTGAAATCTGGGTGCAGGACTGTTTTCGGTACTTCCGAGGTCGCTGAGTACAATGGTAAGTATTTCAAAGTATGCAAATGTTTTTCCGACCTGATATGCAAAGTATAAAATTAGACAAATTTACAGCGTTTTCTCGGAATCTCCAATAATCGTTGTAGAATATGTATGTGTGAGGGCTTGATTAGAAGGAATTCGCAAGGCGAAGAAAAATGAAGGTTCAAATATGCAAATTGTCAATATTATCTACTAAATTATGTATGTAACTTTTGTTCCCCTGATTAGCGAGGCATGAATCGAATACATCATGTGGACGATGCCTTCAGTTACCTACGTTTTAAATCCGCACGCTCAAATCCGTTCCCAACGTGAGTTATGATTTTTTAAGTGTGGGATATCTAGCTACAAAAAGACAGCTTTCGTCTAGAACTCGCGCATTAGCATAGATTTCATTCCCCGAATGGTGCAAATTGGAGAGCTGCGCTTCAATTAGATCAACTTTCGGCTAGATACCCCACACTTAAAAAATCATAACTCACGTTGGGAACGGATTTGAGCGTGCGGATTTAAAAAGTAGGTAACTGAAGGCATCGTCCACATGATGTATTCGATTCATGCCCCGCTAATCAGGGGAACAAAAGTTACATACATAATTTAGTAGATAATATTGACAATTTGCATATTTGAACCTTCCCTTTTCTTCGCCTTGCGAATTCCTTCTAATCAAGCCCTCACACATACATATTCTACAACGATTATTGGAGATTCCGAGAAAACGCTGTAAATTTGTCTAATTTTATACTTTGCATATCAGGTCGGAAAAACATTTGCATACTTTGAAATACTTACCATTGTACTCAGCGCCTTCGGAAGTACCGAAAACAGTCCTGTCCCCAGATTTCACTTTTTCTGCTGTCCGGCACTTGTTGCCCAGTTATCCGACTCTATCGCAAGCGGCCTCATAAGAGGAATCGACCGAAAGAGGGGATAGAACAAACGCAAAATGAAGTAGATTATTATTTTTCATCGCTTCGCCCGCAAATGATTTTCGGCCAATGGAAATGGAAATGGAAGAAGAATACCACCCCAGCTGGGCGATACTTGCCGGGTTGCCCAAGGTGAATGTAAGGATTCTCCAAACTTGTTGGAGAAGAGCGTGGAGACTGTCGACCTCCCCACAGAGTTTCACGTGCAGACATTGAGGGAGAGAGTAGAGCCGGCAGAGAAACGAGAGACACCCGCACTCTCCGCCCCTTTCTCTCCCTCTCTTTGCCTACTCTCAAACCCGTCTCGCGTAACTCGCGCTCTCTAGCTATGTTATATATACAGCGCGCGCAAATTAGCGACAACGTCTCTGATTTCCTTGGCTCTTCCCACATCTAATCACTCGAGTTTTGCATGGCCGGTCCGAAGCTCTTCGTTTGATGGTCGGTTTCATATTTTACACCGCTCGCCATACCCAGTAAACTTCCTTAGAATTTCCCTCATCACGCGAAAAGCACTAGGAAATTGAAAGTGATTCCCAATCTCTTCATTGTGGGCGGTTACAACAACTATATTTTCCAATATTTGTATGAAGTGCTCCGCCTTCTCAAAGAGAAAATATCGTATTTTGCGAAAATACGACCACTTTTTCACATATATCTAAGAAATGTGGATCTACCGAATCCTGGCGCAGGTCAAATTGTTCGGAGAGTTTCTTTGAATAATTTTTGGTATTGTTAGTATACAAATCTATGAATGACTTGATCTCAAAAAATCAAAGACTCAAAAGTGTTCATATTTATCAACAACAAAAAATATTTCTAAAGATATTTCAAACGGTTCGAGCAAAATATTGCCCACATCATTTTCATATACACCGGTGTGCATCCCCAACTTGGTGTTAAAAATGTTAAAAAAACTTAAACTACTTAAACTTTTTTTTGTTGAAAAATACCATGATCCCGGGGTCATGGTCCAAAAAAAGTTATCACCATGACCCGGGGTTCACGTTATTTTCAAAAAAAAGTTTTTTTGAGAACTTTTGAGTCTTTGATTTTTAAAAAAAAATCATTCATAGATTATACTATCAACATACTACAGAACTATTCAACGAAACTCTCCTAACAATTTGGCCTGCGCCAATATTCGGTAGAGATCCAGATTTCTGAGATATGTTTGAAAAAGTGGACGTATTTTCGCAAAATACGATATTTTCTCTTTGAGAAGGCAGAACACGCGCTTTCAGACAAATATTCGAAAATATAGTTGTTGTTGTAGCTGCCCATAATGAAGAGTTAAGGACTCACTTTCAATTTTCCGACTGCTCTTCGCAGGACGATGTAAATTCTAAGGAAGTTTACTGGATATGGCGAGCGGTGTAAAATATGAAACCGACCATCACACGAAGAGTCTTGGAAACGCGATAACCATTATGGGTCCCCATGTATCTGCCCAAATCTTCATCCGAGCATCGTCTCTAATGATTATGACAACATTACATTAGTACACAATAGGGCCTTGTAAAGTACAGTTTCTTCAAAAATGAAATTCAGCTCTGAATTTTTTTTGTTGTATTTTTTAGTTCTCAAAAACACGGCGTTTTGGCGGGAACAATTTTGAACGGCTCTCGTAAATTCCCTTCGAGATCCAATGGAGAATCAGGGGATTGGCAAAATGCCAGTACACTGTCTCTCTCACTTTCTTCCCTCTCTCGCTGACCCCTTCCCATTGCTCTCTTTTGATCTACCTCTCTCCTACACCCCCTGTAAAATGCCGTGAAAAAGTTCACTTTAAAAAAATCCACTTTTTAGATAATTTATGATAATTACACCGCAAATAGCAGCAAATAGCAGCGCTAATAGCAGCAGCATAAAAATTATTTTTTCGAGAAAAAAGTTCAGCGCCCAATTGCCACGCAAAATCCGATTTGGCCTACTCCTGGGTTATAGTAAGCAAACGAGCTGCACGTTCTAACAAACAAAGACCCTAAGAATAGTTTTAACTTAACAGCGATTTATAACAGTTTTCATGAAACCGACAGCTTCGTGCCACTGAATCAGCCAGGAATGAGTTGGCACGGTCCAAACTGTATCCAACGATATTCTCTATCTAACAAACAGAACCGCAATTTTTTACTTTTATTTTTAACCAAGTTATGATTCTTCAAACTTTGTCCTCTCGTGCAAAAACTCCGAACACTCCAGGTCTGGATATGTTTCACGCGGTTGCGAAATACATATACATATACATATTTATCCTGACATCAAGGTAAGGGCCTGCAGGAGGTATCATTCGGGGGCAGAGGTGGTCGGGATCTTCGAATTCGAGGCAACTGGGTCAAGGGAATGGATCTTGCTTGTCTTCCTTGGTCAATTGTAGTGCCGATCTTGGACGATAGACATTGAGCGTAGAAGTAGATCTTCCAGCCACCAGTGACGGCCTGACTAGCGTGTATCAACCTATGTGGGAACTCACGTCGTAGTCTTGTCGACTGGGGCTTTTCTCGATAGTTGGCGACTTGAGTTAGATGTAGTCGATCCGGGTCCTCAGCTCGAAGTGGTACCAGGTGGGCGATATACTTGCCGGGTTGCCCAAGCTGACTGGCAAGGATTCTCCAAACTGAGGTGGGGGAGGAGCGGGGAGACTGTCGACCGCCCGTCACGAGGCACAGAATGAAGAATTTGCGAAATAACAGTTGCGAAATTTTTTTAATAAAAATTCTGTCAACGCGAATCGATAGAGGAGGTGTTGGATACCTTAGAGAAAAGTTTCAGAGAAATTTAAAAAAAAAAGAATTTCTACGTCCCGGCCATGGCCGAAGTGGTCGAGTCTCTCGCGATTCCTCTCATATAAAAACATCTCATAGTTCTGATTTTTAAACCTTAGAACAGATCAAATAAAAATCATCAGTTTCTACGTCGCAGTCATCCCGAAAATATTTTCTTCCGAATTATTATTATGAAAGCAACAGTGAAACGTGATACACAAATAATATAAATAAAAGTAATATTGGATATCACACCAAGAATAAGAGGGAAATTTTTTTCTCGCCCATATAATATCTCGTTAATATATCAGTACGAGGAATTTGCTTGCGCTAACTACGAAGCTCTCACAAAGACTCTATTCGTACTATACATGTTCGTCATGCCCATAATGATGATCAACATTCTCATTGCGTATGTTTCCGCTTTTGTCCATTTCTTGCCTTCTCCCGTCATACATTTATGATCATTATAGTATGATGGGTAACACGTACACAACAGTAATCGCACAAGCAGAGAAAGCATGGAGACAACAGGTATTAAAAGATCTATCGTCCATAGTCAGTTACATTGTTATAGTACGCTCAAATAGTGATGGTCCTGGAACGATCTGTGAACAAGGAAAAGTTGGCGCAATGCCAACTAGAGTACAGTATAAAACTGAGCGAGGTAGGATAATCGGAGTACGGTCGATTTAAGAATGTCGATTACAGACAAATGAAATTGGATTGGAAACGAGGGGATTGATGGTAATTAAACAGACGAAGAAAACAAGGGCAAAACAAAGGAAACAGGCTATAAATAATTGGAAGAAGATAGTGAGGAAAGTAAGTTATCTACTCCGTATAAATATCTAATAATGATTGATATTATACAGGTGATACAAACGATCGATAGAGTTGGATCAGACCATGCTGTTATTCTTCTGCATTCTCATGATAGAATGGTAGAAGAAACGGGAAATGTGAAGGTTAACGGGAGTTTCTAATAATGAAAGCAAAGTATATTTTAGATGGAACTAACAGCTCGAGCCCGAACCCCTTCCACAAGAATAGCCACAAATCGAAGATTAAAAACTGCTGATGTAGCGAATGATCTGAGTGTATCTGGAGAGAAGAAGACAATCGATTCTCTTAAACTCGACAAATACGAAGTTAGACATCTCATATCAGTTCTTTCGCTTGACGGGCGCCTATGAAATGTTCATCCACGGTTTTCAAACTTAAATTGACATCAATTTGCAACACCCCATTTTCTTTACGTAGATATGTCACAGAAAATCTGGGCAGACTGCAAAGTCATGGTTCTCAGCGAAATGGCCCTAAAGTTTTGAGTATAAGAGCTTCACCAAGAGTCAAGAAATGTTGTTGAGAACTAAGACATTTATGATTGGAAAACACTGTATCAGGAAATGTAATTTTGTAGTGTTCTGTGCGCATATCATGCGGTAGGGTTTTTTTTTCGTACACATCTCCTATTAACGTCAACACATTTTCTCTATAACGCCGTAGATGCGTGTAAGAATCGAACAATCAGTGGAACACCAAATAGTTATAAGTCTAGAGGTTCTTTTAGATTCTGATCACGATGGACAAACTTTTGCACGATTGAATTGTGCACGATGGCGCCCCGTTGGCGCAGTAACGCGTGCGTCCACTTTTGTCGCCAATTGAGCTTTTTTCGAATTCTCATTGTGGAGACGTAACATGAAATTTTGGCTCCCGGGTTGAGTTTTTGTTGTGTACCTGTCAGGTGGGGGGGGGGGACTCAGAGGTATCTGCTCAGAGGTACACTCACATACTCAGAGGTATCTGGGTTACCGAGTTTATCTACATCATACAGAGTAAGAGTCACATTCCACGAGACATGACAAGGGACGACTGGCTAGCTCGTGTCTACTAGGGTGGCAAAAACGAATCATCGAGTCAGCCCTTTACAATCTCTCTCTTTCGAGTACTCGAGAGGGGCCATAAACTCCCTCCCTCTCCCCTCGAGTGCTCGAAAAGACGCTATCAGGGTTCGAGTGAGTTGCTTTTTTTTCGAGTCGGAAACGAGTCGAGCTGTTTATCTCAGCCGTGAGTTGGCCAAATGAGATGAGAGTAACATATTTGAAATCAGCGATTTTAACTCTATCGAAAAATTGCTCATTTGGAACATTAATTTCAAAAAATAAATTTTTTTAAATTAGCATTATTACTGATTTATCGTACCGTACATCAAAATCGTACGTCAGAAAACTAAATATCACGCGTGTCACGTAAGGATCGGGACAAGTTCCGTACACCCAAACAGTCGAAATGCTGAATGAAACGTTTTTGGATAGCCCTCATGGTGCTCGAAAAAATAGCGTTTCGCTTTTTTGCATTATGTCGATTTTGACGACGATAGACGATGATTACTGTCTGAAACGGAAAATGGATCTCCACTTTGAAGCTGTATATCTCGTTTCAGAGCAAAATTGAGAAGAATTTCACTTAGAGACAAATTGTAGAGAATTTCCAGGAGATTACAATGAACGCAATTAGATTTCCTGAAATTAATTATGAGGCGAGTTAATTGGCGGAAAGCTGCCGTTTGCACCACATTTCGAGACCAGAAAATTTTATTTTCTCAAAAGCTGGAGCTTGAGATTACGCGTCGATTGATGTATAAAACATAGGGTCGAATCATTTTAGAAATCAGTGTTTTATCCAATAAACCGAAATAAATCCAATATTTTGCTATTTCACACCTCTGGAAGAGAGGAGTCGCTATGATCTACCACTCTCCTCTCGCAAAGGTCAACTGCCCTCCTCGTTTCACACACTCTCTTGTCTTGACAGGAGATACTGATAGCACTGATCTCTCACTTTTTGAGCAGAAAAACGGCTAAGTATGGAATTTTCGAATCGTTTTTCATCTCGAACACTGATTTCTAAAATGATTCGACCCTACAAACTATATATCAGTCGACGTGTCTTTTCCATATCTACAATCTTAGCGAATAAAATTTTCTGGTCTCGAAATGTGGTGCAAACGGCAGCTTTCCGCCAATTATCTCGCCTCACAATTAATTTCAGGAAATCTAATTGCGTTCATTGTAATCTCCTGGAAATTCTCTACAATTTGTCTCCAAGTGAAATTCTTCTCAATTTTGCTCTGAAGCGAGATATTCAGCTTCAAAGTGGGGATCCATTTTCCGTTTCAGACAGTAATCATCGTCTATCGTCGTCAAAATCGACATAATGCAAAAAAGCGAAACGCTATCTTTACGAGCACCATGAGGGCTATCCAAACATGTATACAAATGTGGGTGTCAGAAATTGTACGTCCACACCAGGGCTGTGCGTAAAATAAGTTTCGTAACATTTTCGTAAAACGTAAATTTTACGAATTTTTTTTCGTAAAAACGTAAAATTCGTAAAATTTTAAAAACGATTCCAAATCAATCATTTTTCGTAAAATTACTCACAATGTCTTGACTCTGCTGTTTTTACATTTAACTTTTTTAACCCACCGTGGGATTCGAAAATCGATTATTTGTAGTAAAATGAATTCTCTAAACACAAATTCTCAGCCCACGCCGTTCAATAAGAGAAACTAATCAAGAGGAAAAAAACAACAAAACTAGCACTTTTCAAATGAGAATTCAAAGAATGTCAAATATATTTTGAAAAATACCAAGTGGAGAGCACTTCACCAAAAAATGTTCACTTTTTTCGTACAACTCTTTTACGAATTTTTCGAAAATTATTCGTAAAATTTTACGAAAAAAGTCGTAAAATCGTAAAATCGTAAAACGTAAAATGCACAGCCCGGGTCCACACCCTCATTTTGTCCCGATCCTTACGTGACACGCGTGATATAGATAGGTAATGCACATTACTGAGCAACCATTATAACTCTAGCGAAGATCGAAGTGGCTGGAATGCAACTCGAAAAATGAAAACATTTTAATTTCCCTAAATGATATATGAGAGGAATCGCGAGAGACTCGAGCATGGCCGGGACATAGAAATTTATGATTTTTAATTTGGCTGAAAACATAACACAAGGTACTACAAATATCCCTCTATCGAATAGCGTTTTCGGATTTTTTAAAAAAAAATTAGTTTTTGCGTGAAACACAAATGAACCTGGTGAGTCAGAAACTTTTTCGAGAAACAGTAAAGTTTGAAAAATCTTAAATATCTTCACAGTGAAGATAAAAATCTTCCGTTTGGTGTGTTAGATAGATAAATCACTCGACTTGTTTACCAACCGCTCCTGTCATTCCTGGATGATGCGCCGATGCGGGGTGGTTACTTTTGCAAAAGTTGAGCTAATTTTCTTAAAAGTCAAAAGTGCTGGTTCCCTCTATGGATGCTCTGGTGAGTATTATTGGTGCTCACTCCATTATAAATATGGGACAAATCGGCCCATGCGTTGTAAAGATGGGATGAATTATGTGAAGTCCTCCAAGTGTAACTATTATTCGTGAATAATAATTTTTTAGGTGAAAACAACATAAAATTAGCAGAAAACAATATTCAGGTTGTTTTTGAAATTTTTTATTGACAAGTTTTTCGAGGAAAAAATTGAAAAATTTTCAACTTCGATTTTTGGATTTGCTGAATGGCTGAAATTTCGAAGTCGATATAACTCTTGAACATCTTCATATTATTAGATATACTCGCTGGATGAAGATCTGTCTGTAATTTGAGTATTAAACTTTTCCTCACAGAAATCACAACATGCGGGCGAAATTTTTCTATTTATAGTAGAAGCAGTCCAATTCATTCCATACTGCATCATGGGGTTCAGCATTATATGTAGACCAATTTCCTTTTTGGAAGTGAATGTCTATCTGTTCGTAGAGAAGAGTTACAGCGCCTAGAAAATCGATTATTATGCGAAAAGCGCGTGCTCTAGCTTCTCTAGCACTCTCTCAATTCCCCACGCTCTCTCGCCTGGGTTCGGACCCCGAGCTGGACAGAAATCTTTTGCAAAAAAAAATATTATTCACGAATAATAGTTACATTTGGACGACTTCACATAATTCATCCCATCTTTACAACGCATGGGCCGATTTGGCCCATATTTATAATGGAGTGAGCACCAATAATAGTCACCAGAGCACCCATAGAGGGAACCAGCACTTTTGACTTTTAAGAAAATTAGCTCAACTTTTGCAAAAGTAACCACCCCGCATCGGCGCATCATCCAGGAATGACATGGAGCGGTTGGTAAACAAGTCGAGTAATTTATCTATCTAACACACCAAACGGAAGATTTTTATCTTCACTGTGAAGATATTTATGATTTTTCAAACTTTACTGTTTCTCGAAAAAGTTTCTGACTCACCAGGTTCATTTGTGTTTCACGCAAAAACTATTTTTTTTAAAAAAAATTCCGAAAACGCTATTCGATAGAGGGATGTTTGTAGTACCTTGTGTTATGTTTTCAGCCAAATTAAAAATCATAAATTTCTATGTCCCGGCCATGGCCGATGAGCTCGATTCTCTCGCGATTCCTCTCATATACCTATACAGAGCTCGATGAGCTGAATCCAAATATGTATACTATCTCATTTGGGCCATTGAGAGCTGAGAAAAGCCTTGACTCGATTTCGACTCGAAAGAAACGAGTTACTCGTTCCCTGCGAGCTACACTGCCACGGGGTCAGACTCACTCGAAAGAGAGCGAGTGACTCAAGAGAGGGGCCATAAAAACACCGACTCGATGAGTCGTTTTCGCCACCCTAGTGCCTACTAGGCAACCTATTTACATACATGATGGCGACATACAGACTAGGGAATGGCACGTCCGTACCATATTACAATGAGTAGGACTACAGTGTATAGACTCCTATGAGAGACTATCTGAGCGAGGAATAGTGCTGGCAGTTGACGAAATTTTCGATTGAAGACTGACAACGCTATGTTGTAGTGCATTTGGTGAGAGTTAAGACCGTGCCATTCCGGAAGTTTAAAAATGCTTCTACGCCTCAGGGCATAAAATATTGGTACTTGTGACGTCACAAAACTATTCGATTATTCTGGGACAAAGTGAATATATTTTTTAAAGTTAAAACTCCCAAAACAGGCCGTTTTACGGAAATATTTCTCCCCCTCACCGTTTCCCGGGGACATACTGCCAGAGGGTAAGCGAAAGGCCGTTTCACGAAAAGCGATCAAGAAACCCTAGCTGTGATCGTCAAGAAAACTGTTGTATAGGAGAGACTATCTGAGTGGTTCGACATATTTCTTCAGGAAGCTGGCAGTTGACGAAATTTTCGATTGAAGACTGACAACGCTATGTTGTAGTGCATTTGGTGAGAGTTAAGACCGTGCCATTCCGGAAGTTCAAAAATGCTTCTACGCCTCAGGGGCATAAAATATTGGTACTTGTGACGTCACAAAACTATTTTGTCAAATCGAATGGAATCTTTCCGATTCTTAGTGCAATCGATAGCCCATCGAAATACAACTATTTTTCACTTTCGAAACTTTTTTGATCAGAGTTCACATAGAGTTATTCTTCAAAAATAGTTTCTCACTTAATTTTCAATACTACTAGAGGTCCTGCAAAATTTTCCCTCGTCCTACTACATCGCACAGCAGTTGCGCACAAAATGTGAAAAATAGAGAATTTAAAAGTTTCTGGCAGGAAGTCAAAAACGGAAAAGTATACAAAAAATCTTAATAAAATCAGTTCTCGATTTGCAAAAGTATGAGCCGACCGGCTCTGGAGAGCTAAAGTACTGTAAGTACTCTCATCAAACGGTTTAATGTTAAGGAAATATTTGAATATTTTCGCATTTTTTTTATTCTTAGTGTTCGCTGCTGTAACCAGAAACAACGCTAACGCAAACTGAAATGAGAAACATTGCAGTTAACACGAAATTTCGGTCATACTGTTTAATCGAGAACTGATTTTAGTAAGATTTTCCGTATACTTTTTCGTTTTTGACTTCCTGCCAGAAACTTTTAAATTCTCTATTTTTAACAGATTGTGAGCAACTGCTGTGCGATGTAGTAGGACGAGGGAAAATTTTGCAGGACCTCTAGTAGTATTGAAAATTAAGTGAGAAACTATTTTTGAAGAATAACTCTGCTGCGTGAACTCTGATCAAAAAAGTTCCGAAAGTGAAAAATAATTGTATTTCGATGGGCTATCGATTGCACTAAGAGTCGGAAAGATTCCATTCGATTTGATGAAAAAGTTTTGTGACGTCACAAGCACCAATATTTTATGCCCTGAGGCGTAGAAGCATTTTTGAACTTCCGGAATGACACGGTCTTAACTCTCACCAAATGCACTACAACATAGCGTTGTCAGTCTTCAATCGAAAATTTCGTCAACTGCCAGCTTCCTGAAGAAATATGTCGAACCACTCAGATAGTCTCTCCTATCACATGATTCCAAACCTACATACCAGGGTCAGAGCGAGAGAGTGTGCAAAAGTGAGAGAGTCCCTCTCGATTTCACACGCTCTCTCACTCCAAAGGCCTTTCTGGATGGTTGACCGGCCTGTGGAATGATGTGCTATACAACAGTTTTCTTGACGATCACAGCTAGGGTTTCTTGATCGCTTTTGGTGAAACGGCCTTTCGCTTACCCTCTGGCAGTATGTCCCCGGGAAACGGTGAGGGGGAGAAATATTTCCGTAAAACGGCCTATTTTGGGAGTTTTAACTTTAAAAAATATATTCACTTTGTCCCAGAATAATCGAAATGTGATAGGATAAATTTGACACTTATTTTGTTCCCACTTCTGATTTTTCTACGATCATATTTTTCAATTTCTTCAAATTCGCTGTTTTCTCCAAAGCGGCCATTTTCCGTGAAACGGAGAGAAATGTCATGTAATCTTACCTAAAACTTGCAGGATTTTGTATCCGTTGAAAGTTATCTAAGTTTAGGAAAAATCAAATAACTTCTCAAAGAGGATAGATTATTGGCAGCATAGGAGCCATTGAACTTACAACTTGAGTATCTCTAATATCTCAAAAAATCGTATAATCTAATCAGTATAACACGTTATATGTCATTTTCCTAAATTTTCCGTGCACAGCCCTGGTATAAATTATGTGTCCCGTTCTTCCGTCTTTTCCGGTAATTTCCTAGTTTTGAAGTACAGTCAAAATGACATATTGTGAACAAAGTATTATAAGATATCATAAGTTATTATAACTATTTATAACTTCTTTTTCCTGAGGTTCCCAGTGAACCGAAATATTTGAAATTTTAGCAGTCGCCTTTTTTCCGCTTGTGAATAACTTATTACCGAACAGAATTTTAATAAAAAAATCATTTTAAAAAGTTCTGGGCGGTTTCCCGTAGTTCGCAATTTGAAGCCAGAGCCGGGACGCGGGCGAGCCAGAGCCGGGATTCCTAACAACCCGGATCCGGGAATTAGATTTCGTATTCAAATTTCTCGCCTTGATACCGATAAACCGTTGCCACAGTTGGGTGTGCGCGAGTGGTTGGAATTCCAACTCCGGTTTTCGTTTGCACGTTGTGCGCACGTCTCTCTTACAGTTCTTCGCTCTCTCGCCGCGCTGATACTCAGTCGAGAGAGGGAAGAAATGAAGAGAGTCAGTACACTGTACGTGCGATGGACGTCCACTGCAGAGCCGTGGTGCGTGCGCACACCGTGCGTTTCAAAACGGAGAAGCCAATAATAGCCTGGCGAGGTATTTGAATAGCAGTAAATTCGAAATCTAATTTCCGGATCCGGCTTGTTAGGAATCCCGGCTCTGGCTCGCCCGCGTCCCGGCTCTGGCTTCAAATTGCGAACTACAGGAAAACGCCCAGAACTTTTTAAAATGATTTATTATTAAAATTCTGTTCGGTAATAAGTTATTCACAAGCGGAAAAAAGGCGACTGCCAAAATTTTCGATTTTCGGTTCACTGGAAACCTCAGGAAAAAGAAGTTATAAATAGTTATAATAACATATGATATCTTATGATACTTTGTTCACAATATGTCATTTTGACTGTACCTAAGTAGCAGGAGTGGAATCAAAGATCGCCTACAGGAATTCTACATCGATCTGTTCCGCTCCGAGATCGCCGTCCCCTGATGCCCCTCTTCCACCCCCGACGTACCGCTCCGAGATCTCCGTCCCCTGATGCCCCTCTTCCACCCCTGACGTACCGCTCCGAGATCTCCGTCCCCTGATGCCTCTCTTCCACCCCCGACGTACCGCTCCCAGATCTCCGTCCCCTGATGCCCCTCTTCCACCCCCGACGTACCGCTCCCAGATCTCCGTCCCCTGATGCCCCTCTTCCACCCCCGACGTACCGCTCCGAGATCGCCGTCCCCTGATGCCCCTCTTCCACCCCCGACGTACCGCTCCGAGATCTCCGTCCCCTGATGCCCCTCTTCCACCCCTGACGTACCGCTCCGAGATCTCCGTCCCCTGATGCCCCTCTTCCACCCCTGACGTACCGCTCCGAGATCTCCGTCCACGGATGCCCCTCTTCCACCCCGACGTACCGCTCCGAGATCGCCGTCCCCGGATGCCCCTCTTCCACCCCCGACGTACCGCTCCCAGATCTCCGTCCCCTGATGCCCCTATTCCACCCCCGACGTACCGCTCCCAGATCTCCGTCCCCTGATGCCCCTCTTCCACCCCCGACGTACCGCTCCGAGATCGCCGTCCCCTGATGCACCTCTTCCACCCCCGACGTACCGCTCCGAGATCTCCGTCCCCTGATGCCCCTCTTCCACCCCTGACGTACCGCTCCGAGATCTCCGTCCCCTGATGCCCCTCTTCCACCCCTGACGTACCGCTCCGAGATCTCCGTCCCCGGATGCCCCTCTTCCACCCCGACGTACCGCTCCGAGATCGCCGTCCCCGGATGCCCCTCTTCCACCCCCGACGTACCGCTCCGAGATCTCCGTCCCCTGATGCACCTCTTCCACCCCCGACGTACCGCTCCGAGATCTCCGTCCCCTGATGCCCCTCTTCCACCCCTGACGTACCGCTCCGAGATCGCCGTCCCCTGATGCCCCTCTTCCACCCCTGACGTACCGCTCCGAGATCGCCGTCCCCTGATGCCCCTCTTCCACCCCCGACGTAGCGCTCCGAGATCTCCGTCCCCTGATGCCCCTCTTCCACCCCCGACGTACCGCTCCCAGATCTCCGTCCCCTGATGCCCCTCTTCCACCCCCGACGTACCGCTCCGAGATCGCCGTCCCCTGATGCCCCTCTTCCACCCCCGACGTACCGCTCCGAGATCTCCGTCCCCTGATGCCCCTCTTCCACCCCTGACGTACCGCTCCGAGATCTCCGTCCCCTGATGCCCCTCTTCCACCCCCGACGTACCGCTCCCAGATCTCCGTCCCCTGATGCCCCTCTTCCACCCCCGACGTACCGCTCCCAGATCTCCGTCCCCTGATGCTCCTCTTCCACCCCTGACGTACCGCTCCAAGATCTCCGTCCCCTGATGCCCCTCTTCCACCCCTGACGTACCGCTCCGAGATCTCCGTCCCCTGATGCCCCTCTTCCACCCCGACGTACCGCTCCGAGATCTCCGTCCCCTGATGCCCCTCTTCCACCCCCGACGTACCGCTCCGAGATCTCCGTCCCCTGATGCCCCTCTTTTACCCCTGACGTACCGCTCCAAGATCTCCGTCCCCTGATGCCCCTCTTCCACCCCTGACGTACCGCTCCGAGATCTCCGTCCCCGGATGCCCCTCTTCCACCCCGACGTACCGCTCCGAGATCGCCGTCCCCGGATGCCCCTCTTCCACCCCCGACGTACCGCTCCGAGATCTCCGTCCCCTGATGCACCTCTTCCACCCCCGACGTACCGCTCCGAGATCTCCGTCCCCTGATGCCCCTCTTCCACCCCTGACGTACCGCTCCGAGATCGCCGTCCCCTGATGCCCCTCTTCCACCCCTGACGTACCGCTCCGAGATCGCCGTCCCCTGATGCCCCTCTTCCACCCCCGACGTACCGCTCCGAGATCTCCGTCCCCTGATGCCCCTCTTCCACCCCCGACGTACCGCTCCCAGATCTCCGTCCCCTGATGCCCCTCTTCCACCCCCGACGTACCGCTCCGAGATCGCCGTCCCCTGATGCCCCTCTTCCACCCCCGACGTACCGCTCCGAGATCTCCGTCCCCTGATGCCCCTCTTCCACCCCTGACGTACCGCTCCGAGATCTCCGTCCCCTGATGCCCCTCTTCCACCCCCGACGTACCGCTCCCAGATCTCCGTCCCCTGATGCCCCTCTTCCACCCCCGACGTACCGCTCCCAGATCTCCGTCCCCTGATGCCCCTCTTCCACCCCCGACGTACCGCTCCGAGATCTCCGTCCCCTGATGCCCCTCTTCCACCCCCGACGTACCGCTCCGAGATCTCCGTCCCCTGATGCCCCTCTTCCACCCCCGACGTACCGCTCCGAGATCTCCGTCCCCTGATGCCCCTCTTCCACCCCCGACGTACCGCTCCGAGATCTCCGTCCCCTGATGCCCCTCTTTTACCCCTGACGTACCGCTCCGAGATCTCCGTCCCCTGATGCCCCTCTTCCACCCCCGACGTACCGCTCCGAGATCTCCGTCCCCTGATGCCCCTCTTCCACCCCCGACGTACCGCTCCGAGATCTCCGTCCCCTGATGCCCCTCTTCCACCCCCGACGTACCGCTCCGAGATCTCCGTCCCCTGATGCCCCTCTTCCACCCCCGACGTACCGCTCCGAGATCTCCGTCCCCTGATGCCCCTCTTTTACCCCTGACGTACCGCTCCGAGATCTCCGTCCCCTGATGCCCCTCTTTTACCCCTGACGTACCGCTCCGAGATCTCCGTCCCCTGATGCCCCTCTTCCACCCCGACGTACCGCTCCGAGATCGCCGTCCCCGGATGCCCCTCTTCCACCCCCGACGTACCGCTCCGAGATCTCCGTCCCCTGATGCCCCTCTTCCACCCCCGACGTACCGCTCCGAGATCTCCGTCCCCTGATGCCCCTCTTCCACCCCTGACGTACCGCTCCGAGATCGCCGTCCCCTGATGCCCCTCTTCCACCCCTGACGTACCGCTCCGAGATCGCCGTCCCCTGATGCTCCTCTTCCACCCCCGACGTACCGCTCCGAGATCTCCGTCCCCTGATGCCCCTCTTCCACCCCGACGTACCGCTCCCAGATCTCCGTCCCCTGATGCCCCTCTTCCACCCCCGACGTACCGCTCCGAGATCGCCGTCCCCTGATGCCCCTCTTCCACCCCCGACGTACCGCTCCGAGATCTCTGTCCCCTGATGCCCCTCTTCCACCCCTGACGTACCGCTCCGAGATCTCCGTCCCCTGATGCCCCTCTTCCACCCCCGACGTACCGCTCCCAGATCTCCGTCCCCTGATGCCCCTCTTCCACCCCCGACGTACCGCTCCCAGATCTCCGTCCCCTGATGCCCCTCTTCCACCCCCGACGTACCGCTCCGATATCGCCGTCCCCTGATTCCCCTCTTCCACCCCCGACGTACCGCTCCGAGATCTCCGTCCCCTGATGCCCCTCTTCCACCCCCGACGTACCGCTCCGAGATCTCCGTCCCCTGATGCCCCTCTTTTACCCCTGACGTACCGCTCCAAGATCTCCGTCCCCTGATGCCCCTCTTCCACCCCTGACGTACCGCTCCGAGATCTCCGTCCCCTGATGCCCCTCTTCCACCCCGACGTACCGCTCCGAGATCGCCGTCTCCTGATGCCCCTCTTCCACCCCTGACGTACCGCTCCGAGATCTCCGTCCCCGGATGCCCCTCTTCCACCCCCGACGTACCGCTCCGAGATCTCCGTCCCCTGATGCCCCTCTTCCACCCCCGACGTACCGCTCCGAGATCTCCGTCCCCTGATGCCCCTCTTCCACCCCTGACGTACCGCTCCGAGATCGCCGTCCCCTGATGCCCCTCTTCCACCCCTGACGTACCGCTCCGAGATCGCCGTCCCCTGATGCCCCTCTTCCACCCCCGACGTACCGCTCCGAGATCTCCGTCCCCTGATGCCCCTCTTCCACCCCCGACGTACCGCTCCGAGATCTCCGTCCCCTGATGCCCCTCTTCCACCCCCGACGTACCGCTCCCAGATCTCCGTCCCCTGATGCCCCTCTTCCACCCCGACGTACCGCTCCGAGATCGCCGTCCCCTGATGCCCCTCTTCCACCCCCGACGTACCGCTCCGAGATCTCCGTCCCCTGATGCCCCTCTTCCACCCCTGACGTACCGCTCCGAGATCGCCGTCCTCTGATGCCCCTCTTCCACCCCCGACGTACCGCTCCGAGATCTCCGTCCCCTGATTCCCCTCTTCCACCCCTGACGTACCGCTCCGAGATCTCCGTCCCCTGATGCCCCTCTTCCACCCCGACGTACCGCTCCGAGATCGCCGTCCCCTGATGCCCCTCTTCCACCCCCGACGTACCGCTCCGAGATCTCCGTCCCCTGATGCCCCTCTTCCACCCCTGACGTACCGCTCCGAGATCTCCGTCCCCGGATGCCCCTCTTCCACCCCGACGTACCGCTCCGAGATCGCCGTCCCCTGATGAAGAGACGTACATCCCCATCGGCAAAGGAGTTCGACAAGGAGACACCATATCGCCGAAGCTGTTCACCGCCGCGCTAGAAGATTGCATGAAGGACCTCGACTGGGAGAACAGATAGTTCTCATCGACGGGAAACGACTCTCTCACCTTCGCTTCTCCGACGACATTGTTCTAATAACCGATACGACATCTCTTCAGACTATGCTCACGAAGCTTGCCGACGCAGGAGAAGGAATTGGACTGAGTGTCAACAGGAAGAAGACCCAATTGATGAAGAACTTGAGATGCACCGGACCCACAGTCTCACTTCACGGCGATGACCTAATGGAGACGGACACCTACGTCTACCTTGGCTTCGATGCAACGGATCGAACAACTCCGAGCTACTTAGAAGGAAGCGAGCTGCCTGGGGCGCGTTTGCCAATATACGCGAGTTCACCTCCAAGCTGCAAGATGCGAAGCTACGCGCATCTATATTCGACTCACACGTGCTGCCTGCCCTCTGTTACAGATACAGATTTATCCTGACATCAAGGCAAATAAGCCTGCAGGAAGGTAGCTTCGTGGTCAGAGGGGGCCAGGATCTTTGAACTCAGGGCAACAGGGTCAAGGGAATGGATCATGCTTGGCTTCTTTGGTCAATTGAAGTGTCGATCTTGGACGATAGACATTGAGCGTAGATGTAGATCTTCCAGCCTCCAGTGACGTCCTGACTAGCGTGTATCAACAGAAGTGAAAACTCACGTCGTAGTCTTGTCGACTGGGGCTTTTCTTGATAGTTGGCGACTTGAATTAGATGTAGTCGATCCGGCTCCTCCGTTTGAAGTGGTACCAGGTGGGCGATATACTTGCCGGGTTGCCCAAGCTGACTGGCAAGGATTCTCCAAACTGAGGTGGTAGAGGAGCGGGGAGACTGTCGACCGCCCGTCACGAGGCACAGAATGAAGAATCTCTGTTACGCTGCTGAAATGTGGCCACTCACGAAGACGACGGTTTCCTTCATCCGGAGGACAAACCGAGCCCTGGAACGCGCGCTGATCGGAACTACGCATTTTATGCAACAGAAGAAGAACCAGGCCTGTGCCGATATCCGCCATATCTCACTTCTATCAGACCCCATCATTGATATCAAAAGAGCGAAGCACCGATGGGCAGGTCACCTGCTACGAAGAGTAGACGACAGATAGTTGACGCGTATCATGAAGCGTTCCCCTCCTAACCTGACTCACCCACAAGGACGACAACCGACTAGATTGAGGGAGTCAATAGAGGAGTATGCCAAGATGCCCAATGCAGGACGATCAACCCGATCGTCTTCCCTACGAGCGCCCTACAGGACGACGCGTGCTCGAGATAGAAGCAATTGGAGGAACTGTGATCCACACGACTTCGAAGCTGAAGATGGATCTAGTAAGTAAGTACTTATCTTACCTCAGTCTCACAGATGGAAATAAAAGCATCCCGTATCAACTCCTCACTGCAGAATTGTAGAAAGATTGAAATACCATTTCTATTCCTACCTGATTGCATTCCTATTCCCCTTCCCCATTCCTAATTCGACTGATTGTTTCCTTACCAATGGACAAATTCACAATTTCCTATTTAAAAGCTCCACCACCCATTGAAAGTGCGTCGTTGACACATCAATTCAGAAGAAAGTTATGACGATTCCGGCGATAGAACCGGCAAATCTCTAAAAGCCGGCTCTGACACCATTTTTTATTCGATGACTCAATCAACGTGAAGCGCAGATTATTTTCCGCACTGTCCTTATTGAGACCTCAGCAGATACTTTGAACCTCACAGCGAAATTCCGAGTGTGCCCTTAAAGGGCTCCAACGAGTTTTTGGTCACATAGACTGCCAGAGCAGTGCTGTGAGGAACGCTCACCCGATCACATTGCAACGCATCCGAAAATCTACCGTAATCTATAAATCGATATATTGGCGCTCAAATAGCTACAAAAGAGTCTATAACAGGCAATGCGTGTTAGGACACGTGAGAATACATGCAATCGACGTCAAATGAAGTTGCAAACAGTACTATAATGTCCTCCTTGTGAATAATATCGGCTTTCATCAAAAATATACGACACTTATAATCCGTTAGAAGTTCGCGAACTTTTCACGCATCTTTTCTTGCTCGTTTTAGGCTATTTTCTTTATAATTTGCGTTAGGTCATTAGAGACGCATAAGAAACTACTAATGCCGAAGAAATTAACCAAAAATATAAACTAGGGAATTAGCCGCACCTCTTAGAAGGTCGCGGATTTCTGCGAGCTGTTTTCCGCGAGCTAGACATGTTGTTGTTGTATTTCTGCGCTCTCTCTGTTTACGTGCTCTCTCGTCACTGTCTAGCTCGCGGAAAACAACTAGCAGAATTCCACGACCTTCTAAAAGATGCGGCTAATTCCCTAGTTTATATTTTTGGTTAATTTCTTCGGCATTAGTAGTTTCTTATGCGTCTCTAATGACCTAACGCAAATTACAAAGAAAATAGCCTAAAACGAGAAAGAAATTCAATTCAATTCAATTTCTATTATTTATCACATCAGGCGGTAACGCTATCTGGTGAGGATTAGAGTTGCGAAAATGGATCACCCGACCCTGCTCTTATTTTCCCTCTCTAGCACTCCCCGCGAGGGGGGTTGTAAATGCTCTCTCTCGCGAGCAGGGAGCCGAAAATAGGCGAAGGATCCGTTTTGGGATCCGTTTTTCCCCGGGAAATGCGGGAGCGGAAATTTTCTTCTTATCGTACATGTCAGAGATATCGGAACAAGTACCGAGCAATACCGTACAATTGGCTACAATTGAAACATTGCGAATACAGGGTTTAAAATTTTGATTTTATGCTCATTCGATTTCCCTTCCCCGATTTGCCGGAAACGGCTCGGATTGTATCGGTGAAATATCACTAGAAATCGATAAATCAGAGTCGTGCGTGTGCCAGTGTGCACACGTATTTTGTGTAGTGCGCAAATTACCACTGCCGGCGCGCTTTCAGTTCGCGATTCGTTAGGCCCGGCGATTTTTTAGCTGACGTTTTATCGATTTCTAGAGATATTTCACCGTGAAAATCCGAGCCGTTTCCGGCAAATCGGGGAAGGGAAATCGAATGCGCATAAAATCAAAATTTAAAGAAGGCCTCCCACGAATATTTGGTCACATAAACTGCCAACGCAGTGCTATGGGGGACGCTCACCCGATCACATTTCAACGCATCCGAAAATCTACCGTAATCTCTAAATCGATATATTGACGCTCAAATGGCTACAAAAGAACCAATAATCGACAGGCAACGCGTGTTAGGACCAAAAATACATGCAATCGACGAAAAAATGAAGTTTTCGTTGATATAATAATGTTTCCCCCTGTGGATAATATCGGTTTTCATCAAAAATATAATAGTTTTCGTAATGGAAAGCATATAAATTGCCCCTAACACGAGTGTGCGCGCTCCATTTTTGTGTCCGGTATACTGTAGTGGCTTATTGAAAATCAGGCAATGGTTATTCGTGGTACTCCTTCTTTAAAACCCTGTATTCGCAATGTTTCAATTGTAGCCAATTGTACGGTACTGCTCGGTACTTGTTCCGATTTCTCTAGCATGTACGATATTTATTATTTTTTTTTTATTAATATAGAGAGAGCGATCCTTGAGACAAGTCTGCGTTCTCGCAAAAGTAACTAAATAGGCACACCACCGACCACACAACATATTGGTTTTAATATTTGCTCTAATTTCCATTATTATCTTTATCGATTTTCTTTGAAATTTGTGTCCCTACTGATAGCCTTAGTCTCATGTTGGGCTCTGTACATTATGTGTGTGGCCCCGTTCGAAATTGTTTCCAAGTGAATGTCCATTTTCGCTACTCAAGTAAATACCTCGTTCATCGGAAGAATAAAGAGAAATAATTTTTAGAAAATATCATTTCAATTGCGCTAGAGAAAAAAAATAGGATGAGAGTGCTTTGGCAGGGCAAAAACGGATCCCATTTACGACCCCCGCGAGAGAGCAGGGATCCGGCTCTCTCGCACTCCCCGCATTTGGGGGTCAATAAACGGGGTGGGGTGATCCGTTTTCGCTACTCTAGTGAGGATGTGGTTTCAGGGGTTAGGATCATTCTTCTCAGTATAGACTGATCATTTCGGCTGGGGTCGAGGTAGATGATCGGTCTTCTTCCCATTCACAGACCATCTTCTTTGAAGTTGCTGGAGGAATAGACGAGATCGTTCTTAGGACCATGGACGTAGGAAGAAAGGGGAGGTAACGTGAGGCTGAAGACAGTCCTTATGAACGGGTGGCACTTCTTTCTTGCACTTGAGTCCACCAAGCTCGAATCATCAATCAAATTGAGAATTCTGGTATCTGAGTAGCCAACATCAAACGGTCATACCCATCCACGGTGACCAGGCCGGCTAGGAGGGGATTCCTATCTTGTCGGGTCGTTGGTAGAAAGAAGAGGAGGTCCAGGGAACTAGGGAAGCCCCTCTCTCCATCAGAGCAAAATGGAGAGGGACCGCTCGCGACGACTGACAGAAACGAGAATGTCCGAAATTCCGAAAACCTACAGTAATTTATAAATCGATATATTGTCGCTGAAATGGCTACAAAAGCGCCAATAATCGACAGGCGACGCGTGTTAGGACACGTGAGAATACATGCAATTGACGTAAAATGAAGTTGAAAACAGTATAATAATGCCCCCCCCTGTGGATAATGCCGGCTTTCATCAAAAATATATAATTGAATTTGGTTATAATATCGATTGCTATGTCAAGTCGATTGCTAAGTTTTTGTAAAGGAGCGATTAGAAATTGTTCCTATTCCGAGTGTGCGCTGTATTAGTCAATTAAAATTGGTATCAGGATGATCAAATGGGCTTCCTTTCTGCTCCTTCTCTTCAAAGTGATGGATTACAAAGGGATGAGAAGAGACAAGAGCATTCATCAGCCGATTTATCACAAATTATTCCCACGGTTTGCTTTCTACTCTTCTCAATTACCCTCCAATTACTATATTTTGAGGTTAAGAAGAAGTTAATTCGTGGGCTGGATGCATATCCTTCGTCCGATATTCCCAATCTTCCTTCGTCGTCTGTTCCATCGTCAAATACGAAGAAAGTGAATCACGACATGTTCAGACGAAAGGATTCACCGCACAACAAGAATAACTCGAGAGAGAATACCACAGAAGGAAATGATAAGAAGGAGAGCCCGCGACCTTAATTATAATCATCCAGCTCCATGGTTCAAGATACTGGCCTGTTAAAAAATATTCAAACGGATTTGAATGGCATCATTGATTTTAAGTTTACAATTTTTGATTATCTGAACCGATAATGTGAAAATAATGAAAAAAAATATTGAGAAAAAAATGCGAAAAAATATTTTAATAAACAGAATATCGCGTCCCCAGTAGGAACGCGATGCACCGCTATCGTTAGTTTGAAAGATAGAAATTGCCAAACTTTTCCTAGTTTTCGCAGTTTTCGAAATTATGTTTGTTCTTCCTTTAAATAGATAATTTCGCGTGTCCTGTTCACTTTCTAAATGATTTAAAAAGTCATTGCGCTCAATCAAATCTAATCCAAATGCCCATTCGTTCTAGAGTTTCAGATTCCAAACAAAGTGAACTAATGATAGTTGTAAATTTTATCTATCGTACACCGAGTCCACTTTACAGGAAAGTGTTCCACAGTGTTCCACAATGGAACACATTTTTCCACTTTTTCCACTTTCGTGAATTCATGTTGAAAATGACGATTATTGGGGCTCTTTTTTGTGGCTACGGGTTGGGTGTCAAGAATGTTCCTCAAAATGACAGAAATAATGAATAAATACAACCAATTTTGAAGGATTTAATGCGATTGTTGAATTTTCCACTTTTCCACACAGTGGTGTGCTACAGTAAAGTACGGTAGTTTCCGTGTGTGATGCACTGTGAGTATTGCAATTTGCCTTGTTTTTCCAGTTCAAATTGAAATTACTCGTTGTTTCAAGTTTTCTCTTAGGTTTTTATATTTATTACTTCTTAAACTTCCTTCCCATGCTATCTGGACCACGATTGGCATTGTGCCATCTTCCGATTCCCTGCGAGACCACTTCTTTGCGACGTATAATACAAATATTAATTATTATAATTATAATTATAATAATTTCAATAATAATAACAACTAAAACTTAATGTATTATGACTTTCCACATTCACATGCGCTATAGCACATCATAACTATTCGAGCATAGTGATATTTCAAATATAAAAAAATACTAGAGACTTCTATTCCATGTGATTATTCACCCTCAGCTTACTGTAAGAAGCGAATGGGCGTTATGTGAAAAACTATTGGTGAACAAACGACCCAAGCTACTTCTGCATGATGACCAAGAGTGCAACGAGGTACGGTAACGGATCATCAATTAAATAATTGAATGAGGATTAAGGTAGCTGCTAGGATAGTTTATTGTTGTCGAAATATAATACAATATTTTCTCCAATTTTAGAACGGTTTTAAAAGATTCTTGTTACTAGAAATTCATTCGAGATCAATTAACTATTAGCCACCGAAATTCATATTTAACTGTTCTAGCAGCTACCGTAATCCTCATTCAATTATTTAATCGATGATCCGTTACCGTACCTCGTTGCCCCCTTGGTCATCATGCAGAAGTAGCTTGCGTCGTTTGTTCACCAATAGTTTTTCACATAACGCCCATTCGCTTCTTACAGTAAGCTGAGGGTGAATAATCACATGGAATAGAAGTCTCTAGTATTTTTTTATATTTGAAATAACGCTATGCTCGAATAGCTTTGATGTGCTATAGCGCATGTGAATGTGGAAAGTCATAATACATTAAAGGGACCTGGTACTGCAAATGAAGTGAATTTCAGATTAAAGAGAATTTTATTCCGATTCGAACGCAAAAAACCGTATATTTTTACGATTTTTTGAAATTAGTTATGAATTTTCAAAGATCCCTTTTCAGGCCAGAATGACCCGGCGCTAGCGGCTAAACACAGTAGTGCCGGGTCATTTCAGCCAAAAATGAGACCTTTGAAAATTCATAACTAATTTCAAAAAAATCGTAAAAATATGCGGTTTTTTGCATTCTAATCGGAAGAAAATTCTCTTTAATCTGAAATTCACTTCATTTGCAGTACCAGGTCCCTTTAAGTTTTAGTTGTCATTATTATTGTAATTATTATAATTATAATTATAATAATTAATATTTATATTATACGTCGCAAAGAAGTGGTCTCGCAGGGAATCGGAAGATGGCACAATGCCAATCGTGGTCCAGATAGCATGGGAAGGAAGTTTAGGAAGTAATAAATGTAAAAACCTAAGAGAAAACTTGAAACAACGAGTAATTTCAATTTGAACTGGAAAAACAAGGCAAATTGCAATGCTCACAGTACATCACACACGGAAACTACCGTACTTTACTGTAGCACACCACTGTGTGGAAAAGTGGAAAAGTGGAAAATTCAACAATCGCATTAAATCCTTCAAAATTGGTTGTATTTATTCATTATTTCTGTCATTTTGAGGAACATTCTTGACACCCAACCCGTAGCCACAAAAAAGAGCCCCAATAATCGTCATTTTCAACATGAATTCACGAAAGTGGAAAAAGTGGAAAAATGTGTTCCATTGTGGAACACTGTGGAACACTTTCCTGCAAAGTGGACTCGGTGTACGACATTTTCAAGAAAATGAAAGTCATTTCAATTTTTTTTTTGGTATTTATTGTGCAACGGGTTCAGTACCATCAAATTGTGGTGCTAAACTGAAAATAATCATTTATCAAGGCTGCGGTCTCTCTAGCTCCTTCAAACTTTCAATCTAGGATGCCATCCGATTTCATGTGTAAAATAACTGTGAAATTTTAATACGAATGAATGTGAGTACCTGGAATCCTCTAAATATCCATGTCTTCCGCAATTCAACGAGTATCAACAATTTCTTTTCATTTTAGATTTTTGTGCCATTTATTTAAGTTTTTTATGCTTGAAGAGTGGAGATAGTAAATTTGTTCAGATTACGTTAAATTCCACCGTTGTGATATTATCTCTTTTTTGTATAAATTTATACGACGTATTCACAATGCTCGACTATTTCAACAATACGAGAAATAACAATAGGAATGGCTACGAACTCGTAATTTCGGGGGAGGAGGGGGAATATTTTGACAGTTGTTACCAGTAATATAATAGATAGTATGTGAAAAGAGAAACTAGACGATACTGATTAGGAAATGGAAGAGAAGTACATAAGAGTGATTTTCAAATATTTTTAAAATACATTTTCGTTGGCCAAATTTTTACTCCGAATTGTAATTTTCTCGACCAAGAAGTTGCAAGACTCGAAACAAATATGGAAATGTGTAGGAAGTACATATTAGTAAGGTTAACCCCATCCATCTGGCCACTTTCCGTCAACTTGTATTACAGATCCGACCAAAGATTGTTTATTTTTCTGACCATTTTGAAGTCTCAAAGTAAAAAATACTTCCGTTTGGCCGAAATCTATGATTGTTTCCTGTTATAGTGACGACACTAGCCCAAAAGTTGGAAAAAAAATTCGCTTCAACATTTTTGAAAAAGATAATTTTCCTGGCTATATTTGTATTTGAAATTTTATTTTTTGAATAACCGTTTTGATGATTGTATAAGCTGTAGAGAACAATTTCAATAAACATACATTATTTAAAGAAATAACAAATACAAAAATCAAAGTAAAAAGCAATTTTCATCGCAAAACTGAGGTAGGATATTGTGTTTTCCGCTCTTTCTCGATATAACTGCAAAAAATCAATTTTCCCCAAAAGTTTGCTAATTTTCCCCTTAATATTTTTTCCCATTATCATGTATTCAATTTTTTTGTGGATGGGATAGACAGAATAAAAGGGCGAGTTTCGGAAAGGTGCGCAAGGCGTCGTGTGTTTTGAGGACTTTTAATTTGCTTACTGCTACCAGTAGTGAATTTTGATTTGTTTTCCGCAGTGCTCTGTTTTGGGAGCTGGGCAACTACCTAGTTGTTGTTTTTGGCTTTTCACTTTTACTGCTTTTCTATTTTGGAAATTGTTTATTGGATTTCGTCGAAAGATGAGACCTGAAAAATGCGGATTCCCCCTTTAAGAGAAAATTTAAGAGAAAAGAGAATCTAACAGAAGTACTCCTTTTCAATTTTATGGAGGGATTGATGAACAAGGGGTTCTTCTGATCTCGATGGACTACATTTGGTTTGATCGCAGGGAAGAGAAGAACTTTCATGAGTGTTGTACACTCCTTCCGGTAGAGATCTCATATAAACTATGAGAGAACAGAGAGTAAAGAGAAGAAGACAGACGATGACGATGGATGAGACTCCTTAAATGTGATAAATAGAAGCGTAGACGGTAACAAGCTGGCTACCTGCTATAGATACAAGAGAGGAAGAATTGGGAAGATGGGAAACTCCAATATTGATTCCACTATTGGATGATAATGATGGAGTTGGATTGAGCTCACTGTAATTTCGTCCGTTCAAATCATTATGAATAACGAATAAGTATTTAAGTCCTTACGCGATATTTGAAGGACATTGGCCAAATTTAATGCCTCCCTTCATCTTGAGTCTCGAGGAATGAGGATTCTTTAGTGGGAATGAAGAGCCAATTTGGAGTCGAGACAGGCACCCAACAAAATCTGAAGAGGATTCGAATGTAATAAAAAAACATATTAAAGAAGTGCTCCCACGAATATCACGCCACTCACGAGAGGCTCAACACAGAATGACATAATTCCGGCAGAGACCAAGATTTTCGTATTCGAGTTTTTGCTGGTTTCGGGTTCTATTGGGTCCAACTAAGATACCTGTGAGATATTATGCCACAAAAGTCATTCCTCGACGAGATGCTGCTACTGTTAGGTGCAGCCCGTGAACTTCGAGCACCTTTTTCGCGTGTTGAACGGAGTTTCTGTGAAAACTTTTTGCTTGGAGCTATGTTTAATTTTCAATGATCTTTCAATCTATCTATTTGGTTTGTTAGGTTTCATTACTAATTTGCATAATATAGTAGTTTGTTGATTTTCGAGAAAACTGTTCGGAAAGCAGATGTTTTGATTACATGAGAGTCTGTGGGAGGTCACAAGGATTCGAATGATATGTCTAAGCTCCCACAACTCGGGAGTTGAGATAGTGCTGCATGCAGAAACGTGGAAAATAGAGAGCCACCATTCAATTCTTTGTTTTCATCCTTTGTTCTTCACCGGTTCATTCGCCGCTCTCGCGACGAATGATTACGAATTTCGCCTATTTTAAGCGTTTTTTTTCCTATTCTACGACGTTTTTGCATGCGGCACCATCTCAACTCCCGAGTTATGGGAGCTTAGACATATCATTCGAATCCTTGTGACCTCCCACAGACTCTCATGTAATCAAAACATCTGCTTTCCGAACAGTTTTCTCGAAAATCAACAAACTACTATATTATGCAAATTAGTAATGAAACCTAACAAACCAAATAGATAGATTGAAAGATCATTGAAAATTAAACATAGCTCCAAGCAAAAAGTTTTCACAGAAACTCCGTTCAACACGCGAAAAAGGTGCTCGAAGTTCGCGGGCTGCACCTAACAGTAGCAGCATCTCGTCGAGGAATGACTTTTGTGGCATAATATCTCACAGGTATCTTAGTTGGACCCAATAGAACCCGAAACCAACGAAAACTCGAATACGAAAATCTTGGTCTCTGCCATTTTCAAACCGAGCCTCTCGTGAGTGGCGTGATATTTGGTCACATAGACTGTCAAAACAGTGTTCTTGGGGACGTTCACCGTATCATATTTGAAATGTGTGTATGCAATCGCCATAATATATAATTGGTGACAGTACAACACGCCTGTCACGTGAGGAACGGACGAATTCAGTGGGTACCTTCTTATTTGCACCAGAGTTTTGGGCCCGGGATAATATTGATGCCATTCGTTGTGGCTCACTGAGACGAATCGAATGATAGGCTGAACTATCATATTTCACTAGAAAATGGCTTTTTCGCGTGCGAGAAACACTTTTAACACAGCCTTTCCCCTGTGACCTCACGATGAGAGAGAGAGAAAGATGCGCCCTACGGACGATGGGCTACACAGCGATTCAGGTGTACAGCGAGGCGGCCATACACTTTTTGGCACAATTCCAGAATTGATATTTGAACGGGGAGAAAAGGAGCACGCAACGCTACCGCAACGCGCGCGTCTCTTCAGAGCGCTGTTGTCTCTCGCTTTTTCTCTCGTTGTCTGGCGTATGGCCGCTCTCGAAATGCTGTGGGCTACGGTCTCGATGGCTAACTCTCTCACTTTTTTGTGTGATACTTATCATCTTTTTTCACAAGATAATAATTATCTTTAAAGAAGGAGTACCACGAAACCAAAATTGCCTGATTTTTAATTAGCCAATACAGTGAACACGAAAATGGAGTGCGCACACTCGAAATAGGAGCAATTTCTAATCGTTCCTTTACGCAAACTATTATATTTTTGATGAAAACCGATATTATCCACAGCGGAGCACATTATTATATTGTTGGTAACTTATTGTGCGAAAATTTTCAGTTCCGCCCTAAGAATTCCATGTCGCCAAAAGGTGTGCGGCTGCGGCGAAGTTGTTGCGCATAAACTCCGCCCTCTGCACCTATGCCAAATTACGGTAAAAGTCGATACTAGCCTTCTACCGTTGTTTGGCGAAGTGGGTGATTAAACCGCAATATTTCGTAATCTTGGTTAGGTCATAGCCCCGTGCGCTTTACTCGAGACGGGTTTGCGCCTACGCCGTTGTTGACTTTAACGCCGCCCGCTCCCGCTCCCGGCGAGGCAACTCGGCTCACGTAGCGCTCTCTCTCTCTCTCTCTCCCTCTCTCTCTCTCTCTCTCTGACCACATGATATCGTACGCCAAGAACACTTTGTACAAAGGTGCGACACTTTTTCGCACCTTTTTCGTTTTTGCGGAAATTCACCTCGAAATGGGCGAGCTTTTCGGTACCTAATGTTTTAATTCGGTTTATATCTAAATTTGCTACCTTTCAGTAAAAATAATATTTAAAAATATTACCAAATACGCTTTAAAAACCGACTGAATGCAAAAATTACAAAATTCAATCAGTTTTCAATCGCGAGCAAAGATACGGTAGGTGCAATTGTGCAATGTGTACTCTCCACTTTGGTGTTCCGCCCGTTTATCACTCTCTTCTGAGCTACCTGTAATTCTTTCCTGTAATTACATACATGTACATTGCGGGAGTTCGGCTGATAATATAATTTGGTTATAAAAAGAAACCAGAATCAAAGCGTGCTTCGAAAAAAATTATTTGTCGCCACCATCTTGTGCCTTAATTCTCTTACATAACTTGAGACCAATAATATATGTATTTTTTCTTTGCTGCTAAAAAACAATCTGCATTTGCCTACCGTACACGTTATGCGCGTACACTACGGTACTGCTCGATATATGATAACTTTTCTATCCCCATGCAGAGTACTATTTATAACATATTTTGGTAAGGATTATGTGATACCTATTGCAATAGTCGCGGCTTTTCGGTATGTGCCATACGGTATCATGTGTTGAGATTACGGTAGTTGGTCGTCTTGATTTCAACTGATTTGTTTATATTATGGATATTTTACTATTATAATTTTATTATGAGTCGTCAGTCCTACCGCATGTCAACTTATATATTTAAAAATAGACACGGAATACATGCTAAGCATGATATATTGATTCGATCACCCAGAAACTCGTGTTATCATTGTTATTTGGCTGTCATAGTCGAAAACGAAGCTCTGACCGATGCAATGGAGTGTGAGAATGCCGAAAATCTATCAATAATTACAGGAAAGAATTACAGGTAGCTCAGAAGAGAGTGATAAACGGGCGGAACACCAAAGTGGAGAGTACACATTGCACAATTGCACCTACCGTATCTTTACTCGCGATTGAAAACTGATTGAATTTTGTAATTTTTGCATTCAGTCGGTTTTTAAAGCGTATTTGGTAATATTTTTAAATATTATTTTTACTGAAAGGTTGCAAATTTAGATATAAACCGAATTAAAACATTAGGCACCGAAAAGCTCGCCCATTTCGAGGTGAATTTCCGCAAAAACGAAAAAGTGCGAAAAAGGTGCGTCGCACTGTGCGACACCGTGTCGCACCTTTGTACAAAGTGTTCTTGGCGTACGATATAAGCCGAGGAACCCGGTAGAAATACATAGTCCGAACCTTATATTGGTCTAATTCTCTAATAACCAGAGGATCAACCGAAGTGGGCGGAGACAGCTAAGTTATTGAATGGCACAATAATTTTACATCTATTGCATGTGTTGTGCCCAAGAATTGACACAAATTTCAGTAATCTCGCCGCAATTTTTGCACTATTGAAAGAATTAAAGCACAACGCATACACAGGATGGGCGTCGAACCCTCGAGGTTACGTTCGCTAGGCATGCTAATTTCCACTTTCTCACAGTCTGTGCACACCATCTCAGCGATTAAATAGGGTACCACGAGTGAGACATTCGATGAGACGCAGAACAAAGGGATCAAATATGTCTCACTTTCCCAGTGGCACGGCATTGATATTTGCGTGCAAAATCGCAATTTACAAATAATTAGTTTGCATGAACACCAAAAAGTTCTGAAAGTAAAATACACTTGTTTTTTGAGGGGCTATCGATCGCGCAATTGAATTAGAAGATTAGTTACGAATTAACAAAAATAATTTGTGACGTTACAAACAAGTATTGCTTTATCCTGAGACGGTAAATCATTTTTCGACTTCCGGAATGTCACAATTGTCACCACCACCCAACGCGCCTCAACATATGGGTGTCAGTTGGATATAGGGCATTTCGTCAACTGGGGTGGTATTCTTCTTCCATTTTCGGCTCGGCCGATTTTTTTTTCGGCTGGCCGAATTCATTTTTGGCCCACTAGTTTAACAAAGAACGGTGTTGAATTTCAGCCGAAAATATTTCGGCCGAGCCGAAATTTAAAAATTCGGCTGGATTTTCGGCTATTGAGCTATCGGCTATCGGCTATTTTCCATTATACAAATTCGGCGCACTTTTTTGACGCCCGAAAATATTCGGCCGAGACAAAGGAGATTTTCACATTTTTCGGAATGGATTTCGGCCAGAGATCGCTCCATTGTTATTCTTGCTCTCACCATTTCTCACTCATTTTCACTTTCGCCCTCTCTACCCCTCGGTCGATGGATAATAGAGAAGAGAAGAAGCGCGCGCCATGTGAATCTGTGAATAAAAAGAATACCTTGCAGAATACTTTGTGAAAAATACCTTGCATTGTAAATTACAATGCACGTAGCAACTATCTTGCTCAGAGTGGTCGGGGTCACGCGTGCTAGTCTGCCAATTATGGGAAAAGCAGCCTTGAGGCGCCTCATCACCATCTCGTTTACCGTTCTAAAATTTAAAATTAGAATGATTTGTTAAAATCATTCAAACCTGCCCTTCGTCAGAAGACCATTAAAACTGGTATCACTTGGAGAATTGTTCGGTCCCTATAATTTTCTAATGAATATTTCCAAAAGCCTTAGCCCTTCATTTAGCCGTCCATAGAATATATTCGAGTTTGTTTGATATTGTAGCCTAAGATCAATACGAGGAAGACGAATTTGGGGATGCTGAGGGACTCTCTGTCGAAGCATTCGACCGGGAGCGAAGAGCGAATCAACTCAAAATGAAATGAAAAAATCGTGAAAAATGTGGAAAAAAATTCGGCGACGAGCCTTTTTTTCTGCCGCAAATGATTTTCGGCCAAGCCGAAAATGGAAGAAGAATACCACCCCTGCCAAGCCTATGCCGACCCACTCAGATAGTCTCTCTTATAGCCAGAATTGTTGGGTTAACTGCCCATTTAAAGCTACAGTAGCGGACAAAAGTCTTCGGGCACTTTTTATATTTGATACAACTTTTTAACCCAAGGGGGCTTTGATTTGATATGATATGGTAAGACCATATACCAAATCTATTGGAGATTACGATGCAACTATTGGGGGATTGCGAAATCGTTCAGTTATTGCGCCGTGATGACGCAATCGATGCATACTTTTTTGAAGGGGCTTTATTCTTACACGGATTTTTCCCTGCTCACCAAACTATCAGGGTGTTGAGACATGCCCAAGGCCTACCTGGAAATTTTTTTCAAGTTGCTGCGGGGCTGCTCCTTGGCTGCAGCCATCCTGCAAAATCGGGGTCGGAAAATCAGATCTCGCCTTTTAGATATACCACAGACCCCGTAAAAGCCATAAAATGATCGCCATCATGACTGCCGATGATCCTGTGAATATGGTCTCGGTAGGCCACCATTTGCCCTCAGGGCAGAAAAAGTCCATTTTTAGCATTATTGTGGTCTGACGGAGGGGCAGTCTATAGGACGTGCTCGAGAGATCTGGTTTCGGCGTGGATTCGGTCAAGAATATATGGGTGGACCTATTGCTAGCTCAAATAAGCGTTTCGATTAGATTCCTGCCCGCGGCGATCGATTTCCGAAAGAACACTGGTTTGGCCACGCCCATTTTCTGCCCGTTGACAAGGTCCTGACTTTTGAGTGTATCTCGGTACTGAGTTAGCGGAGAAGGCTGGCAGATCCATCAATGGAATCAGCGTGGATGGCTCTATAATCTCATTCACAAAATTTCATCATCACTATGCAATATTGCATCATCCTTATGCAATATTCCTATTTTTCGCGTTTTCTTAGCGGTTAGTCAAGGAATAATGATGGAAGAAATGCCAATCAAATAAATTTGATATTACCGCCACTCTAGAGCACAAATTACGTCATTAATATGCAATATTTTATAATCTGATTATTATTGCCTAAGGATGATGCAATATTGCATAGTGATCATTAAATTTAGTGAAAAAGATTATAGAGCCAGCCACGTTGATTCCATTGATGAGTCTCCCAGCTTTCTCCGCTAACTCAGTACCGAGATACGCTCAAAAGTCAGAACCTTGTCAACGGGCAGAAAATGGGCGTGGCCAAACCAGTGTCCTTCCGGAAATCGATCGCCGCGGGCAGGAATCTAATCGAAACGCTTATTTGACCTAGCAATAGGTTCACCCATATATTCTTGACCGAATCCACGCCGAAACCAGATTTCTCGAGCACGTCCTATAGACTGCCCCTCCGTCAGACCAAAATAACACGAAAAAGTGACTTTTTCGTGCCCTGAGGGCAAATGGTGGCCTACCGTGACCATATTCTCAGGATCATCGGCAGTAATGATGCCAGTCATTCTGGTGCTATGATTGGGTCTGTGGCTTGTCTAAAAGGCGAGATTTGATTTTCCGATCCCGATTTTGCAGGATGGCTGCAGCCAAGGAGCAGCCACGCAGCAATTTGAAAAACATTTTCCAGGTAGGCCTTGTGCATGTCTCAACACCCTGATAGTTTGGTGAGCAGGGAAAAATCCGTGTAAGAATAAAGCCCCTTCAAAAAAGTATGCATCGATTGCGTCATCACGGCGCAATAACTGAACGATTTCGCAATCCCCCAATAGTTGCATCGTAATCTCCAATAGATGTGGTATATGGTCTTACCATATCATGTCAAATCAAAGCCCCCTTGGGTTAAAAAGTTGTATCAAATATAAAAAGTGCCCGAAGACTTTTGTCCGCTACTGTAGATAGATATGTATGGACCACAATCTACGCCCACTTTCTACATTTGTGGAAAATACACTACAGTTATTTCAGCAGGCTTGTTTACTTTATTTGGTAAGTATCATTTGATCAACTCCAATCGACATCACTCATAGTGTCCACAGTTTCCGCCATTTTGACTTGATAAAGAATACAACGAATTAGCGCAAACATAATGTTATAAGCACTGGGTCGTGTATGTACAATAGTTGTAGGTATCGGCAAGGGCAATCAGAATATCCTGGGACAAGATCCGATTATGTCTTCAAGATATAAATTGGAGAGAACAAAAAACATGTTTGTATCGACTTTTCAACTTCGCCCCACGAGACTTCGATTCTTTCTATTTTTAGATGAGACCACCCACGAATATTGGATCACACAGGTCTCCTACGTAGTGTTGTGAGGGACGTTCACCTGAGCATATTGCAATGCATTCCAAATTCCTTCGTAGTCTGTGAACCGAGATATCGTCTTTCAAATGGCCACAAAAATAGGTAAAACGAAGGCATCGCCTGTTCGGGCGTGAAATATATTTGCTACGCTATTTGTGGAATTTGAATCGCATACTACGGCAAAATTTAGGGAAAAATATGGGGACTTTTTATGGAGTTAAAGGGAGAGTTACCCCAGGTTTGAAATCGCGCGAATTCCGAGGGTCCCGCTACGAAATAGCAAAAAAACCATCCCTTTTCCGGACTTGTGTGATTCCCTGGATAAGAGATCACCTCTCCTCTCTCACGCCCTCTCTCTGATCTACTCAGTCTCTTATCTCCTCTCGCATCTCTCGCCCCTCCTCGATTCCCCCAATCTCTCTTTTCTTGACTGTGCTCTCTCAAAGAGAGACAGAGGAGGAGATATCAATCACTGGGTTTTTTTTGGGTATTTCTCCCTTTAAAGAAGGCCTCTTTGGTCAAATAGACTGCCAACGTAGTGTTGTTGGGAGGCGCTCACCCGATCACATTGCAACGCATCCGAAATTCTACCGTAACCTAGTAATCGATATATTGGCGCTCAAATGGCCGCAAAGGTACCAATAATCGACAGGCAACGCGTGCTAGGACGCGACGATAGGAAAATGAACGGAGGAAAATGAAGCTGCCGACGATATAATAATGTTCCCCACTGTGGATAATATCGGTTCTCATCTAAAATATAATAATTTTCGTAAGGGAACGTTTAGAAATTGTCCCGAATACATGTGTGCGCGCTCCTTTATTGGTCGCATTTTTCAGGTGTACTGTATTTGGCTGATCGAAAAAAATATGGAGCGCGCACACTAGCATTAGGGAAAATTTTCTAAGCATTCCCTTGCGAAAATTATTACATTTTTTTATGAAAACCGATATTATCCATAGGAGGAAACATTATTATATCGTTGGCAGCTTCATTTTCCCCGTTCATTTTCCTATCTTCGCGTCCTAGCACGCGTTGCCTGTCGATTCTTGGTACCTTTGCGGCCATTTGAGCGCCAATATATCGATTTCTAGGTTACGGTAGAATTTCCGATGTGTTGCAATGTGCTCGGGTGAGCGCCCCCAACAACACTACGTTTGCATTCTATGTGACCAAAAACTCGTGGGAGGCCTTCTTTGAAGAAAAGCCAAGTAATAACAAGTTCAGCAAACGACAAAAGAGCAGATTTGAATTATCGGATCGTTTCTGTTTTTTTTTTGCACTTTCCCCCTGCTCTGATTATGTAATTTACGGTTTAGTGGGCCCTAATTTGTAATGGGTTCGCGAGTGGTTATGGAATAGCCCCAGAACCGCTAGAAATCGTTTTACCGTGGTTGAACCGATCAGGGACACGAAACCACTACCGTGTAAAAGTTGGCCTTCTTTAAATATTTCTTTTGATCTTTTCATTTCTGCGTTCCCTAAGAAATCTTGCTTTCAGAACATTTCTCATTTTCGTATTCATTCCATTATATCGTACATGTCAGAGAAATCGGAACAAGTACCGAGCAGTACCGTACAATTGGCTACAATTGAAACATTGCGAATACAGGGTTTTAAATGATGTTATGCTCATTTGCTTTCCCTTCCCCGATTTGCCGGAAACGGCTCGGCTTGTCTCGGTGAAATATCGCTATTAATCGATAAAACGTGAGCTAAAAAGTCGCCGGGAATCGCGAACTGAATGCGCCGGCAGTGGCAATTTGCGCACTACACAAAACACGTGTGCACACTGGCACACGCACGATTCTGATTGAGAGGGACAGTCCCATCCAAAAATTGCCGAGAGATTCCCCTCATGCAGGCATTACGACGGCGAGCCGCGATGGTTGAGCAAACGTGACCTTGTAACATGGCGCGAGCGATTTACTCGAGACGGGTATGAAACCAGTTAGAGACAGGGTGAGAGCGTGTGTGGAACGAAGAGAGCGCCTGATCTCAGAGTCGCGTCCGCCCCCAGCTTGGATAGAGAGGCAGGCGGCGTCGTGCGCTCGTTGGCTGGGGGAGGGGGAGGGACGGGCTTGGCGCGGATGTAGTAAAGTGCAGTGTGTGTGTGGAAAATGAAGCTGCCGACGATATAATAATGTTTCCCCCAATGGATAATATCAGTTTTCATCTAAAGTATAATATTTTTCATAAGGGAACGTTTATAAATTGTCCCGAATACTTGTGTGCGCGCTCCATTTTTTGTCGCATTTTTCAGGTGTACTGTATTTGGCTTATCGAAAAAAATATGGAGCGCGCACACTAGCATTAGGGGCAATTTCTAAACATTCCATTACGAAAACTATTATATCGTCGGCAGCTTCATTTTCCTCCGTTCATTTTCCTATCTTTGCGTCCTAGCACGCGTTGCCTGTCGATTCTTGGTAATTTGAAGCCATTTGAGCGCCAATATATCGATTTATAGATTACGGTAGAATTTCGGATGCGTTGCAATGTCATCGGGTGAGCGTTCCACACAGCACTGCGCTGGCAGTCCATGTGACCAAAGCTCGTTTAATATGGAGTTTCGACAATTTTCGTGGTATCCAAGTTCGTCGTATCCTAATGGCGTCATAAGTAAAGGAATCATATGAAACACCAGAAATTTTATTCAGGGGGCTGTATAATCTGTCAGAAATGTGCGAGAAAAACATGGGCAAAATCATTGTGCGAGAGAGCATGCAGAATTGAGAGGATCAGACCATTACTCCGCTATCTAGGTACATAGTAAATAGTATGTTTATTTCACGTTCGACCCAAAATCTTGTTCTTTAGAACCCCTTTGCTGGTATTGTTTTCGACAGAGCAGAGGTATAGGGAGATTTTAAAAAAATTATATATATATATATATATATATATATAATGGGTACTATCAGAGTCTTACTCTACCTCGAAAATCTTTATGCTCATTCGCTTTCAACTGCCTACGATATTTTTATAAAGATATATTTGTTCACAAAAAAATCTACATTTTGGGAATATTGCCTCTGTGTCTCAATGTTGAAGAGCACTTTCATTCGACTCACACTAAATGGCCCAAGAATCGACAGGCAAAAGATGTTTGGCATATAACTAAAATATTTCTCACTTTCATCCATCAAATTCCATACGTTGAAAGATTTGAAAAAGGTGAAATTTCCTGGGAAATTAAAGGCAATTTGATCGTCGATCTGAAATTTTTCTCCGTTTATTCTTACTCTCGGTAGTAAAATTAATTACCGTAAGTTTGAAAGCATTGAAAGATGCACAGATGGAAATATCATGGATCATCTCATTAGAAACATTGATTGGTCCGAATGTCTCAGATTTATTGAAGATGAGACCGTCATAAATTGATACGGTGAGACGGCCAGAAAAAAGCAAAAGATGACGACGGGTGCTAAAGAAAGAAACTACCGGATGTTGTGATGGAGAGATTGAAAGACGAATCACCGAAGAGCGATTTACTCCTCACGAGAGTCACATTATTTGATGAAGTCTTAACTGCTAATCGATGACATAAAGAAGTTTGAGATGGATTCTGCCATGGAATCGACAAAGAACAACCGAGAGGAACCCAGATAGAATGCTCTACAATCATACTACTTTGAGTTGGAGTAATTAATTTGGTTGTATTGACCTCTTGTGCAATCCTCTCCTCCAAATGGTGTAATTGCACAATCACAAGAGTAAGAATCATAGTGGTCAATACAACGGCCTCCATTGGAACATCTGTCATTCGAGCATCTACAATAGATCTTTAGTATTCGGAGAAATTTGGGGAGTCACTTACTTTCCTCCCTCGCCTTCTTCGATTCCCATTGTATTTTGCTCTCTCACAATTGATCCGAGTGGCAATCCCATTCCATTTAAGTACACGTTACGTATAATACCCGCAAACCCGATATTATTCCGTTGAGTTTTCGATCCTGAAATCCAAATGGCCGAGGGTTGTCTTGAACTGATCAGAGTATACTGTTTATCTAATAAATATTAAATTTTGGGCTTATTTTTTAGGATTTTTCTTATGCAAACTAATAATCGCCTCGGGCGCCTCAGGCGTAGATAAATTATTCTTAATTATGAAATCTCTTAACTGCTTTTTATCACTAAATCATGTCTTCCTAGTCGATTCTAAAACATTTTTGGCTGGAAACAACCACTGTCCTAATATACAAAAATATAAAAAAAACTTTCTGAAACGGACCTTCCTCCAAACGAGAGTCACAAATATATCATAATCAGCTGAATGCCTAGCGCCCGATTCATTCTTGTTGTGTCACGGCACTACTCTAACATTGCTATCTATTCACAATCGTTAGTAGCTCCACACTGAATGAATGACTATTGCTATATAAATGAGAGAACGAGGCACGCTATGAAAGCGGCCCTTTCCTGTTATCAGGGTCAGTCAGTAGCCAATGAGATAAGGGTCTTCTCCCCGTAGTAACCTCTTGCAACTCTCACAGTGTTCTAGAACATAAGCAAGCATCTTTCTAGGAAACGGTCCCAGGAAGCTTCTTGCTGACATTTAAGCAAGTTCGCATACGGCAAATGGTGAGAGAGATGGTGGAAACTAATAAAAGTGTGCATCAACAGGGTGAGAACGCAGTACTATCGGATTAATGTACGAACTACTGCGCCACTTTCTTGATGCTGCGAGGGTGCTCAGTTAACGACAGAAACTTCGTTCAAACTTCGAGATTCACGAAAATAAGTCACTTGCTAAGCAAATGAGTTAGCAAGCGCTTCTTTTATCAAGTATCAAGAGATACAAAACTGACCGATTGTCCAATTGAGAGTATTAGGTAAGACGAGTTCCTTCTTCCCTTTCCTATTCTCCTCTTCATCATCATCGTCTACCAACATTCTAAATATCAGATATTAATCGATAATTCAAAGTTTCAAATTATTTAAATCGATTCATCTTTCACATATTATTTTTCTTTGGTATATCTAACCTCTGACTCAGCCTGTGGGCATCCCAATATATTGAATGCCACATTCCGTCATTAATTCTCTTCTGATTCTTAACTTCGAATAATTCTCCTCCAATCGATATTTCCCCAGCCATTCTACCATCTTCAATAATAATTGTCTCAATTTGGAAGTGTATAAACGTAATATATTGTGACTGACTTATTACGTGTAGATGGAACCAATGTCTGGAATCGAGACTCTCCCATGTAAACACACTCATCTGTTCATAAGTGAACTTGACGTGAAAAGAGAGAGAAAATCGTGCACCTCAATTCACTTTTCTCATCTGAGATATTGCATCTCTCTCATTCTGAGTTATCTCTTCTGATCTCTATTGATCACTTGTATCATATACTCAACTTCCTCTCTCTGCTTACCATTAGACAATAGCTGTCCAGTCAATTTCCCATTTCGATTCATGAATGTCACCGGCTCGTATACCACTGAAATCTTCATTTGAACAAAATCACTATTTAAAGAAGGCCTCCCACGAGTTTTTGGTCACATAGACTGCCAACGCAGTGCTGTGGAAAACGCTCATCCGAGCACATTGCAACGCTTCCGAAAATCTACCGTAATCTAAAAATCGATATGTTGTCGCTCAAATGGCTTCAAAAAAGCCAATAATCGACAGGCAACGCGTGTTAGGACATGTGATAATACATGTAATCGACGTACCATGAAGTTGCAAACAGTACAATACTGTCCCCCCCCCCCTGTGGACAATATCGGCCTTCATCAAAAATATAATAGTTTTCGTAAAGGAACGATTAGAAATTGCTCCTATTTTTCGATCGATTAGAAATAGCTCCTAGTGTGCGCGCTCCATTCGTGTTCCGGTATACTTAGGGGCCACAACGTGGATTGCCGATATTCGATGTGAGGGTGGAAATCATATAGATTAGATGCCTCATGGTCCCATTTAGACAATACTTTTTGCCGTTTGTCGATATCTTGCCTCTGAGCCGAGATATACCTCGAAATCCGCGCGCGAATCGCTAGTGGGAGAAGCATCAATCCGGGGTGAGGAGAGAAAGGGGCGGAGTCTTCTCTCTCCCCCTCTCTGAGTAATGATGAGGCCCTCTCCATTCTTTACGCTCTCTCATCGGTCAGACGATGAGCGAGAGAGTGTGTGAAATGGAGAGAGTGCTCCCCTCTCCTCTCCCTCGATAGGGAGGGATTTGCATGAGTTCAAACGTCCCTATCTGCACTCTCATAAGTGCACGCTCTCTCGCCTCTCTCTAGCCTCTCTCGCCCCCGCGTCCGAGACGGCGCTCTCTCTCCAGTGCCGCTAACCAGCACAAGTCGTCATGCCACAGTCATTTCCGTACTGAAATATTTCAAAAGGGTAGCACAATTCAGGATTCTAGAATTACGTCTTATTTTTTGTTTAGATGTCACTGATAACATCATGAGAATCAAAATCTTCTTGGGCAAAACGTAGAGCATCACTGGAAGCATAAAAACAAGCACTTTTATTTTTTGTAACTGCATTTTAGCCAAATTGCCGTGGAGCCACCAACTTTGCCCAAAGCGCATTCGATAGAGCAAATTACTAGCTACAAGACAAGACCTAACTCAATTCATACGGTTTAGAACTAAGCTTGTGCTACTCCATGGCGTTTCTGTGCTTTCTCCTTCAAGGAAAAGTGGGCGGAGACTGCGGATGCTAGGTATACTGTATTAGCTTATTGAAAATCAGGCAACGTTGGACTCGTGGGAGGCCTTCTTTAAGGTAAAACCGCCAGGGAATACGACTTGTTTAGGATCCGCAGATCAGGTACCACCAAAACGTACATTAATAACAAGAGCCTAGAGAAAGACGACCCGGTAATTCAAATCTTCAAAGAAAAAAGTTTTTTTTAGTATTATATGTTGCAAATTATAGAGAGCGAAGCTCTCAATTCTTTTGATCAATATGAAGTTCAGATGGCATAAGAAAATAACGAAAATCGGTACTAGCGGATGTGTTTTAATTCTAGTGCGAACTTTTTTTGATTTCAAGTTGAATATATTTAATTAATATAGTTTGAGGAGGTGAAACTCTGATATTTTGTTAATTATCAGAGCCCCATCGACGTCGAACAATAATTTTTTTATATCGAAACTATTCTTTGGTCGGAAACTTTGACTCTAAAGAAGGAGTGCCACGAAACCAACGTTACCTGATTTCAAATAAGTCAATACAGTATGCCGGAACACAAAAATGGAGCGCGCAAACACGGAATAGTTGCAATTCCTAATCAGGTCTATTACATGTATTCTCAAGTGTCCTAACACGCGTTGCTGTCGATTATTGGCTCCTTTGTAGCCATTTGAGCGACAATATATCGATTTATAGATTACGGTAGATTTTCGGTGCGTTTCAACGTGATCGGGGGAGCGTCCCACATAGCACTACGTTGGCAGTCTAGGTGACCAAAGACTCGTGGGAGGCCTTCTTTACAGCTACCAGGCAGTGAAAACAAGTTATATTAAATGAAAGAAATTTCTGTTCCCGGAAAAATGCTAAAAACCGCATATTCTTGCGATTTTTGTTGAAATTACTTTCGAATTTTAAAAGTTTCGCCTTTACTCCACATCAGGTTACTGTAGCGCTACGTAGCGAATATACCACAATTCGAATCTCAAAATCTAGGCACTCTGGTGAACTGCCGTTGTGCGCTTTGAGTTGAGTACTGGTCAAAACCTCGACAATACTTTTGTTTGTAGCAAAATCTAATCATCTGACCAAAATAAATAGCTTTGTTTCTTTTCGGAAATAGGCGACGCACAGTTCCTGAAGCAAATTTAACAAATTAAAATAGCTAAGTGTAAAAAAATGCTAAAAATTTAGTTTTTTCTTTTGTTCCATTAGATCAAAGTGAGAAAAGCTGATTAAAAAATTTAAAAATCTGTTTTAAAAAAAACAGATTTTGAGATTAAATAATATAATTAAAAAAGAGATTTAATAATATAATTAATTCACATTTGTGCTCGCAAACGAGCGAACCAATAGATACTGTGACATTAGATGAAATAGTTGTTCCTCCAACAAATAAAGAAGTGATTGGAAGAAGTTGGGAGTATGTGTTGTTGCCTTCATCAATTCCATCCAAACCACTCTCGCAATTGCATAATCTGCAATAATTTTCCTTCTCGCTTTTGGATCAATAGTTTTAATTTTTAAACTTCTAATCAATTCGATACCACTTTTTTGTATTTTTCGTCATTTTTTTCACGTTTTCGGATGTAATTAGGTCAATTAAAAGCCCTCGATTTTATACAGCTGTCTAAGTGAGCGTTCAGTGGGTAGAATGATTTTTATCTTAGGTCAGCAGGGTTTAAATACTGAGAAATCGCGGGAGTGAAAATGAGAGAAGAGAGGGTGCAGAGACAGAGAGAACAGATTGAGATAGATAACATGCAGATGCAGCTAATAATACAAGTTGATCTCTGGACTGACAGAGTGGAGTCGATCGGTGACGAGATGAGAGGAGACGAAGAGGATGTCCATGGTAGGATCCACATCCTCCTTCCAGCGATAAGGGCTGGAAGGAGGAGGCGACATGCATGACAATAAAACTCGTCGTGAGTCCCTCAGTGATCAGACTGATCAGAAGGCACATAACGAGGACCCTCCAGGCCGCGAAGAAGAATCGGGCAGGGGTCGTGGTAGTCGGGGCAGCGGCGGGGGCTGCGAAACGAGGCGGCGGCGAGGCCGTGGTAGTCGGGGCAGCGGCGGGGGCTGCGAGACGAGGCGGAGGCGAGGTCGTGGTAGTCGGGGCAGTGGCGGGGGCGTGGTAGTCGGGGCAGCGGCGGTGGCTGCGAGACGAAGCGGCGGCGAGGTCGTGGTAGTCGGGGCAGCGGCGGGGGCTGCGAGACGAGGCAGTAGTAGTCGGGGCAGCGAGACGAGGAGTGGGCGGGATCGTGGTAGTCGGGGCAGCGGCGGGGGCTGCGAGACGAGGCGGAGATGAGGCTGTAGTAGTCGGGGCAGCGAGACGAGGAGTGGGCGGGGGCGTGGTAGTCGGGGCAGCGGCTGCGCGACGAGAGACGAGCGGGAATTGATCCCGGGCCTGCTCGAGTCTCCTTTCGATTGTTGCCAGTACGATGATGCTGTCCACAGCGGCGTCGACCAGTCGGAAGAGTTCCTCCTGTGCCTCGCTAGGTTGGCCTCCTCGTTCCTCGTATTGGATGAGGGAAGAGACCGCAATCCGATGAAGTCGATCCAGTTGGCGACGCTCCTTGGTTGTGTTATCCAGATGACGGGCGAGTGATTTTATTAAACCGGGTGCGCCGGGAAAGCTGATGGCGTTGATTGGGAACAAAAATACTGATTTCAAAATATTATTTTAAAACCGAGGCGCAGGCCCATTAAAATCGTCCCCGTGATCGCCGTGAGCACGCGATGCGTGTGTGTTCTATTGACACTTTTGTGTCTTTGAACGACCATGTCTCGATTTCAAGATTATGGTAGAATAACGGATGCATTACTATGTGCTCGGGTGAGCGTCACCCAAGCACTGTATATGCGACCAAATATTCGTGGGAGGCCTTCTTTAATACTCGAAAGCTACATCAAATATAGCAATGATCTGTGTGAAGTAATAACTCACAGGGTTCTTAGCTGATCCTAATGACACCCAAAAACTCAGGTTCTAAAATTGGCATCATGCCAGATCAAATGCCGAGTTTTCATGAATGAGAGACTGACTTATTGCTGGTGCAGTTGGAATGCAATGCACAAGGGCACATTCTGGAATACGGCGGGGCGGAACCCCATTGGAGACCCTGCTTGTCGCTTCGAGTAGAATACCTGCAAATATAAAGTATAGAAGACACCGAATATGAAGTAGAAGAGAGAGAGTAACTATGACAGCAAGTGCTTACCATGAAGAAGGTGACCGATCGTCTCCCCATGACATTAATTTGGCTCCTCCTTTACACTCAAATCGCATCGACTCAACATTATTCCTTACTTCTTAATGTGTATCTCTATGATACCTGAGAGCACAGTTCGAATGAATCAACCAGGGTCTCCATCTGGCGAAGGTTTATTCCGTAGTCTAGATCAATCCGCAATTCTCCAGCTCTCTTCTGTCCACTGACTGTGAGCGAATCGACCATATGATGAGGCACACGAGTTATCACCTATAATTAGGCGAAAAACACATAAAGGAGTCCCATTCGATTCCGAAAAGCCTCGTGATAAACGACTTCCAAACAAACTAAATTAAATCACCAACTCTCCCTTCGAATCACATCTCTACGAATCATATAGTACTCCTTTTTTTCATCTCGTATCCTTATGGTACATATGACGCTGTTTACGTATGTATCAACAAGGGCTCAACAGGTAAAAAATCGAAACAGCTCAAAACTTGGTCCTAGGAATAACTTTTGACGCTGAACACGCTGGTGCTATCGATTTCGCAATCGGACCCCTCTGGGCGCCGGTATGGCGCCGCGCAACTTTGCTGGAAAACCTCTTTTTCGAATAAAACTCGCTGCTTAGTGCCCGTAGAGGCACGAAATCTCGCACCTTTAGACAGAATTTGAAGCTCTATCGAATGGAGTTTTCAGATTCTCAATATCGATTTCGGCTCCAGTAAAGTCATCAATTTTTGAAAGAGCAATTTACGTGTAAAATTTAAAGTACTTTAGAAAGAGCTGCTCACGCTGATCATTGTTCTATGTTAACATTTGACATTTGACCCCTGCATGGCCGAGTTATGCTATTTTTAGAGAATTCTCAGGCGCGCGGAACGCGTTTACAGACGCGGCAGCATGGTCGATGCGGTAGTGACTTAGAACTCAACGCCGAAGGTCATTGGTTCGAGTCCTATCGGTTGCCAAAGATTTTTGCCGAATTTTCTTCGAAAAAATCACTTAAAAATCAATTTTTAAAGTTGTAATTGGCAATCCACGCTCAATAACTGTTTTTTTAATGAACAAAATTTTGCATAACTGTATATTTAGGGTACGGACCATGATAACTTGTACTCGGACCACCTTATTCGTACGTTCCGCGCGCCTGAGAATTCTCTAAAAATAGCATAACTCGGCCATGCAGGGGTCAAATGTTAAGTGCAACATAGAACAATGATCAGCGTGAGCAGCTCTTTCTAAAGTACTTTAAATTTTTACACGTAAATTGTTCTTTCAAAAATTGATGACTTTTACTGGAGCCGAAATCGATATTAAGAATCTGAAAACGCCATTCGATAGAGCTTCAAATTCTGTTAGAAAAAGCGAGATTTTTTATTCTAAAAACAAGTTTTCCGCCAACGTGGCGTGGCGCCATATCGGCACCCAGAGGGGTCGATTGCGAAATCGATAGCGTGTTCAGCGTCAAAAGTTATCCCTGGACCAAGTTTTGAGCGATTTCAATTTTTGACCTGTTCCAGCCATTTGTTGATCCTAACACAAATGGCATCGTCCGCGTAACAATCGAGAAAAATTTTGAAAAAAATTAAAATTTTAAAAATTATTACTTCTTCGAGGAACTTCTTTATGAAAGTTGAATGAAGCACATTTCTCTGAATAACTCGCTAACATCGACTCCAATCAAAAAAGTTCCCAAACCAAAAAAATACTTGTATCGTACACCGAGTCCACTTTGCAGGAAAGTGTTCCACAGTGTTCCACAATGGAACACATTTTCCCACTTTTTCCACTTTCGTGAATTCATGTTGAAAATGACGATTATTGGGGCTCTTTTTTGTGGCTACTGGTTGGATGTCAAGAATGTTCCTCAAAATGACAGAAATAATGAATAAATACAACCAATTTTGAAGGATTTAATGCGATTGTTGAATTTTCCACTTTTCCACTTTTCCACACAGTGGTGTGCTACAGTGTTGTAAAGTACGGTAGTTTCCGTGTGTGATGCACTGTGAGCATTGCAATTTGCCTTGTTTTTCCAGTTCAAATTGAAATTACTCGTTGTTTCAAGTTTTCTCTTAGGTTTTTATATTTATTACTTCTTAAACTTCCTTCCCATGCTAACTGGACCACGATTGGCATTGTGCCATCTTCCGATTCCCTGCGAGACCACTTCTTTGCGACGTATAATATAAATATTAATTATTATAATTATAATTATAATAATTTCAATAATAATAACAACTAAAACTTAATGTATTATGACTTTCCACATTCACATGCGCTATAGCACATCATAACTATTCGAGCATAGTGATATTTCAAATATAAAAAAATACTAGAGACTTCTATTCCATGTGATTATTCACCCTCAGCTTACTGTAAGAAGCGAATGGGCGTTATGTGAAAAACTATTGGTGAACAAACGACCCAAGCTACTTCTGCATGATGACCAAGAGGGCAACGAGGTACGGTAACGGATCATCAATTAAATAATTGAATGAGGATTAAGGTAGCTGCTAGGATAGTTTATTGTTGTCGAAATATAATACAATATTTTCTCCAATTTTAGAACGGTTTTAAAAGATTTTTGTTACTAGAAATTCATTCGAGATCAATTAACTATTAGCCACCGAAATTCATCGGTCGGTTTTTAAAGTCGGTTTTTAAAGCGTATTTGGTAATATTTTTAAATATTATTTTTACTGAAAGGTAGCAAATTTAGATATAAACCGAATTAAAACATTAGGCACCGAAAAGCTCGCCCATTTCGAGGTGAATTTCCGCAAAAACGAAAAAGTGCGAAAAAGGTGCGAAAAAGTGTCGCACTGTGCGACACCGTGTCGCACCTTTGTACAAAGTGTTCTTGGCGTACGATAGTAAGCCAATCTCAGAGCCGCACCTCTTGAAACAATAGTTATTAAATAATTAAAAATCACTGAAGTTCGCTCCCGAATTAAAACACATTTGCTGGAACCGATTTTTCTTATTTTCTTTCTGCCACTTCCCTGTCATCCGAACTTCAAAATTAGCAAAAGAGATGAGAGCCGCACCCCCTAGAAACCCAATTTACAACAAAAAAAAGAATTTTCTGTGCAGATATTCGTTTCTGTCTTTTCGTACTTATCGTTGGCTCTCATTTTGGAATGAATTCGGTCGGTGGTCCCTAGTCCATAAGTATATTTTAATAGTGCGCTCTAATTTGTTTTCTGGTGACTCCCCACTTACACGTTCTTCTCCCATATCATTCGGTTGAATGGAACACAGTACACGCATCGGCTCTATTGACTCTCCGCCATCCACATCAATAACAACCTAAAGAGAATCGAATTATGAAGAACCAATTTAAACATTTTACCTTCTTTTCTTTCTTTGACATTTTCCTCCCCGTAAGAGACTTTATGTAGAAGAATTCCTCGCATGAACGAGGATTTGCAGCTAAACGAGCAATAATTATTAGTGACGAACGAATAGACGGACATATATGGCAGAAAAGTCCATCGTATCCCATTGGACATTGACAATATTGTGAAGTGAGGGAAGATTGAATACATATCCCCCCATTGGAACACGGATTTGGAGTACATCTAAAGAATATATAATTAAAAGGCAGAAAATTAGATGAAGGCAATAAAAATAGTGCGAGTACCGGTCAGTCATTGCACAATTTCCTCTCTCGACTTTTCCCTCGGTCGGTATTGCCTGTAGATCAAGTGTCACTGATCGATAGCATCCCTCAGCAGACAGAACGATCGAAGCCAGATTGACACTTATCGACCGAACCTGCAACAGATGATTCACCAACAAATATATTATTAAAGAACACTCCCTACTCCGGAGTGAAATTTCTAGCCGGTCAAGAGGGCACTGTAAGCAAAAACTGTAAGAAAAGGAGAACTGCAACAAAACGTCCGATACACGAATCATACCTCTGATCCCTCCAGCCACAATACAGTAATTCCGTCCAATTCAATTTCCAGTCGAGAAGATCTAATTTTGAGTGAGAAAGAGTGCCAGAATCCATCGACGGCATTAATTCCTTCATTCGTTCTTTCCACTTTTATCAATGTTATCATAACTCACGTGGATTGCTTTGTTGAGCATGTTTTGTTGAATTGGAAGTCAGAACAAACGATGATTCGACTACGTCAATCGATACAAGATTGTCGTTCATAGCATTTCGTAGACTCAAAGTTTCAATTATGTACTAACACTAAGGATTATCTGCGATTTGAATTTTCTTTCTTCCATTCGTTATCAATGCGAGATAATAGAAGTAGGCAGTGATGGAACATTGAACCCCCTCATTCCGAATCTTAGTGTCACAGTCTATGGGGTCGAAATTAATTGATTCCTTTGGAATCTAAATTTCAAAAGAATCCTTGCATACAGTCGCGCCGGAAAGTATTCGTACACTTTGTTTTTCTTGTGTAACTTTCGCAGTAGTTGAGCAATTAACCGGAAAAATTTATTGGAGCTAGCCAATCCATAAACTAATCGGATGCCACTATTGCGGTGTTTAGAGCCAATCGTCTGGATTGCATAGTGCTGACGCAACTAAACATCACTTTTTTGAAAAAGTAACTCTCGGAGGAAAAAAATCTCCTACGTGCCAGTTTAACAGAAGTTGTAGATCTACCCATTGACTACCCAGAAAAAAAATTTCAAGATGCTGCGATTTTTCTCCTTTGCAGCAACTTTGCTGCAAAATTGAGGCTGCAAACTCATAACTCGGCTCCCAGATAAGCTAGAGACCCGTTCTAGTGTTCAAAATGATCCATTTGGTGAGCCCAGACATCTCTCAAAGTTTGGTGAAGATTGCACATCATTTGCCCTCAGGGCTCAAAAAAGTCACTTTTTTGCATACCCCAACTTTGAGGGTGCTCAACTCGAAGGCTGAAGTTTCTAAAAATATGGTTCCTGTGTACGAACGACCCAAAACCATCTAAGAATCGATGCCCAACTTTTTGTAGCATCAGCATTTTTTCCTGCATGGCGCGATCGCATCCCTGGCGCGCGCTGGTTTCGAAATGTATCGTCTCTCCCTTTGCATAATCTCGCCCCGCCTCGTTTCCGAACACCAGCGCGCGCCAGGGATGCGATCGCGCCATAAAGGAAAAAAATTCTGATGCTACAAAAAGTTGGGCATCGATTCTTAGATGGTTTTGGGTCGTTCGTACACAGGAACCATATTTTTAGAAAATTCACCCTTTGAGTTGAGCACCCTCAAAGTTGGGGTATGCAAAAAAGCGACTTTTTAGTGCCCTAAAGGCAAATATTGACCAATCTGTATCACACTTTCAGAGATGTCTGGGCTCACCATACGGATCATTTTGAGCCCAAGAACGGGTCCCTAGCTTGTCTGGGAGCCGAGTTATGAGTTTGCAGCCTCATTTTTGCAGCAAGGTTGCTGCAAAGGAGAAACATCGCAGCATCTTGAAATTTTTTTTCTGGGTAGTCAATGGGTAGATCTACAACTTCTGTTAAACTGGCACGTAGGAGATTTTTTTGTTACTTTTTCAAAAAAGTGATGTTTAGTTGCGTCAGCACTATGCAATCCAGACGACTGGCTCCAAACACCGCAATATAAGCGTCCGATTAGGAAATGGATTGGCTAGCTCCAGTAAATTTTTCAAGTTAATTGCTCAACTACTGCGAAAGTTACACAAGAAAAACAAAGTGTACGAATACTTTCCGGCGCGACTGTATAAGAGGCCGTTTGCGTAAGAGTCAGACACGTTCCGTACAGTGATTTTGTAGCAGTCTTATATTATGACGCTTTTTAGTACATATCGATAGATAAAAGACAATGGCCTTATGTCATGTTATGCAAACTTGATGGTAGGTATGTCTCCTTGAAGATCCAGCGTTTTCGCAATTTTCTGGTCATAAGAGCCCGTTTGAGTAAGAGTCGGACAATTCTCAACAGATCTCCGTACAGCAAAATAAGTGATGACCTGAGATGACAACGGTTTTCGGTTCACTTCGGTGAGCTGATAACACTAGCCAAATCACATTGTATGCAAATTTGATTGTAGGTCACTATGGAGCTCCTTTGTTCTGCGTCTCCCCAATTGTCTCTCTTTCGGAACCCTAGCGGGAAAGAGAGATGAGAGTGAAGTTCCATGTAAATTGCACGATTCCTTGGGTTCCAATGCAGTTCTTGACTTGTTCAAATATAACTCGGTTGGGTCGCGTTTGTTTTACACCAAATTGTTTTTGTACGTCACTAATAGTGTTATCCTCTATTTTCCCGCTGCCGCCGTATTAAATACCTCGGATGTGGGGGAGCAGGGAGACGAAAACAGTGCGTGGAAACGAGAGAGGCAGACAGTGACCTACCACTCCTCCCCCGAGTTCGAGGGTGCGGGTGCCGAGAGAGTGCGCGGAAATGAGAGAAGCAGAGAAAACGAGAGCAACCTCTATCCGCATTGAGGGAGGCTCGTTTCGAGTTCGGGAGTGGTGACAGAATCGAACAAAATTATATGAAGATGATGTATTAAGGCTTGGCTGAATTAGGATATGACTAATTTAGGTATTAGTGACAATTCATGTCTGAGAAATTGTAAAAGTAGAGACGAAGACGGTAGCAGCGAGGTGTGTTCTCCTCCCCCGAGCTCATAATTCTCTCTAATACCTAAATTAGTCATACCCTACCTTAGACAAGTGTTACTATATCATCTTCATATAATTTTGTTCGATTCTGTCACCACTCCCGAGCTCGAAGCCTCCCTCAATGCGGATAGAGGTTGCTCTCGTTTTCTCTGCTTCTCTCATTTCCGCGCACTCTCTCGGCACCCCGCACCCTCGAGCTCGGAGGAGGAGTGGAAGGTCACTGTCTGCCTCTCTCGTTTCCACGCACTGTTTTCGTCTCCCTGCTCCCCACATCCGACACAGTATTATGAATCGGGGGGTCACTCGAAATTCAAACAATAATTTTCGTACTCTTACAACGAAAATTAGCATACTGTAGCTAGCCAAACTCCAACCTCTATAGGGATTCTCTGATGGGCGATTCCCCAGGAATGGGGTGAGCAAAGTTGATCAGTGTCCTATCTTCAAGGTAGTGTACAGGTAACTTTCTTCAGTATCGACCGAAGGGTTGGGGGTTCGGAATCCACATAAAAATTAAGATATAGTTTCTGTTCAGAGTTTGATATTTAGTCCACTAGTTCTCTAGTTATGATCAGAAAAATGCGTTAAAGCTGGATCTTCATGGAGACATACTATCAAGTTTGCATAACATTCATTCGACCATTGTCTTTTATCTATCGATACGTACTAAAAACCGTCATAATGTCATAATGTCAGACTGTCACAAAATCACTGTACGGAACGTGTTGAACTATTACGCAAAAGAGCTCATACAACGGCTAAAGAAAATGTAATTGGTCGAGATGAATCATATTTGAGCACTTAATTCTTTTGTGTAGTCGGTGAAAATGAGAATTGTAATCCGACAGAGATGAAGAAATAACTTAATCAAAATTGGTGAGATCCACAACCACACGACCAAGAGAGAGAAAAATCAAAAAAAATCAAAGATATGTAATCTAGACTAAAATCAATTTGTGAAAAATAAATGTTTTTTTAAGAAGGCCTCCCACGAACATTTGGTCACATAGACTGCCAACGTAGTGTTGTTGGGAGGCGCTCACCCGATCACATTGCAACGCATCCGAAATTCTACCGTAACCTAGAAATCGATATATTGGCGCTCAAATGGCCGCAAAGGTACTAATAATCGACAGGCAACGTGTGCTAGGACGCGAAGATTGGGAAATTAATGGAGGAAAATGAAGCTGCCGACGATATAATAATGTTCCCCACTGTGGATAATATCGGTTTTCATCTAAAATATAATAATTTTCGTAAGGGAACGTTTAGAAATTGTCCCGAATACATGTGTGCGCGCTCCTTTATTGGTCGCATTTTTCAGGTGTACTGTATTTGGCTGATCGAAAAAAAATATGGAGCGCGCACACTAGCATTAGGGAAAATTTTCTAAGCATTCCCTTGCGAAAATTATTACATTTTTTAATGAAAACCGATATTATCCATAGGGGGAAACATTATTATATCGTTGGCAGCTTCATTTTCCCCCGTTCATATTCCTATCTTCGCGTCCTAGCACGCGTTGCCTGTCGATTCTTGGTACCTTTGCGGCCATTTGAGCGCTAATATATCGATTTCTAGGTTACGGTAGAATTTCGGATGCGTTGCAATGTGCTCGGGTGAGCGCCCCCAACAACACTACGTTTGCAGTCTATGTGACCAAAAACTCGTGGGAGGCCTTCTTTGAAGAAAAGCCAAGTAATAACAAGTTCAGCAAACGACAAAAGAGCAGATTTGAATTATCGGATCGTTTCTGTTTTTTTTGTACTTCCCCCCTGCTCTGATTTTGTAATTTACGGTTTAGTGGGCCCTAATTTGTAATGGGTTCGCGAGCGGTTCTGGAATAGCCCCAGAACCGCTAGAAACCGCTTTACCGTAGTTGAACCGATCAGGGACACGAAACCACTACCGTATAAAAGTTGGCCTTCTTTAAATATTCCTTTTGATCTTTTCATTTCTGCGTTCCCTAAGAAATCTTGCTTTCAGAACATTTCTCATTTTCGTATTCATTCCACTATAGCTTGGACAAGCCTCAACGGTCGACAACTATTCCTTTTGTAATCCCTGAATAGAAGAATTACATACGAGATGAAGGAAGAAGATATTGAAACGAGTCGGAATTCGAAAGAGAATGGAAGGAAAGAGAAAGGAACAGTTGCGTTTGAGTGCGTGAAGAGAGTTAGAGTAGGTGGAGATGTCATCTAAATCAAATACATCCAATTACATATCAGTGCGTTTTCGTAACAATCGCAAAAACTGCCGTCCTAAAAAATGTGACTAGATGTGTATCTACTTCACATATTCTTAATTGGTGGTGTTCTCAACGACTTTCCGTTACACTCATGATCTAATATATATTATTGCATAATCACGAGGGGTGTGCAGTTTTCACAGTTTTCCAAAACCAAATTTTCATCGGGCATTGCAAGATTGTCGAATTTGCTCTGTTCAATGAATTTCCACTGTCTACGATTGTGGCACGCCAGGTTCTTTTATGACCTTTTTTGTTATCTACAACGTAAAAATATCATTAAAATAGTGTTCTGTGTTTCGTCCTAGACATGCTACATTCAATACATCGGGCATCCTGTGATTCCTCACTTATCCATATTCATAGTGATTATATAGTATTATATAACCATGATCTTGGGCACATGAAATAGTCAGGGAGAAAGAAAATCACGTAGCTCAAGATATCATTCGATTTTCCTCCATTAGCTCCTAAATATGGCGTCGAAATTTCCCTAAGCCGAAACCATGATTTAATTTAACATTTTTTAGTTATAATGACTATCTAGTGTTTATGGCATCTTGGGCCGATTTGCTTCTTTTTGTGTTCTTAGTCAAGATTTTGGTACTGTCAATATGAAAGAGTTTCCGAGTGTCAAGCAGGTTTACTCCTTTTCGTACTTGTCAGTTATTATTATAAAGAAGGCCTCCAACGAGTTTTTGGTCACATAGACTGCCAACGCAGTGTTGTGGGGAACGCTCATCCGAGCACATTGCAACGCATCCGAAAATCTACCGTAATCTATAAATCGATATGTTGTCGCTCAAATGGCTACAAAAGAGCCAATAATCGACAGGCAACGCGTGTTAGGACACGTGACGATACATGCAATCGACGTACAATGAAGTTGCAAACAGTATAATATTGCCCCCCCCCCCTGTGGATAATGCCGGCTTTCATCAAAAATATATAAGTTTTTGTAAAGGAACGATTAGAAATTGTTCCTATTCCGAGTGTGCGCGCTCCATTTTCGTGTTCCGGTATACTGTATTGGCTTTTTGAAAATCAGGCAACGTTGGGCTCGTGGGAGGCCTTCTTTAAATTATATATCACGCCTGTCACGTAATCGAATAGAATCGAGGACAGCACATTTTAAAACAATTATTATTTTGACAGTTTTGATATCCATTGTGGTCATTCATAAAATCTGTGGGCTTCTCTCCCGGATATCGAGTTTCTCCACTATAGACGAAGTTGACGAAAAGGAGTTAAGGGAACTCTTTCACATTGACAGTACCAAAATCTTGACTAAGAAGGGTTCGGTTTAGAATCTCCTGGAGAATACAAAAAGAAGCAAATGGGCCCAAGATGCCATAAACACTAGATAGTCATTATAACTAAAACTGTTAAATTAAATCATGGTTTCGGCTCAGGGAAATTTCGACGCCATATTTAGGAGCTAATGGAGGAAAATCGAATGATATCTTGAGCTACGTGATTTTCTTTCTCCCTGACTATTTCATGTGCGAAAAACACGTCACCCCTCGATTTTCTAGTAAAGAAATCAAGAACATCGAGAAATCGAGAAAGGAAAAGGGTATAAAAAAATATAAAAAATCCAACTTTAAACCCTCAAACTTTAAACCCTCCAGCTTTAAACAAAATAAGTTCAACCAACAAGTCAGCCTAAAATTCCACCCGCAGAATCGTTGAATCACTTGTTTGATCCCACAGTTTGACCAGGCTCATTATGAATAATCTCGCAAGACTTTCGCCGAGACTTTGGATCTCGCTTGAGATGACCATTACAAGATGCGAGATATCACTGTGAGGCGCTGCTCAGAAATGACAGGGTTTAGGGTTTCGGTAAACTCTTGTTAGCTAATTAGCGGTCCCTTTTAGCGGGTGATTCAATGTTGTGCGAGATACTACCTCAAACTCCAAGGACCTTATTTTTCTATCTTGGCCAATGTCTCATGGGAAATCCTGGTCCAGAGGTACAATAGCGTCGGAAAGTATTTGCGCATTTTTCGATTTGGTGTAACTTTTGAATCAGAAAAGTAATCTCGATTAAAGAAAGCCTCCCACGAGTCCAACGTTGCCTTATTTTCAATAACCCAATACAGTAAGTATACCGGAACACGAAAATGGAGCGCGCACACTTGGAATGGGAGTAATTTCTAATCGTTCCTTTGCGAAAACTATTGTATGTTTGATGAAAGCCGATATTGTACACAGGGGGGAACATTTTATATTGTTTTCAAAAAAAAACTTCATTTTACGTCGATTGCATGTATTCTCACATGTCCTAACACGCGTTGCCTCTCGATTATTGGCTCTTTTATAGCCATTTGAGCGACAATATATCGATCTATAAATTACGGTAGATTTTCGGTGCGTTTCAACGTGATCGGGGGAGCGTCCCACACAGCACTGCGTTGGCAGTCTATGTGACCAAAGACTCGTGGGAGGCCTTCTTTAAATTCCAGTGAAGTAGGAAATCTATCAAGGAATACGCTGCGGATACTGAGAATTCATGATGGCTCCGCAAAATTACATAGTGATAACGCAACCGAACAACACTTCCTTGAAAAGGGTTATTCCCTGGAACAAAATCTCCGACTCAGAAACTTTTCGGAGTACGCAAATTTTCAGGTAGGCTTTTTAGAAAAAAATCGTTTCGAGTTGGTGCGACACCGCTCCTTGGTCGAAGACCTGCTGCAATATGGCGGTTGTAAACACAGAACTCGGCTCCCAAAAGGGCAAGAGACTAGTTTTTTGTTGAAAATAATTCTTTTGGTGAGTTCAGACATCCCTGAAAATTTGGTAAAGATTGCTCATCATTTGCCTTCAGAGCACAAAAAAAGTTTTTTTTTACATACCCCAAATATAGGTGAATTAGCTAAAAATATGGCTCCCGTGCAGGAACGACCCAACACCATCCAGGAATCGAAGCCCAAATTTGTCTACCTGCAATTTTTTCCTGCTCTCGCGATCGGATCCCTGGTTTCCAAAATGTCCTCTGTCTCAATTTCGCATCCGCTCGCCCTGCCCCTTCATTCCCTTAATCTTTCGCGCTTCCGAAACCTGGGCGTGCCAGGAATCCGATAGCAGCATGCAGAAAAAATGCTGCTGCTACACAAAGTTGGGCATCGATTCCTGAGTGATTTTTGTGCCCTGAAGGTAAATGATGAGCAATATTAACCAAACATTCAGCGATTTCTGGACTCACCAAAAGAATCATTTTGAGCCAGTGGACTAGTCTCTAACTTATCTCGGTCCAGAGTTCTGTGTTTGCACCCGCCATATTGCAGCAGGTCTGCAGTCAAAGAACGGAGTCACAGCAACTTCAACCTTTTTCCTCGGAAGCGTATCTCAATGCTCAATGGTGCTCCGAAAAGTTTGTAAGATGGAATTTTTTTCCAGAGAACAGGTATCACGAGAGATTGCATGAAAACACCCCTCCGGGGAACAACTTTCAAAAAAGTATTTTTGATTTCGATCAAACTTTTATGGAGGCAAGAATTCCAACAATCCTGAACCGCATATTAGGAATTTCCCGGTTCTGAAGCCGGAATTTAAGTATCTTTCTTCAAAATGTAGATACAATTTCGTTCAAGAGCTCAAATGTTCGTAAAAATATGCTCTACATTTTTTTTCTGTTACCACTTTTACTTCAAAGAATGAACTGCGAACGGTAAAATTGAAAATCCAATAATAATTCTTTAAAATCTTTTTGGTTGTTTTTCGATTTGAGATTGCGCAGAATTTGAAAGCAGAATATTAAAGAGCAAGTCAATATTAGTCATATAAAAATATAAAATTGATAAAAAGGTGCGTTCACAGACCCGAAAAATCTCGTTGAATCTCGGAATACAGCGATTTTTCAGAACAAATATTTCTAAAATCTCGAGTTTCGATACCAAACTCATGGAAATGGACTTTAAATTGGTGAAAACCATGAAATAATGTATCCCGAAAAGTTTTAGCATCATATCATAAAATCTGCGAAAACTTTTTAAAAATCGAATTTTTCGTTGAAGATATATAAATATTTGAACAAAATTAATAAATTGGTCAGAAAACGATTGTACCAGTCAGGAATACTTCTACTTTTACAAATCCTCTTTCGTGATGTATTATCAATGATTTATCATACTATTTGATAGATTTTTTTATCAATTTTTTTCCTAAAATACAAGAGGGGACATTTTAAATTAAAACAAAAAATTAATCGATTAACTTTTCCCGAATCATCTACGCTTTTTTATTAAATTATGCCACTGATATTATGAAATTTATTAATAATATAATTTTTTTTCGTCAAAAAAATCGATCTAAAAAAGTTTTCGCAGATGTTATGAAATGATGCTAAAACTTTTCAGTATACATTATTTCATGGTTTTCACCAATTTAAAGTCCATTTCCATGAGTTTGGTAACGAAACTCGAGATTTTAGAAATATTTGTTCTGAAAAATCGCTGTATTCCGAGATTCAACGAGATTTTTCGGGTCTGTGAACGCACATTTCTTGTCAATTTTATATTTTTATATGACTAATATTGACTTTCTCTTTAATATTCTGCTTTCAAATTCTTCACAATCTCAAATCGAAAAAAAACCTAAAAAGATTTTATAGAATTATTATTGGATTTTCAATTTTACCGTTCGCAGTTCATTCTTTGAAGTAACAGTTCTAAAAGAAAAAATTTAGGGCATATTTTTACGAACATTTTGAGCTCTTGAGCGGAATTGTATCTATATTTTGAAGAAATCCGGCTTCAGAACCGGGAAATTCCTAATATGCGGTTCTGCGACCTGGGACCAGGATATGTTGGAATTCTCGTCCCCGTAGTACTTCCCGAGTCGGTCCCTCTCCATTTCTCTCTGATGGAGAGGGGGATTTTCCCTCAATTTCCCTCGTCTATGACATCGACTACTCAACAAGATCGGAATCCCCATCCAAGCCGGACTGGTCACCGTGTGATGGGTATGACTACATAAGATGGTTGGTCCCTCAGGTTCAAGACTTGATGAATCTCCTTCTGAGATTGATGATTTGAGTTTAGTTGACGTAACTTCAAGAAAGTCCCTCTTTCTTCGAACTTAACATCTTCAATGTCAAGAACGCAAGATCGTTTTCTTCTTTCTTCAGCCAAAATCCTGGGTCTGTGATATGGAAAGAAGACCGATCCCGAAGCTCAATTCTGGACAAAATGACTCCTACTAAAGAAGACCATCGACAACGTCTGAAACCAATACGAAACCCCATCTTGATCAGCGTCCCTAAAGCAACACTGATAAAATATTGTATATTCTACATAAAAGTTTCATCGAAATCAAAAATACTTTTTGAAAGTTGTTCTCGGACTCATGCAATCTTTCGTGATACCTGTCATAAATATGTTTGAAGCAAGTGTAGTTCAGTTGTGTCGCCACTGTGCAAAACCATGATGAAATCTCAGTATCCACAGCGTATTCCTTGATAGACTACCTTCACTGAAAATTGTAGCTAGATTCCTCCTCCCATTCAAAAGTCATATCAACACGAAAAAACACGCAAATACTTCCCGGCTCGACTGTACGTTTCTAGAGTGTTGATGGACGAATAGGGGGTTCGACGCCCATACAACTTCCCTTGCTGATTTTTGGGGTGACTCTGTCTTTGCTTCAACCACGCTTTGCCGGTGTACAGTAGAGAGGGACACCGAGCGTGCATGGGAGTGCATTCCTTCCATGATGCTGTGGTCCCATTGGCCCCACTTTCACTGAGTATGTGAAATGCACATCTAGTAATGTTTTGCTGTACGGATTTGAGAATAATTGATGTGAATCTTACTCGAACGCACCGATATCAATACTTAAGAGATGTGGAAACTCACTATGCAATTGGATCGAATATCGGAGGGAGCCAACGATAGGAGATCAATAGAATTCAATTGGAGACGATTAAGACAGCCTCGGAATGTTGATTGAATAGAAAGGGAAAGGAAAAGAGAAGAATCATCTTGTGGCCGACCTCCAATCCACATCTAAACTCATAATGAATGAAATGATTATCCATTAAATAACCTCGCTGCTCAGGTCGAGTTTCCGATATAGACCAGTGGGAGAAGTTGTGTTTACAAGGACTCCATCGATATAGAGTTGAACCTGAGAGAGACAATAATGAGAGAGAAAATAATGAAGCTTGATGTAAATTAATTGAACTAATTAACAGACAGAGTCAAATTGATGGTTCCATCTCAGCTCATGCCATTTTCCATCATCTAGAGCTCGTCCACCAGAGATGGTAGAAGGGGAAAGAGAACCTGAGAAATTTAAACAGTTAAACCTATTTATCCATGTTTCATCTCCTTACCGAAATCGAAGATAACTTCAATTTTTCCTTGGACGCATTGAGCAATTAGTAAATCTCCCTGAGGTGCTGAAGAGAAGAACAAAAGAGATGATCTAAAATATTTTTTAATCGGGCGATCACTCAAAAATGATCAGTGCATTATTTGTTCATGTACATGTCTTGGTGAATCAAATCTATTAGAGGTAATTAATGTGTGAGACGCGAAAACTGGCCGTGAAATAATGAAGTTAAATGCACTACACTCTAAGCGTACGCTACGCTTTATGCACACTACTCTCACAGCGAACTTTCTGAGAAACGCGCGTGCTAGCTCATATGCTTAGCAAATCATTTGCATATTTTCAAGGATACTCACTTCGACCTATCTATCGTTAACTCGAGAATGCGCTCTCACAACATTCAGTGAGTGCGCAGTAAGTAGCGTACTCGGCCTTCAATCCATTGTAATTAGTGACCGTGGAACCCGAAAGGCACGCAACTCGGCCCAGGGGGATTTGGGGCCCGCACACAAAAGTACCCCTCATCTCGAGGGGGTATTTTTGTGCCATTATTCAGTGCACAAAAGTAACTCCATTCTAGATAATTGATGGATTGCACAAAAGTACCCCCTCCTAAATCCTATAGACCCACGTTCAGGTAGTATGGAGATCGGCGAGTGGTCCAAACAGCATTTTTCTCTTCTTGATTTGAGTATTGAATATTTACTTTTTTATTATGTTGTTTATATTACAATAGAGAAGGACTAGAAGTTCAAGCATCTATTTTTTTCATTATTTTGTGTTGCTGAAAGGTATTTTTTAATGTTGCCTGCATCACAGAGGGAAAAAATATTCTTATGGAAACATAAGATTGTATCCGCATGAAAGGATTGTTTCAAACGCATTTCTCATTTATCACACCAGAATACCTGCACGCGGGTGTAATCAGGCAATCAGGCAATCAGTAATCAGGCACGTACACAAGGTCGGACCCATCGGTTCTTCAGACCAAGTGACGCTTTACGGTTTTTTTATATATCAATCGAGATGGACAAGTTAAGTTATTGTTGTGTCGTTGAAATCCTTTTTTCACAATATTCTATACGCTTGAAATGACTGTTTCAAACGCATTTTCAAACGCAATTTGGCATACATGGTGAACAATCCGAAGAAGACATATACTGTCTCTGTAGACCAGAGATCATCTCTTATTCATCGCTTCTGCTTATCTATCTTGATCAGTTATTTTCCTCTCTGTCCTCTCTTCTCTCTCATTTCACCCCCACAATTCGCTAGTATATAAGCCCGCTATCCTATGATCTTCCACTGAATCATCAATAGCAACAAGTGGTGCATCGTCCATTCCCCTCCGGCGCTTCCGCTAGCGCTGGAGGGTCGACCCGAGTCGTCATCTGTGCCTAGTCTTCTTCGTAGTCTTCTCTACCTGGAATCGCCTACCGTCTCCCCAAACCAGCCGATCGTCTACGAAATCGCCAACTGCCCTGTATCCCTCCCCTGTGCACCGTCGATCACTCGGATCACAGACGGGAAGTCACTCGAGGGACAATCGATGGATCCATCGAGGAGCACGTGCAACGGAGACTTCGCCCCGTGGAGGGACGTCATCTGACGGATACTGTTCTGAAGGTGGGACGAGAGGAAGACGGGCAATCGGGAGGACGAAGGACAGTCGCCATCGAGGAGGTCGAGGACGTCGTCAAGCCAGCAACGTAGAGGAATCCGTCCGTGCCACGTCGTGCCAGCCACTCATCAGCGTTGAGCAGTCGACTAGATCACGATTTGATTGTCCTTTGTGTGCAGTATTTCGCCCGTTCGTTCTTTTTCGCCCCTTTGAGTGTCTCTGTAGACCAGAGATCATCTCTTATTCATCGCTTCTGCTTATCTATCTTGATCAGTTATTTTCCTCTCTGTCCTCTCTTCTCTCTCATTTCACCCCCACAATTCGCTAGTATATAAGCCCCGCTATTCTATGATATAGTATCTTCCACTGAATCATCAATATGCACGACATATCACGCCTCTCACGAGAGAATCGAGCTGGCGGATGCAATAGGCCAAAAAAGTGAAATTGAGATTTACATGGATTAAATCATGCCTGGGGGTGGCGGACTTCCTCCCAAACTATAGGACATCCAGGATCACGGGGATCCGTAGGTACGCTGGGTCGGTACCCTGGGTATCCAACTTCGAGCTCGATTATCTCGGTTGCTGGCTGTTTTTGTGAAAATTTTGTCTGAATTACCTCGGCTAATTTTTCGAGCTCTATCGATCTATGTACTTCATTTATCGAGAAATGGAATTTCTAATTCGCTACACTCAGGTCGATATTTCTCAAAAATGTTGGAAAAGCGGGAGCTCTAATCTCTTGAGCTTGTAGATCTCATCAAGATCTTTCGAATGATTAGCTTATGGTTAAAATAGCCGGGGATATGTGAGAGTTGTGTAGTTTTGAAATCCCGAGATGATTTGAAGTAACTTTTGTTCAGCGATAACCGGTCTTCTTTAGGAAATAGGGATGAAATGGGCGAAGTAGAAGACCATTTCATTACTTGTTTCAGAGACCGCGCGGCCAATGGTGAACAAAATTTACTTCAAATCATCTTGGGATTTCAAAAGTACACAACTCTCACTTATCCCCTGCTATTTTGACCATAAGCTACTCATTCGAAAGATCTTGATGAGATCTACAAGCTCAAGAGATTAGAGCTCCCGCTTTTCCAACATTTTTGAGAAATATCGACCTGAGTGTAGCGAATTAGAAATTCCATTTCTCGATAAATGAAGTACATAGATCGATAGAGCTCGAAAAATTAGCCGGAGTAATTCAGACAAAAATTTTCACAAAAACAACCAGCAACCGAGATAATCAAGCTCAAAGTTGGATTCCCCCAGATCCAATTCGGTGTATGGACCTCCAAAATGATAATGGTTGTTCAAGATTTTGGGAAGTTGTTAGGCACCCCTAAGGAGGCTTAATCCCATAGATAACTCAATTTCACTTTTTTGACCAAATCCGCAAAAGATGAGTTTCAGCCTGATTTTCTCGTGAGAGGCGTGATATACTGCATTACCTAGATGAGATGTCTCAATATTGATATACTAAGATCGATTGATTACATGAGGCTGGCTGTTGTAGAATTAAAAAATTGTATATAGATACATCTCACTAGTTAACCCAGTTCACCTATTTAACCGCGTACTCTGAAATTGTATTCATTTCCATCTAATTCTTTTATTATCTCTTACGGTTACCTATTAAAGGGACCAGGCAGCGAACAAAAACAAATTTTTAATTTTATTAATTTTTTAATGAACTTTACTCACTATCATCTAAGGAAAAATGAAGAAAAAACTAAATTTTTAGCATTTTTTTACAATTAGTTATTTTAATTTGAAATTAGCCTCAGGAACGGTGCGTCGCCTATTTCCGAAAAGACAGAAAGCAATTTAATGTGACCGGATGATTAGATTTTGCAACAAAGAGAGGAATGTATGGTTTTTGACCACTCCCGAACTCAATGCGCACAACAACATTTCTTGAAAATGTCTGGGTTCAGAGAAATGAATTGTGGTGTAGTCGCTACCGTAACCCGCTGTGGAGAAAAAGCGAAACTTTGAAAATTCATAACTAATTTCAAAAAAATCGCAAAAATATGCGGTTTTAGCGTTCTTCCGGGAAAAGGATTTTCTTTTATTTAAAAATAACTTATTTTTTCGTTGCCTGGTCCCTTTAAAGAAGGCCTCCCACGAGTCCAACGTTGCCTGATTTTCAATAAGCCAATACAGTATACGGGAACACGATAATGGAGAGCGCATACTCGGAATAATATACTCGAAATAATTTTTGATGAAAACCGATATAAATCATCCTTCTCTGGAACTTGAGAAGACTAATGAAACTAACGTGAAATCAACCTTTTTAGAGCTGGAAGTCTCAATAACTCCAAATGGAAAGTGTTTAACAGATCTATACAATAAAACAGACAGTCATGACTTTCACATTGTGAGATACCCACCAGGACTGTGCATTTTCCGTTTTCCGATTTTCCGACTTTTTTCGGAAAATTTTCCGATTTTGAAAGTCGGAAAACTTTTTCCGAATATTTTCCAAAATCAACAGTAGAAAGTGGGAAAACAGAAAATCAAAAATCCGAGAAAAATCATAATTTTGATCAAAAGCGAATGTGATTTTTTTCCGAAATTTTCCGAATTTACCGATTTTTCCGAAAATTAATTTCGGGAAATTTCCGTTTTCCGAAATTTTCTCGTGGGAGGCCTTCTTTAATTTGTGAATGAAATTATAGAGTCATCCGCGCTGATAACATCGATACCTCTGTCAGGTTCCGAAAAAGTGATTTTTTGTGCCCTGATAGCGAGCGGAAATGGTGGCCCGGCAGTTATAACGTTGATCACTTTGGTGCTTGTATCGGGTTTGTGTTTTTTTTCTAAAAGATCTGATTTTTGGACCTCGATATTGCAGTTATGAGGCGACACCACAGAAACTCGAGGATTTTTTCTAGGTAGACCTTGGGAATGTCTCAACGTCCCTAAAGTTGGGTGAGCTGGAAAAAAACCAAGGAAAGCATAATGAATCTCCAAAAAGGACGCATCGATAGCGTCATCACAAAGCAATAACTGAATGATGTCACTATACCCTAGCAGCCATATTGTATTCTCCAATGAATATGGCATAATGCATATGAGCATACATACCACATCAAATCAAAGCCTCTTTGAGTTCAAAAATTGTACCAGATGTAAGAAGTGCCCGAACACTTTCAACCTCTATATATACCTCTATATAATCCAACTAGAGATTCGAACCTACTTGATCTTGTTTTTACTTCTGATTTCTCTCTCGTCTCCGACTGCACAGTCGAAACTCCCCTCCCATCACTCGATCACTCCACTGTTCGATTCTCGCTTCCGATCTCCCTCCCCCCTCCCAAGCCCATTCCTCGTAGGGATTACAGTAAAGTCGATTGGAATGCTATCTGCCTCCATATCGATTCTATTGATTGGACAGCTCTCATGTCAGGTTAAATTGATCCTGACTATCTTTACTCTCTCTTTACCGATACCATATCGGAAATAATTGATAACTTTGTTCCTTATCGCACTGTCAAAAGGAAACATATTCGCTTCTCCTCACGATCCCGTCATTATCTGAGAAAATGCAAGAAGGCGTATAAAAATCGCTCACTCTCTCAGTATATTGCATGTAGCGCTCTCCTAAAACGGTCAATCAGAACCACTGCTAGGGAGAGAGAGAACCAACTCTCTAAATCACGTAACCTTCGATCATTCTGGTCTTATGCTAGTACTCGGATCAAAGATCAATCTGATTCCATTCCTACTCTCGTTTCACCTGTTGGTTCTCTCTGCTCTTCTGATACCGATAAGGCACGCGAACTCGCACGACACTTCTCCGATTCTTATAACCACATAAATTTGCCAATTCCCCCTGACTGCACGTTATCTTCTGAAACCTCCATCGATTTTGTTGACCTCTCTCCTATAATCGTCTCTAAATTTCTTGCTCGTCTCCCCCCTCGAAACTCCACTTCTCCCGATCAAATCCCTTACATATTTCTAAAGCGCACTGCAGCTCATATTTGTATTCCTCTCACTATTCTCTTTAATCGATTCCTTCTTCACGGTTCCTCTCCCTCTATTTGGAAAACCGCGCATGTAAAAGCAATCTATAAACGTAAGGGTCCCAAAAATGAGGCCTCATCTTATCGCCCTATCTCTCTTACCTGTTCCTCGTCTAAAGTAATGGAAAGAATAGTAGTAGACACGTTGTGGCGCTATCTCTATGAGAACAATCTCATCTCCCCTTTCCAACACGGATTCCGCCCTCGTAGATCATGTTCCTCTGCACTCCTAAATTCTTTCTCACAATGGCATGAAGCACTCAATGAGCACCACTTCATCTCTGTTGCATTTATCGATTTCTCACGCGCCTTTGACACTATTCCTATCGATTTGCTTCTTCACAAATGTCATTTGCTTGGCATTCGTGGCTCTCTCCTTTCATGGATTCGCTCATTTCTCCTCGAGAGAAATCAATCTGTGCTCGTTAACAACTCTTCCTCTCTCTCCTTCTCTGTTCCTTCTGGAGTCCCTCAAGGGTCGTGCCTCGGTCCCCTTCTCTTCTCATTATACATTAGTGATCTACCTTCTATTCTACCTCCTAACATTCACTGTGTTTTATACGCAGATGATGTAAAATTGTGGTCCTACTCTGATTGCGCCTCTCTTCAACGTGCTCTAGACCTCCTTTATAGCTGGTCAACTAAATGGGGACTATCTGTGTCCTTATCTAAGACTAAGACTATGCATATAGGTATCCATCACCCACTCACTTCTTTCAAAATGAATAACACTGATCTTCCTGTTGCTACCGAGTTCACTGATCTCGGTGTAACATACTCAAATTCTCTTGAATTTTCCGCGCATATTGAGAATAAGATAACAAAAGCCCGTGCTCGTTGCTCGTACATTCTTCGCATCTTTTTATCTAAAAGCCCATCTCTATATGCCCGTCTTTTCACAACTTATGTTCGCCCTGTACTTGAGTCCTGCTCCGAACTCTGGTCCCCACGTTCTCGCGAAACATGCTTCGATATAGAAAAAGTACAACGCAATTTCTCTGAACGCGCATTGCACAAATGTGGCTTACCGTATCGTTCCTACCCCGATAGACTAAGGCTATTCAAACTCGAACCATTAGAATATCGCCGCACTTTGATAGACTTATCATTCATCTACCGAGTTGTTCATAATGACGTTGACATTGGCCTGCCCCGCTTTCTTTGTATTGCCCCTCCTCGTGCTAGACGTAATAATATGTTTCAACTGCACAAATTTCGTTCAAATTCTAGTTTCTATCACCACTTCCTAGTCAATCGCGTTGTATCCTTGTGGAACTCTCTCCCCAATCATATTATATTATCATGTAATAGCGACTCATTTATGACTAGATGCCGATTAGTTATCCCGATAGATTACGAACCATATTATTGAACCAGTATTGTACACCTTTCACTCACTGCACTTCTCTCACTCGCACATTATCTTTGTCACCTAGTCGTGACATCGTAATTTTCATGTTGCTTCAAATACTACACATTACTTTAATTCAATCAAGTTTTTTGGCATGATAAATGATTGATTGATATATATATATATATATATATATATATATATATATATATATATATATTTAAAGCGAAGAGGGTAGAAAATCGATAAACGCGTACGCAAATGCCCTAATTCTGTAGCTTAACTGACCTGAAGCTTTTGAAGACGATTCGAAGCTCGTTTTCGTACATTGAAACTAGTCCAGCATGAGTCGTATCGACTTTGTATGGAGAATCATCGAATGAGAGGGTGTTCCACCCTGTAGTAATATGTTCCCATCGAACGAAATTAGAATGGAAAATTCGAGATATTTTTATTCGCACTATTGCGCGACGTAGCACGCTATGCCAAAATTATTTTGATTGTAATTCTACATTCCTCAATGATTTCGTAATTTTGGCTTCAAAATAGAACTTCAAAAAAAACTACAAAAAAAATCGGGAGTCGCGTAACGTTCAATTGGCTAATAACACGACCATTTCGACGAATTGAAGAAATTGAATCTTGATTATTCCGCGCACCCAGGGATAGTTTTGTGCGCGCAATCGAATAAGCTTATCAAAAAGTATATTTTTTCCACTTTTTTCCATGTAGTGAAACATATCTCAGCCGGGGTTTGATCTACGAAACTTCCCATGTCCATTTTTGGTTTCTACGCACAAAGTTGGCACAAGGAGCAAATTTTCAGTATACGTTAGTTTTCCTTGTACAACCGTATCTCGATTCACTCAGAAAATCTCTTTTATAGAAGTTAAAATTGAAAGAAAAATACTGCAAAATTTTAGAACATTGCCAAATAATACAAACACTCGCCCACTTTCTTTTGTTCCCTAGTTTTTACTTTCAAGTTTAACTGATTTCTAGGAATATTTCACCATGAAAATTCATGCGAATTTGGGACGGGCGTGTGATTTTTTGAGTACGCGATATTGCCGTACTACCTGCGACGCCGTTGGGCTCGAAATACCGTATACCTCTGTTATAAATTTCGCAACTTTTTTTCTGATGTTCTAGCGAATTACTCCGAACACTTATCACTGCTTTTGGATTAAGGAACATGAAAAGAATAAAAAAGGAATGCACGCCATATTTACAGAACATTACTCCCTCTCCACTCGTCTCTCGAGTGGGCGGAGCTTACTCCCCCTCCACTCGTCTCTCGAATGGGCGGAGCTTACTCCCCCTCCACTCGTCTCTCGAGTGGGCGGAGCTTACTCTCCCTACCTACAGAAACAAAAATAAACAACTTCGAAAATTTGCGAATTTCAATTTTTGGAGCGGTTCCTAACGAAAGAACTAATTTTCAGTTTGCGATTCATCAATCACAAACCTGACCCAGTCGCTGCTCTACTTGAAACCAATGGCGTCGCACAAACAGTCTCTCTTTTCAAGCATTTTTATTATAGACTTAATTTGTAAAATCGAAGTGGATAAGTCGAAATGCGGTAGAATACGCTATTGAATAAGCATACTCTTGTAATTTATTTCGTTCATCGGTGTGCAACCCGACCGTCCCTAATGCGAATTCCATTAAATCGAATACGAGAACTTGAATGAGAATAAAATGAGCCCTCAATTCCAATTCATTATCTTCGTTAAAGAAGGCCTCCCACGAGTTTTTGGTCACACAGACTGCCAACGCAGTGCTGTGGGGAACGCTCACCCGATGACATTGCAACGCATCCGAAATTCTACCGTAACCTATAAATCGATATATTGACGCTCAAATGGCCGCAAAGGTACCAAGAATCGACAGGCAACGCGTGCTAGGACGCGAAGATAGGAAAATGAACGGGGGAAAATGAAGCTGCCAACGATATAATAATGTTTCCTCCTATGGATAATATCGGGTTTCATCTAAAATATAGTTTTCGTAATGGAATGTTTAGAAATTGCCCCTAATGCTAGTGTGCGCGCTCCATATTTTTTTTAAACCATATACAGTACACCTGAAAAATGTGGAGAGCGCACACAAGTATTCGGGACAATTTCTAAAAATTTCCTTACGAAAATTATTACATTTTAGATGAAAACCGATATTATCCACATGGGGAAACATTATTATATCGTCGGCAGCTTCATTTTCCTCCGTTCATTTTTCTATCTTCGCGTCCTAGCACGCGTTGCCTGTCGATTCTTGGTACGTATGCGGCCATTTGAGAGCCAATATATTGGTTTATAGATTACGGTAGAATTTCGGATGCGTTGCAATGTGATCGGGTGAGCGCCCCCAACAACACTACGTTGGCAGACTATTTGACCAAAAACTCGTGGGACGCCCTCTTTAAAGTATGCGATTTTATGGAACATTACGGTATGTGTTCCAATTTACGCAACATGTAAGATATCAATATTAGAGGATCACAACGTGCTGGCCACCCCCTCATTTGATTCGATGCTTACGCGACTGGAGTCGTTCCTCCTAAATGTAACACTTTTGTGCCACGGTTTAATCTTATTGACGCTCCTTCCATTATCCATTGTAGTAGTAGTTAGTTATTCGTCCTTTCATTTTCCCATCCCACTCCATTTTGCTCTCTCTCTCTCTCTCTCTCTCTCTCTCTCTCTCTCTCTCTCTCTCTTTCTCTCTCTTTCTCTCTCTCTCTCTCTCTCTCTCCTCTCCTTTCCCATCCATCTCCATTTCCCCTCTTCGACTCACCAGTTTCACACAGAGTCATCATCAGTAATGGTAATCTATCGTCTTCCTTATCATTCCAATCAAAAGCGTCTTTCAATCGTATGGATTGTGCAACAACGTCCAAATATGTCCAAATCGGTTGATGAGAGAGTGACGAATATATAAGCTGCAAAAGTTTACGCATTAATATCCAGTTACTTCGTTGCTTATCATACACCGAACTTTCAAAGGGCCATGATTGAATTGGTTGAATCGGATTAAATCAACTTAATCAAGCGCCGTTTGGGTATAAAGAGCGAATTTAATCAATTTTTCTTCGATCCGATCATTTTCTTATCGGCGATTCCTTTAAATGCGAAGGATTTGAAGCGAACGTACGCCTATTATTGAAAACGATGCTTTTTTCCACATGTCATCATTTTAAAATCCGTTCCGCTGCATTCCGGCACCTATTTTTTGAACTTCCGTTGTTTAGCGTATTGATTGATGTGTCGATTATCCGTGCGAGACCATCCTCGTCGTTCCCGTTTTATTTATATATTATTTTTTGTTTTATTTACAACTAATTGTATGTTGTTATGTTGCTTAGTTAGATGATACTTACTCGCGCTGTCGAGTTGGCTGTGGTACAGCCCGAATCGACGCCGAGCTCGGTCTCTGACGCGTATTTTCCCTAGCTGTTTTTGGTATGCCATTCAGATCGAGCGGCATTTCGTGGTAATTATTCCTATTCACTTTATTTGCTCCTCACTCATTCTACTCTAATCAGGCTCCACCGGCGGGTACGGGGACGCCGCCATTTCGACCGCGATCGCTGCGCTCGAGCGGTGGGAGCTGCGGCCGCTCCAACCAACGGTGAGTGGTCTAGTTAATCCATTATACGATGCAGCATAGTTAATCGCTCTGCGAAGAAACCATCATATAGCCACGACTAATTCGGTCAAACTCGATCTTTGATAACGTTTATTACTGCAGCTCGTTGTGATTAAACGATTATTTCTATCTCGCTGAGTCTTGTCACTTGCAGTCTGGCTGACGGCGCAGGGCGATGACCGAAGGTGGAGGAGAAGGACCATCAGAGGCGTTTTTCTTCATTGTTTGATGTTTATAAAACTAGAAAAACAAATACAATTGACGGTAAATATAATAGAACTAGGACACAGCTGTTTGATCGAAATTTATCCGATCCGTTTGGCCGAATATTGCTAATTTAACACATATCGCGATGATATTCATTTGATATTCACACTTATTTTCGGAGGCGACCAGTAAATGGGCTGTTTTTAGGATCGAGTTAGAGTAAATAATATGAGTCGTAGCACAGCAAACGTTTGGGGCAGTCTATCGATGAAAGTGCGCGCATAGTTACCGTACACCTAACTTAGTTATGGTTAAATCGAACTTCCCGATACTTTGTGGTACCGTTAAGGTTCTCCTCCTCGTCGTGTGGCGTCTGAGGTCACCGACAGGGTCGTTCGGAGGTGAGGATTTTGCTCTAAATACTTGAAGAAATATCGACTTCCCGTGTTGAATAGATGTTTGTCGATATTATATGTATTATGTGCATAACTCAGTCATATAAAGTCTAATTTAGTTTTAGAATCGTATCGCAGACTTTGAAAAAAAATGTTTTAGCTAACTTTCAGTCAATAATTTTGAGTATGGACACACTTATTTATTATACAACAACCACATTACAGTACTATGATAGGATGTTGATCGATTAAGAGAAAAGAAAGTTTATTGATCTACAGCGGTTATTCAAATAAAAAAGACGAGCAAAATGGTGAATAACGAAGAAACATCGATATAAGTATATTCCAGGACAAGCGGAGGTTCAAGAGCTGATCTGATGCGACCAACGTGATCAGCCTCTCCGATCGCCCGAGTTTACGGTAAATTAAATTAATATTTGAATTTTAAGGTGACGAAAACATTTTGAACATAGGAATAAGTTATTTAACACTCGTGGAATCGTTGCCTTGTGCATCTTGAGCGTAAATTTATTATTATTATTATCATCATAGGACCATGAAGCATATTTTTCAGTGGTTCTGGCGCCCTTTTGGTGCATCGTATCCTCGGGTATCTTAAAAAAAATTATTTAAAATTTGTTTATTCGGTATTTCTTGGATAGGACTCTCCGATACCGTATCCCCGGCTAGGACAACACTGTGCACCCCTCAGTCACGGTCGCCTCGAGTTCTACATCATAAAAATGTCGTATCTATTTACTCGATTTCAGAAATCCGGGTTACGGTACATCGACTACGGTTGGCTAGGATATGGTACCTGCAAAAAGGTGTGCCCATCAATGGTTCGAGTTCTTCGTCAAACACAAACCTCGTTTTGTATTTTTTGTTCGTATTTGCGGGTTACGGTAGAACTGATTACGATAGCTGGAGATACGGTATCGCCTTTCGCCTCAATCTACCGTATACCCGTGCCTCGAGTTTTTCATGCTCGTTTTCGATACTTTCTAATTGGGAGCAAGAAGAAGAGTAAGTAAGATCAGAATAGAAAAACGAACACTTCCCGGTAAACAATTTTCGCAATCGAGGACGGTAAACGAAAGTCGACTACTGTAACTTAACTACCATGGCCATACAACGAAACGAAACTACCGTAATTCATTCCACCGCAACCCAGATTTCTTATATTGAGGACATAGACTCGGAATTTGTGTAAGTGGTACACCTCGAGGCGAAATTGCCTAAGAGGTATTCCGTTTGTCCGATACCGTATCTCCAGCTCGTAATCAGTTTTCGAAAATACGAACAATGTTTGAGTACGGCGAAGAACTCGAACCATTGATGGGCACACCGTTTTGCAGGTACCGTATCCTCGCCAACCGTAACCCGGATTTCTGAAATCGAGTAAATAGATACGACATTTTTATGATGTAGAACTCGAGGCGACCGTGACTGAGGGGTGCACAGTGTTGTCCTAGCCGGGGATACGGTATCGGAGAGTCCTATCCAAGAAATACCGAATAAACAAATTTTAAATAATTTTTTTTTAAGATACCCGAGGATACGATGCACCAAAAGGGCGCCAGAACCACTGAAAAATATGCTTCATGGTCCTATGATGATAATAATAATAATAAATTTACGCTCAACATGCACAAGGCAACGATTCCACGAGTGTTAAATAACTTATTCCTATGTTCAAAATGTTTTCGTCACCTTAAAATTCAAATATTAATTTAATTTACCGTAAACTCGGGCGATCGGAGAGGCTGATCACGTTGGTCGCATCAGATCAGCTCTTGAACCTCCGCTTGTCCTGGAATATACTTATATCGATGTTTCATCGTTATTCACCATTTTGCTCGTCTTTTTTATTTGAATAACCGCTGTAGATCAATAAACTTTCTTTTCTCTTAATCGATCAACATCCTATCATAGTACTGTAATGTGGTTGTTGTATAATAAATAAGTGTGTCCATACTCAAAATTATTGACTGAAAGTTAGCTAAAACATTTTTAACCTTAACCATAACTAAATTAGGTGTACGGTAACTATGCGCGCACTTTCATCGATAGACTGCCCTAAAAGTTTGGTGTGCTACGACTCATATTATTTACTCTAACTCGATCCTAAAAACAGCCCATTTACTGGTCGCCTCCGAAAATAAGTGTGAATATCAAATGAATATCATCGCGATATGTGTTAAATTAGCAATATTCGGCCAAACGGATCGGATAAATTTCGATCAAACAGCTGTGTCCTAGTTCTATTATATTTACCGTCAATTGTATTTGTTTTTCTAGTTTTATAAACATCAAACAATGAAGAAAAACGCCTCTGATGGTCCTTCTCCTCCACCTTCGGTCATCGCCCTGCGCCGTCAGCCAGACTGCAAGTGACAAGACTCAGCGAGATAGAAATAATCGTTTAATCACAACGAGCTGCAGTAATAAACGTTATCAAAGATCGAGTTTGACCGAATTAGTCGTGGCTATATGATGGTTTCTTCGCAGAGCGATTAACTATGCTGCATCGTATAATGGATTAACTAGACCACTCACCGTTGGTTGGAGCGGCCGCAGCTCCCACCGCTCGAGCGCAGCGATCGCGGTCGAAATGGCGGCGTCCCCGTACCCGCCGGTGGAGCCTGATTAGAGTAGAATGAGTGAGGAGCAAATAAAGTGAATAGGAATAATTACCACGAAATGCCGCTCGATCTGAATGGCATACCAAAAACAGCTAGGGAAAACACGCGTCAGAGACCGGGCTCGGCGTCGATTCGGGCTGTACCACAGCCAACTCGACAGCGCGAGTAAGTATCATCTAACTAAGCAACATAACAACATACAATTAGTTGTAAATAAAACAAAAAATAATATATAAATAAAACGGGAACGACGAGGATGGTCTCGCACGGATAATCGACACATCAATCAATACGCTAAACAACGGAAGTTCAATAAATAGGTGCCGGAATGCAGCGGAACGGATTTTAAAATGATGACATGTGGAAAAAAGCATCGTTTTCAATAATAGGCGTACGTTCGCTTCAAATCCTTCGCATTTAAAGGAATCGCCGATAAGAAAATGATCGGATCGAAGAAAAATTGATTAAATTCGCTCTTTATACCCAAACGGCGCTTGATTAAGTTGATTTAATCCGATTCAATCAATTCAATCATGGCTCTTTGAAAGTTCGGTGTATGATACATTGATTGATCACCTTTGTCAACTGTTGAAGATAAAAGTTTTTATTGAAAAAAAGTCGCAAAACTTTTGGGACACCCTTATATATATATATGTATATATATGTATATATATGTATATATATATATATATATATATATATATATATATATATATATATATATATATATATACAGTAGCGGACAAAAGTCTTCGGGCACTTTTTACATCTGATACAACTTTTTAACCCAAGGGTGGCTTTGATTTGATATGATATGGTAAGACCATATACCAAATCTATTGGAGATTACGATGCAACTATTGGGGGATTGCGAAATCGTTCAGTTATTGCGCCGTGATGACGCAATCGATGCATACTTTTTTGAAGGGGCTTTATTCTTACACGGATTTTTCCCTGCTCACCAAACTATCAGGGTGTTGAGACATGCACAAGGCCTACCTGGAAAATGTTTTTCAAATTGCTGCGTGGCTGCTCCTTGGCTGCAGCCATCCTGCAAAATCGGGATCGGAAAATCAAATCTCTTTTAGACAAGCCACAGACCCAATCATAGCACCAAAATGATTGGCATCATGACTGCCGATGATCCTGAGAATATGGTCACGGTAGGCCACCATTTGCCCTCAGGGCACGAAAAAGTCACTTTTTCGTGTTATTGTGGTCTGACAGAGGAGCAGTCTATAGGACGTGCTCGCGGGATCTGGTTTCGGCGTGGATTCGGTCAAGAATATATGGGTGAACCTATTGCTAGCTCAAATATGCGTTTCGGTTAGATTCCTGCCCGCGGCGATCGATTTCCGGAAGGACACTGGTTTGGCCATATTGCATAGTGATGATGAAATTTTGGGAATGAGATTATAGAGCCAGCCACGCTGATTCCATTGATGGATCTGCCAGCCTTCTCCGCTAACTCAGTACCGAGATACACTCAAAAGTCAGGACCTTGTCAACGGGCAGAAAATGGGCGTGGCCAAACCAGTGTCCTTCCGGAAATCGATCGCCGCGGGCAGGAATCTAATCGAAACGCTTATTTGAGCTAGCAATAGGTTCACCCATATATTCTTGACCGAATCCACGGCGAAACCAGATCTCTCGAGCACGTCCTATAGACTGCCCCTCCGTCAGACCACAATAATGCTAAAAATGGACTTTTTCGTGCCCTGAGGGCAAATGGTGGCCTACCGAGACCATATTCTCAGGATCATCGGCAGTCATGATGGCGATCATTTTATGGCTTTTACGGGGTCTGTGGTATGTCTAAAAGGCGAGATCTGATTTTCCGACCCCGATTTTGCAGGATGGCTGCAGCCAAGGAGCAGCCCCGCAGCAACTTGAAAAAAATTTTCCAGGTAGGCGTTGGGCATGTCTCAACACCCTGATAGTTTGGTGAGCAGGGAAAAATCCGTGTAAGAACAAAGTCCCTTCAAAAAAGTATGCACGACGCAATAACTGAACGATTTCGCAATCCCCCAATAGTTGCATCGTAATCTCCAATAGATTTGGTATATGGTCCTACCATGTCATATCAAACCCCCCTTGGGCTAAAAAGTTGTATCAAATATAAAAAGTGCCCGAAGACTTTTGTCCGCTACTGTATATATATATATATTTATGCGATCACAAGGAAACGCGGTACAAAATTAAAATATATTAAAAACGAACTCAGTAGGAAGTTCAGGACAATGACGCTTTGCTAAAGAGATAAGACCTAACTGTGCATTTCTATTGAGGAAGTTCGGCATTGTTTGCCAGGTTGATTCGTGGCATCTCATGAACAGCCGACTAGTGAAATAATTCTGAACATTTTCAAGGATTTCTTTGTCACGTGCTAAGTATGGGTTGAAAACCATAGAAGCGCTCTCTAAGATGGGTCGGATGTAAATAGAGTAGGCTTTGAGGAGTATTTCAGCGCTATTGGTGCGTAAAGCCCTGAGAATGATGTGGCATGCGGTTACACCTTTCTGAGCAATTGTCTTGCAATGGTCGCAAAATGTCAGTGATTTTTCGACTACGAAACCAAGATCTTTCATTACTACTTTCTGTTCTAGTATAGTATTGCCTATTTTATAATTATTCTTCGCATTTGCTCTACCTAAATGTAATGAGTTGCATTTATGTGCAGCTAAAGGTAGCTGCCACTCTTCAGACCACCTAACAATGGTATCAATTGCGCTTTGTAATGGGGTAGTTGTGTCAACTCTTTTAAAAGGGCGGTATATTTTGATATCATCTGCGTACATTCGTGCAACAACACCATTTTTCTGTGCTATGAAGGGGATTTCAGATGTGTAAATCAAAAATAGAAGTGGACCTAATACCGATCCTTGCGGGACGCCGCTTGTAACTGGGAATGCTGACGACAGTTTCTCACGTACTCTGACTTGGAAGGTTCTATTTGCCAGATAACATGCAATCCAGTCAATAGTTTTAAGAGAAAGCCCAATTGTTCTTAGTTTGTGCTTTAGTTTCGGGTGAGATACTCTATCAAACGCCTTCGCGAAGTCGAAATAGATTACATCTACAGGTTCACCATCTCTAATCGACGCTGTCCAACTTTCCAAAGCGTCTAACATTTGAAGCTCGCGGGAGCGTTTCTTTCGGCCAGTGTTTCTGCAGGCCTTCTCCGTATCTATAGCAGAATGCGTCCTGCGTCTTGTAGACTATGGACCCTCCTCCGGTTGAACAGTCCTTTGCGTAAACGAGATGACTCTTGCTGGGTGCCGTATTATTGACGTACACTTTGTACTCTCCGACATTATTGACGTACACTTTGTACTCTCCGACGGGACGAGGAGTGCCGCCAGCAGCATCATGGTGAGAGCTCCTCTGGATCGCAGATTATAGCGATGCCGAGATGGTTTTGTCAGCGGCGGGGCCCGTCTCTTCCGCGGATCCCTCCTGAGAGATTTGCCGACTTGGGGGGCTGCTTCCTTTTCCGAGACTTCTTCGGTGGTCTCCTCTTCCGTTGTCACCTCCAGCGGTAGCAAGTGATTGATTGCTCTCTCCGATTTGGCAGTCTTACCTTCGCAGCGCCGACGACGCCCTCCTTGGAGACGAGAAGAGCTTCGAACTTGGCCAGTTTCCAGCACCCGTGAGGCTGAAGTCTGTCCGCCATCAGAACTACTTCTCCGATTCTTGGTGCTCGGCCATGGCGAGAACGAGGCTGTCGGTGATCTGATCGAACGCGAAGTGAGTGGAGATATCGCTCCTACCAGTCCTCCCAGAAGGCCTCGATTACCTCTACGGTGGTAAACCAGAGGTCCCTGAGGTCGTTGATACCGTAGACGAAGTTGGCGGGACGAGGGGGAATTCCGACGAGACTGAGTGGGCACAGGAAGTCGATTTGACGTAGGGCGAGTCCATCGTCCGTCACTTGCACAAGGGGGCGGCTGTTAACGACAGCCTCGACCTCCGTGATGACGGTGTGAAGTTCGGAATAGCTGAGGATCTTGTTGCCGATTGCTCGGGAAAATGATTTCTTCACCATTCCGACCAGACGCTCGTAGAATCCGCCTTTCCAAGGAGCTCGAGGGGTGATCATCTTCCACTCGATCTTCTCCTTGGAGGCGTAAGAAATTACCTCCTCGGCAGAGACGACCTCCTTCCAGGCAGCCATCGATTTCTCTGCTCCAACGAAGTTGGTTCCGTGATCGGAGAGGACAAAGTTGGGACGGCCTCTTCTGGCGATGAAGCGGCGCATGGCGAGGAGAAAGGAGGCGGTACTGAGGTCGCTAACGATCTCCAGGTGAATAACACGAGTGGCCATGCAGGTCCACAGGCATATCCATACTTTCTTCTTGCCTCGGGATGACGTGACGGCGATGGGACCGAGGTAATCCACGCAGATGCTTGCGAACGGACGGGATCGAGTGAATCGGTGGTCTGGCAGAGGGGGCATCTGAGGAAGGCTGAATGGCTTGGCTTTTTCCCTCTTGCATTGCATGCATCCGGAAAGAACCTTCTTAGTGAGACGACCTGCTCGAGGGATCCAGAAGGTGCGACGTAGATGAGCAAGAGTCCTTCTCTCCGCAATGGTGGAGATTAGGGTGGCTAATAGCCGTGCAGTACTGCAGTGCACTTGAGTCTCATGTGCACTGCAGTACTTGATTTTGAAGAAAACATATGTATCGATACACTCGAAAAAGCGAGAGTGATGTACTGGGGGCTGTACAATCTGTCAAAAATGTACGATAAAAACAAAAGATGGCAGATTTTTCTCTAATTCTCTCAATTTAGCATGTTATTTTTGTTACTCTAACCGCAAAATGAAAGATAAAAGTTGGCCAACTTCTAAACGGAAGTTGGCCAACTTTGGTTAGAGAAAGAGAAATAGCACGCAAATCGAGAGAGGGAAAAGTATGCATGTATGCGAACCTTTTTTTAGGGGGAAATCAAGGCGCAATGAAGTGAACGCTAGAATTCCAATTTTGGCATTGTTGGGTGCTGACGGTCTGTTGCATCGTTGTTTTCATAATGAAATTCCAGCAAATTCTATATTAACATAACAAATTGGGTCAAAAGTAGAGATCAAAAATCGGCCGTGTGTTAATCGTCGGAACGTTTTATTCAAATTTTATTTTTTTCTTTATTTTTCAATTTTTTCATCATTTGTTTAGTTTTTTCGCTCCTTTTGTTCGTGGAACCACATCCACTATGCTCTGTGTCGTCTTGTCAAGCATTTTTCTTATATAATACGGCATTATAACGCTTCCCATGAAATAAATTGTTTTCTTTGTGGAAACTTTGATTTTGTGCTTGTAAGTAAAGGAATGGATGAAATTGAGTCATCCTGCCGATTAATAAATGTATCTTGCACAAGAAATAGCAAAAAATATTTAAAATAAACTAGTTTAAACAACAAAAACAAAAATGTAAACAGGCTGATGACGTAGATGGACGATTTCTGAAGAGAAGTTGGCCAACTTTTGGGTCAGAAGTTGGCCAACTTTTGACAGATTATACAGCCCCCTGAAATTCACTGTGCACTGCAGTACATTCTCTCCCACAGCCCGTGGTGTACTAGCAGTACACAGTGCATTGGCAGTGCACGGGGCCCATGTACTGCAGTGCACAGTGCATTTCAGTACATTACTTTCACTTTTTCGAGTGTATCGATACAACGATGTACTGCTCAGTGCACGTACTGAAAACGCACTGTGTATCGACACTGCACTGATTTCGCCACCCTAGTGGAGATCCGAATGAGCCTTGTGGGTGACGAGTATGGCGAGGCGGCACTTTGGGTCGATGAAATAGGGGCAGCCCGACTGCTTGACGAGAGGCGAATTGACGAGACGGCCGTAGGCTCTCTAGGTGATTCCGTCGTGACGCAAACCAGAGTTGAGAATGATCTCCTGTGATGGAGGAAACTCCTTGACGCTTTCACCGATGAGCATCCGCGTGGCCTTGTAGCGCTCCTGCGGGCTTGTCTATTAGAATTGTCTATTCCCATTCGTCCTCGTGCGGATTCAAGAACTCGGATGACATTTGCACTCCCGTACGTGCTGCGAGGCGACGGACGAAGCCCTCGATGCGGGAGTACTTGGAATGACGATCCATGTCAATGATCGAATGATAGTGCTTCTTCTCTTCAATGACAGCGGTGACGATCTCTGAGACAATTGTGTCTTCTTCCTCCTCCGTGGTCTGAGCGGTGTATCCATGGGGGTCGTTGACCAGGTGCTTTCCTCCTTGTGCAGCCAGTCGGGACCACTACACCAGAGAGTATTCGCCTTGAGGTCGTCCACGGTGCAGTCACGGGAGGCAATATCCGCGGGATTGTCATAGGTGGGGACATATCGAATCTCGTCGACTCCCTGGTTGATGATCTCCTCGACTCGGTTGGCCACGAACTTCTTGTGCTCCTTGTTGGGCTGCAGAATCTGGCTGAGAGCGGGCAGGCTGTCCGTCCACAGCACCGACTTCTCGATCTCGCAACCCAGCTCCTTCCTCACGAATGCGCCGAGTTTGGATCCGATCTCGGCGGCGAGTAGCTCTAAACGCGGAACGGTGATTCTCTTCTCGATGAGGTTCGCCTTCTGGAGCTGTGCATCGGATGACCGAGTGTGCCGGTCCAGGACGACATCCCGATCAGTCAATGCTGAAGTGATGGCAAGCCACTCCACTTCCTCCTCGGGTAGAGTCGTGTCCAGAAGGTGGGCGGTGGCAGAGAGTCGAGTGGTGGTCGGAAGAGGAGCAGTGACGACACGGCCTCTTAGTTGTGCAGTCCTCGAGCCGGTGCCCCGGCTTCAGACAGCTCTCGCACAGCTTTTTCTGCGCAACCGACTTCGACCGCTCCAGAAGATCCATAGGGCCGAGGGACATCAGGTGCATCTCACTGCAGAACTTGCATGGATAGAGGGGTCTCTGACTCCATCCACTTCCGGATTTGTTCTGTCCGACGAAGGCAGAGTTGAGTGTTGCAGACATAAGCTTCGACCCGTCGACTTCCTCCATCCGTCGAAGAATATAGATCTCCTTGGAGAGAAACTGCAGCTGGGCGGTGACGGTGAAGGAAGATTCTCTCTTGGTCTTCTCGCGAAGGATGCGCTGGAGTAGGACGGTGGGGAGCTTCTTGTGCACTGCTGTCTCGAGATAGCCGTAGTCAATGGACTCTCCGAGTGCCATGAGCTGCTGAGTCATCCGATGCATCTCCTGGACAGTCTTGTGAGCGTTTGCTGTCGTCTCCTTGGCCTTCGGGATATCGTGGAAGGCTGAGTGGAGTCGGGTGATCTGCAGTCCATTATCTCCGTACTCCTCCTCCAGAGTCTTGACGACATGGGCATAAGCAGTCTCCGAGATTGCATATCCACGGACGAGGTCCAGGGCTTCTCCTTTGAGAGCGTCCATGAGGAAGAGCAGCTCCTCCGTATTAGAGATCTCCTGAGAATCGACGGTGATCTTGAAACATGCCCAGCATTGTCTCCATTCCCCGGATCCATCGAAACGGGGTAGCTCCTTGCGAGGCAGACGAATGGTGGAACGTGGAGAAATCGGCGGGGCAGGGAGATGGGGAGAGCCGGCGTGGTCGGTCGGGCCGGTTCCACGTGCCAGGCTAGGTTCAGATAAAGGAAGAGGGAGAGAGCTGGCGTGGTCGGTCGGGCCGGTTCCACGTGCAAGGCTAGGATGAGATAAAGGAAGAGGGCGAGAGCTGGCGTGGTCGGTCGGGCCGGTTCCACGTGCCAGGCTAGGATGAGATAAAGGAAGAGGGAGAGAGCCGGTGTGGTCGGTGGGGCCGGTTCCACGTGCCAGGCTAGGATCAGATACCGGAAGAGGGGAGGGAGGCTGGCGAGGTCAGTGAGGCCGGTTCCATGAGCCGCCAGGCTATCCTCGGTAGATGGCACAGTCGGCTTGTTCTCCACGGGTTCCTCCTTCATAGGTCCACTGAGTGCGAGCTTGAGGCTTCTCTCGGTGGTGGCCAATACGATGAGGTCATCATGAGCCTTCTCGTCCAGATCCGTGACTTCCTTAAGAGCGGCCTCGAACTTAGCCTTGACTTCGATCTTCTTCTCCTTGTCTTCGACTCGATCGAGAGCCTCTTCGAACTCCTTGATAAGTGAGATGAGCTTGTTCCTCAGTTGGTCTAGAGTGCAGCTGAGTGGTCTCCTGCAGTAGATTGATGATTGCTTTCTTGTCGTTCCGACCGACAGTGAAAGCCTTGTCCGAGATACGGGCGATCACGCTCTGCATCTTCCGCCTCGATGAGACGGAGAGTTGTTTCCGTCATCTTGGCGGCGGCTGCTCTGAAAGGGCGGATGACGGTACGAATTTGACTCACGGGAGGTCCTCGGGACTGGACAGCGGCTGGCGGCGATCCACGGGCGCGAGGGAGACTCGGTGAGTGAGTGGGTAGATACTAGATACTTCCGGGGCCGTCATTCTCGTTTCTGTCAGTCGTCGTGAGCTGTCCCTCTCCATTTTTCTCTGATGGAGAAGGGACTTCCCTAGTTCCCCGGACCCCTTGTCTTTCTACCAACGACTCTACAAGATCGGAATCCCCGTCCTAGCCGGCCTGGTCACCGTGGATGGGTATGACCGTTTGATGTTGGCTACTCAGATACCAGTTTCGCTAATTCTCAATTTGATTGATGATTCGAGCTTGGTGGACTCAAGTGGAAGAAAGATGCGCCATCCGTTCGTCAGGACTGCCTTCAGCCTCACGTAACCTCCCCTTTCCTCCTACGTCCATGGTCCTAAGAGAGATCTCGTCTATTCCTCCAGCAACTTCAAAGAAGATAGTCTGTGAATGGAAAGAAGACCGATCCTCTACCCCGACCCCAGCCGAAATGATCCGTGAATACTGAGAAGAATGATCCTGACCCCTGAAACCACATCCTCACCTGACGTTACCGTCTGACGTGATAAACATTGTACTTCCGGGGCTCCGGGGTCGATAGGTCGTTGCACCACTTGTCGGCGTGAGCGTTCAGTGGGTAGAATGATTTATCTCTCATCACTGTTACAACATACAGAAAAGATAAGAGGGGCACATTCCTCCTAGATAAGAATCTAAACAGAAGGTGAAACGGATTAGAAAAGTAGAAGACATAATCGATAATCTCTGAATAGAGACAAGCCCACACACGACAGTTTCCATCTCTCCCAGGATATTCTCCTCCTCTCTGTCATCTCGAGAATCTGCGATCAATCGAGAGAGAGCATCAGCATATGCTAAACTCTCCGTTCCAATGAATTCCATAGTGAAATCATATCTCAGAATTATCGTACACCAATTATACAGTCTCTTAGCTGTATGGATCGGAATTCCTGTCTTCGATCCGAATATCGATAGCAGTTGTTTGTGATCAGTTTGTAACACAAATCTCCTTCCAAAGAGATAGTGGTGAAACTTGACCACACCAAACACAATACCAAGTCCTTCCTTCTCTATCTGTGAATATCCCGTCTCAGCATCATTGAGCGATCTCGATGCATGGGCAATCGGAGCGAGTCTCCCATTGACTCTATGAGCAATCACTGCTCCGTTTCCATTCTCACTCGCATCCGCAGCCAAAATGAGTTCCTTCTGGGGATCATAATGCATACGATTGAGATCAGATGCCAGCACCGATCTGATTTCCTTGAATGCTCTCTCGCACTCAGTCGACCATTCCCACTCGACATCATCTTTCTAAAGTCGATCAAGGGGAGCTCTCATAGAGCGCATTCCTACTATGAATGGACCATAATAGGATACCATTCCCATGAAACTTCTCAATGATGGTTGGTCCTGTGGCTGAGAAATATCTCTCACAGCCTTCACCTTCACTAGATCGGGTCGTCAACCTGCCTTGTCCACGATGCAACCGAGATATTTGATCGAGGAGAGACCGAACGAACATTTATCCGGTCGGATTCTGAATCCATAGTCATTTATCCGATCGAGAACTCGTTTCAGATTCCTATCATGAATCTCCTTCGTCTCTCCCCCGATCACCACATCGTCCAGATAAGCTTGAGCACTGTCACATCCAGCGAGCATCGTATCCATCGCCTTCTGGAATATTCCAGGTGTGACGCTCACTCCGAATGGAAGTCTCTTGAAACGGAAGAGACCGCGGTGGGTGCTCACTCCCAACAGACTCCTGCTGTTCTCTTCCACTGGTATCTGCAGATATGCATCACTCAAATCGATCTGGCTGAACTGGTTGCATCCTTCCATCCTTGCGAATATTTCCGATGGCACAGGCAATGGATGACTGTTCGGCTCCAGATTCAGGCCCGTCGAGAAATCGACGCAGACTCTCAGTTTGCCATTCGGTTTGGGTACAATCAGGATGGGTGCCGCCCAATCCAGATAGTCAACCGGCTCAATGGCATCCATCTCGAGCACTCTGTTGATCTCCTCATCGTCTTTTGGAAGCAGTGCCAGATGCAAATCTCGTCTCTTACAGAACACATGTTTGGCACCCTCCTTAAAGAAGGCCTCGCACGAGTTTTTGGTCACATAGACTGCCAGCGCAGTGCTGTGGGGAACGCTCACCCGATCACATTGCAACGCATCCGAAAATCCACCGTAATCTATAAATCGATATATTGTCACTGAAATGACTACACAAGCACCAATAATCGACAGGCGATGCGTGTTAGGACACGTGAGAATGCATGCAATTGACGTAAAATGAAGTTGAAAACAGTATAATAATGCCCCCCCCCTGTGGATAATATCGGCTTTCATAAAAAATATAATATTTTTCGTAAAGGAACGATTAGAAATTGCTATTATTCCGAGTGTGCGCTCTCCATTTCCGTGTTCCGGTATACTGTTTTGGCTTATTGAAAATCAGGCAACGTTGGACTCGTGGGAGGCTTGTACTTTCTTCCCAGTCCTTCCTTACAGATCTCACTGTAATCTCCTTTGATCGACTCAATATACGAATCATCGCTCTTCACTGCATTCACCTTCACTTCTCTCGGGAGCAGTCGGAAAAAGGTGGATATACACGGCATTCTACAGGGGGTTAGGGAGAGAGATAGATCAGTGAGAGAGTGCCTCTCGTCAGATCTAATCGATAGAGCGAGAGACGGGAGGGAATGAGAGGGTTTTGCATGCTGGCAGTTTGCCAGACATAACAGGGCGAACCCGGGTTCCCACACGGAAATATTCAAAATAAATGGCGCCAAAACGCCGTGGAAATAAACTCATTTCCCATCAAGTTTTCTTCAGCTTCCTCTGATACTTTATCGACCTTTATAATCCGTCAGAAGTTCGCGAACTTTTCACGCATCTTTTCTTGCTCGTTTTAGGCTATTTTCCTTATAGTTTATGTTAGGCCATTAGAGACGCATAAGAAACCAATAATGCCGAAGAAATTAACCAAAAATATAAACTAGGGAATTAGACGCACCTCTTAGAAGGTCGCGGAATTCTGCGAGTTGTTTTCACGCAGCTAGACAGTGACGAGAGAGCACGCGGAACGAGGAGACGGAGAAGTAAGCAATGTTGTTGTTGTATTTCTGCGCTCTCTCTCTCTTTACGTGCTCTCTCGTCACTGTCTAGCTGCGCGAAAACAACTCGCAGAATTCTGCGACCTTCTAAGAGTCCCTAATTCCCTAGTTTATATTTTTGGTCAATTTCTTCGGCATTAGTAGTTTCTTATGCGTCTCTAATGACCTAACGCAAATTATAAAGAAAATAGCCTAAAACGAGCAAGAAAAGATGCGTGAAAAGTTCGCGAACTTCTGACGGATTGTAAGGGTCGTATATCCATTTTGGATAGGTAGTTACAGTGTAGCGGCAATGGGAGATAGACAGACGGAACCCGTAACGACCAAACTAGCGAGAGACTTGTCTATCTCGAGGAGTCCTTAGAACGGACAAACTAGCACTGACGGGACGTTCTTACCAAGTTGACCCAGTGGAGAACCTGTAGCTAGACGGCTGACGCTTGTACTGCACCCGAACGATAAGATGGATGGCATCATCTCATTTATCCAGCACAAGATAGGACAGCCTCTCTGAGTGAGGTGGTGAAACCTAACTGATTCTCTAGCGGGATGGTGCGCTAGAGAGAAGGGAGGGAAGGTGGCAATTGTAGATGGTGAGCAAGATAAGAGGAGATGAGGGGCTCATTGTACGGCAGATTGACCTTACATATAACAGATATGTCTCCTCCTTGAGCGACAACTCCATTCAACGCAAGGGTGAGATGGCATTTTCCAGATAATCCGAGTTTGGTTTCGTTCACACATCACGGGAACACATCGGGTTCTCTCTTCTCGGGAGCACCAATCCCTTCCCAGGTTGACTTCGAAATCAACGTGATATCCGAACCCGTGTCATTCGACTCTTCTTTCCATTCATCGTTGCTTCAGTCTCGAACCTTTCGAGATCCTCGGGTAGATCACCGAATACCATGTTCACCTTTCTCGGTCTCGGATGATTATTATCTATTAGGATATGAGAACGTCTGCCTGTCTGTCTGTCTGTTTTTTTTGTGATTCCTTCCGTTGCTATTATTTTTTTCGCTATAAATCGGCTCAAAGTCAATCTATATTCTCAGAACCTTTGCATATGATAGCTGACCAAAATTGCTTTCAAATTTTACAAAACAATTTTACAAAAAAAAATCGTGGCCGAGTGGCTAAAGAGCGCGACATTCAAATCCGACCGACGCAGTTTCGACCCCAGCCGCGGGCACTCCTTTTGCCACGTTTTCGCAAGTGTGACAAGTGGTCCTGGCACGTTGTTAAAGAAGGCCTCCCACGAGTTTTTGGTCACATAAACTGCCAGCGCAGTGCTGTGGGGAACGCTCACCCGAACACATTGCAACGAATCTGAATATCTACCGTAATCTATAAATCGATATGTTGTCGCTCTAATGGATACAAAAGAGCAAATAATCGACAGGCAACGCGTGGTTGGACACGTGAGAATACATGCAATCGACGTAAAATGAAGTTGCAAACAGTATGATAATGTTCCCCCCTTTGAATAATATCGGCTTTCATAAAAAATATAATATTTTTCCTAAAGGAACGATTAGAAATTGCTCCTATTCCGAGTGTGTGGCTCCATTTTCGTGTTCCGTGTACTGTATTAGTCTATTGAAAATCAGGCAACGTTGGACTCGTGGGAAGCCTTCTTTAAATAATGTGAAACACGTTTGCACCTGTTTTGCCGTGTTTTAAAGTGAAAAATCGAAAATTTCGAACAGTTCCCAAATGATTCAGAGAACGTAGGGGATCACCTTGGATTCTAACACGTTTTAACCTCGAAAATTTCGAATTTTCGCCAAATGCAGCAGAGAGTGGGGGAAAAGTCTTTGCTATGCATGAAAAGTGCAAAACGTCGGAATACGTTCTAAAAATATACGCATTGTATCTTGCGATTCCATTGAAAAGGGATTGTGAGGCTGAATGATCAATGCAAAATGATAATATATGATGCGATTATGGTCAATTCCCCCACGAAATAGTGAATAAAATGGGCGTGATCGATATCTGTGGTACCTCTGAAGTATGCATGTAGCATACGAATATGAAAGCTGAGAATACGGCGTATCTTCTCTGATACGAAATTAGCAGCACTTAATAATGGTGTACGAGAACATTTTTTTTGAAACTTGAGAAAGAAACTTTCGATTACAATGTAGTCGGATTTACTGAAACATGGATCTCAAAGGAAACTGTAATCGTTTACGTAATCGATAGCATGTTAGAATTCGGCCGCTACTCAGTTTATTTATCTGATAGAGACGCGACCGGAGGGGGCGTGGCACTCCTCATCCAATCTGATATACCGTCCACTCTTCCATTCTCTCGATCCTTTTCTCAGTACTGTCAGATAGTCGCCACAATAGTTCACTTCGAAACACCGCCTTTCTTAGTTTGCCTTATCTACCGTAGTCCATCTTGCGACGAAGAAAACTTCGAATCGTGCACATCATTTATCTATAATTTCGTTTGTAGTAAGTCTCTGCCCTTAATTGTCTTCGGTGACCTTAAAGGGACCTGGTACTGAAAATGAAGTGAATTTCAGATTAAAGAGAATTTTCTTCCGATTCGAATGCAAAAAAAACGCATATTTTTACGATTTCTTTGAAATTAGTTATGGATTTTCAAAGATCCCGTTTCAGGTCAGAATGACCAGGCGCTACTGTGTTTAGCGGCTAAACACAGTAGTGCCGGGTCATTCCAGCCAAAAATGACACCTTTGAAAATTCGTAACTAATTTTAAAAAAATCGTAAAAATATGCGGTTTTTTGCATTCGAATCGGAAGAAAATTTTCTTTAATCTGAAATTCACTTCATTTTCAGTACCAGGTCCCTTTAACTGTCCCGAAATTGACTAGTCAAATTTGACTTCATCTGCGCCTTCCCCCTTATGGTGCGGACAGTGTCGACGTCTAGGCCATTTCTCTGGTAGATAAATCGTCTAGACCGGTCGGTCTAGTCCAAAACGAGGGGAGTCTCTCCCTCTCATTCTCTCCCCCCATTTCGAGGGAGACTATTCAAATTGACACGAAATCATTCTCATTTTACTATGTGAGCTAATTGAAATCACGACCTCTTTGTTCCCTTCCACGTGTTTTTCTTTCACCTCATCGTCCGTTCTCACTGTTTCCGGCTGCCTAATTAGCATGGCTTTGACATATTACCAGAGGAAGGAGATTGATGAGAAGGCGATGATTCAGAGCACCCCTTACCATGTTCACCAAGCCTTCCATCCCCCTCGGTGGCGCTAAAATTGGTATCAACATTGATTGCGAAAGGTAACGTGCCCCAGAAGCCTGGTCAGCAGGGATACGCGGACCTGCGCAGCAATCGGCCTTACCGGTTGGATCCGGAAGAGTGGTCGCTTGTCGACGTAAAGTCCTTTTTTTGCCGGCAGCAACTAGCCTAGGTGTGTTGAGGTTAAATACACTACGTTCTATGCGTTCACTACGCTCTCTGCATAGTTATGGGAGCATGTTCGGTCCAGGGGGTGCTCGGTAGCAGGCTCCAGGTTCGGTTCAGGGGGAGCTCGGTAGCAGGCTCCAGGTTCGGTTCAGGGGAATATAGACAGACAAATAGACAGGCATTTTGATTTCCTAGTAGTGGACGAACTTTAACTTTACCTTTATTCCCTTTTCTGACACTATTTCCACAAGTTAAAATCAAGCGGTCCCAAGTTGATAGCTTGAAATTAGCCTTTCTCTGATCAGATTGAATGCCGGAAGGAATATGCTCAAGTCCAGGTCGAGGTCATGCTAAATCCAAGCTAATTCATGTTGCTAATTCAATTCAATGATAGATAATTCAAGTCGGAAACAGTGAGAACGGACGATGAGTTGAAAGAAAAACACTTCGAAGGGAACAAAGAGGTCGTGATTTCAATTAGCTCACATAGTAAAATGAGAATGATTTGAATAGTCTCCCTCGAAATGTGGGGAGAGAATGAGAGGGAGAGTGTCCCCTCATTTTGGACTAGACCGACCGGTCTAGACGATTTATCTACCAGAGAAATGGTCTAGATGCCGACACTGTCCGCACCATAACTAGGGTTCCCTTATTGGAACTGATTCCGGAGTTCCAAAAAGTTGGACAAAGACCCCCCTCTGTTTCCATTAATTCCATTATCCTCCCGTTGTTCGGTGGTTGGAATTCCACCGCTATTGGAATTCCAAAACTGGATGCAAATGAATTCTCATTCTCATCTCATTCTAAAACCGACCGCTCCACTCCTTTGTTCCCGATATTGGAATTCCAAAAACACGATGGAATTCCACCGTGCGGCCATTTCCAATATGCAACCGCTCACAAAATGAGGGGCTATTGGAAATGAAGAGGAGGCAAATGAGATTCCAATAGCCTAATTTTTCCAACAAGGGAACCCTAACCATAACTAGCGGGGTTGTATTGAGGTTAAATGCACTACGCTCTATGTATAGTTCTGGGTGCGGACTCGGTCCAGGGGGAGCTCGGTAGATGGCTCCAGGTTCGGTTCAGGGGGAGCTCGGTAGCCGGCTTCAGGTTCGGTTCAGGGGGAATTCGAGAGCTGGCTTGAGGTTCGGTCCAGAGGGAGCTCGGGCCCGGCTCCAGGTTCGGTCCAGGGGGAGCTTAGGATGTTCGGGAATGTTAATCGCTAGAAAGAGTACTGGCTTATTCCATTGCAAAAGGCTCGTGAGGCTGAGAGCGATCGAAAAAAGTTGCCACTACGCCACTTCGTGGCTCCGTGGCAACTTTTTTCGATCGCTCTCAGCCTCACGAGCCTTTCTCAACGGAAACGCAGGATACTGTGTTGATTTCCCTGGCGTGTTCGAACATGTTTGTGACATCGAAAAATACTTTTTCCCGTGATTCCCCAGGCTCTGCGCATCAATTGGAAACTTTTCGAAATTTCCGATTTTTCACGATAAAACGTGTTAGAACACGTTCAGACACGTTTCCGACATCGCAAAACACTTTTCCTGTGATCCCCCACGCTCTGCGCATCAATTGGAAACTTTTCGAAATTTTCGATTTTCACGTTAAAACGTGTTAGAACACGTTCAGACACGTTTCCGACATCGTAAAACACTTTTCCTGTGATCCCCCACGCTCTGCGCGTAAATTGGAAACTTTTCGAAATTTTCGATTTTTCACGTTAAAACTCTGCAAAACAGGTGAAAACGTGTTTAACGTTATTTAAAAATGTGTTAGGACACCTTCTGACACTTGCGAAAAATGCGGCAAAAGGTTTGCCCGCGGCGGAGGTCGAACCTGCGTCGGTCGGATTTGAATGTCGCGCGCTTTAACCACTTGGCCATGGATTTGGTGATTTAAATCGATCACTTTCGCTCTCTCAGTGTGTCACATCACCGACTCGAAACATGAACATTCTGGATATAGTGCTTACATCTCACTCCAATCTCATCAAAAAATTGTCGGGTCCTTCCCCCTCCCTAAACGTGACCACGCGCTAGTTATGTTCGCTCTAGACGCAACTATTCCCCGTTTCAAGACCAAACTAATTAGAGATTTTCGCAATGTCAATTGGGAACCTATCCAATTAGCCATATCTAATATCGATTGGAATACTGTACTTTCATCTGTAGATCAAAACGCAGATACGTTTTACTCCACTTTCCTTTCGCACGTTCTCCCAATTATGGACTACTTCATTCCGTACCGCAAATTGACTCGCAGTCGTACCAAGCTCACTAGTAAATCTCTTCGCCTACTGCGTATTTCTATTAGGAAATATAAAGAACGCCACTCAATTGGACTTCAACCATACATAGGCGCATCAACTAAATTCCGGAAGTCAGTACGCGCGGCTCGCCGCAAACATGAACACGCACTCATCAACAAACCGAATACAAAACGGTTCTTTCGTTTCGCAAGCGGTAAACTAAAAGACCAATCCAGTAATATCCCTGCACTAGTCGACCCCTCTGGGGCACCCTTGATCGATGATCAGGATAAGGCGAATATGTTGGCTAATCATTTATCAAAGTGTTACAATCACAATGTTTATACACCCCCACAGTACCCACCTCCTAGCAATGGGCCTTTCATAGATTACGTAGCATTTTCACCAATGATTATAGCACGTATACTGCGTAAACTCCACTTCCCCGACGACATTCCCTATATTTTTGTAAAAAATACAGCAATCCAAATTAGTCGCCCACTGTCCACTCTGTTCAATTATTTCATGCTTAAATCCGAAGTTCCCACAATCTGGCGCTCAGCTATTGTCAGACCGATATATAAAAAGAAAAACAGTCTCCCGATAACTACCGACCGATTCCATTAACGTGCGCTCTTTCGAAAGTCATGGAACGCATTGTTTGCCATGCGCTATCTAAGTTCCTCATACACAATGGTTTGCTTTCCGATCAACAACACGGGTTTCGCACTAAACGGTCTTGCAGCACTGCTCTATTGTCCACTTTTTCGCACTGGCATGCGTACATGTCAGAGAAATCGGAACAAGTACCGAGCAATACCGTACAATTGGCTACAATTGAAACATTGCGAATACAGGGTTTTAAATTTGATTTTATACTCATTTGATTTCCCTTCCCCGATTTGCGGAAAACGACTCGGATTGTCTCGGTGAAATATCGCTAGAAATCGATAAATCAGTGTCATGCGTGTGCCAGTGTGCCACGTGTTTTGTGTAGTGCGCAAATTTCCACTGCCGGCGCGCTTTCAATTCGCGATTCGATATGCCCGGTGACTTTTGAGCTCACGTTTTATCGATTTCTAGAGATATTTCACCGTGAAAATCCGAGCCGTTTCCGGCAAATCGGGGAAGGGAAATCGAATGCGCATAAAATCAAATTTTTTCGCAATGTTTCAATTGTAGCCAATTGTACGGTACTGCTCGGTACTTGTTCCGATTTCTCTAGCACGATATTTTAACGCATACGACCTGTGATAGTGAATTTCACCGGGTCCATCAAAGAACACAACAATAATTTCGAATCTGTTTTATTGTTCTGTTTTCAAATTTAAAAATACATGGTAGGAGTAAGAAAATCAAACTGAATAACTACCAAAGAATTTCAAATTCGCTAATTATCTACACTCCTCTCCAATCAGTGATAACGATTTCAGCATTCAATAAAAATATTTACGTTAATGTTCATTTCGCAAATATGAAAAGAATTACACTTACACGACCGAAAATAATTGAAATGCAATCTTTAGTTGGGAAAAGATTTTTTTTGTACAGTGGAACTGATTTTTACTTCAATTTTTTAAAGATGCATCAGGAATGTCTCAAGTATTTGTTAATTATACATTCTCAAATTGTTGTTAAAGAGTTAAACGAAAAATATTACAACAAAAACTTGTTTGGGAATAGTTCGGGAACATTTTGAACCCAACCATATGATCATATCACATTGTTGAAGCGAGATAAGTCAAAGCCGGTCGCAAAACCGGACTTTTCCTAGTCTCCGGTTCTCCGACAAATAAACCATGCCATCATTATCGCCGTCCTTAGTAATGTTCAATACATTGTTAAAGATTGTTCAGACCAACTTTCACCGATTTTACACGATTGATTTCAAAATTCGATTTTCAAAATTGCCATTTTGCCATGTTCAAACCAATTTTTAGGTATCGGGTGCCTACATAATCTTTGACTTTTAAATTTTTTAATAACATAATTTGACTTCCTTTATCAAAAAATGATAGCAACTTGGATGACTTCGATCATCTGAAGTTAATAAAATATTTTGAAACAATAAATTTTGCATTCTTTTGGGAATAATTTTTTTAGTTGAAGAGATCCGACCATACGTGTCCAAGCCAACGGCTTGTGCGGTGCCCACCAAGAATTCTCTTGGTGGGCACCGCGCAACCATGTATAGGGAGGGGGTCATGGTCCAAAATGGGTCCGAGGTTGACTTTGTCAAACCCAAAGTGGCCTATGGTAACTTAACCGCCGGGGTCCCGCAACGAAAAAAAGTACCGTAACCAGGTCTATCGTAACCCGGAAATACGAAATTGAGAATATCGACTCGGTATTTGTTGCATTAGGTAGGCCTCGAGCAGAAATTAATTGGGCGGCATACGGCGGTCCCGGCACGACATTGCTAATACCGTAACCGTCTACAGTATGCTGAAATTTCAAATTGAGCCACTTCGCTCGGTATTCGTTGCATGAGCTAGGGCTCGAGTAATAATTAATAGCACGGCATACGGTGGTCCCGGCACGACATCGCCGGTACCGTAACCGTCTACAGTGTGCTGAAATTTCAAATTGAACTAATTCGCTCGGTATTTGTTGCATTAGTTAGGGCTCGAGTAGAAATTAATTGGGCGGCATACGGCTGTCCCGGCACGACATTGCTGATACCGTAACCGTCTACAGTATGCTGAAATTTCAAATTGAGCCAATTCGCTCGGTATTTATTGCATTAGTTAGGGCTCGAGTAGAAATTAATTGGGCGGCATACGGCGGTCCCGGCACGACATTGCTGATACCGTAACCGTCTACAGTATGCTGAAATTTCAAATTGAGCCAATTCGCTCGGTATTCGTTGCATGAGCTAGGGCTCGAGTAATAATTAATAGGACGGCATACGGTGGTCCCGGCACGACATCGCCGGTACCGTAATCAAGTCTACAGTATGCTGAAATTTCAAATTGATCAAATCGAGTCAGAATTTTTGTGGGAGGTAGGGCTCGAGTAATAATTAATCGGACGGCATACGGTGGTCCCGGCACGACATCGCCGGTACCGTAACCCATGCTACCGTGCCAGGAAAAACTGAAATGGAGAAATTGGACTCGGTATTTGTTGCATGAGGCAGACATCGAGTGGTAATTAATCGGACGGCATACGGTGGTCCCGGCATGACATTTTGTGGTATGTAGAGCTCGAGCAGGTATTTTAAGTGGAGTATACCGTATTGAGTCTACCGTATCTGGGGTTACTGTTCCGCGCCTACAGTATGCTGAATTTATGAAATTGGGCGCATCTGTTCGCGATTAGTTGTATGAGTAGGATCTCGAGTATTCCCTGTTTGGAGTGTAGACAGTAGTTCCATATCGATAGAACTCCGGGGAGCTACACAAAGAATCGACCGATCGAGTGAGAGAGAGCGTGAGAGAGACAAAGAGAGAGGAGGCGAGAAGAGATTTTTTTGCTTACGTTTTCGGCCGGTTTTGTCATTCCCGTTTCGTTCGACTCATTTTGCAACCTTTATAAAGTCTTTTGCTCTATTACGATGATATTGTATCGACATATGCATCTTTATAATGAACACTAAATGAGAAGCGTATAAAGGCAACGGTATCTCGCACATTGCAAACTCGAGGTCGACCACATACAAAATATCCCCGATTAGTCAAATTCCACATTTCATGCGTACTATAATCCTGCAATAGTAACCCCGGATATGGCGGAAGCAATACCACATACCACTCCAATGTTGCCTACTTGAGATCTACCTCCTGCAAAAATCCCCAGTCCATTTTCGTTAATTCGGGTTAGCCGGGGATACGGTCACAGAGAAAAATTAAATCCTCTAATTTGTAACTACTCGAGCCCTAGATCATGCAACAAATACCGAGTCCAATTTCTCCATTTCAGTTATTCCTGGTACGGTAGCATGGGTTACGGTAGCGGCGATGTCGTGCCGGGACAGCCGTATGCCGCCCAATTAATTTCTACTCGAGCCCTACCTAATGCAACAAATACCGAGTCGATATTCTCAATTTGGTATTTCCGGGTTACGGTACCATAGGTTACGGTAGTCTGTTTTCGTTGCGGGACCCCGGCGGTGAAGTTACAGTATACCACTTTGACTTTGGTGGGACCAACCCAAAACCCATTTTGGACCATGACCCTATACATGGTTGCGCGGTGCCCACCAAGAGAATTCTTGGTGGGCACCGCTCAAGCCGTCGGCTTTGGACACGTATGGGTCCGACAATATTTCCAACGTAGAAAATGGTCATATTTTCCGCTACTTTTAAGCCCTAAGCCAGTTCTCTATCTCATACATGAAGCGAGATTCGACGATTCCGGCTCAAGAACCGGAGAATTCCTAAAAGCCGGTTCTCGATCCTGGGACCAGGATTGATGAAATTCTTGTCCCTAGGGTAGTCCCATGTAAAAGTTTGATCGATATCTAAAATATATTTTTGAAAGTTTTCCCCAAAGTGTCCTGTTTTCCTGCAATCTGGTGATACCTGTCATAAGATAAAGCATTAAGTTGCTGTCAGCATCTTAAAATACCCGCAGAAATATTTTTCACGCAAATAGGTTCATAGGGTCACGAGATATGGTATTGCAGCCTCAAAAACGGTAGTTACAGTGCTCCGGAACCGATGAGTGAAATGTAAAATGATTGAAGCCATGATCAGCACCCTCAAAAACGTCAAATATGAAATTTCCAGAAAATCTATGTACGAGGTACGTCACAAAAGTTATTGAACATGTGGCAGTGCCCGGGTATGTGGCAGTGCCTTTTTTTCGGCAATCGGCAATTTCCGAAAACCAAATTCGGTAATTTTGAAAGCAATAAATTCAGATAAGGAATCCAATTTTTTTTTCGTGTATTGCGATCACATTTTTCTCAAATATTTTTGTTGTATTTCTTAATATTCCATTGCAGTGGCCGGATAAAATTGGTGGCGCAATCGGGTCTCCATCGGGTTCCAACCAACCAACCTCACCCTCCACTATTATTAATCTTCTTCCATCAATCAAATGTACTAAGCTGTTTGTGGCTAATTCTGCCTTCATAGTCTATCATACCTCATTTTGCGGCCGCAAAACACTACATAGTTGAAAAAAGAGGGGTCAGATTGGGAGTATACGTTTTTCGACTATGAATAGTGTTTTACGGCCTCAAGTGACCCCTCAAAATGAGGGATTATGGACTATGAAGGCAGCATAAGAGAGTAGAAAGGAGTCCCCACATGGTCCTTTTTCTCCACCCCCCCCCTCTACTCTCCCTCTCTGAGTCTGTGTCTCTGTCTATCCCCCTCGCTGCGTCTCTCTCTCTCTCTCTCTCTCTCTCTCTCTCTCTCCCGCTCCATCTGTCCCCAGTCCCTTCTGCTAGGTCACTACGACGATGTTCCTTCTTCTTCTCTCTCTCTTCTTTCACGTATCATCAGGTACAACTAATTCTAATGAAGTTATTCTTCTAATTAACAATCCTTTCTCGGATTATATATCAATAATCCATATGATTCCATGGCCCAATTTATTCTCCAGAAAGGGGTGATGAGCGAGAGAGTGTGCACAATTGAGAGTGTAGTATGATATGGTCCCTAACTGGAGACAGTCTTTGGTGGAACGAATGGTCGATCTTACTCACTGTGTGTGGTCTAATCACTCACAACTTCCCCCTTTCCTACTCCCTAATTCAATGTGCCCCAAAAGGCAAATGAATAGGAAGATATGGGAAATCGAATGGAGAGGGCAAGGAAGAGATAATCCTTCTCTCTCTCTCTCTCAGCTAGCCCTTATGGCCTCTCCCTGTCCAAATATACATCATGCTGAGAGAGAATAGAGTAAATTCATGTATATTCTAGAATCAAGTCGTGTTTCCAAATGCAACGAAGTGTCTTTCTCTTCGTTCACTAGTAATTTTGGGTCAATTAAGCGAATCGAGCGTCTTTCTCTCTCAGGAAGTAAGTCAATTTCATTCTCTATTATCAAATGAAACGATTAGTCAAGATTACTGAAACGATTACTGAGTCTAATGAGTACAGTGGACTTTCTTCTCAGTCTTTATCTATATCCCTTCAGCTCTGTCTGCTTTCCATGTCGAATTTGCTATGGATGACGATACATTCCAACCTTTGCTTCAATCGAATGGACTTCCCCTTGTGAGTTGTCCTTCAATGTTTCGCTCGTCTCTTTCTAAAGAGAAGTGTATAAATACTCTTTCTCCCGAACAAAACTTTAGATTTAGTGTGAATCGTCAAGTGGATTAGGGTGCACATATAGGATTGGTAATAAATTAATCAACGATTCCTGATTTGATCTTTGGAATTTCGCTTGTCTGCCATGCATTGCACCTAATCATTTCAAATAACGATGTCTAATATGCGAAGTTATCGAGATGTAATAATGCGCGGTTCACTCATTCCCAATATGTCTTGCTTTACTACTAATTTTTTTGCACTATGCGCTTCCGCACTTTTCCTGAAACGGAAAATTCCAAAAATTCGACAAATTTGCGGTTTTGGGTTCCTTATTGGATGAGGTGTCCTATCAAAGTGAGTGGAAGTCATCCAAATTCCCACTAATACTATTCGATTTTCACCATCGAGAGGGTTAAAAAATTAGGTTAAATTTTCAGCCAATTTAAAAATCATAAATTGCCCCTTAATCATAAATTATGTCGCGGCCAAGCAGGAGTATAGCGCGATTCCGTATATATCTATGTATGTAGTGTATCATACACCGAACTTTCAAAGGGCCATGATTGAATTGGTTGAATCGGATTAAATCAACTTAATCAAGCGCCGTTTGGGTATAAAGAGCGAATTTAATCAATTTTTCTTCGATCCGATCATTTTCTTATCGGCGATTCCTTTAAATGCGAAGGATTTGAAGCGAACGTACGCCTATTATTGAAAACGATGCTTTTTTCCACATGTCATCATTTTAAAATCCGTTCCGCTGCATTCCGGCACCTATTTATTGAACTTCCGTTGTTTAGCGTATTGATTGATGTGTCGATTATCCGTGCGAGACCATCCTCGTCGTTCCCGTTTTATTTATATATTATTTTTTGTTTTATTTACAACTAATTGTATGTTGTTATGTTGCTTAGTTAGATGATACTTACTCGCGCTGTCGAGTTGGCTGTGGTACAGCCCGAATCGACGCCGAGCCCGGTCTCTGACGCGTGTTTTCCCTAGCTGTTTTTGGTATGCCATTCAGATCGAGCGGCATTTCGTGGTAATTATTCCTATTCACTTTATTTGCTCCTCACTCATTCTACTCTAATCAGGCTCCACCGGCGGGTACGGGGACGCCGCCATTTCGACCGCGATCGCTGCGCTCGAGCGGTGGGAGCTGCGGCCGCTCCAACCAACGGTGAGTGGTCTAGTTAATCCATTATACGATGCAGCATAGTTAATCGCTCTGCGAAGAAACCATCATATAGCCACGACTAATTCGGTCAAACTCGATCTTTGATAACGTTTATTACTGCAGCTCGTTGTGATTAAACGATTATTTCTATCTCGCTGAGTCTTGTCACTTGCAGTCTGGCTGACGGCGCAGGGCGATGACCGAAGGTGGAGGAGAAGGACCATCAGAGGCGTTTTTCTTCATTGTTTGATGTTTATAAAACTAGAAAAACAAATACAATTGACGGTAAATATAATAGAACTAGGACACAGCTGTTTGATCGAAATTTATCCGATCCGTTTGGCCGAATATTGCTAATTTAACACATATCGCGATGATATTCATTTGATATTCACACTTATTTTCGGAGGCGACCAGTAAATGGGCTGTTTTTAGGATCGAGTTAGAGTAAATAATATGAGTCGTAGCACACCAAACTTTTAGGGCAGTCTATCGATGAAAGTGCGCGCATAGTTACCGTACACCTAATTTAGTTATGGTTAAGGTTAAAAATGTTTTAGCTAACTTTCAGTCAATAATTTTGAGTATGGACACACTTATTTATTATACAACAACCACATTACAGTACTATGATAGGATGTTGATCGATTAAGAGAAAAGAAAGTTTATTGATCTACAGCGGTTATTCAAATAAAAAAGACGAGCAAAATGGTGAATAACGATGAAACATCGATATAAGTATATTCCAGGACAAGCGGAGGTTCAAGAGCTGATCTGATGCGACCAACGTGATCAGCCTCTCCGATCGCCCGAGTTTACGGTAAATTAAATTAATATTTGAATTTTAAGGTGACGAAAACATTTTGAACATAGGAATAAGTTATTTAACACTCGTGGAATCGTTGCCTTGTGCATGTTGAGCGTAAATTTATTATTATTATTATCATCATAGGACCATGAAGCATATTTTTCAGTGGTTCTGGCGCCCTTTTGGTGCATCGTATCCTCGGGTATCTTAAAAAAAAATTATTTAAAATTTGTTTATTCGGTATTTCTTGGATAGGACTCTCCGATACCGTATCCCCGGCTAGGACAACACTGTGCACCCCTCAGTCACGGTCGCCTCGAGTTCTACATCATAAAAATGTCGTATCTATTTACTCGATTTCAGAAATCCGGGTTACGGTTGGCGAGGATACGGTACCTGCAAAACGGTGTGCCCATCAATGGTTCGAGTTCTTCGCCGTACTCAAACATTGTTCGTATTTTCGAAAACTGATTACGAGCTGGAGATACGGTATCGGACAAACGGAATACCTCTTAGGCAATTTCGCCTCGAGGTGTACCACTTACACAAATTCCGAGTCTATGTCCTCAATATAAGAAATCTGGGTTGCGGTGGAATGAATTACGGTAGTTTCGTTTCGTTGTATGGCCATGGTAGTTAAGTTACAGTAGTCGACTTTCGTTTACCGTCCTCGATTGCGAAAATTGTTTACCGGGAAGTGTTCGTTTTTCTATTCTGATCTTACTTACTCTTCTTCTTGCTCCCAATTAGAAAGTATCGAAAACGAGCATGAAAAACTCGAGGCACGGGTATACGGTAGATTGAGGCGAAAGGCGATACCGTATCTCCAGCTATCGTAATCAGTTCTACCGTAACCCGCAAATACGAACAAAAAATACAAAACGAGGTTTGTGTTTGACGAAGAACTCGAACCATTGATGGGCACACCTTTTTGCAGGTACCATATCCTAGCCAACCGTAGTCGATGTACCGTAACCCGGATTTCTGAAATCGAGTAAATAGATACGACATTTTTATGATGTAGAACTCGAGGCGACCGTGACTGAGGGGTGCACAGTGTTGTCCTAGCCGGGGATACGGTATCGGAGAGTCCTATCCAAGAAATACCGAATAAACAAATTTTAAATAATTTTTTTTAAGATACCCGAGGATACGATGCACCAAAAGGGCGCCAGAACCACTGAAAAATATGCTTCATGGTCCTATGATGATAATAATAATAATAAATTTACGCTCAAGATGCACAAGGCAACGATTCCACGAGTGTTAAATAACTTATTCCTATGTTCAAAATGTTTTCGTCACCTTAAAATTCAAATATTAATTTAATTTACCGTAAACTCGGGCGATCGGAGAGGCTGATCACGTTGGTCGCATCAGATCAGCTCTTGAACCTCCGCTTGTCCTGGAATATACTTATATCGATGTTTCTTCGTTATTCACCATTTTGCTCGTCTTTTTTATTTGAATAACCGCTGTAGATCAATAAACTTTCTTTTCTCTTAATCGATCAACATCCTATCATAGTACTGTAATGTGGTTGTTGTATAATAAATAAGTGTGTCCATACTCAAAATTATTGACTGAAAGTTAGCTAAAACATTTTTTTTCAAAGTCTGCGATACGATTCTAAAACTAAATTAGACTTTATATGACTGAGTTATGCACATAATACATATAATATCGACAAACATCTATTCAACACGGGAAGTCGATATTTCTTCAAGTATTTAGAGCAAAATCCTCACCTCCGAACGACCCTGTCGGTGACCTCAGACGCCACACGACGAGGAGGAGAACCTTAACGGTACCACAAAGTATCGGGAAGTTCGATTTAACCATAACTAAGTTAGGTGTACGGTAACTATGCGCGCACTTTCATCGATAGACTGCCCCAAACGTTTGCTGTGCTACGACTCATATTATTTACTCTAACTCGATCCTAAAAACAGCCCATTTACTGGTCGCCTCCGAAAATAAGTGTGAATATCAAATGAATATCATCGCGATATGTGTTAAATTAGCAATATTCGGCCAAACGGATCGGATAAATTTCGATCAAACAGCTGTGTCCTAGTTCTATTATATTTACCGTCAATTGTATTTGTTTTTCTAGTTTTATAAACATCAAACAATGAAGAAAAACGCCTCTGATGGTCCTTCTCCTCCACCTTCGGTCATCGCCCTGCGCCGTCAGCCAGACTGCAAGTGACAAGACTCAGCGAGATAGAAATAATCGTTTAATCACAACGAGCTGCAGTAATAAACGTTATCAAAGATCGAGTTTGACCGAATTAGTCGTGGCTATATGATGGTTTCTTCGCAGAGCGATTAACTATGCTGCATCGTATAATGGATTAACTAGACCACTCACCGTTGGTTGGAGCGGCCGCAGCTCCCACCGCTCGAGCGCAGCGATCGCGGTCGAAATGGCGGCGTCCCCGTACCCGCCGGTGGAGCCTGATTAGAGTAGAATGAGTGAGGAGCAAATAAAGTGAATAGGAATAATTACCACGAAATGCCGCTCGATCTGAATGGCATACCAAAAACAGCTAGGGAAAATACGCGTCAGAGACCGAGCTCGGCGTCGATTCGGGCTGTACCACAGCCAACTCGACAGCGCGAGTAAGTATCATCTAACTAAGCAACATAACAACATACAATTAGTTGTAAATAAAACAAAAAATAATATATAAATAAAACGGGAACGACGAGGATGGTCTCGCACGGATAATCGACACATCAATCAATACGCTAAACAACGGAAGTTCAAAAAATAGGTGCCGGAATGCAGCGGAACGGATTTTAAAATGATGACATGTGGAAAAAAGCATCGTTTTCAATAATAGGCGTACGTTCGCTTCAAATCCTTCGCATTTAAAGGAATCGCCGATAAGAAAATGATCGGATCGAAGAAAAATTGATTAAATTCGCTCTTTATACCCAAACGGCGCTTGATTAAGTTGATTTAATCCGATTCAATCAATTCAATCATGGCCCTTTGAAAGTTCGGTGTATGATAGGCTCCCTTCTTAGTCACAACCTTCTGCCATCGATCGGGCAGGCTCATGATTCCATTTCTCCAGAATGACTTGGTCTTCGAATCGATCCAAGCCTGGAAGGCCGAGTCGAGATCGGTCCGATTAGCGAACTTCTTTCCGCGACAGAAGTTAGCAAGAGATTGGAAACAGTGATAGTCACAGGGGCTGATATCGGGTGAATACGGTGGATGAGGCAGCCATTCCATATTCAGTTCGTCCAACTTTTTCTGGGTCAATTTCGCATGATGGGGTCTCGCGTTATCCATAAGGATCAGGATTTTTCCATCGCTTAGAAGACCAGAAGGGACCCTGATGGCGACCTCTTCCAGTTGAGTAGTGAAGACGTCAGCGTTGATGGTGGTTCCATTGGAGAGGATCTCCCAGTAGACGGGTCCCAACACGGAGAAGAAGAAACTCAGTAGTTCCTTGTTTTCGTGCAATTCCTTCTTCGGGACTGGCTGGGGATTCTCTCCGATGCCCAACCATTCCAATTTCCGCTCAGGGTTATCGTATGTGATCCACTTCTCGTCCATAGCGATGATCTTGCTGACCCATCGAAAGTTGGGTCTACGGTGGAGCAATTCTCGGCACACATCGACACGCTTTTTGATCTGAGCAGGGGTGAGGGAGTGGGGAATGACATGGGGGAGCTTCGGCTTCCTCTCATCCCGGTGGAGGATTCGTTGTACCGTGGATTTGGGAGTATGAGTCTCTATCTCCAACTCACGCACGCTCACTTTGGGTTTGGCCGCCACTGCACTGAGTACCAGGGATTGATTCTTGCTGTGAGGGTGTCCAGAACGGGGTTCGTCTTCGATACTATGGTCGCCAGAATTGAAACGCTGGTACCATCTAGATATAGCAGATCGATAGAGTCGGGGCAGAATCTCCTTTCGAAAGCACCAGTTCTTGATGGGCTGCCTTCGCCGTCTTTCCCGCAAGAAAATTGTGAAGCAAAACTGTGCGATGATCGAAAGAAGTGTCCATCGGGAGAAACGTTGTAGAAACTAGGAGACTACAGCACTCGACTTGTGCTAAGGCTTGAATGATTACGAAATGGATTGTTTACCAAATGTATTTCGCAATCATCGATATCGATCGATTGCGCAATCGTCGCAAACTAAAATAGGCCCGAGTCGCAAAACTTTGGGGACACCCTTATATATCAGAGACTATCTGATAGGCTCGAGATATTGCCGCACAAGGACACCTAGCCTATGCTGAAAATATGACCCTAGAGTAAACTTTGGGCGTAGAAACCGAAAATCGACCTTAGAAGTGCTGACTCTCAAACCCGGCTGAAATATGTTTCATCACATGTACTAAAGTGGAAAAAATGAAAATTCTTCCAACGCAAACTAGACCCCAAATTAGATAGTAATTCTTAAAGATCATCTCGTATGCATGGTTTTCACTGTTGAAAGTAAGATTATAACTGATCTGTGAAAAAAGTTATGAAATTTTGAAAGTTCAAAAAAATTTTCAAAGAAATAGTTTTCGCGGAGGGGGAATTTTGACATTCTCATTCGATTCCTCGTGGAAAGTTACACCGGGTACCATATTTTGGATTCGATCGATAGGGCTAATCTATTTTTAAATATTTTTTGAAAATCACATTCTTCTATTTTTGACGATTTTCGATAAAATTCAAGTTTCGAAAAAAGTCAGATATTTATCTCAAATGAGTCCTAGTTATCAGAAATCCATATTAGAATACTTATTATTAATTTTCATAGCGTTTACGTTTGAACTTACGTGCCATTTCTCAGTCAAATACGACATCGAACTCCATACTTGTGTGTTTAAGAGACCGGCTCGGTAAGAATTGAGCACTGCCGGGCATTGGCGCCAGGACTTTCAATTCGGCACATCATACTCTTACCATGGAAGTCTTTCAGCACCCTATTTACAAAAGTATTCGAATTTGTGCCCTGAGGCTCAAACCCGACTCGCATATGTCGCAGAAGTGTCGAGAAAAGTGATTTTTTCAACTTTTGAAGGATTGATTTTTCTTCGGCAATATTTTAAGCATGTCTAGTGTGCACCGAAGAACAACATAAATTATTTCTAAAGACTATTATTTCAAAACGCCTGTCTGTCTGTCCGTTTGTCTGTGTCCGTGTGTTCAACTTTGCCACTAAATAACTCGGGAACGAAGAAAGATTTCGACACACTCTCTTCACTATCTTATACATAACGACAAAAGTAAACTTGTCAATGATAAATATTTAATCAAAAACCATGGCCAAGTGGCTAAAGCGCTTGCTTTCAATTACGAGAGTCCCAAGTTCGAACCTCGCCGCGGGCAAACGTTTTGCCGCATTTTTCGTCAAAATCAAAATTTTCGATATTTTCGATAATGTGAGTGATGGGGATCACAGGAAAAGTGTTCTGCGGAGACGTGTCCTTAACCGAACCTGGAGCCGGCCACCGAGCTCCTCCTGGATCTAATCTGGAGTTGAAGTACATGATCTAGGATTTTGAAATTATTCTTCGGCAATATTTTAAGCATGACCGATAAACAACATGACATATTTTGGAGCAATTGGAAATATTTTATCCTAATCGATTTTGCCTCATTTTTGAAAATTATCCTCAAATATAGAGAGACCGCAAATAATTTCACGCTGCACATTGTAGCACATAATAATCTGTACATGATGGTGGATGCTATATTGCCTGCCATCATTTCGCATGAAACGAAAAATTCGATTTTACATTTCAAAAAATCATCCTGAAAAAAAAACTCGAATTCTAGAATGCCATCATCTTATAAAATCAAACTGCATTCAAAGTACCACATTTGCTGAAGAAGTATGAAATGTATTCATAAAGAATGAAAGAATTTTTTTTTGAAAATTCCGTGACCAATATCTAAAAAAAAATATTGTTCGCCTATCGTCAATCCCATAATGCCTCCGTTATCTTATCCTTGCATTTTTTTTAATGAACCGTTAGTGTCTTCAACCCGCTCATGCCTCAACCCCATGCCGTTAGCGCACCACGAAACGAAATTTTTTCCCATTTTGACAATCACCCGGGGTTCATAGATTTAAAAAAAAGTCTCGAAGTGTTGATGCGAAAATTCATAATTTGGCCAGCGGATGAATAATATATAATTTCGATTATTATCAAAATGCGGCAAAACGTTTGCCCGCGGCGGGGTTCGAACTTGGGACTCTCGGAATTGAAAGCAAGCGCTTGGCCACTTGGCCAGGGTTTTTGTTTAAATATTTTTCATTGACAAGTTTACTTTTGTATAAGATAGTGAAGAGAGTGTGTCGAAATCTTTCTCCATTCCCGAGTTATTTAGTGGCAAAGTTGAACACACGGGCATACAGATAAACGGACAGACAGACAGGCGACTGAAAAAATCTTTAGAAATAATTTATGTTGTTTATCGGTGCACACTAGGCATGCTTAAAATATTGCCGAAGATAAATTAATCCTAGCTCATGTACTTCAAAAGTTGAAAAAAATCACTTTTCTCGACACTTCTGCGACATATGCGAGCCGGGTTCGAGCCTCAGGGCACAAATTCGAATACTTTTGTAAATAGGGTGCAAAAAGACTTCCATGGTAAGAGTATGATGTGCCGAATTGAAAGTCCTGGCGCGAATACCCGGCAGTGCTCAATTCTTACCGAGCCGGTCTCTTAAAACACAAGTATGGAGTTCGATGTCGTATTTGACTGAGAAATGGCACGTCAGTTCAAACATAAATGCTATGAAAATTAATAATAATTATTCTAATATGAATTTCTGATAACTAGGACTCATTTGAGATATATATCTGACTTTTTTCGAAACTTGAATTTTATCGAAAATCGTCAAAATTAGAAGAATGTGATTTTCAAAAAAAATTTTAAAATAGATTAGCCTTATCGATCGAATCCAAAATTTGGTACCCGGTGCAACTTTCCACGAGGAATCGAATGAGAATGTTAAAATTCCCCCTCCGCGAAAATTAAATTTTTGAATTTTTTTTTGAACTTTCAAAATTTCATAACTTTTTTCAAGGATCAGTAATAATCTTACTTTCAACAGTGAAAATCATGTATACGAGATGTTCTTTAAGAATTACTATCTAATTTGGGATCTAGTTTGCATTGGAAGAATTTTCATTCTTCGACTTTAGTACATGTGATGAAACATATTTCAGCCGGGTTTGAGAGTCAGCACTTCTAAGGTCGATTTTCGGTTTCTACGCCCAAAGTTTACTCTAGGGTCATATTTTCAGCATAGGCTAGGTGTCCTTGTACGGCCACTGTTGACAGAAACTCGATCCTCTCAGATAGTCTCTGATATATATATATATATATATATATATATATATATATAAAACATCTACGCGTCTACGGAGAGGCGGCCATAAGCTCGACGGTAACAGAGCCGGAAGTTCGGGAATCACTCAGCCGACTCGCGCCGAAGGATATCTGCTCATATGAACCGACGAAGTCGTGTGGAGCGGCACCACAGAGACGATGGACCAACAAGATCGAGCTCTACGATGGATCAATACATCGCGGATCTCCACCTGCAGTATCGCAATCCGCTCGATCCTATCTGCATTAGAGACGGACTCTCACCAACGGGAACTGCCTTCTTCTGTGCCAAGAACCGCTGCATCGTCAACGCGACCTCATTCTGCACCCACGGCACCCACGAGACCGTCTACCTCAAGGGAGTCAAACACCGGGTTCTCATTAGAGCATGGGGAGGAGGATACGTCGATGTCTACCCATTCAAAACGCCGACTGCTACGAAGGCCAAGGGATCGGTGGAATGTTCAACTGGCGGAATTACGGTAAAAATGGAGGGATCGCCACGACTGTTGGAGGTCTGCAGCAGCAATCACTGCGAACGGACGGAGCAGCCACAGGAGTTCGAGGAAGTCGTGCTACCTCATACCATCACCGCCTCTTCTTACCATGCCCGCGTCGCCCTCTACAAGGAGTCGGACACGTTCAACACGGAGATCGACTGTCCCGCAGGAGCATTTTGCGAGCAGATCACATGCGTGATTTGTTGGGAGATGCTCGCAAACCTGCATTGTGCCCCTCGGATGCTGCTCGTCACCTTCGCCGTCATCCTCTGCTATCGCGGCTCATTGTTGTATTCTCTGCTCTGGAGCGCATCGGTTCATCAGCGGGGCCTGGAGGGGCATCATCGCAGTCATGAGATGGTGCTGGAGGAGAAGGCCAGGAAGACGAACCGTTCGCTAACCCATCGCCGAGACACCGAGAAGACCGAGACGTACCGCCGTGCGCAGTCTACAATGGACCATCTTCTTCGCTTGCCTACTCACTCAGTGCCGTGAAGCAAGTGCATGCGACCGGACGAGCACCGTAGTCGTCGCGCAGGAAGTGTGCACGAGAAAGGACGGAACGACTCGAGGAGACAGTCCTATGGCAGACAGTCCGTCGCCCCCCGAGAGAAGATCTGCCTTCAAGTGACGGACAATACGGCCCATGGCAACGGTGGAGATCGAAGTTCTGGAGATTCAACTCGAGTGCCAGCGGGAACTCCGCTTCTTCACCTATGCACACCACCCAGCCGTCGCATCTGTCAAGCTATGTCCGGGCATGGGATCATGCACTGGCACTAGATGTGGCGACGTCAAGCAAGAAGCCTGGCTTCCTGAGCTCATCCTGGAACAACCTACTGTACAGAAACGTGCGGTTGCTTGGGATATGGTTGTTTCTTCTGCTCGGCGGCGTGTATCTTCTATCGACCTCATGCCGTCATCAACGAGGAGCGACGATTCTAGCGACCCTTATAATCCGTCAGAAGTTCGCGAACTTTTCACGCATCTTTTCTTGCTCGTTTTAGGCTATTTTCTTTATAATTTGCGTTAGGTCATTAGAGGCGCATAAGAAACTACTAATGCCGAAGAATTTAACTTAAAATATAAACTAGGGAATTAGCCGCACCTCTTAGAAGGTCGCGGAATTCTGCGAGTTGTTTTCCGCGAGCTAGACAGTGACGATAGAGCACGCAAACAGAGAGAGTGCAGAAATACAACAACAACATTGCTTACTTTTCCCTCTCCTCGTTCCGCGTGCTCTCTCATCACTGTCTAGCTCGCGGAAAACAACTCGCAGAATTCCGCGACCTTCTAAGAGGTGCGGCTAATTCCCTAGTTTATATTTTTGGTTAATTTTTTCGGCATTAGTAGTTTCTTATGCGTCTGTAATGATCTAACATAAATTATAAGGAAAATAGCCTAAAACGAACAAGAAAAGATGCGTGAAAAGTTCACGAACTTCTAACGGATTATAAGGGTCGTAGGTCTTCACCTGCCCTTCCTGGAAACAGATCGTCAAGATGGCCGCTTCCGATGATATCAACGACGTTGGTTACCGATGGACAGACGATCGCGTTCGTCGACAGCATGGCCACTGTAGACTGTCTCCGATGGCAACTGCCGGAGGGAATGTTGCACCTGCACGACCTTCGACGAACTCGCCCACTGCAGCTGCACGGCTGGAAGTGTAGCGGAAGATCATCTGAAGAAGGCCGCACTTCCCCAGAGATGGCAGAATGAGTGGATCACCGTTGACAACGGAAGAGTCGCATTGAGAAGCTACGATTCTCTTCTGGAGCTGCAGGCAAGATTGCAGCAGTGGAGACTCAGCCCCGGTGGAGGACCTGTCGACCTGCCGGATGATGGAGATCAACGTGACCGGGTGTCACTCATGTCGTCGAGGAGCAACGGTTGACTACGGATGTCAATCAAACACGATTCACTCCCTCCACTGCGATGGAGGAATCCAGTTCAATGTGGAGTGCTCAATGGATCCACCGATTCGCACCACCTCTCCAGTCTTCGATCGGAGTCGTCTCAACGCCCACTGTGACTTCCGCTGTGGAGTCTCATCGGAGCCCTTTCGTCTCGTCGCCGATCTCAACCTATCGCTCTCTTATTACGAATATATTGTAGTAGTTATTGTATCTCTCATCATTATCTATTATCTGGACAATTCTCGCAAGCACACTAAGGCAGAATAAGTAGTATTTTCCTTTTTGTTGATTTTTCCGCTCCCCGGAGTGTCTCTATTCGGAGATTATCGATTATTTCTTCTTCTATGCTATTCCGTATCACCTTCTGTTTAGATTCTTTTCTAAGAGGAATGTGCCCCTCTTATCTTTTCTGTATCGATGTTGTAACAGTGATGAGAGATAAATCATTGTACCCACTGAACGCTCACGCCGACAAGACTGTTGCAAAAGTCTTGTCGCGTTTCGTGGTACGAACATGCGACGCCAAGCAGGCATGGCCTTGCACTCCTTCACCTTCGGCAGACAGTTTATCGACCGATTGCTGGGTGGCATAGATGGAGGTAGAAGTGGTGAGACTAGAGTTGGTAGGGACAGTGGGCTTGGGAGTGCGGGTCGCATTCGCGCCGGAGCCGCTCATTTTCCTGAATTTTTTTATGGATAGAATAGACGGGAATGACCTACCTCGTCAGGTGGGTTTCACAACCAACACCTTGGCGCCGGCTCCCCACTGGCCAGCTAGCAGATGACGAGGTAGTTGAGGCAGTTGAGGCAGTTGAAAGTCGACGAGAGGAGAGATGACGTGGCGACTAGGGAGAGAAACAGGAAACGACCGCTCACTAGACGACTAAACACTCGAATGAACTTGGAACTTGTTGGCGAACTTCTAGTTTTCACCCATCTTCAACACAGATTTACTAGTCAATTACAATATATTTCATGTTTATTTCTTCGGCGTTCTTACTTTTCCATCGTGCTTTATTGAACTAGTTAATGCAAAGTAATTAAGGTTAAAGGTGGTGTCCCACGAACTTTTGGTCAATTGAGTTCTCACTGTGGGGTCATGGCAATCGTTCTCCCGGTGAGAGCCCCGCAAACCGCATGTTCAGCCAATACGTTTGTACAGAGTTATGCGTGTTTGGCTCTGTGCCAAACTGACCCTGACGCGTAGGGATTCAAAAATGAGAGGGAGGGATAAGTGGGAAAGAGGAGAGAGAGAGCGCTCCATCAAGACACAGGAGAGCAGGAAATTCGTGAAACACCTTCTTTGAGTCAAAAACTGACAAATAAAGAAAAAAGAAAAGATGGTCAACTTCTAACAGATCATACAGCCCCCCGGGCTAAAAACTTTTACACCCGTCGGAAATATCTCGGCCGGGTATGAGCGGAATCCATTTTAAAGAAGGAATGTCGGGAAAACAGGAGATGGAATTTACGATATAAATCGCTGTACCATGTGAAAAATAATACAAATCCAAAATATGGAATGTCTATATTTTCTCCGTGCCGCGCACGCGTGTTATGGCGTAAAAAAAATAATACAAATCCAAATATGGAATACGCTCACGCCATGGCGTGAGCGATTAAGCAAATCTATCTGTCAATTTTTTTCTCTAGTGTCGACCGCTTTCACCCTCTCTGGGGGAAGAGGGAGGGGAGGGAGGAGTTGCACACTCGTTTATTTATCCTCATACACGCATTTGCCTAATCAGCGTGTTCTATATTAAAACATTATTAAAACAGCATGGGGGAATATTCACATTTGAATTTCCGCGCGCTCTCCTGATGATTTTCCAACATTTAGAGATGTGCCACGGCCTAGTTATCGATTTTTGTCGTTTTTTGCTTTAATTACCTTTCTTTTACGGCACTTGCATATTGGATTCCGTCGTAAGATCAGACCATAAAAATATGGATTCCCGGTAACTTTAATGAGCGCACCGAATTTTACAGGGGGTGAAGGAAAGAGGTAGATCAAAAATATATCTCTTTTTGGGAAGGGGTCAGCGAGAGAGGAGAGAAGGTGAGAGAGACTATGTACAGGAATTCTGCAAATCAGAGGATTCCCAATTTGATCTCGAAGAGGAATTGACGAGCCTTTCAAAAGAGAAAAACGCGTCGACACATTGATGGATGAGTGAAGTATTTTCATTTCTCTTTCTCTCTTCCTTCATTCATTCTTCAGCACCAGTTGTTTCCTCTTCCACTTGCATTCCTTTCTGCCATGAAGCTCTGGCTCATATGTAAGTTATTTTATATTACGTTGACGAATACAAAGATCCGCTGGTTACAGAATCAAGAATTGGTGTAGGAAACGGACGAAACTCTCAAATCGTTTTTCACTACTTTACTCGTACCAGACCTAAAAACACGGAAAATATTGTCAAGATGTGGTCAACTCTAGGACCAATTCACGATGGATTAGCCAGATTATCAATGATTATTGCCAAGGCTGTCTAGACAGCAGGGGCAGCCAGTTTTAGGCTTTTTTACATAGCTATTCTCAATACTTGAGAATAGCTAAGTATCTCCCGTCTCTCGCTCTATTGATTAGATCAGACGAGAGACATTATCTCATTGGTCGCCTCGCTCTTAATCACCCCTCTAGTATTCCGTGCATTCTTCAACATAACGCATTCCTCACGAAATCTGCGGGACGCTGGACCGTAATACTATAGTTTTTTTAACAAAATGGTTTCTGTGAAAACAATTTCAAGCCTTTTTAAAGGATTTTACGATATTTCTTTCTTAAAAATAACTTAAATATGTATTTTTTTTATATTTTCAGTAAAAAAACGATTAATTATTTTAAGATTATTGCGCGTTTTTGAAGGAACACATTTTCTCAAAATTATAATTTTACAATATTTTTTCGAGGTGAGCGAATATCCTGTTATCACATATAGTGCGGGTTTTTCTCCAACGGAGCCGGCGTCCCGCACAGTATCATGGCCAATGCATTGAAGGAAATACACTCCATGCACGCATGGTGTTCCCGTGGTGTGCCTTTCTACCGTATGCGCGAAAGAGTGCAATGACAGTCTCCCCAAAAATCAGCAAGAGAAGTTGCATGGGGTGGGGGTCGAACCCCCGTCCCCTAGATTAACACTGTAGAAACTTACCTCTCAGCCAAGTGGGCCGATACGACACTGGCCAACTTGGCTCGCCCCATTCTTGCGGAATCGCCGTTCAGTCACGGCAGGCAAAAACCCGACTGAAGTTCAAAATCCGTGGCAAAAAAACGACGACCGGCGCGCAGTCGCGGCAAATTCAAACAGCATGTTTGAACCTGATATTTGAATGCCTGATATTTGAATTTGACGGAACCCGCGGGAAAATGCCTGATATTTCGATAGAATTTAAATTCACAGTATGATGTGCAACTAGCAAATCATACTGTGCTTTTTTTGAATTTGGGTTGACGCACAGCGAATTTTTGTTGCCTGAGGAACAAGCATAATCTAAGTCCCGCCCACTTTTCGATGGACAACTCGTACATTTTCTCGCCTCGATTTTCACCCTCGGGTCGGGTTTCTGCCCGCCGTGGTTCAGTGGATTCCTCTAGATACTGATACTGAAGGAGTAATAGCTACAGTACGCTAAAATTCCGTGCGGGAGAAAATTCTCAGTGCGGGAAAGTAGTTCAAATGAATGGGCGGAGTTTTTGTACTATATATTTCTCAAATGCTGCTTTTATTGCACTCCCGTGAGACTGTGCCCGCATATCGAAAATAGTGCCTAATTGCTCATTTTTCGTCAAATCGTTACCTTTCTTTTTCTAATATGTGCCAAATAATTCGTATATTGCACTTTTCACAATTTCGGCACGCCGGAATAGTGAATAGCCTATTTTTTTAAAAGATATTTCCTCTTGGATCACAGTTAGCCTGCAGTAGTACATGATGACTAATTAGCCTGCAGTAGTACATGATGACTACAAGCGGACTAATTAATTCACTTTATTTTCTATTTTTAGTTTGATTTCTTTTTAAACAGTTTATTTTTATAAATAATTGCCTTTTTATATTTAAAATTAATTTAATTTATTCTTCTAACGATTACATTTTTCTACATTTTGTTCAAATCTGCGGGACGCCGTGAAATGAAAGGAACATCCCGATTTTAGCGGGTCGCCCTTGTCGTAACGAAAATGGGGCGCAGGTATGGCCACGGAGCCACGAAGTTTTGTCATGGAGCAAGCTACCGTGCTCCCCCTGGACCGAACCTGAAGCAGGCTACCGAGCTCCCCCTAGACCGAACCTGCACCCAGAACTATGCATAGAGCGTAGTGTACGCATAGAGCGTAGTGTATTTAACCTCAATACATCCCGGCTAGTTAATTAGCAAAACTAATTAAAAGTTTTAATTTTCACTTCATTGAATAGATGCTCGTCGAGACAACCCGAAAAATATGCTGAACTGCGCATTTCGTTTGGTGACCAGGGCTGGGATTATTTGATTTTGATTTTTTAAAACAATTCAAAAAATTAAAATCAACATTATGTTTTTATTTTTTTACAATTTAAAAAAAATATATATTTTACGAAAATAGTGGTCATTGTGCCGAAATGAATACGAAATACGTAACATTTAGCACCTAGTTTGAAATAGTTATTCGAATTGACCAATTCGGATGATAGATGTGTGATATGCCTATGAAGATCCTGTTCGAGAGTATCACTCATAGATTATTTTTTGCAATTCATACGTGTCACGGCGTTTTGGCGGGAACAATTTTGAACGGCTCTCGTAATTTCCCTTCGAGAGAATAAGGGGATTTGCAAAATGCCAGTACACAGGCTCTCTCACTTTCTCTCCTCTCTCGCTGACCCCTTCCCATGACTCTATTGATCTACCTCTCTCCTACACCCCCTGTAAAATGCCGTGCGTGTTAAAACTTTTATTTAATTATTATATTTTTTTAAAAAATTTTCAAATATCCCAGCCCTGTTGGTGACTGGATGTTTCACGACCTAAAGAAATTGCGTTCACTTTTCCTCTATAGCGTTGTGGGTAAAGCATTTTCTTTGCATTTTGCAAGTCATGAATTCAAGCCCAAACTTTGAAGATCTGTTTTGCTGATTTTTAGCGATGCCATTTTGGCGAATTATGCGCTCAGCATATCATTCGATTTGTCTCGACGAGTTCTCGACTTAGCAGTGAAAATTAAAAGTTTTAATTATTATGATTAATTAGTTTTGATAATAGCGTGGGCCCAATTGTACAAGGTTATTCTCCATGTCATTCTGCACAGATGTTTTGTTGGGTAATTTCCTGGATTTCCATTTTGAAGTGAGGTACAGAGCTCCAAAGAAGCACTTCTTTTCACTCCCGCCAACTTTGACGTTGTACGACCTTGAGGACGATACTGCCGGGATGCTTACCTGCGCTGCGGATGAGACGCGGTTTTAAAACAATATTTTCAAAATCAGTATCTTCCGTTCCAAAGCAACGATATCAGCTTTCCCGGCGCACCAGACATAATTAAACCAAAGAGAAGCCGGAGCTGCATATCTACTGTAAATGCAGAATGAGCCAAGGAAAACTCGAGAAAACTGTCGAAACGAAAATGTCTCACCTAACTAACAGTCGTAGCCCCACCGAACTCATGTCTCAACGATGCGGCAAGAATAGGATGATCACACCACGGCAGGCGGAACTGATAAACTTGTCTGATACTCGTTGAACTGGTGATATTTGAAAATCTGGAAACACTATCGTGATTCTGCATCCCTCATTACCCCAAAGGCACAACATTTGCAATTTTATGAACAATTTTCAATTTTACGTGGTAGTCCCTAGGCCTAATCTCCATATTTGAGCGAAATTTTCAGTTATCGTCCGTGATGTTCTGCATCTCAATTAGATCAAAACTCAAGTAACAAAATGGCGTAGTAATAATATATAATGGTGTCAGTATGGCTCGTTCCCTGTCTCGTCTTCGCTTCCCTCCGACCTGTGGGTAATGTAGCTATCGTTGCTCGATCGACTTCTCTTCTGCATACTCCTTCTACTCCAGCATACATTCTGGGATCTTATCTATCGTATGTCACATCTACATTTAATAGAAGTGCTCGATAAGACTCGGCAATATTCGATCATGTTCGAAATTGCGAACTTAGAGACCATACTGTAGTGGTATGAGGGCCCAGGTCCTAGAATACACCAAACACTTCTTATTTCCTATTTCTGACCTTAGGGCAGGAAAAAAGACGCGACTGTGTCGAAAAACCAACATTTTTTTCAAATTGAAAAGATACAACCTACATATGTATTATTATATTATATACAAATCAATTGCGTTATGTCAAGCATATTTATCAGACACTTTCTGAGACAGGATCGAAAAAGGTCCGTACTAGCGAATAATACGCCCATGCTGAAAAGATGGCCTAAGGGTAAACTTCATGCGTAGAGTCCGAAACTCGAACTTAAAATGAGCTCCGCTCTAACCCGGCTGAGATATGTTTCAATATGTATGAAAAAGTCAAATTTTCAATTTTTGTCATGAAAACCGGAAACCCTTACATAGCTATATTTTCGGAATGCTGACGCCGAGAGGATCATTTTTCATGTGGAAAGTTTTCTGATAGCTCATATCTGTAAAAAGTTACGGTAAGTTAAAACATCCAAACTTAAAAAAATTTTTTCCAAATATGCTACATATTTTATTACATTTTCGGAATCAAAATAAAAAAATACCCGACGCATATTTTTAGCCATAACAATTTCTTTCTTGAAGCTGATCGTTTGGACAAAAGTTAACCCAGATGTTGGTGCTTACTAGTATGAATCATAGTATCCAGGTAAACAGGGTTGTCCATAAAAGTGATAAATGAGTTTAAAACCGAACAAAAATATAATGAAGAATTCATTTTTTTTCATAATTTCGATGCATATTTTGGTAAGAACAACGCTCGCATTCCATCTCAAAAGCAGTAAATATACAATATATCATTAAAATAATGTATTAAATGTGTAAACTTGGTATTGTGAGAAAACATTTTTGAAAAAAATACAAATTTTAAAAAAAAATTAAAAATTTCGAAATTCGTAATTTAAATAAAAAATAATTTCCCTTCATTGCGTTAACCAAATCATCCTAAGAATACTTTATTGTTCATCTAGATATCTAAAAACACACGTTTGGCATCATTAACAGTTACATTCAGCCGTGGGATTAATTGGGGTCGCTGTACACCTCGCTATTCTAGCAAGAGAGCGCGGGGAAACGAGAGAGCGCAGATAGTAGAGAGAACAGCGAGCTCCCTCGAGTGAGGGAAGGGAGCTCGCTCGAGACGAGAGACAACCGTTAGGTCAGAGAGGTTAGAGAAGCAGAGACATTGGCTATGGTGCTCGCTGTTCTCGATCGAACCTCGCTATACAGAGAGATTTAGATGGAATTTCGACTCCGTTCTTTCTATAATTTTTTGTGCGGGTAACGGTAAGTCTTCCGGAACCCTCCAATACCGAATTGGGCAATTTTTAATTAATTTTGTCATCATGTTTAAATAGATAGGGTTCACAAAATTACTGGCACATGGTCCAAATAGTTATTTGGGATTAGAGCTACCGTAACCAACACAAAAAAATTGTAGAAAGAACGGAGTCGAAATTCCATCAAATTGTCCCTTTACAGCGAGGTTCGATCGAGAACAGCGAGCACCATAGCCAATGTCTCTGCTTCTCTAACCTCTCTGACCTAACGGTTGTCTCTCTTCTCGAGCGAGCTCCCTTCCCTCACTCGAGGGAGCTCGCTGTTCTCTCTACTGTCTACGCAGTCTCGTTTCCCCGCGCTCTCTTGCTAGAACAGCGAGGTGTACAGCGACCCCAATTAATCCCATGGCAGCTTGTTTCATTAATCATGTAGCGTGCAACGTAAAACACATTATAAAGTTCTCGTCTACTGTTAATGACGCCTAACGTGTGTTTTTCGATATCTAGATAAATAATAAAGTATTTGCAGGATTATTTGGTCAACACAATTCAGAGAAATTATTTTTTAGTTAAAGTACGAATTTCGAAATTTTTATTTTTAAAATTTTTTTTTACAAAAATATTTTCTCAGAATACTTTTATTTCTCAGTTTACATATTTCATATATTGTTTTTTTGATATCTTGTATATTTACTAATTTGAGATGAAATGCGAGCGTTGTTGTTACCAAAATATGCATCGAAATTATGAAAAAAAATTTATTCTTAATATATTTTTGTTCGATTTTAAACTCATTTATCGCTTTTATGGACAACCCTGTTTACCTGGATACTGTTTATATCTTCCGCGTGAGTTTGATAGAGCACTATTATAGAAAAGGAATTGGTCGTAAAGATGAAATTATCATCAATTCATACTAGTAAGTACCAACATCTGGGTTAACTTTTGTCCAAACGACCAGCTTCAAGAAAGAAATTGATTTAGCTAAAAATATGAGTAGGTAGTTTTTAATGCTGATTCCGAAAGTGCAATAAAATATGTAGCATATTTGAAAAAAATTTTTTTTTTAAAGTTTGAATGTTTTAATTTACCGTAACTTTTTGCAGATATGAGCTATCAGAAAACTTTGAACATGAAAAATGATCCTCTCGGCGTCAGCATTCCGAAAATATAGCTATGTAAGGGTTTCCGGTTTTCATGACAAAAATTGAAAATTTGACTTTTTCATACATATTGAAACATATCTCAGCCGGGTTAGAGCGGAGCTCATTTTAAGTTCGAGTTTCGGACTCTACGCATGAAGTTTACCCTTAGGCCAACTTTTCAGCATGGGCGTATTATTGGTTAGTACGGACCCTTCAGCCAGAATCTCAATCCTGTCAGAAAGTGTCTGTTGTATACAGTACTCGCCAACAAATCTCAAAATGTCATAACTTCTTTTAAAATGCTGATAGAAAATGCGATTTGGAGAATTTAGCAGATTCTTTTCACATTTTCACCATGATCGTTCTTCAACTTGTCATTTTTTTACATTCATTTGCTGAGATACGGCCGCTAAAACTTTCATTCTCACATACATTAGAGCAAAACAGTAAACGGTGAAAGTATATCCATTCTTTTCTTCTATACGCTACACTATACGAGCCATTTTTTGCTTTGCGGATAACGCAAGTCGCACTGTTCCTTTGAAATTAACGGGAAATCGTTTCCTCTCGTTTAAGGAAGGAGTACCACGAAATCAAGGGCGCCTGATTTTAATTAGCCAATACAGTATACCGGAACACGAAAATGGAGCGGGCACACTCGGAATAGGAGCAATTTCTAATAGTTCCTTTACGAAAACTTTTACATTTTTGATGAAAGCCGACATTATCCACAGGGGGAACAATATTATACTGTTTGCAACTTCATTTTACGTCGATTGCATGTATTCTCACGTGTCCTAACACGCGTTGCCTGTTTATTATTTGTTCTTTCGTAGTCATTTGAGCGACAATATATCGATTTATAGAGTACGGTAGATTTTTGGATGCGTTGCAATGTAATCGGGTGAGCGTCCCTCACAGCACTGCGTTGGCAGTCTATGTGGCCAAAACTCGTGGGATGCTTACTTTACGTAGTCCTGCACGTCCCAAATTTTGCAAAAAACTACGAGGGTGTGGTAGTGCACCTTCAAGCAAAATTTGACTGCAATCGGTTGTTTTTTTTCGACATTTTGAGCGTGGTTTCGCTCTCTGGGGTGGAGAAGTGAGATTGAATTTGTTCCACTCATTATTAAGCTCCGCCCACTCCGACTTTCGATGTTTTTGAACTGCAGGAAGCGTGAATAAATTTGCATGAAGGTGCTCCACCACACCCTCATAGATTCTGCATTAACTATAATGATGTAATCTCCAATGGATTTGCTATTTAATGCGCCAAACCGCAGGTCTCTATCTAAATATTAAAAGAAGTTTTGATGATTTGTAATTTGCTGCAATACTATTGGCGGGTACTGTACGTCTTTGGCAAAAACTGAAGAAAAAAAGTTTCGTTTTTTTTTCGAAAAAAACCTAATTTTTTATTCAGAAAATGGGTTTCTAATTATGCTGAGATACGATGTAAACGGTTTTTACAGCGTCTGAGGATCACTGACATAACGCAATTGATTATATTTTTCAATTTGAGCATTTTTTTTTTATTTTTCCACTATGTTCGACTTAAGGAAGGCCTCCCACGAATGTTTGGTCACATAGACTGCCAACGCGGTGTTGTTGGGGGACGTTCACGAGAGCACATTGCAATGTATCTGAAATTCTGCCGTAGTTGTAAACGGAACTGGGCCTCCCAGAGAAGTGATTTTTATAGAGAGCCGCATTTTTTTAAAAATAGTAATGAATTTTGATACATCTCGTTTTTGGCTTAAATGGCCCGGTACTATTTTTAGCCGCTAAACACAGTAGTGCCGGTTCAAACCAGGCAATATAATAAATAAACTTTGAAAATTCACAACGATTTTCAAAAAAATCGTAAAAAAAATTCTGTTTTAGCATTAAGTGCAGAAAAATATTCTATTTCACATAAAATCTTTTTCCAGTACACGGTCCTTTTAAAGAGAGATATTATCGATCAAATAGAAAATCCATGGGCCACGTTCGAACAGGATCGAATATGGTAGAGTCTTACCGAGCACGTCTATTTAAAATGTTACTATGGATAACTTTATATCTTTAAAATCTGCCATGATGCCTGCTAAACCACAAATTCTCATTTCCTCTCAGATGTGGTGCTGAAAAGTTGGGAGAAACAGTCTCTATCGTGGGTGGTCAATTCACGAAAGAGGGTACAACGCGAACTCCCTTCGACGCCAAAGTTATAGGAAACAGAGCCGTACTTGAGATCGGAAAAGTGAGTGATCAGCCTATTAGGGAGAAAGTGATCTGTACTCGAGCCCGGATTTATGATGGGCAGAGAGCACAACTACTGACCTATGCAAATAGTGCATTCGGCGGCAACATCGAAGTCCGCTTCCATCTTTCTCTTTCGGGAAACTGAGTCGTGATACAATCGCAAACCCAGTTATTTATCGAACTGTTAATACTAGGGTTCCTTTGTTGTAAATTATTCCGGAATTCCAAAAAGAGTGAAAATTTGTCGTCATTGTTTCTATTACCTCCAATATGTCGCGGTATGAGGACAGTGGAATTCCATTTCTTATAGGAACTCCAATAAGGAAAAGCCCTTTTTGGAGCTACAATCTTTCATTCGTTCATTCATTCATTTATTGTTTATTCCGTCAGAGTATCGCATACAAGAAAATAAACCTGTGAATGGGGGCAAGAAACGGAAGTCCGTCGACGTATCGTACATGTCAGAGAAATCGGAACAAGTACCGATCAGTACCGTAGAATTGGCTGCAATTGAAACATTGCGAATACAGGGTTCTAAATTTTGGTTTTATGCGCATTCGATTTCCCTTCCCCTGATTTGCCGGAAACGGCTGATTTTTATACAGATTTCGCTTACAGTGTTTGTAAATTTGTTAAAGATGTCCTATGTACTTATTCTATGTTTCGTTTTAATTATTTATCAGATGCTTTTGATAAAACAAAACTAAAATTGAGGCTCCGATAGCAAAAAGCGATTTTTTTCCGTATTTTCCGAATTTTTTCGCAATGTTTCAATTGTAGCCAATTGTACGGTACTGCTCGGTACTTGTTCCGATTTCTCTAGCATGTACGATACTAGGAAACCAGTAGGAAAATGCACAAAGACGCAAACACACACACTCCTTGTTGTTGACAAACAAGGAGCGTAAACAAGGATTGTGTGTGTTTTTGTCTTTGTGCATTTTCCTAGTGGTTTCCTAGTAGGATCCTAGTGGAATCCTAGTGGAATCCCACTCTTTCTTTTCCTAGTAGGTAGAATCTTAGTAGGATTTCTGAACCGGAGTAGATAAGTCTTACTCTAGCATCTCCATGAAATATTGTTCGATTCTGTCGCCACCCCCGAGCTCGAAACGAGTCTCCCTCAATGCGCATAGAGGTTGCTCTCATTTTCTCTGCTTCTCTCGTTTCCGCGCACTCTCTCGCCACCCCGCACCCTCGAGCTCGGGGGAGGAGTGGTAGGTCACTGTCTGCCTCTCTCGTTTCCCCGCACTATTTTCGTCTCTCTGCCTCCCCCACCTCCTAATACTCTTAATAATTTAATACGGCGGCAGGTGTTTGAGGGTCCATTTCGCTAGATCCTTCCTAAAGAGATCGGTGGAGGGGGGCGAGTAGGGGTTAGAGATTGGATAACGGGGGCTGGGGGAGATAGATCACACAGGTTACGGTGCTTGAGGAACAATTGGGCGAATGGGGAATCGAGGGAAAGTGAGAAGAATCCGAGGTTGCCCTCTCCTGCCTGGTCCGTCTTGGAACGCCGCACGCGTAGATACTTGATACCTTGGATTGGTCTGTCCACCGGAGGCCGACGAGCTCCGACCCACGTAGAAGCCAGCCAAAAGCGAGTGCTGCTCCCGTTGCGGTTCGGATCTCCCCGAATGAGACAACTTCTGAAGTGCTCTTTGTGCCAGCGTTGTGACGTCGCACCTGCATACAATAATCGATATTTCCCCGACTACCGTAACCCTATTTTGTGCGAGGTTGAGTTATAAGCTTTGGATTACACCTGGAGATGGATGAAGTGTGAGAGACTGGGACCGATCGGGATGAGGATCTGAGGCACGCCCGGATAACTTCCTGCGCTGAGCTTGGGAGGGGTCCCCCGAAGTAGAAATAGGCCGCCGATAGTCTTGAAAGACAGAGATCTTCTCTGCTCTGCTGCACGTAACGCGCTCACGATGATCGCTTCTGGCGCCTCGGGGTCCAATCCCAGGCGGACTCCTTCTTCTCTCAATCTACTCATTGCGGATTCGTAATTCTTCGTGGTGCTATCAGCGATCGGCGACTATTCGATCAAATATCGGTACAAGGCCCTCCTCTCCCACTGCCTGGAGAGACCGAGACGTGTCAGACAGAAATCGAGCTCGCTCTCCTGAATCAATATGGGTGCCACAATGGATGATTACTGAACTTTCCTTGTTTCTCTCGGGGTCGCTACGAGGGGGGAAGGGTCCTAACCAAACGAGAAACCTAGAATGGAGAAAATAGGAAAAATGTTTTCGAAATTTCAAAAATTTCCGCAATTTGTGGGATGTGGTGTAACACCACGGCGCCAATTCAAACATTGTGTTTTATGTACTGTTCCCTCCGATAAAACTTTCGTTTGAATTTGTCTTTTTTAGTTGAATTTGAATTTTTTAGGGAAAAGGATTTATTGCTGATCAGAAAGGGGTAAAGTAGGAGTGGGTTTACAATTGGATAAGAAGGAAGGCGAAAGGGGAAGAGAGGGATTCGTGAGAGGGACTCCTTCTCGCCAGATTTGGGGCTGTTTCCTTGCGTCGACACGAGCCGAATTGGGATCGTGTACTTTCGAGACGAAGCTTGTATCTCCTCGCTTTCTTGGGCTGACAGAGGAACCTTTCGTCCCTTCTTTGAGCACGAGGCGACCACATGAGACACGAAACGTAGGTGGAACGGGGCGGCTTGGCCTAGAACGAGATGGAAGCTAGATAGGTGGCCCAGTGTGATCATTCTATCGTGAATTGAGGGGCATGGTCATCTAGCAAATTGGTCAATTTCTCCCTTGCGTTTTTTGGTTTTCTTGGGAGAGGGGTTAACATGGCCATGCGCCAAATCGATCGAGTATCCGAGCCAAGTGCCGTTTCTGACTAGGTTCTTTAGAGGCCTGCCCTCTGCAGGTCGAGTCCGGATACTCTCGCTGCTCTTTCACACTCGTCTTTCGTGCTTCCCACTATTAAACCGTCATCTAGGTTCATGAATATCGGTATCCGTTCTGACCTCCACTTTTTTACGAGTGGTCTGAGACATTTCGTGAATGCGAAAGGGGCGGGGGATAGCCCGAAGGGGAGTGCTGCGAAATTGTAGTAGTGTTCTTTCCATTGGAATTTTTCTTAGTTTCTCACCGTTAGAAGCTACTGATAATGGCGACAACACGCGAGGTGTCGTTGGAGAGATTATGACAGAATTGGTATTGCACAGTCGTTGAATTTCATTTGTCACGGAGGAAGAATGGATAGAAGCGGATCGATTATTGACTAAATATGGAATTATTACTGAGTCGAGATCTTTAATCGGATTTAAGATATAGCTAGCACCCACAGCTTCATAAACTACTTTTGTTCTGGCATACCTTCGAAATGACTCCTATCACCCGAGTTCTCTCTCTCTCTCTCTCTCTGCGTCTCTGCCCGGCATGTTGGAACACAGAACGAGAGAGCGTTGCGTCTCTGGAGGGTTGCAGGGACGCAGAGAGTGTCTATTGTCTGTCGCTCTCGCCGGGTGCGGGGGAGGAGAGAGGGCGAAACTTTTCTTGGCATTTTTCCACCTTTAGCAAACTTTCAGGACAGCAGTTTTTCATTGATATAGCAGGCAACCTTACAGTATTTTTTAATTGTTGTATCAGGGACTTCGGGGTCCCGATTTTATTTATAATTCGTGGGTTGCCTTCTTTAAGATAACAGGGGAAATCGAGAGAGTGTCATCAGAGATAGAGACAGTCGGGAAAGGTAGGGTAGAGAGAGCAGAGATAAGAGGGGGAATGTGGCCGAAGAAGCATCTAGAAGTGATGTGGGCGATAGATAGTTGATAGAGAAAGGGTAATAATAGACAATAATCAAGCAACAAGGTGAGCTACTTTAAATTACAACAAAAATACAATCCAGGAAAATAGGGCGTTGTAGATCAACCCTCCTTCTCGGGTCGTAACCCACGACATGTCGTTAGATAATTTGAAATAATTTTCTAAACGATATTTCAAATTTCGGGCAGGGCATTCTACAGGAGTGAGGAAGGGAGATAGATGAATGAGAGAGTGTCTCTCCTCAGACGTGCACAAAGAGGCTTTGCTCAAGCTCGATAGATGATCGGACTAATTTGAGTTAATGAATAAATACTCCGTGTACACGAGGGTTAGGATTTTTCGTTTTCCGTTTTTTCCCGGATTTTTCGAACTTTTTCGTAAAATTTTTTTTATATTCCGTTTTTCAGAAAATATCTCGGAAAATTTCCGAATTTTTCATGACTTTTTAATCCTCAAAACAGCTTAAAAATAATCAATAAAAACTTAATATTTTTAATTTACCGTTACGACATGATTTTGGACGAAGTGAGCATAAGATTCCAGGAGGTAGAGAGATGTTCTCTGCTGTAAAAAATATTCTCTCTCTCAACCGGTCTTCCCTCCCCATGAAATCCTTGAGCGGCTACTTATTTGCAAGACTAATATCAAAGAATTCTGAATCTAAGGGTTCTTACCATCATCTATCATTGTTATTACGTCTCATATTTGTTTATTGTTGGAAGATAAGAATTGTTATTTCTAAAAAAAGGAAAACGCAGTTTTCAGAAAATTTTCCGAGCACAGTTACTATAACATAGTAAGTACCCTCAAAACGGACGCAAGTGAACTTTTTCGGCGAAAGTCGCCGCTTTTCGGTGGCCGTTCAACTCTCATCACGAAGTCTGGATTGTCCTACAAAATGAGTAAAACGTTTTACCTATTCGATGATGGTTTTTATTGGACTTTGGCACTTGGAGTAGGCCGGGGGGAATGAAGAACATCAAAATGAGTTGCGGGACGAGCGCCATTTTTGAGGAATCCGTTTTTCGGATATTCTGTCAAACGCAATGCATATAACACTTCCTAACTTTAATTGTTGCTTGCTGGAAAACTATGTATTATTAGGGAGAAATTAAAAACCCTGTCGCCCAATAACAGGGGATGAAAGTTGTGAAAATACTTTTGGGACACCCTGTAATAGGGAGGAAAGGAAAACCGGCTGAAACAAAAAGTGATGTGCACAGAAACACAACCGCACCTCGAGTCATACACAATACAGCGCGTTTTATTTTATGTACTTTCCAATCAATAATTTTCTTAGTTTTCGAAAAGCTTATCTGGAAATCTGCTCACTTTTTTCGTACTAAAAAATTCGTACGATTTGGTTGAAAAACAACGATTTGGCAGGGTCGGAGTTTTTTTTAGGGAAAATCCCCGAAAATCCCCGACGCGGTTCACTTTCGTCCGTTTTGAGGGTAGCGCTGCTTTCAGTCTTCTAGATGAAGTAGCTCTGCTTTCCGCCAGAAGTATATAAATAATATGTTACCTTTAACACGAGGTTTGCATGTTGGCATTTCGCCACAAGTAGCAGGGCGAACCCGGGTTCTCACACAGAAACATTCAAAATATATGGAGCCAAAACGCTGTGCTATGCTCTCTGAGTTGGGGCAGACAACACTACATAACAAAAAAAAATATTAAAAAATAAAAAAGGGTCGATAAATAAATGTCAAAAGCACTTTCAGCCAAAAAAACTGAAGTGGTGTACTGTAGTTTCTGCTGTTTCTCCATTTGCGGTGTCGCATACCTTTCGGCAGATCCCGTTGCGCAGCCCGTTAGTGAGCGCGGTGCGCGGGTCGCACACCGGTTCTCTAAAAGGTTGAACATCGGGCTCTATCAAATACGGAATCTTGCGTTTCAGAGTTATTATTTAGTTTGTCTTTGTAGGCTCCACTACGCTCTGCCGGCCGATATCAATGTGAAGTGATGACGTCAAACGACGAATTGGTGACTGGGAACCTCGTCGTATATCGTATACTACCTACACTTTTAACATCTCGCTATCCATACTTCCTATTCAGTTTCTCCAGTGCTTGAATTAGATCACGAGGTAGATCAGGAGATCACATCTCAACCACATACTGTACTTCTCAAGCATCGAAATATCAAGGTTTGTTAACACGCGTTCTCCGTAACAGTGCAGTGCCCGTGACGGAGGGATTGCACAGGGACTCAAAATGGTCGTAGGAAGTTCATACATGGTGGTTAGATTCTCTAGGGGTGGGATACACTTCATTCAAAAAAATGACCCCAATTACCGATTTTTGACCTACCAAAATCGAAAATTTCATCTTCATTTTTCACCCTCGTGTTACATAAGATTCGATAGAGCATCAAAAGTTATGTCGGAATTTATGTTTTCATGAAGATTGCAAAAATCATGTTCGATAAATAGTAAATAAATCGGTATTTCTTCAAATTTAGCATTTATCATGATTTTCCCCTCCACCTTCCCATGATTTCCGGGTCCTGAAAATTTGGCCCATAGTGTAAAAATGGATGTAGAATCTAGAAAAAAAAATATGAGAATGTGTTTCTACAATCCCTGCACAGCGATATTATGGAAATACTAGCACCCGATAATTCAAAAAAGTCGGCAAAGGTTCGATTCCGCCTGCCCACATTAAATTTTTGCCATCTTTTTTTACTCATGAAAACACAATTTCTTCATTGTTTATTCACTTTAAACTAATTTCCAATGCGTTTAAGTTCGATAACGACTCGTTCTAAAATCATACGCCCATATTCACCTTGTTCTTTTTATCATTCTCACACGTCTACTTGCAGTAGGGCCAATATTATATGACATTCATCTATTTCGCATATATCTCTCTTCAAGCTCAACCAATCTTTCTAAAATTTTAGTAGGATCAATTATTCGGGATTCTCCACGATTACATCTAATTTCAATGGTGAGCTTGACTGAACAACCACTTGCTGAGAAGTCGTTTTGTTGCTGCAAATAAACTTTTCAACTTTTGCTATCTGATCAATTCGGAGAAAACAAGATACACTCGACACTGTTTGCCTATCCTAAAAAAACAGCTCTTGTGCTATCGAATTCAATTTTTAAATAATACTTTAGTTATCGCACAAACTGTGTTGCACGTGCTGCAGTTGCCACACTTCTGAGATACATCTTTCATTAAAGGAGGAGGAACACGAAAAATAGAATATCGATTTGTTGGCATCGCTTTCTCGCTTTCTCATGTGAACGATAATAGAAATCCAAAATTAGAGATCTCTATCTTTCCTCTGAACCAAGATACGCGCGCGAAAAGAAACTACAATAACTAAGGGACAATCAGGGTCAAGATCTGATTACGGTAGAGGGAGCGGTCTCTCACGTGCGTGAGTAAGCAAATCTCTCGATCAACTTTTACTCTCCTCTCGAGTTTGCATGCACTCTCTTCCCTCGCCTCCCTCGCCCCCCACAGGGAAGAGGGATGGGGGAGGGAAGAGAGTACATGCAAACGAGGGATTAGGGAAGGGGAGGAACAGGTGGAATCGCCAAAAGTCTCACTGTGTGTAGCAGCGCACTCAGTTAGCGATTATTATCCTCAACCTTTCCTTACAGTATAAACATCTGTTGCTAAGAAAATTCCATGCAGGAACCGGTGGTGTTCATCCTCCTTTAATAATGAGGAAGCAGGAATCGTGCAGTTTAAAACCGTGGAGACATTGGACATCCCCCGTTCAAATATGGACAGGATATGGACAGGATCCCACTGAAGCCCATAGATGCACCAGAACCCCCAATCATAGTGACAGGTCGAGCGAACATGTACAGCATGAGTGCTGCACTTCGAAATAAGCATGCTGCAAAAAAGACCTAATCTTGCTCAAGGTGTTGATTGCAATTAGATATAATCGTGGAGAATCCCGAATAATTGATCCTACTAAAATTTTAGAAAGATTGGTTGAGTTTGAAGAGAGATAAATGCGAAAGAGATGAATGTCATATAATATTGGCCACTACTGCAAGTAGACGTGTGAGAATGATAAAATGAACAAGGTGAATATGGGCGTATGATTTTAGAACGAGTCGTTATCGAACTTAAACGCGTTGGAAATTAGTTTAAAGTGAATAACAGACACTTTCTGACAGGATTGATATTCTGGCTGAAGGGCCCGTACTAGCGAAAATTAACCAATGGGTAAAGGGTAAACTTCATGCGTAGAGTCCGAAAATCAACATGAAAATTAGCTCCGGCGAAACCCGGCTGAGATATGTTTCACCACATATGAAAAATCAAATTTTCAATTTTTGTCCGGATAACCGGAAACCCTGAAATTGTTATATTTTCTGAAAGCTAACGTCGAGAGGAGTATTTTTTATATTGGAAACTTTCCGCTGGCTCAGACGTACAAAAAGATTTTTTTCGATAAAAAATAAAATTTTCAATATTTACAAAAATTGATATGAACTCCCGATTTTTTATTGCATATTTACATTCACCGTACAAAACTACACTGGGTGGCGTGTATAGCGCAATTGTTCTTGCCCCTGCAGTTGACCCTATGAGGCAAAAATGCTGAAAAAATACATAAAAATATTTTTTTCTCAAAATATCCAAAACTATCACAGTCAAAAATTGCAAAAAAAAATATTTTCACTTCTTACGCAGAAGAATTAAAATATATTTCCATCAATTCTGGGAACAATTTTTTTTCCAGAAAACCATGACCCCGGGGTCATGCTCCAAATTATGAAAAATATGCATTCACCTATGTTCGCTCCCAGCTGGCCCACGCTATCATAGCATTATATATTCTTTGCTTACATCATAGAGGGCACGCTGAACATCCCCCAATCCAAGATTTGTTGAATAATATTTTTCATAATTTGGAGCATGACCCCGGGGTCATGGTTTTCTGGAAAAAAAATTGTTCCCAGAGTTGATGGAAATATTTTTTAATTCTTCTGCGCAAGAAGTGAAAATTTTATAAGCAATATTTGACTGTGATAGTTTTGGATATTTTGAGAAAAAAAATAATTTTATGTTTTTTTTCAGCATTTTTGCCTCATAGGGTCAACTGCAGGGGCAAGAACAATTGCGCTATACACGCCACCCAATGTAGTTTTGTACGGTGAATGTAAATATGCAATAAAAAATCGGGAGTTCATATCAATTTTTTTAAATATTGAAAATTTTATTTTTTATCGAAAAAAATCTTTTTGTACGTCTGAGCCAGCGGAAAGTTTCCAACATAAAAAATACTCCTCTCGACGTTAGCTTTCAGAAAATATAACAATTTCCGGGTTTCCGGTTATCCGGACAAAAATTGAAAATTTGATTTTTCATATGTGGTGAAACATATCTCAGCCGGGTTTCGCCGGAGCTAATTTTCATGTTGATTTTCGGACTCTACGCATGAAGTTTACCCTTCGGCCAACTTTACAGCATTGGTTAATTTTCGCTAGTACGGACCCATCTCAATCCTGTCAGATAGTGTCTGATAAACAATGAAGAAATTGTGTTTTCATGAGTAAAAAAAGATGGCAAAAAATTTAATGTGGGCAGGCGGAATCGAACCTTTGCCGACTTTTTTGAATTTTCGGGTGCTAGTATTTCCATAATATCGCTATGCAGGGATTGTAGAAACACATTCTCATTTTTTTTTTCTAGATTCTACATCCATTTTTACACTATGGGCCAAATTTTCAGGACCCGGAAATCATGGGAAGGTGGAGGGAAAAATCATGATAAATGCTCAATTTGAAGAAATATCGATTTATTTACTATTTCTCGAACATGACTTTTGCAATCTTCATGAGAACATAAATGCCGACATAACTTTTGATGCTCTATCGAATCTTATGTAACACGAGGGTGAAAAATGAAGATGAAATTTTCGATTTTGGTAGGTCAAAAATCGATAATTGGGATCATTTTTTTGGCTGAAGTGTATCCCACCCCTAGGGACTCTAACCACCAACTATGAACTTCCTACGACCATTTTGAGTCCCAGTGCCATCCACCACTGCGCTGTTACGGAGAACGCGTTTTAAACATTACTAATATTCATGCATGAAAATATTATTGCAGATAGGATCCGATTTGACTCTTGATTGTAGCTCATTCGGATACCCCGAGCCGTTTGTGAGATGGGAAAAAGACGGAAAAACTCTCAGTGAGCCCTTCATATACGAGCCTTTTTTTTCTAACTGAGCATTCATATATGACGCTGTTTGCGTAAGGCTCAACAAGTGCCTAGAACAGGTCAAAAATCGAAAACGCTCAAAATTTGCTCCTAGGAGTAACTTTTGACGCTGAACACGCTGGTGCGGTCGATTTCGCAAAAGGACCTCTCCGGGCGCCGGTATGGCGCCGCCCACTTTCGGCGGAAAACGTGTTTTCCGATGATAACTTCGCAGAGATTCGTCGAAACGGCGGGAAACCTATGAGTTTAAATCAGAATTTGACGCTCTATCGAATGGCGCTAATGCCATATCATGAAAATTTTTCGTTTCAGAGAAAAAGTCGATTTTTGACACAGGCCACATTGCGGAAATTCCCAATACAAGATTATAGGGCATAATTTTCTGATCATTTTGGTGTATAGCATGTGCTATTTGACCCTGCAGAAAGTTGTTTTACATAACATTGAATGATTTTAACGCGCGCAGCCTCATATGTAGGGAACACCGGCTCCGCCCACTCCGGGCGTCGTGTATGAGAGAGGAGGGGCGCGAATGTCGAATAACATTGTTCATTCTCTATCAAATGGCTCGTTCAAGAGCTGGGCAAGTGTAGGTGATTAGAGCATTTACAGAGAGAATTGCAGCGTGCGCATGGAATAATTTGCAAATATGGTCAATACGGTCAAGTTATGATAAAAAAATAAAGAAATAATCAAATTCCTGAATTGTTATTTCACTTTAAAATATTAATTCAATTTGCATCGAATAAACAAACTGTAACTAGTACGAGCGTTCAAATGCGCGATACATGTGCTAGTTACGCCCAAGGCGGCATCGAAAAGATGGCCCGGCATTTTACCTTTCACTCCACACGCCACACTCCACTCACACCAGACTCCGCCCCTTTTCTGGGCGATGCGCGTTTCACGCAACGTGGAGTGAAAGGAAGATCAGTACGTGACTTACAGTAATCTCACATTTTGCTTTTCACTCCACTCGCTCTGTTTTCATATTTCGTTGATTATTGATTTTTAGAAGTTCATTATTTTAATGAACATCCTTCGAAGCACTTAGTACCAAAAGATGTGTCGAATTTATCATCTACAAGAGCAAATTCTATTTCTGTCATACTACTTTGTAGCTTTCTTTAAAATAAGCTTTAGTGATAAATAGACGAGAATGTGGGTGAGATGGAATAGCGTTGTGACGACATCGTGTTAGCTGATCTGTCGGAAGAATCAGACGATGCGGCCGGTCTCCTTTCTGATTGTTGCACTTATGCAATGCTACATGATTCGACAACTCCTACAAGGGAATGATGATTTGTGTTTGAAAACATTACTGATTGAAGTCCTTCATAGCATGTTATTTAAACTGATCGGGGATATGTTCTCACATAATTCATTTCACATTTTGTAAAAAAAATTTCTGATGTTGGTACAGTTCCTAGCCATCCATCCTGCCCGTTTGAGATTTTATCCTATGACCGGTAACGATACACATTCCCAATCTGATCATATCATGAACACTCTCTGTGAAAAGGCACTTCGCTGTGAATTTATTTTGCCGAAAATTCTCACCATCATTCCTAGGCCATCTAATTGTGCAAAAATACCCCCAACCAGTGGTGATTTGTCGAAATTACATGACTTCCGGAATTTCATTACAAAAAAGAGCGAGAAGAGACTGCATCTCGCTGGAGTCGAACCGCCGATCCCCAAACAAAGCGATAGAACTAGTGGAGGCCCAAGGCTTCGGTTTCCAACCATTTTACACCTAATACTGTATTAGTAATACATCACTATGATGATTTTTTGAAAGTGGATTTTTGATGTGCCCATGGGGCTATGTGATCATAGATAGATCACTCGCGACAATTTTACCGTACGACAATTTTTTTGTAAGACAAGAGCTCGGAGGACTCTAGTTCAATTAGTGCAACTCTACTTCAAGATCCCTGTTTCGATCTAGATTCTCACGGATTGACTCGTCGCCGTTTCTTACTCACATCACACGATATATCGCAATCCCGTTTATTGCCTACAGAGGGAATGGATGAGATTATGCTGAACATGACGAATTGCCTAATGACTTTACACACTCTTTCACCATAAACCCCTTTCTGTAGGCCTGTGGAATTTTTTTTAAAACAATGAATAATATGGATTGACTCTAGATCTGTCTTCTACACTACTCCACCGTGGAATCCTACTTCTTCTAGAGCACCGTGAATTGACTCAGCAAATCAGCAAAAAGAGATATATTTCAAAACAAAAAAAATAATAAAGTGACTCTAATGAAGGATGGAGACTCCACTGTGGAGTGAAAAGCAAAATGTGAGATTACTGTAAGTCACGTACTGATCTTCCTTTCACTCCACGTTGCGTGAAACGCGCATCGCCCAGAAAAGGGGCGGAGTCTGGTGTGAGTGGAGTGTGGCGTGTGGAGTGAAAGGTAAAATGCCGATGGCCCCGGACAATTTTATTCTAATATATTTTTCATTTTATCATTTGTTTTCGCATTAACTTTACTTTCAACATTTGGTTTTCGTCAATATGATCATCGCCATTGGTTTGCCCATTGTTTATATTGGTCGTGCTGTTGATTTCATCGCTATTTTAACCTGAAGAATTACATTTCAGCTCTGCTCCAGAGATGGAATCGGAGAAAGAGATCTGAGTGGACGTAGGATTTGGAAATCGAGAACTAACAACGGGGGCACTCCCATCACAAGAGCCTGTCTAACAGAGATAGTGTAGAGAGATAGCAGAATAGAATTATCAGAGTCGTTCAATCGATATCCATGTATACCGTATCCATTCGAGATAGATCACTATCAATGTTATCTAACTGTCATGAATTCACTTTTATCCTTCTCAGGTGACTTGTTTCACGTCCCCCTGTTTTCCAATCAATTCGTGTACCTTTTCGAGTGTTATCATGATACTTACCGTATCCCCATATTCATCTTTTCCCCATTATCTGTGAAAATAGGTTCGCATTGACTGACATTCTTGTTCACTTTCTCAGTAGAATCATATTATCACTGGTATTTCTTCCGCATTGATGTGCATCCTGTTTGTTTAGCTATGATAAACAGTCTTTTCTCAAATAAACAGGTTTTCTGTGTATGAAGGACTTAGTTCGCTTGTAATAAATCAATTATTACAAGAAAGTGGAAAACCAAAACATGCATAGAATGTCGAAAAAGCGACTACATTGGAAGAAAAAGTAAGGAGAGGTGCTAATCAGAGCGGGGGGAAGGGGGGAATAGGAGAGGTGAGAGGGGAGAGGAGAGAGACTCCGCCCACTTTTTCTCTCGCTCGCTTTTGCTCCCTCTCACGCCGGGAGAGGCGCGCGCACGTTTTGAGCTCTAGCTTCAGGATGCCCGTAGAGGCACGAATACCCACGTATACTAACAGAATTTGAAGCTCTATCTAATGGCGTTTATTCTCGATATCGATTTTGGCTCCAGCGAAAATATCAATTTTTGAAAGAGGAATTTACGTGGGGCAAGTTGTAGTGCATTCGAACGAGCAACTCACGCTGATCATTTTTCTGTCAAGAGAAAGTCTCTTTGACGAATCAGAGAGGTGGTGATTTGAGCAAGGCTCATTTCACTAATTATCGATCGATAAGAGTGAAGTATTGATTGAAGAGAGCAAAGTACAGAGAGGATAATGGTTGATGTCAAAGAGGAAGTAGTGGATGAGTCATCGACTAATCAGTTGGCAAAGGTAATGATGATGATGATGGAAACAGCAAAGGCTGAAATGGCAAATCAGAGATTATTGATTGAGGCACAGAGTGAGCAAATCAAGACACAGAGTGAAGCATTGCAGGCATTGTTGAGTCAGAAAAGTTCAGGAGATAACAATGCAAGACGGGGGCCGTCTGTGGATGCACTGGAGAAACAGATCAGAACATTCTCGTATAGACAAGAGGATGAATTGACATTTGACCAGTGGATGGAAAGACACAATGAGATATTCGAGAAAGATTTCAGTGGATTGGAGGAATGGTGAAAAAGTGAGAATACTGCTTCGAAAGATCGATGATAAGGTGGATAAGCAGCTCAGAAATCACATCCGGCCAAAAAGTCCCTCGGATCTGAAATTCAGTGAAATTGTGACAACTATGAAGGAGTTGTTTGGTGATAAGCGATCTCAGTTTCAGAAGAGATTAGATCTCTTTCAGCTAAAAATGTCCAAGTTGAGATGCGATGATCTGAAAGAGTTTTCGAGCATTGTGAACAGAGTGTATGAGGATGCGAATATCAGTGAGATGACGCCAGATCAGACAAAGGCGATGATTCTACTGAGTGGAGTAGATCTCCCGAGATACACTGCAACAATGTTTCATGTGATGAACCAGATCGGAGAAGACACGCCCACTTTGGATACGGTACTCAAAGTGATCGATAGTTACCGTAAGGTGTATGGAGATGCACATGCAGCCACTAACCAGGGTGGAGTGAGTTCGCCGGTGGTTAATGCGGTGTCTACACACAATTCGAATTGGAACAATCGAGAATCACCAAAGAGTGGTGATACAAGCGAAACGAAGAGATCGTTTTGCTCTCGATGTGGACAAGAGGGCCACAAAGAAGACGGCCACAACGTGTTTCAAATGTGAAAAAGTGGGACATCTAAGCAACATGTGCAACAAATGGACACGAGATTCGTCGAGAGAAGAACTGTCCAGAGTGAAGGTCAACACGGTATACTGTAACCTCAGAGGAGGTGTACAGCAGTTCAATGTGGCGGTACAGATGAATGGAAAGGTGGTCGAGATGCTGGTAGACACCGGATCAGATATCACTGTTATCTCAGAGTCCACTTGGAGAGAAATCGGAGTACCCTTGAGAAGGGAAAACGATGCATTCCCGGTCTGTGCGAATGGAGAGCCGCTCAAACTGAAGGGAAAATGCAATCTCAAGTTGGAATTGAATGGAATTATCACTGCAGGAAGAGTGTACACAGTGAAGAAAGGAGTGAATATCATGGGAAAGGACTGCATAGTCAAATTTTTCAGATTGGTTCCCAGAAAGACCACTGAAAATGGAATTTCCGAAGTGTCTGAGAAAAGTGCGAGTGCACGAATGAAGAAGAGTGATATCAAGAAACACTCATTTCCCACTTAGTGGAAAATGAGAGTGTTTCTGTTAAAGTCGGTGAACAGAGAAAAGAAGATTATCTGCAGAGGCAGACAGAAGAAAGTCCTCAGGAGGAGGCAAATAAGTCGATAATCGTGAAATCGATTGAGAATAATCTGCAGAGGCAGACAGAAGAAAGACCTCAAGAGGAGGCACAGGAACAGAGAATCGTGAATACGATGAAGATAATACTGCAGAGGCAGATAGAAGAAAGTCCTCACGAGGAGGCAAATAAATCGATAACAGTGGAATCGATAGAGAATAATCTGCACGAGCAGACGTATGAAAGTCCTCAGGAAGAGGCATATCAGTTGTTCCTAAGATGGAACAGAGAAATGGATAACGAGGTCGGAAAAGGACAGAACGATGTTTTGTGGAACGACGGTGTCCTCGATGAGGAACCTAATGTGGAAAGTGAAATGGTGACAGAAGAGGTGAATAAGAGTGAGATGAAGAGTGATCCTCTCTGGGATGGAATGGTGAATTCCTCTAATGAGGAAGTGAGGCGATCAACTCGAATCATGAAACCGCCGAACAGACTGGTCGTCGATCCCCTCAAGAAGTCATATCGAGACAAATAATCCCCATCCCATTGTTCATACTGTATTTTATTGTTGTTCAAGCTTGAGTCTTGGAGGGGAGGTGTTGTATCGTAGAGTGACCCCTACTCACAGACAGTGTGTCGACTGAGCGTCGAATGTAGTTTGCTCACTCAGGCTATTTATAGCTCCTCTCTCGCTCCTCTTCGCGTGTATCGATTGACGGCGCGCGCTCTCTCCCCTCTCCCTCTCCCTCTCCCTCTCCTCTCCTCTCCTCTCTCCCCTCTCCCTCGCCCCGCCCCTTCCGTCTCAGTCTTGTCTCTCGGTCAGCTAGTGACTTGTGACTCTCTCTTGTGACTATTGATTCCCCTCTCGTATTATTGTCGTGGATAAAACTATACCACGCATCCATCTGTGTCGGGTACAAGACAGGGACACAACACCAACAATAACAATGGTCAAACAACAACGGGAACAACGATAACAAGTACAACAAATCAGCAACGGTGGAGATTCAGGTCTTCTCGCAACGAGGACAGATCGAACAACCGCGGGAAGAGCCATCGACCTTTTTCCGAAGATCAACTCCTTCGGGCCGACGAAACGAGGGGGGGCGTCTTTGATGAATTCCGCTTTGTAGAAACCGTATTGTATGAAGGGCTTTAAGCGATCTGCTCCCATGCAATCCCAATCCACGTCGTTGTCTTCACCAATGCCGTCCTTGATCGTCTCCACCTTTTCACTTGGGAAAAGGAATCAGCCGTGGGAAGTTGGAAATGAAGAATTCGATGAAGCAAAAAGTCAGCAAAACGTGCTGCACTGGAGGGGATTCGAACCCAGTGTACTAAAACTGATAGCCAAAGAGCTTAACCACTAGGCTACGGTCTCTTCCCACAGAGCGCTCCGAAACTGGGAGACTAGTCTGAGGGAGGCGCGCGCAAATTTTCATCATTGAATTTCAGTACTGTGGAAGCAAATATCGGAACTTTTCAAACGTGATCTAAGATCCCCTGAGGGGTCTACACCCACCTATGTGAATGAATTTCACCGGGACCGCCCCCGACTTTTGCGGTAGTAAGATGGAAATCGAAGAATAGTAAGATGGAAATCGAGTAAGATGGAAATCGAAAAATCGGCTTCGAGCATTTTGTCAGGAGATGCTTTGTCTAAATATCAGCGTGATCGCTAAGGCTCTATTGCACTTTCCAGAAGTGCAATCTTTTGTTCGATCTGTCCTCGTTGCACTTTTGAAAAAGTTCGCGTGAAGAAAATAGCCGTTTTGCCCGTTTTCGAGGAAGGGACCACCGAACCTTATGAAGTTTTTATTATGAAGTTTAGATGTCAGACCGATAACAGAAAGAAAATAAGAAAAATCTGTACGAGCAAATGTGTTTTAATTCTGGTGCGAACATCAGTGATTTAAAATAATATTTAATAACTACTGTTTCAAGGGGTGCCGCTCTGAGATTTTATTACTGCTGAATTCTATGAAATCGAGTGCAACATTGAGTGAAGAATAGGGAAAATCGGTACGAGCAAACCTAACTTATATTGGCTTCAAAGTTGACGGGTTTAATACTGTAGTCATTTATTAAGAACTAGTTATATTTTACATAACATATAAAAAATTAACCTGTTGTGCTATATGGCTCCATTCTATTAGTTAGATGTTCAGAGTAACTGTAAATATCAAATTATGTCGATGAATGAGTAAAAAAACACCATAAAAAACAACTCTGATCCAACAAACAGACGTCGCCCCACTGAACTCATGGCGCAACGATGCGGCACGATTTCGTTGGGGCGACTATACCACTGATGGTGGGGCTCAGAACACTTGCCCGATACTAGTTTAACTTGAAATATTTGCTAAATATGGAAACGCTATCGCGATTCTGCATTCTTCTTTACCTCAAAGTCACCAAAATTGCAATTTTAGGCATAATTTTCAATTTCACGCGGTAGGCCCCTTTTCGAGTGGTTTTCGACCTTTCTTTTTTTCTTAATTTTTCTAAAAAAATTATGATATCGAAATCTAAAAAATCGGCTTCAAGCAAGTTGTGAAAAAATGATTTGTATAAATCGTTGTTAACATTTCATGACCAGATATGAGAATTCCACTGAAGAGATAGCTTCCGCGTAGGAAAATTCAAGATATTGACATTACAACCAGGGGTATGCACGAGAAATTTTCGAGAAATGTTTGCAGCTCTCTCACACTCTGTATTTTAAAAAAATGTAAACCTATCTATATAGACTGGAGTACCTACTTCACGATAAAATTTTAAGTTCGGTTCCAAGTAGTTACGCGTTCGAGAAATTAACAGGTTTTAGTTCTGCGCACATATTTACTTTATCTTGTTGCGTCTTCGGGCATTGGTTGATTGATTTTTTTTTCTATTTTTCGACTACCATCCCTATCCCTCTAATTAGTCCATTTCCTCTTCTCTTTTCTCAGGTCTCTCTATTATCTATCTCTCAATACATCACGCTTCATGCCTCCCTTTTTTGTTTATATTTTTGCATGAAATTAAAAATAACAAAAATATTTAAAAGAAAACGTTAAACATAACTAATTAAATGAGAATATAGTTTAATAAGAATGAATTAAATAATAGAAAATTAAAATCATAGCGCTTCGCGACTGCTCCACGTGGCAAAGGTTCCGTGGGTCACACTTATGATTTCGAATTATTTTTTAAAACCCGCTTTATTTATGAATTTCGCCGTTAGGGGCTGCCGATTTGCATATATTCACGATAAACAAATAATATAGTAAAAGTATAACAACATTTTAGCTCTATTTGAAGCTCCGCGAAGAATTACGTTGGGCTACGTGCGGCAGCCCCGCCGTAGCGGGGCTCCCGAATAACGTAATTTTTTTCAAACAAAGCGAATATACGATCAAATTGTTTAATTTCTTTTTTATCGCTTCTCTATAAAATCACAGATGGCAAGCGGCATCCCCGATCGGTGAAAATACTCTGTTTTGGGCATATTTTAACGACATTTACAACAACCTGACCCAACAAACAGGTTGCACCCGATTTGGACGCGTACACGACGTGTCACAAGCGGAACGTTTAATTTACATATATTACAATTTTATTATTTGTTTATTAAAATAATTGGTTTATTTTAAAAATATTTTCTTTACATGTATTATGTTATTTTTAACTATTTTTACAAAATCCACTATGATTTATATTATCTATATGTATTATATAAAAATACGGGACGCCGCGCATTGCCAAGAAAAACGTAAATGGGGCGCAGGTATGGCTGCAGTGGTTTTCGAGTTTTGAAGTACACAATTTTCGCGAAAATTTTGATAAAAAACCGGCAAAAACGTGTTTCAACACGTTATAACACGTTTATTTTGCGTTTGAGCATGTTTACGAAACTCGGCAAACAGTTTTGACTTAAGTGCAGCCGGGAGGATTCGAACCTGCGTCGGTCGGATTTGAATGTCGCGCGCTTTAACCACTTGACTATAGATTTGGTGATTTAAGTTTTGTAAAATTTGAAAGGTATTTTGGTCAGTTATTATATGCAAAAGGAACTGGAAAGATTGCGCAATTTTGAAGCGAAATATGGCGAAAATGCGAAAATTTTGAGTGCGAACGGAACGACAAAAAAAAACAATCAGACAGACAGAAACTTCGATATCCTAATATATAGTAACTATTAGAAATTGTTCCTATTCCGAGTGTGCGCGCTCCATTTTCGTGTTCCGGTATGCCGTATTGGCTTATTGAAAATCAGGCAACGTTGGACTAGTGCGAGGCCTTCTTTAATTCTCATTCTCTACAATAGGCACGGAATCCAATAGGCAAATGCCGTAAAAGAAAGGCAGTCAAAGCAAAACATGTCAAAAATCGATAATTAGGCCGTGGCACAGCTCCATGTGCCCGAAAATAGAGGACTGATCATCAGGAGAGTGCGCGCAAATTCAAATGTGAATATTTCAAGATTTTATGGCGCTCCGAACTTTTTTCGTTTCTTTTTTACATATTTCCGTGCTTATCCATTTATTGAAATTTATTTACATATAAGAATGTATGTAACGAAAAAGAGCCTCCAAAATAAGCCTCCGACGACACTGTTCGCGGCCATTGATCATCCACAGTATCATGGCCAATGCATTGAAGGAAATGCACTCCATTCACGCATGGTGTTCCCGTGGTGTGCCTTTCTACCGTATGCGCGAAAGAGTGCAATGATAGTCTCCCCAAAAATCAGCAAGAGAAGTTGCATGGGGTGGGGGTCGCACCCCCGTCCCCTAGATTAACACTGTAGAAACTTACCTCTGAGCCAAGTGGGCCGATGCGATACTGGCCAACTTGGCTCGCCCCATTCTTGCGGAATCGCGTTCAGTGGATTCCTCTAGATACTGAAGGAGTAATAGCTACAGTACGCTAAAATTCCGTGCGGGAGAAAATTCTCAGTGCGGGAAAGTAATTCAAATGAATGGGCGGAGTGTTTGTACTATTTCTCAAATGCTGCTTTTATTGCACTCCCGTGAGACTGTGCATCAGGGAATACCACGAATTCAAAATTATTCCGTGGATTCCCGGTAACTTTAAATGGCTAAAAAACATAGTCCGTGCCAGAATTAGTGTTGGGTGTTTTAAAGAAGGCCTCCGACGAGTCCAAGTCCGTTGCTTGATTTTCAATAAGCCAAAACAGTATACCGGAACACGAAAATGGAGCGCCCACACTCGGAACAATAGCAATTTCTAATCGTTCCTTTACGAAAACTATTATATTTGTATGAAAGCCGATATTATCCACAGGGGGGGGGGGCATTATTATACTGTTTTCAACTTCATTTTACGTCAATTGCATGTATTCTCACGTGTCCTAACACGCGTCGCCTGTCGATTATTGGCGCTTTTGTAGCCATTTCAGCGACAATATATCGATTTATAAATTACGGTAGATTTTCGGATTTTCGGACATTCTCGTTTCTGTCAGTCGTCGCGAGCGGTCCCTCTCCATTTTGCTCTGATGGAGAGGGGGGCTTCCCTAGTTCCCTGGACCCCCTCGTCTTTCTACCAACGACCCGACAAGATAGGAATCCCCTCCTAGCCGGCCTGGTCACCGTGGATGGGTATGACCGTTTGATGTTGGCTACTCAGATACCAGTTTCGCTAATTCTCAATCGATTTATGATTCGAGCTTGGTGGACTCAAGTGCAAGAAAGAAGTGCCACCCGTTCATAAGGACTGTCTTCAGCCTCACGTTACCTCCCCTTTCTTCCTACGTCCATGGTCCTAAGAACGATCTCGTCTATTCCTCCAGCAACTTCAAAGAAGATGGTCTGTGAATGGGAAGAAGACCGATCCTCTACCCCAACCCCCAGCCGAACATGGGAATGACCTGAACTCACATTTCCCGATCTTTTTTAAAATGTTTATGGTAGATTCAGCATAAAATTCTAACCATGAAACTGTTTTCAAAAGTTGCGGAATGTTTTTTTGAAATTTCGTCATCCATAACAAATTAATAATTTAATTAATAAATAAGCAAAATTATAAACCCAAAATGGATATCTCGATTGAGATATACAGTCTACGACGTTTGAAGTCGAATGCTGCCGTAAAATGTTTAAATAAATATTTTTTAATTTTTTTTTGAAATTATGAAAATTAAAAAATATTATTAAAAAAACATTCCGCAACTTTTGAAAATGTTGTGTACCTGTCAGGTCACTACTCACAGAGGTATCTGGGTTACCGAGTTTATCTACATAATACAGAGTACAGAGGAGTCACACTCCACGAGACAGGACAAGGGACGACTGGCTAGCTCGTCCCTACTAAGCAACCTATTTGCATACATGATAATGGGCAACAGACAGACTAGGGAAATGGCACGTCCGTACGATATTACAATGAGTAGGACTACAGTGTATACACCTATACAACATCTCCTCTCCAAGATTCAAACTTGGGGTGAATCTAATAATCTAGTAATGCGGCCACGATCGAAGAACTGTTGGTCGAGGGATCGCAAAGAGCGATATCACATTCGTGGCTGATCTTTGGTCGTTCGATTGGATGGTCTTCTCGATGCGCCGATCATCCATCAGATTCGTCCTCCCACACGGCTCCATTCAGGTTTCTGGTCTATTGTCAACCATCACCACCTTCTCCTCTTCTATCAAGAATTGCTAGTTCTCGCTTTTCATCTCATCGCACATTCGTGCAGTTTCCTTCCCCTCGATCCAAACTATGGCAACAAGTCCTTGCGTGACACCCCCGCCGGGATGGACATTTCAGTCCACGACGCCCGTCCTCAGACACATTCGACACTACTTCAACACGCAGCCCGATTCCACACACACACACTGTCCCGACAGTTCGATTCCATTGGACTGTCCCTGGCTGTTCTAGACGCGCACGCCACCCGATACAATCTCAGTTGTTCTGGGATTTCCTCTGGCATTTCCTGCCAGGACTTCATTCCTCCTGAGAGTAGTTCCACCTCGGAGCCTTCAACTCCATGCATTCGTGTGGCCGGCACCTTGGCTCTCTAGCCTCCTTTTGACTATTCAAATCAATCTATGGTATCTGCTCGTCATTCAAATTCAGCATTTCGGCCTCGTTCCTGCGAGTGTCTTACACGCGCCCTCAAGCGACGGAATCAGGCGGAATCGCAACACTCCGCGTGCTATCTGCGCATTCCCCGTACATCGTCCTTCTGGCCTTTCAGATCAGTCCAGAAATCAGCCCTCTATGCCTGAATCCATCATCAAATCGATCGAGTTCTTATAGAACTCCTCTATACTGCACTATGCTAATGGACAAATCGTGCAAATTCAAGATTCCGACCGTTTGCTGCTCGTTCTGACACTTGTTCCAAATTTACACTCGAGATCCTTCGGTCCCTTTTGGGTAGATCCAAACTCCAGCGGCCTTGCCAACTGAGTCCACGAATTAGCATACCAGCTCAATTCCGTGTTGCGAAATCTGAGTGGTGGTCCCTGTCCATACCACTCACCCTTCTTCTCGATGTAATCTGGTGGCTCACCCTGTCCAGTTCCCAAGTGGTGGACACGCCCACGCCGCTCAAACTGAGGTCTATTGCCTTGTATCAGTTCCAACGCACTGTGAACTAAACGAGCGGCTCGGCCGTCTTCATCCTCTCTGAATTTCCATTTCCCTTGTTCTCGCCCGTCATCCTTATGACACGTGTACTTTGTATCGATTGGCTCGTACAGGAATTTCAACCTGCCTTGATACCTCACAATTCTCAGAAGCACGTACACTAGTGCCACGTCATAGCGATTGGGTGAAAACGACCGTAATCGATACTGTAATCGATAATCAATTAACCTCCGTGATGCTATCCACGTCAGCAATCAATCAATCGACACAGTGACGTCGGTCAAGGCTTCACCCCAATTCTCGACAGAATCAAGGCTTCCAGGCACCCTTCGAGTACCGGAACCACTTAGCGCACTCACTGATAGCACCAATACAATTTACCTTCTCGCGTAAACGAGTAGGGCCGACGCACAAAAGCACCGGGGTTCTCAGCGCACAAATAGCACCGAGTGGGACAAGAAAACGCGATAACGCGACAGATAAGCAGTGAAAACGAGTACGAATCTCTGATCGCCAATGTTGTGTACCTGTCAGGTCACTACTCACAGAGGTATCTGGGTTACCGAGTTTATCTACATAATACAGAGTACAGAGGAGTCACACTCCACGAGACAGGACAAGGGACGACTGACTAGCTCGTCCCTACTAAGCAACCTATTTACATACATGATAATGGGCGACAGACAGACTAGGGAAATGGCACGTCCGTACAATATTACAATGAGTAGGACTACAGTGTATACACCTATACAACAGAAAATAGTTTCATGGTTAGAATTTTATGCAGAATCTACCATAAAATTTTTATAAAGATCGGGAAATGTGAGTTCAGGTCATTCCCATGTGAGAAGAATGATCCTGACCCCTGAAACCACATCCTCACCAGATAGCGTTACCGCCTGATGTGATAAATAATTGAATTCGGATGTGTTGCAATGTGAGTGGGCGTTTCCCACAGCACTGCGTTGGCAGTTTATGTGACCAAAAACTCGTGGGAGGCCTTCTTTAAATGAGGAAGATTTTTCGCTTTTTCGAACACTGGCAAAGCCATTCAAAAAGCAGCACATTCTTTTGAAATACGCTACATTTCGCGCATGTGCAGGTTCTCTGAAGCAAGTTTTCGTCGAAAAAATGTTTGGCGACATACCGATAAAACCAGCGTATTCAGCGTGGCCTTTGAGCGGTCACAGGGAAACACGGCATTTTACAGGGGGCGTAGGCGAGAGATGGATCAAAAGAGAGCCTGTCTATCTATCGAAAGGGGTCAATGAGAGAGGAGAGAAAGTAAGAGAGACTGTGCACTGGCATATTGCAAATCCCCTGATTCTCCATTCGATCTCGAAGGGAATTTATGAGAGTCGTGTAAAATTGTTTCCGCCAAACCGCCGTGAAAAATGGCAGGGTTTTTTTTAAAGTTAAAGGGAATCGAAAAAAAATCACTCTTTATTTTGTCCCGGAAATGAATAGAGAAGTGTCGAAATAGAAAGGAAGGAATATTGAAAAATATCAAAAATCGATAATCAAGTCCTGGGAAAGGACGAACCGAGAATCTTGTCTTTCAGGCAAAGCGCGCAAATTCAAAATGTGATTTTTTATACGGTAATGCGCTGTGTCACATTTGTGATCTTTTATTTTACGTATTATCACTTTTTGTATTCTAGTTTTTTTCGGTATTAAGTCCCAGCGACGGATGTTTCATCCAGTGCTCAGAAAGTAACGTAATCAAGAGAAGAAAAGGCGCTGAAATTATTACCGCGACGCAGACCGCAACGCGAGGCGTTTTTTCTGAATAGGCCCGCCGCAACACGCACGCACCACACCAGCCGTGGGATTAATTGGGGTCGCTGTACACCTCGCTGTTCTAGCAAGAGAGCGCGGGGAAACGAGAGAGCGCAGACAGTAGAGAGAACAGCGAGCTCCCTCGAGTGAGGGAAAGGAGCTCGCTCGAGACGAGAGACAACCGTTAGGTCAGAGAGGTTAGAGAAGCAGAGACATTGGTCTTCCGGATCCCTCCAATACCGAATTGGGCAATTTTTAATTAATTTTGTCATCATGTTTAGATAGTGTTCACAAAATTACTGGCACATGGTCCAAATAGTTATTTGGGATTTCCGTTAGAGTTACCGTAACCAACACACAAAAAATTGTAGAAAGAACGGAGTCGAAATTCCATCAAATTGTCCCTTTACAGCGAGGTTCGAACGAGAACAGCGAGCACCATAGCCAATGTCTCTGCTTCTCTAACCTCTCTGACCTAACGGTTGTCTCTCGTCTCGAGCGAGCTCCCTTCCCTCCCTCGAGGGAGCTCGCTGTTCTCTCTACTGTCTGCGCACTCTCGTTTCCCCGCGCTCTCTTGCTAGAACAGCGAGGTGTACAGCGACCCCAATAATCCCACGGCTGGTAACTTCAAAAAAAAATGTTTTGAGGTTAAATCAATTGCACAAAAAAATTGATTCGCCATGCTCTCATTTTTTTTCTCCCTCATTCTAAACCCGTTCTGCAGGGTTGTTTACGAAAACTTTATTGAAATCACGTGATATCACGTATTTAAGTGATTCGCCACGCTCTCCATGGCATTATTTCCCCTCTTCAAAAAGGGGTCTGGGCGAGATTATGTGCAAAAGTGAGAAAGGCTCTCTGTATTTCACTCGCTCCCTCATTCTAAACCCGTTCTGCAGCGTTGTGTACGAAAAATTTATTGAAATCACGTATTTAAGTGATTCGCCACGATCTCCATGTCATTATTTCCCCTCTCCAGAAAGGGATCTGGGCGAGAGTATGTGCAAAAGTGAGAAAGGCTCTCTGTATTTCACTCGCTCCCTCATTCTAAACCCGTTCTGCAGGGTTGTGTACGAAAAATTTATTGAAATCACGTGATATCACGTATTTAAGTGATTCGCCACTCTCTCCATGGCATTATTTTCCCTCTCCAGAAAGGGATCTGGGGAGAGTATGTGCAAAAGTGAGAAAGGCTCTCTGTATTTCACTCGCTCCCTCATTCTAAACCCGTTCTGCAGGGTTGTGTACGAAAAATTTATTGAAATCACGTGATATCACGTATTTAAGTCACTATTTCGCGTTAAACCTCGGTTAAAGATGTTCAAACACGTTTCTCGTTACTCAGAAACGTGTTTGGACCTCTTGTGGACCGTGCGAAAAAAAGCCGTGAAAGAGTATGCACGAAAAACAAATAATTGTGAAAGCGACAAATTCCTCCGAATCGTTTTGGAACATTTCGAAATTTTCGACTTTTCACTGTAATTCACGTTAAAACGTGTTAGAACACGTTCAGATACCCTCAAAACGGACGAAAGTGAACCGCGTTGAGGATTTTCGGGAATTTTCCCCGAAAAACTCCGAGACCCTGCCAAATCGTTGTCTCTCAACCAAATCGTTCGATTTTTTGAGTACGAAAGTTTGAGCCAATTTCCAGATAGTCTTTTTGAAAACTAGGAAAATTATTGAATGGAAAGTACATAATTAACAAAGGTGGTGTATTGTGTATGACTCGAGGTGCGGTGGTGTTTCTGTGCACTTCACTATTTGTTTCAGTTTTTACATTTTTCTTCCCTATAATTTTGGCGTTAATTTCCAATATTTTGCTTCATTAGCATCATAACAGACACTATCTGACAGGATTGAAATAGGTCCGTACTAGCGAATAATGCGCCAATGCTGAAAAGTTGCCCGACGGGTAAACTTGATGCGTAAACTCCGAAAATCAACATGAACATTGTCTCGGGTTAAACCCGGCTGAGATATGTTTCATGGTACGTGAAAAATCGATTTTTTTCAATTTTTGTCAGGATCATCGGAAACCCTTACATAGCTATATTTTCTGAAAGCTGGTAACGAGGGGAACATTTTTTATGTTGTGATTTTTTGGCTGCCTCGTTTATGCTGATACCGAAAATGTAATCAGAAAACTGGATTGTAGAGAACTATTTGTTTAGAAAAAAGTTTGAATTTTTTGACTTACCGTAACTTTTTCCAGCTACGAGGTAGCCAAAAAATCACAACATAAAAAATGCTCCCCTCGTTACCAGCTTTCAGAAAATATAGCTATGAAAGGGTTTCCGATGATCCTGACAAAAATTGAAAAAAATCGATTTTTCACGTACCATGAAACATATCTCAGCCGGGTTTGACCGGAGACAATTTTCATGTTGATTTTCGGAGTCTACGCATCAAGTTTACCAGTAGGGCAACTTTTCAGCATGGGCGCATTATTCGCTAGTACGTGTTCGATAGGCCCGGCGACTTTTTAGCTAACGTTTTATCGATTTCTAGAGACATTTCACCGAGACAATCCGAGCCGTTTCCGGCAAATAGGGGAAGGGAAATCAAATGAGCATAAAATGAAAATTTAAAACCCTGTATTCGCAATGTTTCAAATGTAGCAAATTGTACGGTACTGCTCGGTACTTGTTCCGATTTCTCTGACATGTACGATAACTCGAGAATAACTCGAAACAAAAGATTCGAACACGAAAAAAGTGCTGAAAAAATAGTAATGTGCACAAATCACCTCCGTACCTCGAGTCATACACAATACACCATTTTTTTAATTATGTACTTTCCAATCAACAATTTTCTTAGTTTTCAAAAAGCTTATCTGGAAAACGGCTCACACTTTCGTGCTCAAAAATTCGGACGATTTGGTTGAGAAACAACGATTTGAAAGGGTCTCGGAGTTTTTCGGGGGAAATCCCCCGAAAATTCCCGACGCGGTTCACTTTCGTCCGTTTTGAGGTTACGTTTCTGACATCGTAAAATAATTTTCTAGAGATCCCCGACACTCCCCAGTGCATTTGGAAAAAAATCCAAAATTTCGATTTTTCAAGTTAAAACTCGAAAAAATAGGTGAAAACGTGTTTATCGTTACCCAAAAATGTGTTAGGACGGTTTCTTGTACTTGCAAAAAATGTGGCAAAGGGTTTGCCCGCGGCGGGGATCGAAGCTGCGATGGTCGGATTGCTATTCAAACTCGCTACCTATTTGGAATTGAAATTATCTATTTTTAAAATAAATATTGAAATGTTTTCTGATAAATCAGAAGATTGCTAAAGTTTGAAGCGTCATATAGTGGAAAAAACAGAAAACTTCCGTCTTGCGGAAGGAAAAAAATCAACCCAAGCAGACAGATGTTTCCATTCCGTAGTAGTGGAGGAACGTTTGTGTGATTTCTGTTTTTGGCCTGTTTCCGGCATTTGTTAACATAAAAAAAACCGTTAATATGGTGGATTTGTTCAGGTGGTGACGTGGAATACGATGGCCACTCCATTCTTATCAAGAAGGTCAACTCATCACATTCAGGAATGTATTCATGCCACGCAGAAAATTCGTTCCCTCTATTTGTTGGAGGCCCATCTATGCCCCATCAGACTACTCTTAGAGTACCAATTGTTGTTCAATAAGACCAATCAGAAATTGTGAGAGACTCGTCTAGAATTTTGATTGAAAATTTCTCAATCTCTTGAAAGACAAACAAACCAGGCTATCACTTATGTAAGACGCGAGTTCATTCCAATAAAAGTCAAAAGTTCTTGTTCTCTCTATGGGCGCTCTAGTGAGAGTGGTTGATGCGCACAATAATAATAATAATAATAATAATAATAATAATAATAATGTTTATCATGGAATTTACAGAGAAAATAGTGATATAAATTTGAGGCTAAGTGAAAATAACGGCATACATGAAATACGATGTCACATGGAGTGACAAAGAAAGTGTTCTCAGTTAAGCTGAGAGGAGTTGCAAAAAGAGTCGATAGCATTTAATGTGATAGATATGTATCTAAAGCAGAGATTTCAAGTCTATGTGTTTGATGTAGTTTGAGAAAACATTGATGCTTACAATATCATCATCTAGACGATTCCAATGATGAACTATTCTATTTGAAAAGAAACGATTAAACCTGACGGTGTTACAAGTGAATGGACAAATTTTGAGCCTATGACCAGAGATACGATTAGAGAAGTTAAATATTGATCTGGGGATAATATCGTATTATCAGAAAATAATCTTAGATGATACAAGAAGATCTATACGAGTTCGTCGGTCACAAAGGGAAGGAATCTTGAGCGCCACCAGTCTGTTGTGGTAAGATGTCGAGGGTAGATCACATCTGCGGAAGACGATTCGAGTGAATCTGTGTAAAACATTCTCGAGGCGAGCAATGTTAGTTATCGTACTAGGGTTCTATAACTCACAACAAAATTCGAGTAAGGATCGGACACAAGTGCAGAACAATTTGGAGTATAATGCCGGGCTTTTCGAGATGAACGATCGATGTTTGAAAGAGCCTTGAGGGACACCACTGATCGTTTGGAAAGCATGCGATTTGGAGTCACCAACAATAACCATTTGTGTGCGATTAGAGAGAAATGCTTGTATCCAGCGAAGGAGGCAGCCGCGAATTTGTGTAGTCTCGCATTTATGAATTAGGAGGTTAAGCGGAATGGAGTCGAAAGCTTTTGAGAAATCTACGAATGCACATGTCAGGAAATGGTGCTTGTCTAGTAAGGCGTGCCAGTGCGAAAAAGTGGATAAGAGAGCAGTGCTACAAGATCTTTTGGTGCGGAACCCGTGTTGTTGATCGGGAAGCAGACCATTGTGTGTAAGGAACTTAGATAGCTAATGACAAACAATGCGTTCCATAACTTTCGACAGCGCGCACGTTAATGAAATCGGTCGCTAGTTATCGGGAGACTGTTTTTCGCCCTTCTTTTTATATATTGGTCTGACCATAGCTGAGCGCCAGATTGTGGGAACTTCGGAGTTTAGCATGAAAGAATTGAACAGAGTGGACAGTGGGTGACTAATTTGGTTTGCTGTATTTGTGACAAAAACATAGGGTATGCCGTCGGGGGAAGTCGAGTTTCGATTAGGGAGTTTACGCAGTATACGCGCTATAATCATTGGTGAAAATGCTACGTAATCTATGAACGGCCCATTGCTAGGAGGTGGGTGCTGTGGGGGTGTATAAACATTGTGATTGTAACACTTTGAGAAATGGTTAGCTAACAGATTCGCCTTATCCTGATCATCGATTAAGGGTGCCCCAGAGGGGTCGACTAGTGCAGGGATATTACTGGATTGGTCTTTTAGTTTATCGCTTGCGAAACGAAAGAATCGTTTTGTATTCGGTTTGCTAATGAGTGCGCGCTCATGTTTGCGGCAAGCCGCGCGTACTGACTTCCGGAATTTAGTTGATGCGTCTATGTATGGTTGAAGTCCTATTGAGTGGCGTTCTTTATATTTCCGATTAGAAATGCGCAGTAGGCGGAGAGATTTACTAGTGAGGGTGGTACGACTGCGAGTCAATTTGCGGTACGGAATGAAGTAGTCCATAATTGGGAGAACGTGCGAAAGGAAAGTGGAGTAAAGCGTATCTGCGTTTTGATCTACAGATGAAAGTACAGTATCCCAATCGATATTAGATATGGCTAATTGGATAGGTTCCCAATTGACATTGCGAAAATCTCTAATTAGCTTGGTCTGGAAACGGGGAATAGTTGCGTCTAGAGCGAACACAACTAGCGCGTGTTCACGTTTAGGGAGGGGGGGAAGGACTCGACAATTTTTGATGAGATTGGAGTGAGATGTAAGCACTAGATCCAGAATGTTGATGTTTCGAGTCGGTGATGTGACACACTGAGAGAGCGAAAGTGATCGAGAAAATTGAAGAAGAATATTCGAGTGATGGGAATGGGAAGAAGCAGAAGAAGTCAAATTTGACCAGTCAATTTCAGGACAGTTAAGGTCACCGAAGACAATTAAGGGCAGAGACTTAGTACAAATGAAATCGTAGATGAAAGATGTGCACGACTCGAAGCTTTCTGAATCACAAGATGGACTACGGTAGATCAGGCAAACTAGGAAATGCGATGTTTCGAAATGAACTATTGCGGCGACTATTTGGCAGTTCACAGCAGTATAAAAATTGGCCGAATCGACTCGTGCATTGTAAAGTTCGGAATGAATATGTCATGAATTTCAAAAAAATATATACATAGTAGGAGAAACTATCAGAGAGGATCAACATAAGATTGGCACTAGTAAATCTTGGATATGAGACTAACAACTCTGTGTTGTACAGGGAATTTTAACAGGGGAATTTTACCCATATTGTTTCAATAGAGAACTATTTTACTAAGATTTTCCTACATAATTTTCCGTTCTTTTTCTACATATAAGTTGAATTGATCATCAATATCACTAAGATGAAAATTGCATAATATACAGTAGCGCGCATAAGTCATTGGTCACTTTTTCATGCGTCTGTATCTTTTGCGATAGAAATGGGATCAATCTGAAATTTTGACATGATACATAAAATCCATCGGTGATCATGATCCTTATGTTGAGATATCTCGAAATCCCTCAGTTATTACATAGTGATGACGCAATCAAAGCATACTTTTTCAGAAGTACATTATTCTTACATACATTTTTTCCTGCTCGCCAAACTTTTTGAGCATAAAGATGGGTTGAAGGGCTGCTATGAAAAAAATTTCAAGTTGCTGCGACTTCGCACATTGGATGCAGCCTTGCTGCAATTTCGCGGTCGCAAACTCGTATCTCGGCTTCAAGACAAGCTAGAAAGTCGTTCTAGGAATCAAAATGATCGTGATAAGGATTGCTGACGATTCTATGAACATGATACACATAACTCAAAAATTCCCCTCAGGGTACCAAAAATCTTTGTTTTCATGATCCATTTTCGATCGATCTCAACTATGAGGGGAAATCTAGTGTTTGCATAGACGTATTGCAAATGTATTGATGGACTGTTGCCCAACTTTTTGTACGGTTTGCTATGAAAAAAAATTTCAAGTTACTGCGACTTCGCACATTGGATGCAGCCTTGCTGCAATTTCGCGGTCGCAAACTCGTATCTCGGCTTCTAGACAAGCTAGAAAGTCGTTCTAGGAATCAAAATGATCGTCATAAGTAGAGTGCGAAATGTGAGATTACCCGATGCCACGGGTACCCGCCTGCGAGGAATGATTGGGAGAACTACCCGATAACACACCCTCGAAATGATCCATTACCCGATAACTTATCTCTGAAAATAGTTTATAAAATGCGTGTTTCTTATGAATTTCCATACGCACTCTGTCTGTGACACTATCACATATGATAATTCGTCATTGTTCTCTCATTTCGACCGCTTCTTCACTTCCCGGACGGTCTCTCCTCTCTTAAACTCGTGAAATCTGTCTTCAGTAATGTCCAGGTCGGTGTTTCTTGATATTATTTTGTGCTAAAACTTTCTGAACATAGATTTAGAGTAGATCAAGTGTGTAGATCTTGCTGGTGGAAATGGTCGTCTCACTGTGATCTTGGACACTGTGTTTTTTTCTTCAGATACTCGTAAATCAATGGTGAAAGGTAGTTCCGATATCCAACGAATACACTCCAAAATTACCGCAAACTTCAATTCCAATTGCGTCAGTCGTTCTGAAGATAAAATGTAAGTTCTCTTGTATGTCCAAGTTGTTTAACGCGTGTGCTTGAGTTACAATCAAGTCGAATCTATGGAGTCTGATTTAGGAAAAGGAATTAGAGCTACGACCCCGTATTTTTACTCCTATGGATCCCCTGTTGACAGACCATTGGGGGAAAGATCAAAAGTGCGGTTTCCCATTGGGGGGAAATTCTGGGATCCCAATGGGAGAATCCTCCCTCAACGGGAAACCACCATCTCCCCCACTGGGAAATCGTCGGGCACATTTGATCTTTATAACATTGGTCTGCCAACTGGGGATCCATTGGGGCAATAATACCAGAGGATGTCACGACAGAGAGAGGGTCTAACGCGAAGAAACTGCTTGGTTCAATCAATAGATTCGTTTCAATTGTTGCTCAAGAATATGCGTTCAAATATTTTGGACGTACAAGAGAACTCACATTTTGTCGTCAGAACGACTAATGGAAATGCAAATGAAGCTGGTGTCAATTTTGACGTCCATTCGGTGAATAACGGAACCACTTTTCACCATTGATTGATTTACTTATGTCTGAAGAAACAACACAGTGTTCACATTGAGACGGGAATTTCTACAAGGCTAGATCTACAAGATAAATTTTTTGTACGTTCTATTACAATATAATATCAAGAAAAGCCAACCTGGACACGAGTGAAAACAAATTGTGCGTGGGACCGCTCAATTACCCGATTACCCGAGCCGAATTACGCACTCTAGTCATAAGGATTGCTGACGATTCTATGAATATGATACACATAACTCAAAAATTCCCCTCAGGGTACCAAAAAATCGATTTTTTCATGATCCACTTTCGATCGATCTCAACTATGAGGGACAGTTTAACAAAAATCTAGTTTTTGCGTTGAATTAATTGGTGGAGCCTCAAAAACGAATGGATCAGACTTACCCGATCAGCGTGAATAACGACCACTGATAAAATCTGTATTCTGTATTCTGATCGACTGATGCCCAACTTTTGGTACGGTTACCATTCGTTTCCAGGGCGCGTCGATCGATTTTCGGAAGCGCACGCGATAGGCCACGTTCCCTTTTTGGCCTATTGCCCTACAGTATCGTTAATCTTATTCATTTTGCTATAACTTTAGAACTACATAAGGAATCCGTCTGAAATTTTAACTGGAACACATGCACACACTGGGGTCTCGATTCTGGACATTTCATCATATTTTTATTTTTCTTCATTGCGTAGTGATGACGCAACATTAAAGGGACCAGGCAGCGGAGCAAAACACATTTTTAAATCAAGTGATTTTGCAGTATGTTATTGTACTATCCTTAAAAACAATAAAGAAAGAAAGAAAGAAATTTTTAAAAATTGTATATTTAAGAAAAAATGATTTAAAAAAATGGTATACTGTATCAAGATTGGTGAAGTGTTGATGTGTGTAATTGTTGTATTACGGTATTTGCGTGCCGCGTGTATTGTGCGTATTGCATTTTGCCATTTTTTCGCGCGCTTTTTTGTTTTCCTTTCAACTTGCGTTGTTCACGTTCCTTCTATGATTTTCTGCTTTATACTTGTCACTAATCGCTATTGTAAAGCTTTTCCAATGTAACGAACGTCCCGCACGTGGTTGGGAACACGCCCGAAACCTTTTAAGTCTCGCGCGTCGTGTCATATTCGACTTATAATTACATTTCCCTATTTTAAGGTAAAATGCGGCGCCAAATCCAGGATATCAAGGACTCAGAAAGGACGCCAAGTCCGTCACCATCAAGAAGAACAAGGAGAGCGTCAAGTTCAAGGTCCGCACCAGCCGCTTCCTGTTCACCCCTGTCATCCAGGATGAGGAGAAGGCCGACAAGCTGAAGGATTCCCTCCCGCCCGGGCTCCAGGTTTGAGCTCAATTCTGTCTCGTTTACTTTCATGTTATGCTCCAAAACTCGCTATGAATAAATGCGAGTTGTTTTAGGAGCTCCTGTCGACCGACGAGTGGGAGTTGCGAGGAGAAGATTGATGGAGGAGGAACGAGTGAAAGAAGTTAGCTCATTATTTATTTTATTTGATTTTACATTTATATTCTTATTGTTGCTGTGTAGTGCTGTTATCAAGAGGCACTCGTCTCTTGCGAGTCCTTTTGTCTAAGTTGCTCGCGAGAAAGAGTTACACGCGAGTGCATTTCAAATGTTTAGTCACAAGCATCGGTCGCGTACGTGTAGATTTAGGCCATTCACTGTAATGTTTCCGCCCGTTGATCCAGCCGATCAACCCAAACCCTGACATTGGCTATGGCTACGTTGTGAAAACAATGTAGGCGTTCGCGAGCAAATACTCACGAGTGACTCTCCGATGTGTGACTCCGGGAATTAGGCTCGCGCGCGTCCGGTTAAAACGTGCTTGCCACAAAAGGTTCGGCGAGTGCTGGGTGAGCAAGCACTAGTCGAATTAGCTTCACTATCTCTGTCCATTTCATAAACGCCTTTATACAAAAAGTTGGACAATGAGTAATAATGACGAAATTTGAATGATTTTAGAATCTCCCGTCGATCGATGAGTGCGAATTGGAGAAGAAGAAGAGATGATGGAGGGGAGAAGCAGCGGGAAGAGGTCAGCTCATTCTTTATTTATTTCACTCAGTGGTTGCAGGATAATATTACGGCAATTAGTGTGGTTAGTTACCATAAATACTCAAATAAGTTACCTTGGTGCTTGCAGTAATATTACTTTTTACTTACTTCATATTTGCATCTAACTAGAAACTAACTTTGTTAGTGCTCTCAAAAAATTAATATTATTTCAACATAGCTACAATGTTACTTCTTGCTTACTTCAAATTAGCCTCTGTAGCAAGCAAAAAGTTAGTTACTGAGATATTGCTAAATTGTAGTAGGAGAAAGGTAATGTACCGTGGCACTGCTCGTAACTTACTTTTCTGCAAATGAATTGCGGTAATATTACCATACAATCTCTGAGCAGTTTATATTGTAATTCTCATAGTTGAAGAGGAAGATCACACATTTGTTTTGAACTTTTAGACACATATCATTTTAGTCTACAGCTCGTATGGCAACCATAGGTCAAATAGGTTCTCGCTAGCGAGGATGGGCTCTTCTGAATGGCGACCATACCGTGTCGGAAAACGAAACATTTTGAATGTATTATGCCTCTCTGACAACTTTTTTTGGCAATGCTATATAAATTGGGTAATGTGCACATCACCGTGCTTTAGTATTACCGGCTATTAATACCGGCTAGAACCCCATTTCTCCCTTTTCAGGTGCACAAGATCTCGGACAAAGTGTACGTGGGACTGGCGGCTTTCCACTCGGACGCCAAGACCGTCCTCGACAAGATCAGAAAGAGTCTGCACGAGCTCAGAGAGAACAGATGCATCAAACCCAAGGTGAGTACAGTTTTGTTTTCTAAAAATCTGCACATTTGAATATATATTTTCTATTTTATTCCAAAGTATAATTGCTGATACTCTTGATAGTGAGGGGATGATCAGTTATCCTCTAAGAGGATTCCTATATAATTTTAATATTTTTTGATTCCTAGTTTCGATTATCATTAATCGGGAGGTGATTATTTCTTATGGAGCTCTTACCAATTATTGGGGTTAACTTCCTTTATGATTTGATATTGTTTTTTTTTTTAAAAAAAGTTTTTTAAACATAAAATAAATATAATGTGGAAAGTCAATTGCAGGAGGGTTTCCCGATCACTGCCAGCCTGTCTACATCCACGCTTTCAACAAGATCTAAGAGGCCACTTCTCCGATACAACCCGCAAGGACATCTTTTTCATCAAGAATTATTTAATTGTTGAATTCTTGTTGTATTTGGGTGCATACATGCCATCAATACCAGTGCTAGGTTGTCTGAATACAGTTCATACAAAATTTAAATGTCTTCTCTCAGTTACTAATCAATAATTGACTTCTTCCTCTGCGCCAATCAATATTTTTTTTCGTTACCGTAATCAATTTCTAACAATGTCACGTGTCCTGTTGTGAACTTTTCTCGCTGTGCCAGATTTACCTCTGCCGATGTCGTTGTCGTCATTGTGTTTTCCCGCTTATTCGATCTAGTCCGCTGAACAGTTAATTAGTCTTCTGTGCTCGTGCAGCGGATTTCAATGTGCTGAACCTATTTTGTGATGTCGACTTCTTCCTTTATCCGCTAACTATATTTACTTTCCCATATTCATCGATATTGACGTCATGTGAATAAAGATTACAAACGAATATTTAGAGCTCTTGCTTTACAGTGCTCTGCAATGTCCGCTAATAGCGTTTCCTTGTTATGATCCGGCTACCGTATCCTAGTCGGATATTATGATAGCAATTAAACTGCAGTTACGAAGACACGACCAGGTACGGTGTTCTGTTTCATTTCTCGACTCTTCCGTTGTGCGTTGAACCTCCACAGGGTATATCACAGTAGGAATATACTTAACAATAGGTAATGAATAGCCAGCATAGATGGAATGAATACAGCACGTGCTGCATTCATTCCTTCTATGCGTTGTCAAAGCGGATCTTTAGAGGGGGGACGGAGCGGAAGGAGGGTGTGTGCGAACATAATTAAACACGAATATTCAATCCTTTTTAAGTTGCACATGATGCTGTAATAAAACTGCATGCACACCTCCCGACTATAAGTCAGTTTACACCCCTTGCCCTCCCCTGCTCCGTCCGGGTCTTGCATGAAGCCGGTTCACTTGATGAATCCATTGGAGCCGAAGGTCCAACAGGTGCTGCCGTAAGCTGCGCATGAATGCGCAGCTTACCGCTGCACCTGTTGCGTTCTGCATGAATAGCGCGTGAAATCGGTCATCTCTAAAGTAATAAAGATAACGAATCTGTCGGCAAGCCGAAAAATATGGGCGAAAAAGGAAAGGTGGCCGGCAAGAAGCGAGAAATCAAGCTTCTTTCGGGTTAAATACACGTTCGATTATGACAAATGCGATCGTAACGGGGAGTACAACTATTAGAACGTTTTGGCAACAAAGAACAAACGCAATATCACTGGAATTAAATAAAACCGCTAGGGAAAGGGTGAATTTGATGACCGGCCCGAATTTCCTACAAAGTCTGCATTCAATCGCGTACTGAACGATTGTTGTGTTACCGTAGAAACCTCGCAAAATCACCAATCCTGAGTCTAAATAAATAAGGTAAATATTTTATAAATGCATTTTTATCGATTTTTTCAATTTTTTTGCTTAATTCGATGAGAAACAGCATTTCAAGCTCTATGAAATAAGCTTCACTTATTTTCCACTGCCTGGTCCCTTTAAGGCGAAATTTCAGAGGTGGTTTTTTGCTCGGAATAAAATTTTGCAAGCATCGTACTTTGAGTGATGATAGTTGACATGGAGAGACACACGAGAAAAATTTGAACCACATTCTACGATTGAACCAATGCGAGATCGCAAAGTTGGTACCCGAAAAAATGGTTTTTCGTTTCTATACGTGCTAGAGGCTCGTATTCAACTTCAAAATGATCGTAATGGTGATTTAAAAATATACTGGAAGTTTGGCCTTGATCGGCCATCATATTCCCTTACGGGAATATAAATTCTTTTTTTTCTGGTGATTTTTTTCAGGAACAAGATCCATCCGATCACAGCATTACAAATCACTAAAAATCAAATTTTTAATGTCTTTTCAAACATTAATGACAAAAAATACGTTTGATCCACTCTTTTGGATGGATCTTGTTCCTGAAAATAAAACACCAGAAAATAAACTGTTTTTATTCCCTGTGTGCATATGATGGCCGGTCAATGCCAAACTTTTGTTATATTATTAGATCACCATTACGATGATTTTGAAGTTGAATACGTGTCTCTAGCGCGTCTAGAAACATAAAACCTTTTTTCGGGTACCAACTTTGCGATCTCGCGCTGGTCCGGTATGGAACCGTACAACGTGTTACAAAATTTTCTCGTGTGTCTCTCCATGTCAACTATCAACACTCAAAGTACGATGCTTGCAAAATTTTACATTGCCGTCCCACTCACAATACGGCTTATTGCGAAATATATAAACTGGACAGAAATCGTTATAAACTGGCCAGATCTATAGTGCAAGTCCCATAAAACAGGCCAGTTTTTTATTGATTCATACTAAACTCATACTTCCGCGTATTTATAGATAGGTTTCGAGGGTCAAAACTGTCTCCTTCAAAAAATTGTTCACCCACATGTGTGTGTGTTTTAAAATGTATGCTACGCAATGAAGAAAAAATGAAAATATGATGAAATGTCCAGAATCGAGGCCCCAGCGTGTGCACGTGTTCCAGTTTAAATTTCAGACGGATACCTTATGTAGTTCTAAAGTTATAGTAAAACGAATTAAATTAACTATACTGTAGGGCAATAGTCCAAAAAGGGGGCGTGGCCTATCGCGACTCCTTCCGAAAATCGAACGGCGCGCCCTAGAAACGAATGGTAACCGTACAAAAAAGTTGGGCAACAGTCCATCAATACATTTGCAATACGCCTATGCAAACACTAGATTTCCCCTCATAGTTGAGATCGATCGAAAATGGATCATGAAAAAAAAAAGATTTTTGGTACCCTGAGGGGAATTTTTGAGTTATGTGTATCATGTTCATAGAATCGTCAGCAATCCTTATCACGATCATTTTGATTCCTAGAACGACTTTCTAGCTTGTCTTGAAGCCGAGATACGAGTTTGCGACCGCGAAATTGCAGCAAGGCTGCATCCAATGTGCGAAGTCGCAGCAACTTGAAATTTTTTTCATAGCAGCCCTTCAACCCATCTTTATGCTCAAAAAGTTTGGCGAGCAGGAAAAAATGTATGTAAGAATAATGTACTTCTGAAAAAGTATGCTTTGATTGCGTCATCACTATGTAATAACTGAGGGATTTCGAGATATCTCAACATAAGGATCATGATCACCGATGGATTTTATTATCATGTCAAAATTTCAGATTGATCCCATTTCTATCGCAAAAGATACAGACGCATGAAAAAGTGACCAATGACTTATGCGCGCTACTGTATATTATGCAATTTTCATCTTAGTGATATTGAGGATCAATTCAACTTATATGTAGAAAAAGAACGGAAAATTATGTAGGAAAATCTTAGTAAAATAGTTCTCTATTGAAACAATATGGGTAAAATTCCCCTGTTAAAATTCCCTACAACACAGAGTTGTTAGTCTCATATCCAAGATTTACTAGTGCCAATCTTATTTCCCCACACTATCAATCACTGCTCGGTGTCAGAATCTCACAGTTCTCACATTGATGATGTACGGTTGTTCAATGCAATTATTCTTCAAGAACGCTTTCTTCGATGTCGAATACATCAAACATAAAATGCAGCGCAAGGTGGGAAAGCGTTCGATAAACATCAAGGAAGTAGAACCTCTCGTTTTTTCAATGGGACCTCTCATTTTTTGATGTGCCCTCTTAATTTTCGTGGGACCTCTTAACAAGAACAGAGCCGCGTTATCCACGTTTTCAGATGCCACTAGGCCCAACTAAAATCCCTCTGAGGTACCATGCCACAGGAGTCATTTATCGCGATGCTATAGTTACTGTAATGAGCTTTGAAGCAGTTTATCGATATTTCACCATTGTCTCTGAGTAAAGTTTTTTTTTAGCAGAACTAGTGTTACTTTTCCATGATCTTTCGACCTATGTCATTCGTTTTCAGAGTGGTCATCAAATGTTCTTGAAAAAACATTATTAGTGAATTTTGAAAAATCCGCTGAAAAAGGCTGCATTTTAATTTTTCCATAGCCTCCAGCAGGTGATGAGGATTCGAAAGATATGTCTAACAAGGGAAGTGTCTGAGGACACATATCCCGATTCTCACCAAAATTTGATGGTTTCCTAAACCGACTGCGCTAATTTAAAATATGCTTTCACAATCAGCTACGAACGTTCAGCAAAAGTTTAAACTAGCCTGGTGGCCTAGTGGGTAATTTAGCGGGGGGAAGCACAGCTGCACGGGAGTCTAAGAAACGAGTAGGAGAGGGAGAGTCAAGATAACGTGAATTATACCACGCGTACTGTACAAGAGGGCGGAACACTGGGGCACACATAATGAAGTACGCGAGAGAAATTACAATCAGAATAGAATCGCGTTGGAATGCAAAGATCAGGCGAAAATCAAGAGAGGAACTACGGTAACCGCGGATCGAAGAGATTGATTGCAGATGAGAAGACGAGAAGAGATTGCAGACGTTTTTTTTTTAAAATATGCAAAATTATATAGCACCGGGAGGAAGTCGAGCCCGGGCCCTCTGGGTGACAACCCTGGTTGGTTACCCACTAGGCCACTAGGCCAGTTGAAACTGTGGCGTGAAAATCTAACTCGCTTCAGAGAAGGATGTAGCAGATTTTGAAAGCATATTTGAAATCAGCGCAGTCGGTTTAGTAAACCCACAAATTTTGGTGAGAATTGGGATATGTGTCCTCAGACACTTCCCATGTAAGCTCACCCAACTCGGGAACTGATACTATATTTCATACGAAAATGTGTCAAACATTGCCTTAATTCTCATTCTCTGCACCACACACCGCTTCATTCAGGGGGAATGAACGAATAGAGCGCAGGAAAATAATGGAAGGCCAAGCCATTCATCACGAGAGATTCCACTTACTCGGTATGCATTGCCGAAAATCGATATGGTTGGCATCTTTTCGCCTGTTTTAGTATTTTAATTTAAATCTCAAAACATATTTTTGAATTTTCCAAGCTTCTATCAAAGATTGGCGAAAAAATCACGTTCACAAGTCACAAGTCGAAAAAGTCTTACAATATTATGAGGAATCGATTGGTACCACTCTTTGATGGTTTTTTTATATCATCCACTCATTTATCGTATTGTGCCAAGATTAATTCGACTTATTGTTAGTCAGATAATCTCTCATAATATTATACTTACAGAAATATTTCAAGAGAGGTCTCACGAGATATTGCAGGTGGCTCGGCAATTTTCAAAAACGTATTTTTGACTCCGATCAAACTTTTATGTGAGACTACATAGGAGATAAGAATTTGATTTATCCAGGCTCCAGGTCTCGGAGCCGTCTTTTAGGAATTCACCGGTTCTGTCGCCGGAATCGTCATAACTCAGCTTAAAGTTATGCTGGGAAGCTAAAATAGAGCTCAAAGTGTGCGGAAAAGAAGGTTGAAGAACTTTTATGAAGTCAAGAAGTGCGTCTTCATCACAAAAAGTTATATGACAAAAACCAAATTTCAGAATATTTAAGAAAAAACCGCTCTGAGCAGTTCTGCGACCACGTGTATTCACACTTCCAAATTGATTGAGATTTAGTGAGTGACTGTGAAAGGTTTGAATCCACCCTCATGCAATTTTCTTTCGCTGTTTTTTTCCGCAATATTCTAAGAGGTTTTCAGACACTATCCGATATCATACATGTGTTTCCCCCCCAGCGATTTGTCTCGAGTCTCTCGTGAGAGGCGGGGTATGTAGAAAATTCACGAAAAAAATATTTTCTAAAAAAATGATTATCTTATATTACATGGTTCCATATCGATATTTTATATTTATTATCATGAATATTATATGAATATAACTCAATTCGACTTTATTGAGAGAGAAAATATATTTTTCTGTAAAAATATGTTTTTGCTAAATTTCGTAATGCATCGCCACATGTGCTATACAGAAAATGATTTTATTATCCAAACAATGACTAAATACAAATTGTGAGGTCAGGATAATTATGGGTACTTCTACTATCGCTACGCTCTTTACGTATCCCCTCATAATGTGGTCTTACACCTCGGAGAGAGGAATAGGCGCTTTATTGGTAGAATTTTGGGAACACGGTTCCCAAGAAAACACCTAGAATGGAGAAAGTCGGGTCTGAAGGGGTATAGTTGCGCAAAGTGCAACTATACTCAGCGCGTCAACTACTGACGCGGCGAGGGTGCTGACGCCTTCGGTGCTGACGCCCTTCGGGTGAGGTGAGGGCGGGGTTGGTCGCCTCTCCTCTCTCCTACCGTGTAAAACGTTCAATGTATAATCCGCTGTTTCTGAACGGGTTGCGCAAGCTTATAGTAAAATTATTTCTCGAACAAACGGTGAAAATGGATTCAACGCAGTCTTTACCCCACGGGTGATACCCAAATCACCTAGTTTGTTTTTTTAAAGATCGTAAAGTGCTCTTTAATATTCTGCAATAAGAATGGTGGGGATCGCCCTTTAAATATAGGAGGAATTTTCTTAAATATTCTGAAATTTGGTTTTTTTCATATAACTTTTTGCGATGAAGAGACACGCACTCATTGACTTCATGCAAGTTCTTCAACATTCTTTTCAGCACATTTTGAACTCTATTTGAGCTTTCCAGCATAACTTTAAGCTGAGTTATGACGATTCCGGCGACAGAACCGATGAATTCCTAAAAGCCGGCTCCGAGACCTGGGGTCTGGATAAATCGAATTCTTATCTTCTATGTAGTCTCACATAAAAGTTTGATCGAAATCAAAAATACTTTCTCGAAAATTGTTCCACAAAGGTCATGTTTACCTACAATCTCTCGTGATACCTCTCTCAAGAGCGTACAGAACTAAATACAAGCGTTTGTGTTCAATGCATGAAAACATACAATTGAAATTAAAAGCGTTCTCTTTAAGAGCGCAGTGAAGGGTCGAGTAAAGTTGAACAACTCGGTGAAAATGATCGCCCTGGGCTCAAACTTTGGTAACATGATCCCTCGGGGTAAGGTATTCTACAACCTTAATCTTGACCCGCAATCTCATGTTTTGACAATTCGAAATCTATGTTTCGCCCAGGAGAAGACCGATATCTTGCAAAATCGAGAAAAAAATGAACGGTTTAGTGAAATATCGGTCTGGCTATCATAATCAAAATTCCCAGGAGATCATTCTTTTGCACAACATACCAGTGACATATGTGATCACATTTTTGTATTGAAATTGGGTCATTTTCGGTGACGTCGTGGTGAGATCAAAGCTCGTTTGATACATACTTAATCTACGTAAGATTGATTTCGATACATCTCGATACAATTTATCAGACTATTTCAGTTTTTTTTTCATATAGTATGACTGACTCCAAAATTAGGCTTTGTTGATCTCGATTCTACTAGAATCCACTCCTTCGAGAATAGACGAAAAAAATATTAGATGCTTTCAAAGAAGTTTACTGTTCATAGCATTTTGAACGGTCCACAGTGTCAAATCGAGAAAAAAAACAAAATCTCTGAAACGGCTAATTTTAAAAAAAATTCAATATGACGAGGTATTTCACACATATCATACCTTTATCGTACTACATCAACTGGCAGAGAAGAGCAACTTTGCTAAGAAAAATATTTTTCGAAAAAAATCATGAACCCACTCGGGTCAGTATACAGTAGCGCGCATAAGTCATTGGTCACTTTTTCAACCGGCAATATCTTTTGAACAGGAAAAGGGATCAATTTGAAAGTTTGGCTTGATGTATCAAATCTATCGGCCATTATGATGCTGATATCGATTTGTTACGAAATGCCTCAGTGATTGCATAGTAATGACGCAATCAACGCATACTTTTTCTGCAGTGCATTATTCCTACATACATTTTTTCCTACTAGCCAAACTTTTTAAGCATTGAGATCAGCTAAAGGGCTGCCAGGAAAAAAAATTTCGAGTTGCTGCGTCTTCGCACCTTGGCTGCAGCAAGGCTGCAATTTCGCTGTCGCAAATTCGTATCTCGGCTTCTAGACGAGCTAGAGACTCGTTCTAAGAACCAAAATGATCCGCATATGGATTGTTGATGATTCTGAGAATATGATACATGTCCCTCAACAATTGCCCTCGGGGCACAAAAATATCGATTTTTTCATGACCTATATTTGATGTGTCTCAATTCTGAGGGACAGTTCAGTAAAAATGTAGTTTTGGCGTAGGTGTATTGCAAATGTATTGCAGAACTGATGCCCAACTTTTTGTTGGATTGTCATTTGTTTCCCGGGCGCGGTGATCGATTTTCGGAAGGACACGCGATAGGCCACGCCCCCTTTTCGCCTTATCGCCCTACAAAATCGCAAACTTTATTCCGTTGACTGTAACTTTTGAACGAGATGAGCAATCTTCATGAAATTTTGAGTACACATAGTAAATACATTGCGGACTCATTGACGATTAATCCGGCATAAGTCGATTTTTCTTTATTGCGTAGTGATGACGCAATATTACAATTGTATTTCAGAGGCGAATATTTGCTCGGAGGGAAATTTTCCAGCTTTCACACGTTGAGTGGTGACAATATAAGTGGAGAGACACCCGTACACAATTAGAATCACATTGTACGGTTTCATACCGGACCAGTGCGAGATGTCAAAGTAGGTGCCCGAAAAATTAATTTTTCTGTTCTAGACGTGCTAGATGCTCGTTCACAACTTCAGAATGATCGCATTAGTGCTCTTATATTATACACAAAGTTTGGAAAATATCTGCCGTCAAATGCCCTCAGGGCATGAAAATTCATATTTGTTTGGTGTTTTATTTTAAAGAACAAGATATATCCAAAAGAGTGGCTCAAACGTATGTTTTTTCTTTAATGTGAGCAAAGATATTGCAAACTTAACTTTGTAGCGTTTTTCAAAGATATTATCGGGTGTATCTTGTTCTTTAAAATAAAACACCAAACAAATATGAATTTTCATGCCCTGAGGGCATTTGACGGCAGATATTTTCGAAACTTTGTGTATAATCTAAGATCACTAATGCGATCATTCTGAAGTTGTGAACGAGCATCTAGCACGTCTAGAACAGAAAAACTAATTTTTCGGGCACCTACTTTGACATCTCGCACTGGTCCGGTATGAAACCGTACAATGTGATACTAATTTTGTACGGGTGTCTCTCCACTTATATTGTCACCACTCAACGTGTGAAAGCTGGAAAATTTCCCTCCGAGCAAATATTCGCCTCTGAAATACAATTGTAATATTGCGTCATCACTACGCAATAAAGAAAAATCGACTTATGACGGATTAATCGTCATTGAGTCCGCAATGTATGTACTAGGTGTGCTCAAAATTTCATGAAGAGAAAATCGATCACCGCGCCCGGGAAACAAATGCCAATCCAACAAAAAGTTGGGCATCAGTTCTGCAATACATTTGCAATACACCTACGCCAAAACTACATTTTTACTGAACTGTCCCTCAGAATTGAGACACATCAAATATAGGTCATGAAAAAAATCGATATTTTTGTGCCCCGAGGGCAATTGTTGAGGGACATGTATCATATTCTCAGAATCATCAACAATCCATATGCGGATCATTTTTGTTCTTAGAACGAGTCTCTAGCTCGTCTAGAAGCCGAGATACGAATTTGCGACAGCGAAATTGAAGCCTTGCTGCAGCCAAGGTGCGAAGACACAGCAACTCGAAATTTTTTTTCCTGGCAGCCCTTTAGCTGATCTCAATGCTTAAAAAGTTTGGCTAGTAGGAAAAAATGTATGTAAGAATAATGCACTGCCGAAAAAGTATGCGTTGATTGCGTCATTACTATGCAATCACTGAGGCATTTCGTAACAAATCGATATCAGCATCATAATGGCCGATAGATTTGATACATCAAGCCAAACTTTCAAATTGATCCCTTTTCCTGTTCAAAAGATATTGCCGGTTGAAAAAGTGACCAATGACTTATGCGCGCTACTGTATATAGTTCATAAAGTATTTATTTTTGCACCAAAGTATGTAAACACAGTACGTATCAAAAAAGCTTTGATCTCACCACGACTGCACCGAAAATTTCCCAATTTTAATACAAAAATCACATATTCCCCTGGTATGTTATACAAAAGGTGGGGAATCTGAATAGGGTAGCCAATACGATGTTTCACTAAAAAGTTCGAAATTTTTCGATTTTGCAAAATACATATGTCTCCTCCTGGGCTCAAATCTAACAGAAACTTATAGATTTCGGCATAAATTTTTGTGCTCTTTCGAATGATATACTACATGATATCAAAATCCCAGATTTGAAAAAAAGATTTGGTGGGTCAAAACTTGAGATTTCGGGTTAATATTATGATTGTAACATACCTTACTCCTAGGGGTCATGTTACCGACGTTCTTACAGAAGACACGCTTTAAAGTTACCGGGAATCCACTAAAAAAAATAATTTCGCGCGAATCATCAATCCGGGGATTGTAGTGTGGTGCGGGTGATAAATTACGAAAGTATCTTTTTTAAAAAAGGTTTGGAGTATGTAGTGTGGCGCAGGTGACAAAGGGCGAAAGCATGTAAAAAAGGAAAAAGAAAAGTGCGTTGCAAGAATACCTTATCACCAAATATTCGAATTTGAATTTTTAAACTTTCGCGCATTCCATGTTGATCAGTGTCCTCCATTTCGGACATTCGGAGCTCTGATATGTTCCGATTATCGATTCTTGACAGTTTAACTTAACATGCGTTGCTGCTTTGACGTCAATTGAATTCCGCGATTAAATCAGACCTCAAAATGCGGATTCCCGGTAACTTTAAACGAGGCCGAAAATTCTTTCCTTTAAACTGCTGATTAAGAGAAGTGTTAATCGTGAGTGGAACGTTTGAGTAAATATTGTTTTTGAGTTTGATTACTTGATTAAAGATAGCTGAAGTAGATGAAGTTCCTTCTCTGCCAATGCAAGAATATAACATGAATCAGATGGAGTAGAAGAAGCACAACGCAGTTGAGTTATCTTCGAACAACCCACAGTCAGGAACTTCTGTAATAACGAATCGTAGGTAAAAATAATGAGTGTTGACTAGGGGTGTGCACGAGTAATTTTCGAGAGATGTTTGTTTGAAACTATGTTAACATATATACGCTTGATAGGCTGGAGTACCTACTTCACCATAAAATTTTAAGATCGGTTCCAAGTAGTTACGCGTTCGAGAAATTAACCATTTCTCGAAAGTCGAGAAACCCCGAAATATCTAATCACCTGATATTTGTGGGAACTCATATAGTATGTCAAACAGACCGCATTCACAATGTGTATGAAACATATAAATATGTACCTAATTGACTTAAAATTGGCAGAGATAATTGGCATTTCTCGAAATTTCTCGTGCACACCTATGGTGTTGACGCGTTTCTTATTGTATCGTCTTGTGAGCATTGTGAGTGGAACGTTTGAGATATAATATTGTATTTAAAACGCGTTCTCTGTAAGAGCGCAGGACTGGGCGGCACAACTCATTCAAAGTGGTCGCCCCGGGCTCAAACTTTTTTCTCATGTAGTCTTAGATGTAAGACTACATGAGAAAAAAAGACTACATGAGTTAAGTTTTAAACTTGAGAAATACACGAAAAATCGATTTTTGAAAAATCAATAATTGTTTTCACTACAAAAATTTAAATCAGAATTTTTTTTATTTTGCTTTTATGTTATACATCATTCGAAAGAACATCAAAAGTTATGTATACATCCGAAATATCATGAGTTTTGAACCACTGCGGACGAAAATCGATAATGGTATTCGCAGAAATTTGCCGTTTCTGTGAAACTTTATTTTGGCTAAAAAAAAACACTCTTGGCTCCAATATATATTATGTATTATTCACCGTAGAATGGAACGGGGAACTTCAAGTTCGATATTAAAGTTTCCGGGAATTGAAAAAATTCACTCTTTATTTTGTCCCTGAAATGAATAGAGAAGTGTCGAAATAGAAAGGAAGGAATATTTAAAAAATATTAAAAATCGATAATCAAGTCCTGGGAGAGGACGGAAAGGACGAACCGAAAATCTTGTCTTTCAGGCAAGGCGCGCAAATTCAAAATGTGATTTTTTTACTACGGTAGTGCGCTGTGTCACATTTGTGATCTTTTATTTTACGTATTATCACTTTTTGTATTCTAGTTTTTTTTTCGGTATTAAGTCCCGGCGACGGATGTTTATCATCCAGCGCTCAGAAAGTAACGTAATCAAGAGAAGAAACGACGCTGAAAATATAACCGCGACGCAGACCGCAACGCGAGGCGAGCTTTCTGCATAGGCCCGCCGCAACACGCACGCACCACACCAGATTTTCGTCCTCTCGCGAATTCAAAATTTTCGGTTCGATTCCTGGTAACTTTAAAGTAGTGAAAGTACTTCTACACTCACTAGACCGTGACCACTCAGAATTAACGTAAAATCCCAAAAACAGTTGAAAACTTTTTTCTGAACTCTCAAACTAATACGACTGGAAAAAAATAAAAAAATGAATTTTTTTCGAAAATATTTTTTATCGATTTTTCAAAAGTTGACTTTTCATGTGTCGTTCATTATTTAATTTTAGTATACATCTAAGAATGTTTGTCAAAAAAATTTCAGCCCAAAATTTGAGCTTCGCCAAAAATTTCAATTTCTGCGGATCTGATTATCGATTTTCTTTCATTGTGGTCCAATCCTCGTGATTTTATAGATATCTAAACAACTTTTGATGCTCTTTCAAATGGTGTACATCTGAATTAGTTTGAGAATTCAGAAAAAAAGTTTTCAACTATTTTTGAGATTTTACGTTAATTCTGAGTGGTCACGGTCTAGTGAGTGTAGAAGTACTTTCACTACCTTAATATCGAACTTGAAGTTCCCCGCTCGATTCTACGGTGAATAATACATAATATATATTGGAGCCAAGAGTGACTAATCATGGGAACATTTTTATCCAAAATAAAGTTTCACAGAAACGGCAAATTTCTGCAAATACCATCGATTTTCGTCCGCAGTGGTGAGATTTATACATAACTTTTGATGCTCTTTCGAATGATGTATAACATGAAAGCAAAATAAAAAAATTGAGAAAAAATTTTCTATGTAAAAAAATTATTGATTTTCAAAAATCGATATTTCGTGTATTTTTCACTTTTAAAATTTAATTTACATCTAAAACTAGAAGAGTTAAAAGTTTGAGCCCGCAGCGACCACTTTGAATGAGTTTTTTGCCGTTTACCTCCGATTTCACTGAGCTCTTACAGAGAACGTTTTAAGTTTGCACAAAATTAGAACCCGCATTTCGCACACAAAACGGGGCAAAATTCTTTGCCACAAGAAGAGAGAGCGATTGTGAGACGGTCTGCCACGGAGGCTCACGGGGAGTATAAAAAAACGGTCATGGAAAGTCGTTGCGCACAACAGTTGCGCATATCTTAATGTGCCATGTGCGACGCGCAAGCATCATGCGCCTTTCGTGCGGCAATTTCAGTTCGCGATTGCACCTCCGGTCCCAGCGCGAAAGCCCTGACTTCTCGATGTTTCATACAATCAAGTCTACGGACAGTCGCTGTTCATATTTCTTGTGGGGGAGCGGGGGTTTTGAGCCTCCGTGTCTGCGTTCTTCGATCTACCGTACTTTAACATTTAAAAAACACACCGCGAGAACTGGTTTTATATTTTCTTATCGATTGTTCTTTGTTAGAGGAAAATGAGTCGGATTAGTCAATCACCGGCTTAACCATAAATCCTGTCTCCAATGGCAGTCAAATAACTCCTACACATGTAAAGACCCATCGTTACCCAATATTGGGAAGGGTACAACACCTAAGGCTCGAACTGGATTTGGCATAGGGTCAAATATCTAAGTATGGGTTTTATATATTTTCGGATAGGTAATCTACATCTAAGAACCCCGAGTCATTACTACTTTAATTTCATTCTCCGCTCAGCAGCTGCATAAATCAGAAGCCGCTTGCAATCTTTAAGGCTCTTTTTCGATGGTTAAACGACATTTATGTGAAAACATTTTAATTTGTTTTTTTTTCACTATTTTTCATTGTTATTTCTACCTATATAATTTATTATTACAAATTTTAAACAAATTTGAATAGAAACAATATATCAGGAATTTCAGAAAACCGTAAGGAAAGCAGAAGAAATAAATTGACAAGAGTCTGTGCAAGATCAGCAACATCAAAATGCCATATGTATGTTCCTACAACTCGGGAGTTGGTTATTGTTTTCAACTTAAAATCTTCTTTTAGAAACCTTTTCCAACATTAGATACTTCACAAACAATGGGAAACAAGTCTAGAGGTGCGCAAAATGACTGGGAGAGCGCGCCATTTCTCACTGAGCTGTCGAAAAATGCGGTGTCGAATGTTGAAAATGGGTGTTAAAAGAATATCAGGCTCAGGACAAAACGTATTTTTCTTGATACATTGTAAAAATGGGTATGGTCTTTTTGTGCAGATTTTAGTAGCACCTTAGTAGCTCTATCGAATAATATGTCTATGACAGTCCTAGCAATTTTCCCGGCTGCAGCAGGCAGCTGCAAAGTTACGGAAGTTGCACTTTACCTAGGTCAAAAATGCATTCAAAATGTATCAATTTGGGTGAAATTAAATTTTAGGCATGTCAGGGTATGTCCTCACTATATCCGGGATTAAATTAATATTGATCGTCGTTTGACTTCTGAGCAGTTTTTTCTGTAATAACTTTGAAATGTTGACGAAACAGCACCTACAATTCGCTCAGAATGAGTAGTTTGTGATTACGCATCGAATGAATATCTAATATAGGGGTATTTCCAGTCTTCGATGTGCGCCAGGCAAAAAAAAACATCTGCAACGTGCGATTCCCCCTGCTGCACGCAAACATGCAGAGTCCTAGTGCTCTAGGATTTTGAATCCGAGAGTTGGAGGTTCGAATCTATTTTTGGCAAATATCTTTTGCTGATTTTTCGAAACAAGTTTAGTAGTTTTGATACTATTTGAGGCCGTATTCATTTTTATTTTTTTTTTTTTATTTTTTTTTTCGTTTTTATCATTTTGCAGCATGCTAAATCGCTCTTTTTGGGATTTTTCGCCTGGCGCACATCGAAGACTCTCGAAATACCCCTATATTAGATGTTCATTCGATTCGTAATCACAAACTACACATTCTGAGCGATTTATGAGTGCTGTTTCGTCAACATGTCAAAGTTATTACAGAAAAACTGCTCAGAAGTCAAACGACGACCAATATTAAAATAATCCCGGATAAAGTGAGGACATGTCCTGAGATGCCTAAAATTCAATTTTCACCAAAATTGATACATTTCGAGTGCATTTTAAACCTGGGTAAAGTGCAACGTCCGAATCTTTACAGCTGCCTGCTGCAGCGGGGAAAATTGCTAGGACTGTCATAGACATATTATTCGATAGAGCTACTAAGGTACTACTAACAACTACAGGAAACTGATATACAGTTTTTCAGAATGTATCAAACATGACCTGAGCTTTTCATGAGGGGCGTGATATTTTCATATGAAATACATACCCAACTTCCGTATATATTCCTTTTGATTGTACTGACCTTGCACAGAATACAGTCAACATGGCCGGAAAACTGAAGTCTAGATCAGAATTTGAAGCTCTATCAAATGGTGTTAGTGTCACATCATGAAGATTTCGTGTTTTCGAGAAAAAGTCGTTTTTTGACATAGGGCGCATTACGGCCGAACCCGATACCAGATTAAAGAGCGTATTATTTCTGATCATTTTTTAAAATATATTTGGTTAAGCAATAAGGTCGAAAGACGGTTGTTTCCCATTGCTTCAAAGATTTTTCACGCACGCGGAACGCGTGTGCACACGCGGCATCCGCGTGGTCGATGTGGTAGTGGTCTAGAACTTCAACCCGAAGGTCATAGGTTCGATTCCTATCGGTCGCCAATGTCTTTTGCCGAATTTTTTTTATTCGAAAAAATCACTTTTTCAAGATTTCTGAAAAAGTGCCTATATTGCCAGGGGTGAAATTTCGATGAAAAAAATTCGGCAAAAGCCATTGGCGACCGACAGGAATCGAACCTATGACCTTCGGATTGAAATTCTAGACCACTACAACATCGCCCACGCGGATGCCGCGTGTGTACACGCGTTCCGCGTGCGTGAAAAATCTTTGAAGCAATGGGAAACAACCGTCCTTCGACCTTATTGCTTAACCAAATACATCACAATGATCAGAAAGATACGCTCTTTAATATGGTATCGGCCGTAATGCGCCCTATTTCAAAAATCGACTTTTTCTCGAAAACACAAATCTTCATGATGTGACACTATCGCCATTTGATAGAGCTTCAAATTCGGATCTAAACTTTTAGTGTTCCGGCCATTTTAGCAAGTTTCCGCGAAGTTGTAATCGAAAAACACCTTTTCTGCAGAAAGTGCGCGGCGCCATATTGGCGCCCAGAGGGGTCCTATTGCGAAATCGATGGCACCAGAGCCTTCAGCGTCGAAAGTGACCTCTAGGAGAAATTTCTGAGCGATTCCGATCTTTGACCTGTTCCAGCGGTTTGTTGATCCTAACGCAAACAGCGTCATATTTCTTCTACTCCCCTTACGGGGTTTCAGAAATTCATGATACGAAATCTGCTGAATTTTGTAATTTAAATAACAGGTCGGAGATCGATTGTCATAACATGACATACTTGCCATCGTAATCTGCACCCTGAAGAGTATTTAAAACAATCTTCGCCTTCGACTTTGATTTTTATACAGTCCGAGCATTCCAAAAATTATATGGCAAACGGCCTCATAAGAATCCGAGAGTACCTCTATGTCTAATTCCTAACGCAAAGAGCGTCATAAACGATACATTTTTACTTAAATTACGAATTTCGAAAATTCCGCACTTTCAAAAACTTACTCTATTTGTGCCCGCGAATTCTACAGTTAGGGACGGGAGCGTTGCACACCGGTGAACGAAATAAATTCCAACAGTATGCTCATTCGATAGCCCACACTACACCATTCCGACTTATCAACTTCAATTAATAAAAATATTTCTGAAATACTAAGAAAATTGCTTAGAAAGAGAGCCTCTTTGAACGACGCCGTCAGTCAGGAAGGGTTCAATGTCAGTAGTGACTGGGTTAACTTTATGATGTGTTATTGCAAAGTGATTATTTTTGCTGCTAGATTTCGCAAATTAACGAATTTATTAATCGCCGGTCTTGTTCCTCAGACGAATGATCCGAGCAAATATCACATTTTTGAGTACAGAAGTAGATTGATCGAAGCTTCAAAATGAACTCCTACGAGCTTGAACGCTTCAGTTACTGTAGTTCATGGGGGGCGCATTCATTACTATTTTTAAAAATTGATTTTCTCAAAAACCGCGGAGTGTATTTTCTTGAAATTTGTGCAAAACACGGAAAGCATCCAAGGTCGCAACATATTTTTTTAAACAGAGACATACACTTCGCGGTTTTTTTTGATATTCAATAAAGATCGGTTTTCTGTTACAACTTTACAATTTTCAAGAGCTTTTTTCTCAATCAACTGAATTGCAATGGTATTTTCCTTTTGATTACAATTTTTATTTGCGCGTAAGCTATGTATGGTAGAAAAAGAGGCATGCAACTCTATATTTGAAAATCTTGCTTTTTGTACCTCCCTGCTATCTTTTCTCGTGTATCGTGTTCATTGTTCGAATTTCTTCTTCGAGTGCTGCAGTGCTCCATCTCTTTATCCTCATTATCAAAATATAAAATAATGCATAGTTATTCAAACAAATCCGTTTGAAAGTTTTCATTGAAAGATTACGGTATTTTGGCCAGAACCGCGTCGCAGGTAGTACGGCAATATCGCGTACTCAAAAAATCACACGGCCGTCCCTATCTACAGTAGATCAATGATTAAACATTAGGGTTAAATTTTATCACTATGCAAACCGGGTAGGACAAACAGAATTGTCTCATTTTCGGATATGGATATATTTGTTGACATTGATATATTGATTAATTCTGATGTAAAACGAAGTTATTGAGTAGCTCAGATCATGAACATAACAATATCATTTCTGAGGTTGTCGAGGGTGCTGATTATTATGGTGACTATCATGTTTTCACTAAGCAGTTCGGGAGTACTGTAACTGCCATTTTCGAGGCAACATCTCTGTACCTCGCGGCTGTACTCACGAAATTTGATTTCTGCTATGCATGAGAGGTAGCCCCCCTCGCTAGTTGCCTGACCTAAAGTTGAATATGGACGGGGGGCTGTTGTAACAAGAGGTCGTAATGAGGCACACAAACATTTCCGATTAAAAAACCGAAAAAATCAAAGAAAAAAATTATCATTTTTATATTAGAAATGTCACAACATTTTCAAGTGGAATATAGAAGGGCAGGTCAACATGGGTAATATAAAAATACAAGAATGGCAAAAATGTGGGTATGAATACCCGAAAAATCGCATTGAATCATTGAAAACTGAGATTTTTCGAAAACAATCTTTCATTTGAAGACATTTTTTCGGCTTTAAAGGGAGAGTTACCCCATGTTTGAATTCGCGCGAAATCATATGGTCTCTCCACGAAAAGACAAACACACCACCCCTTTTTCGGATTAGTGTGATTCCCTGGATGCGAGGTCACCTCTTCCCTCTCACACTCTCATTGATCTACTCAGTCTTTCTTCTCTTGCATCTCTCGCCCCTCCTCGATTCCCCAATCTCACTTCCAAGTCTGTGCTCTCTCCAAGAGAGACAGAGGAGGAGAGGTCAATCGCTAGGTCGTTGCTAGGGGTATTTCTCCCTTTAAGAGATCCTCCACGAGAGATCGGAAAGGATTGCCAAGAGTCGCGGATGGGACAGATGCAACCTACCCTCAAACTTTTTTTCGTGAAACAAGGTTCACGAGTGCTGATCGCAGCCGCATAGATGAAGGCCTCAAGGCCTCAAGAGGGCCTCAAGGGCCTCAAGATTTCGAAAATTTTGAGACATTTTGCCTTGTCTCAACAGAACGAAAGGATATGGAGTCAAAGTAACGAGTCTTGACGAGAGAGACTGGTAGCACTGACCTCACTTTTTGAGCAGAAAAACGGCTAAGAATGGGATTTACGAATCGTTTTTCATCTCAACCACTGATTTCTAAAATGATTCGACCCCACAAACTATATCACGCCTCTCACGTAAGGCGCGGGACAATCCGTCTTTTTCGTGGAAAATTCAAAAAAAAATCGTGCCGGTGTTTTCGTCAGAATCTGAAAGCGTCTATGAACCTCTATCGAAAAAATGTATACATTAGAATTTTAGCAAATTTTCCGGCTGCAGCAGGCTGCTGCAAAGTTTCAGACGTCGCACTTCAGCCAGGTGAAAATGGCTTCAAAATGCATATATTTGGATGATTTTTTTGTAGGTATCTGGTGGGGCTAACATCCACCAAAGTTATTTTGAGATTTCTCATGTTTGAAATTCTGAGCAATTTTTGAGTAATAACTTTAATATATGAAAATATAGGCAGCCCGATTTTTGATATGTTGTAGCCCTTTCAATTCTCTACATTATATACGACAGATATCACGAGAGATTGCATGAAAATAGACCCCTTGAGGAACAACTTTCAAAAAAATATTTTTGATTTCGATCAAACTTTATGTGGAAGTATTCTAGGGACGAGAATTCCATCAATCCGGGTCTTTTAGGGATTTTCCGGCTCTAAAACCTGAATTTACGTAACTTCCTTCAAAATGTAGCTGGTCGTTCTGGTGCTCAGAAAATTCGGAAAAATATTCTCTACAATTTATCTGTTGCACCCAAAGGTCGTAATGAGGCATAAAAAAGTTCTGATAAAAAACCGAAAAATAAATCAAAGAAAAAAATTATAATTTTTATATTTAAAAAGGCACAAAATTTTAAAGCGGAATATGAAAGAGCAGGTCGACATCGGTTATATAAAAAAAGGGGAGTACCCATACCCGAAAAATCGCATCGCATTTTTGTGTCTCATTACGACTTTTGGGTGCAACAGATAAATTGTAGCGAATATTTTTCCGAATTTTCTGAGCACCAGCACGACCCTAAAAGCCGGTTCTGCGACCTGGGACCCGGATTGATGGAATTCTCATCCCTAGTATATTTCCACATAAAAGTTTGATCGAAATCAAAAATATGTTTTTGAAAGTTGTTCTCGACGTCATGCAATCTCTGATGATACCTGTCATAATCAAACTTTTCGAATATATCGGGAGGTTAAGATGCTGTTTTTTCGCCTTTTTAAAAATAATTTTTGATTTGATATGGCAATTTCCAGACAACGATATTCAGGATGAATATGGTTATATGTGTTAAATTTGGCTTAGAACTTCTGAACACACACACATTACGTAAGTTTTGTTAATGGTGATGTTTTTAGCTTTATGTGTATTATTTTAGATTTGTTTATGAATATTAATGTAATTGGAGACAAATAGCACCGAGAATAAATAGGAAATGTAAACCAAATTGGAATCAACAAAACCCGCAATACACATAAAAAAGAGAGACAGAAAAAAGTAATTTCAAAAACTCATTTCTCAGGCAAATCGTTTGCAATCTAATAAGAAAATGAAAGCGTTTTGAATCTAATAATATTATTTTGGAGAGCTATTCGAATCTAATTAGATTCAAACAGAAGTTGAATCTAATTTGAAGCAAATTAGATTCAAAAGTAACCTCGAAAAATTGCAATCTAATCAGAAGTATTTATAATCTAAATTGAATCTGATCAGATTCGACAATTTCTGTCAACCCCGTCTCGTATAAGGCACGCCGAGGGTAAACAAACCGTAAGTTCTGATTTTATGTAGGCAGGTTTATTTAGCACCCACAGTCTCCGCGCACTTTTCCTAGAAAGGAGAAAGCACAGAAACGCCATGGAGAAGCACAAGCATAGTTCTAAACCGTATGAATTGATTTAGGTCTTCACAGCAGAGACAAAACGGGAGAAATGCAGAGTTGAAAAACTCTATCGAGAACTGAAAAAGGAAAGGTAATTCCAGGCGGGACCTAACACGATTATGAATATACATTAAATAAGTCAGTTGTCGATGTCGCTCAATTTCTTCAAAGGCTGTTCTAGTATAAGGCGATTTTCTCCTTAATTATACTCAATTTGCTTGTTTCTTTCGATCTTTCAACGAGTTTGAGGCTGTCTGCTAATTATAGAGATAAAATAGCAACCAGAAGGATGTTCTAATTGGGTGAAAGATCTGCATGAAATTCTCAACGTACCTAGAATCTGACCCGTTTGAACTGTCATATCCGAAATGGACCGACTTCCAATAACTCGCTTTGTTCGTCATTTTGTGCAAATATAATGTGATTTCAGTAAATCGAGGGCCCTGGAAAACCCAGTGAAATAAGGTAGAAGTGGAATTAACTGATTTTCGAAATTCAATTGGAAAACCGCGACGCAGCCGCAGCGCGTATGAATGGTTCATGCTGAGCCGCGGTTGTAGCTGCCGTGGTCTTGTCTTGTAGCTAGTGATTTGCTCTATCGAATGCGCTTTGGGCAAAGTTGGTGGCTCCACGGCAATTTGGCTAAAATGCAGTTACAAAAAATAAAAGTGCTTGTTTTTATGCTTCCAGTGATGCTCTACGTTTTGCCCAAGAAGATTTTGATTCTCATGATGTTATCAGTGACATCTAAACAAAAAATAAGACGTAATTCTAGAATCCTGAATTGTGCTACTCTTTTGAAATATTTCAGTACGGAAATGACTGTGGCATGACGATTTGTGCTGGTTAGCGGCACTGCAGAGAGAGCGCCCTCTCAGACGCGGAGGCGAGAGAGGCTATAGAGAGGCGAGAGAGGCTATAGAGAGGCGAGAGAGCGTGCACTTATGAGAGTGCAGATAGGGACGTTTGAACTCATGCAAATCCCCCCTATCGAGGGAGAGGAGAGGGGAGCGCTCTCTCCATTTCATATACTCTCTCCCTCGCCATCTGACCGATGAGAGAGCGTATAGAATGGAGAGGGCCTCACCATTACTCGGAGAGGGGGAGAGAGAAGACTCCGCCCCTTTCTCTCCTCTCCCCGGTTTGATGCTTCTCCCACTATCGAATCGCGCGCGGATTTCGAGGTGTATCTCGGCTCAGAGGCAAGATATCGACAAACGGCAAAAAGTATTGTCTTAATGGGACCCTGAGGCATCTATTCTATATGATTGCCACCCACACATCGAAAATCGGCTATCCACGTTGTGGCCCCTAGGTTTATTTCCTGTTTTGTTTCACTCAAGGCTGAATTTAAGCCTTTTTTGGATTGATTCCACTCCTGTCCTCAATGGGAGTATGGGACCATTAGCCGACCACCCTCTACGGGTTGAGTGGTCGGCTTTTTTGGTGAATGGTATAATGAATGGTATAATAGTGAATGGTATAAGGGGGGAATAAATTACCAAAATGGTGTTTCAAATTTAGAATCTAATTTGATAATTTTTAATCTTAGTTCAAAGATTTTGCAATCTAATTCGGAAATTTTGCAATTTGATTAGAAAATTATGCAATCTAATCAGGAAATTTAACAATCTAATCGGAAGATTTTGCAATCAAATAAGAAGTTTTTAAATTTTGCAATCTAATTAGAAGATTTTGTAGTCTAATCAGGAGATTTTGCGATTTAATTTGGCCATGGCTGCTTCTAAAATTGTTCAAATTAGATCGCAATAGTTTCTGCTTAGATTGCAAACGATTTGCCTGAGTTATTAAAAAAAATGTATTCCGTGAGACGATATCTAGCATTGGAGATTATTCTGAACACACCGATTCATTATCCCAATAGGACATTTTTTTCCTTTGAGCGGTGGATGGTTTCTCCGCGTCAATGAGGATTATTTTGCATGGGGACACGTATTAGCCTCCCGAGATAGATCAGAACTTATTTTTAAAAAGCCAAAAAAGCGGCAAAACATTTTCCCTCGAGGTGGATTAGAACCCATGCCTCGATCCTGCATTTTCAATGCATCAATCACGGCGAATCTCTTAGTTTATCCTGTGGTATCTTCACTTCTCAGCGGTTTTTTTGCTTGTAACACATTTTAACCTCCCGAGATATTCAAAAAGTTGAATTGTAGAATGTAGAAAATTGAAAGGGCTACAACATATCAAAAATCGGGCTGCCTATATTTTCATATATTAAAGTTATTACTACATAAGTACACCTACATAAGTACGTTAGTACATCCCACCTACATAAAAAATTACCTACAAACAAAAAAAATTTTTAAAAAATATTCTGAACAACTTTCGTGTTGAACACTATCGAAAAATATTGAAAAGTGCGAAAAAATCGGGAAAACGAAAAATATTTTTTTCTGAAAAACTTTCCTCTAGTTTCCCACATTTTTTTCTCTGAATTTGGAGTCTACGCGTACACACAAACCTAGAAAAAATAGATCTGATACAAGTTGGCCCGTTTGGAAAAGGATATGAGTCGAAAACTGATCGACAATCGCAATTTTTAGATGCACTTTTTGGGGGAAAGTAGGAATCTAGTACAAAGTACTCCCAAACTATGCGAATAGTATTTTTTTATACTATATTTATATTTCTGGAACGACTTTAGCATTAAAATAAGCTTGAAAATGAGAAAAATGTAAAATCATCAGTTAGGCTGCGCGTGGTTAGCACTTGTACAGAACAAGTCGCGATAGGGCTTCGCTTGCTGTGCACTGCCATATATATATGTTTTGGATTTAATTATCGATTTATTAAAATTGTTTCAAAGCTATTTCACAATAATGACGTAATTAATATTTTTTTCATGAAACGAAAATATCTTGTTTGAGAATGGAGATTTACATTGAATATATTTTCTTTTGATGTAAGGATTACTTTATAGTTTAAAATATAGATTAAAGTTAGTTTTAACACCTTTTAAACACAGAAAGATGCGCCATGTTTTGGCGGCCATTCTTTGTTCTTTGACTAAAGTCGTAACTCAACTTCCTGAAGAGCTACACTCGAAAAACTATGAAAACAGCATAACTTTGACCTGCTGTAATTATGCAAATTAAACATTTCAGGTCATGAGTGGAACGGAATTTGATTGTCGACACCAATAGCTACCAGAATCTGTGACATACTCATCTAGTCACTTTTTGCTGTACGAGACAGGTGTTGCGATTCTTACGCGAACGCACTGATTCTTCTTTTATTCGCACATTTATGTACATGTTGTCGCACCCTCGTGGTGTACGATAGATAAATAAATAAAAATAGTTCCGGGTGCAGGTTCGCGGTCCAGGGGGAGCCCGGTAACCGACACTAGGTTCGGTCCAAGGGAGCCCGGCAGCCTACTCTAGGTTCGGTTCCGGGGGAGCCCGGAAGCCTGATCTAGGATCGGTCCACGGGGAAATAACGAGATATTCCATGATATTATGGGGAAATAAATTCTTTTAAAGAAGGCCTCCCGCGAGTTTTTGGTCACATAGACTGCCAACGCAGTGCTGTGGGGAACGCTCACCCGATCACATTGCAACGCATCCGAAAATCTACCGTAATCTATAAATCGATATATTGTCGCTGATATGGCTACAAAAGCGCCAATAATCGACAGGCGACGCGTGTTAGGACACGTGAGAATACATGCAATCGACGTCAAATGAAGTTGAAAACAGTATAATAATGCCCCCCCCCTGTGGATAATATCGGCTTTCATAAAAAATATAATAGATTTCGTAAAGGAACGATTAGAAATTGTTCCTATTCCGAGTGTGTGGCTCCATTTTCGTGTTCCGGTATACTGTTTTGGCTTATTAAAAATCAGGCAACGTTGGACTCGTCGGAGGCCTGCTTTAAATCTCCATTCTTAAACAAGATATTTTCGTTTCATAAAAAAAAACATGCAAATTAATTATTCGCTAATTACGATTTTGCACGCAAATGTCAATGCCGTGCCAGGCCCTGGAAATTTCTTACTCTTCCTATTTATCGCTAACCTGGTGTGCACAGACTGTGAGAAAGTGGAAATTTAAAAGTTGCCCGAAGGAAGTAAATTCAAGAAAAGTCTGGCTGAAAGTCGAAAAAAATCAGTTATCGATAGCGAAATTTTCGTAAAGTTACAGTACGTATTTATATACATTTGGTCAAGAACGGTTCGCTTTGAATTTCTTCGCGTTTTGCGCTACCTTGCTATGATAATGATGCCATTAAAGTTCGAATTGAATGAAAAATATGCAAAATTTAACCTATTTCTAAAATGCTATTTAGAGACGTACAGTATATTTGCTAAACTTTTGCGATCGATAACTGATTTTATTCGACTTTCAGCCATACGTTTCCTGAATTTACTTTTTTAGGAGGAGTAAGAAATTTCCAGGGCCTGGCACGGCATTGGCATTTGCGTGCAAATTAGTAATTTGAAAATAACTAATTTGCATGAACACCAATCAAAAAAGTTCCGAAAGTAAAATATACTTCTATTTTGATGGGCTATCGATTGCGCCATTGAATGAGAAGATTAGTTGCGAATTAAAATATACTTCTAATATACTTCTATTTTTTCGAAAATGATTTGTGATGTCACAAAAACGTATTGTTTTGCCCTGAGGCGGTGAACCGTTTTTCGACTTCCGGAAGAGGCACATATATAGTAGGCAGGAATGATTTCATATTTTCATCACAATGTGTCACTTACAGCCGGCAGCATTTATCTGTTTCAACATGACCGATTTTTAAGATATCAATGAGGACCAATCGAAAAATGTGGCAAATGATTTTGCAAACTAAAAGACTCGAATCCAAGCCATACCGATCCATAGAGCAACACCTTACCATTACGCAGCACCGCCGGTTGGGAGTGGGTTTTGAGACGTAGTGGCATGTCTAGGGTCGCATTTTCTGCTATAGATTTTCCTCGGCCCATGTGGCTATTAAGCAGTTTTAGAAATTCGATTGTTAGTTAGATTCGGGGTACCTATCGCTTCCAATGGGTCTCTTTCCGAAACTCCATATCGACTACTCGGACATCCCTTGTAAGACTATTATTGATTGGAAAGTATATAATTAAAAAAGTGGTGCATTGTGTATGACTCGAGGTACGGAGGTGATTTGTGCACATTACAATTTTTTTAGCACGTTTTCGTGTTCGAATCTTCAGTTTCGAGTTATTCTCGAGTTACATTATTTCGGCTTTTGAAGTCTATTATCACGCCTGTCACGTAAGGATCGAATCAACGCAGGCACACCAAAAAGGTCGAACATGAGTTAGATACAGTTTTGGATAGCTCTTAGGGTATCCAAGAAGAGTTCCAAGTCTTTTGTCCCAGAGATCGATTTCCTCGAAGATAGACGACGTCTAAATTTGTGGGTGGCAAAAGTAGTGCCTCTTTGGAGCTCTGTAGCTCAGTGTACAGTGACAATAGACGAAAGTCGCAAACAAAAGATCTGTGAGGAGTCATCAGGAGAACAACGCTGAGCGATTGGGCCCAACTTATAATGAAAACTAATTGGTCAGACTAATTAAAACTTTTCATTTGCACCGGAGTTTCGGGCCCAGGATAATCTCAACGCAAAAGTCTGGAGCTCGTTGAGACGAATCGAACTATATGCTGAACTGTCTTATTTTAATAGAAACTGGCTCATTCATGGTCGAAAAACCCTCCGCGAAAAATGCTTCTTACTCCATGACCTCTCCTGGTGATATATACACGCGCACTATCGGGAAGTTCACGATCACTCTGATTCTCTCTCGTATCTCTCGAGCGTAGCTCAGAGGGTAACGCGTTAGTCTCACTTCTGAAGGGGGCAGGTTTTTACCTGTCCGAGTCACTTCAAAACTAGTTGGAGGATGTGGGATCACTTCACACGCCAATCAGAAGTGTGAATTGGAGATTATAAAAACATTCCATTTTTTTTTCGGAATCGAAGGTATAAGCCGCATATTCTATGGTGTCGTTATAACCCGTGGTATGTTTTTTTTGTAAACAAGAATACAAAATCCTTTCCGTCGCGGAACGCAAACTAGAACGCCAAAGAGGTGGAGAAGTGAATTCGTCAATGCTGATGAACCCCAATTTGTGCAACTCGCAAGATGCCAAGCAATATAAGTCGCGCATTAAATACCGAAACATCACCGATACGCCTAAACCTGATCCGTAACATCTATTTAGAATTCGTCTCGATGGCTCATTGATAGTGAGAAGTGACTGAAAAGGGAGAAGTACAAAGAAATAGAGACACAATTATATATGAGAGGAATCGCGATAGAATCGACCACCAGAGGGGGGGAAGCGGAAACAGAAATCGATTTGGCTAAAAAGTAAATCTAAGGTACTTTTGGGTCCATTTACATTTACATTTAAACAACTTTATCAGCTGGTTTTGGGTGTTAAAGCTGGGTTGCCATGAGAGATCTCCATTCCTTGCGATCGTTTCTTGCGAGTTGCACGAATTGTGGTCCAGCAGCGTGGACGAAATCATCTCTCCATCTCTTTGCCGGTCGGCCGCGCTTCCTCTTCCCTCTCGGGGTCCAATCGAGCATCTTCCGATTCCACCGATCATGGCTTTGATTCGAGATTCTCTCTACCCATATCCATTTCCGTCTTTCCGCATCTCTAACTACATCCTTCAATTTAGTGATGTCACGGATCCGCTCACTACCCACTCTTGCATTCAGATCCCCCATGATCACCTTGTAAACTTTGCGGTATTTCCGTCGCTCTGGCACTAAACTTTGAAACGCGCTTTCGAGATCGGTCAAGAAATCATCGTATTGGTCATCGGTTTGATTAGAGCATGGACCGTAACATTGGATTAGGCGCAGAAGGACTTTGTCAGGAAGGCGGAAATCAAGAATCACAATACGGGGAGAAATAGTCAAGAACCTCACCACTCTCGATCTCATAACGACGAAGAACCCGCATCCTGCTGATCGATTCTCGAAGCGTCCCGTGTGGTAGAGAGTTCCAGAAGAGTCCGTGAGGTCAATCGCGCCTTCCTCCTTTCGTCGTACTTCACAGAGTCCGATAATGTCCGCTTGTATCTTCATGACTGCTTGATCGAATAGCGTCAATCTCGCCATGAAGAATGGGAGATCCATGGTTGGGCCTTTCTCCCACGGCTGGCCAGCTCCGGGTTGGGAGGATCGAGAAGACTTTTGGGTCCGCTCTATTCGAATTTGGACACTAGAGCTCATGAAAGTCATTCGCTGTCGAGAGCGGTCGCCTCTAAGTCGAGGTGTTTGGAATTTTTGTTCGAAAATTTTTCACGCGAATTAATGTAACTTTGTTCAAAATAAAGATATCGTCTCATACTTGGAAAAATATGAAAGGGTAAACATTCCTCTACAATTTGAAGACCACCGCATCATTCCTAGCCACCGTTCTGCTGCACAGTTGCTTTTGCAAAAGTTATTGTAAATCCCCAAATCGGAAAAACTAGTGCACCGTTCTTGGGCATATTATAGGGTCATGTATGTGTGGGATCTATATTCCACAACTGAAACACGAAAACACATGGTTTTTTTGAAAAACAAATAAAGCATATTTTAAGTAGTGTATATGTTTGAAATACACTATAGTAATATTTTTTCTATTTGAAATTACGTTTCAGACATTCATGGGGTGCTATAATGTCACAACAATCTCATTTATCCACTCTAACGCAAGTGCTACAATGCTTCGACGATAAAGCAAATGTGATTGTTTTCTAACTTTATCGTGTCTATCGTGGGGTGGCATACGACATACTTGCTTCAAATATTCCTCCACTACTAGGAAATTGAAAAGTCTGTGTGTCGGTTTTTTTCTGTTCGCGTGACGGACATTTTTTTCGCATTTGTCTAATATTCCGCTTCAAATTCTTCCCACATCCTTTTGCATCTGATCACAGATCAGAATACCTTTAAAATTTTACAAAATTTAATTGACCAAATACAAAGCCAAGTGGATAACGAGATGGACTTCCGATCCGGCACCCCCAGGTTCGACCCACGCCGCGGGCAAATCTTTTTCCGCATCTTTTGTAATGATCAGAAGCTCTCCTAACAAGTTTTTAAGTAGCCTGAAACACGTTTTCACCTTTTTGCCGAGTTTTAACGTGAAAAATCGAAATTTTCAGAAATCGAAAAATCATTCAGTGATTTCATTTCTGAAATCGCAAATCACTTTTCCTGAGATCCCCGGCAATCAGTGTTTGTCAAAAGTTGGAAAACTTCGATTTTCCCCCGTTTTAGACACATTCCTGACATCGCAAAACACGTTTCCTGTGATCCCGACACGCCCTTTACGTTTGGCGAAAGTTCGAAAATTTCGATTTTTCACGTTAAAACTCGGCAAAAAGGTGAAAACGTGTTTCAGGCTACTTAAAAACGTGTTAGGAGAGCTTCTGATCCTTACAAAAGATGCGGAAAAAGATTTGCCCGCGGCGGGGGTCGAACCTGGGGGTGCCGGATCGGAAGTCCATCTCGCTATCCACTTGGCTTTGGATTTGGTCAATTAAATTTTGTAAAATTTTAAAGGTTTTTTGATCTGTGATCAGATGCAAAAAGAAGTGGGGAGAATTTGAAGCGGAATATTAGACAAATGCGAAAAAAAATGTCCGTCACGCGAACAGAAAAAAACCGACACACAGACTAACAGTCAGACTTTTCAATTTCCTAGTAGTGGAGGAATATTTGAAGCAAGTATGTCGTATGCCTTCCCACGATAGACACGATAAAGTTAGAAAACAATCACATTTGCTTTATCGTCGAAGCATTGTAGCACTTGCGTTAGAGTGGATAAATGAGATTGTTGTGACATTATAGCACCCCATGAATGTCTGAAACGTAATTTCAAATAGAAAAAATATTACTATAGTGTATTTCAAACATATACACTACTTAAAATATGCTTTATTTGTTTTTCAAAAAAACCATGTGTTTTCGTGTTTCAGTTGTGGAATATAGATCCCACACATACATGACCCTATAATATGCCCAAGAACGGTGCACTAGTTTTTCCGATTTGGGGATTTACAATAACTTTTGCAAAAGCGACCGCTGTGCAGCAGAACGGTGGCTAGGAATGATGCGGTGGTCTTCAAATTGTAGAGGAATGTTTACCCTTTCATATTTTTCCAAGTATGAGACGATATCTTTATTTTGAACAAAGTTACATTAATTCGCGTGAAAAATTTTCGAACAAAAATTCCAAACACCTCGACTTAGAGGCGACCGCTCTCGACAGCGAATGACTTTCATGAGCTCTAGTGTCCAAATTCGAATAGAGCGGACCCAAAAGTCTTCTCGATCCTCCCAACCCGGAGCTGGCCAGCCGTGGGAGAAAGGCCCAACCATGGATCTCCCATTCTTCATGGCGAGATTGACGCTATTCGATCAAGCAGTCATGAAGATACAAGCGGACATTATCGGACTCTGTGAAGTACGACGAAAGGAGGAAGGCGCGATTGACCTCACGGACTCTTCTGGAACTCTCTACCACACGGGACGCTTCGATAATCGATCAGCAGGATGCGGGTTCTTCGTCGTTATGAGATCGAGAGTGGTGAGGTTCTTGACTATTTCTCCCCGTATTGCGATTATTCCAAACACCACAAAAATTCCAAACACCTCGACTTAGAGGCGACCGCTCTCGACAACGAATGACTTTCATGAGCTCTAGTGTCCAAATTCGAATAGAGCGGACCAAAAAGTACCGTCGTCTGTCTGCCCGCCGCTTTACCATGTCTATGTAAATAGCTCTCTCTACCCTAGCAGCGCCTATTCAGTGTTGGCCGGTGCTCTCGCCCTGTAAAGTGGCTTGGTCTTTCTAGATAAATATTATATTCTGTGACTCTCTGAGTTGGGACAGACCGCTACACAACAATAAATATAGCAATATTACGTTTAATTAAATAAAGAAGAATATTTCTCAGTCTTAATTGTTACGGTCAAACTATTAAACACTTGTTTCGAGACAGACACGGAACGGAAAGCGCGCGTATCTCTCGCGCTCTCTCTCAGGCCGTGAGGTCACGGAGAGAGGGGCACCGCGTCAAGGGTTTTTCGACCATGAATCGAGACGAATTCTAAATAGATGTTACGGATCAGGTTTAGGCGTATCGGTGATGTTTCGGTATTTAATGCGCGACTTATATTGCTTGGCATCTTGCGAGTTGCACAAATTGGGGTTCATCAGCATTGACGAATTCACTTCTCCACCTCTTTGGCGTTCTAGTTTGCGTTCCGCGACGGAAAGGATTTTGTATTCTTGTTTACAAAAAAAACATACCACGGGTTATAACGACACCATAGAATATGCGGCTTATACCTTCGATTCCGAAAAAAAAATGGAATGTTTTTATAATCTCCAATTCACACTTCTGATTGGCGTGTGAAGTGATCCCACATCCTCCAACTAGTTTTGAAGTGACTCGGACAGGTAAAAACCTGCCCCCTTCAGAAGTGAGACTAACGCGTTACCCTCTGAGCTACGCTCGAGAGATACGAGAGAGAATCAGAGTGATCGTGAACTTCCCGATAGTGCGCGTGTATATATCACCAGGAGAGGTCATGGAGTAAGAAGCATTTTTCGCGGAGGGTTTTTCGACCATGAATGAGCCAGTTTCTATTAAAATAAGACAGTTCAGCATATAGTTCGATTCGTCTCAACGAGCTCCAGACTTTTGCGTTGAGATTATCCTGGGCCCGAAACTCCGGTGCAAATGAAAAGTTTTAATTAGTCTGACCAATTAGTTTTCATTATAAGTTGGGCCCAATCGCTCAGCGTTGTTCTCCTGATGACTCCTCACAGATCTTTTGTTTGCGACTTTCGTCTATTGTCACTGTACACTGAGCTACAGAGCTCCAAAGAGGCACTACTTTTGCCACCCACAAATTTAGACGTCGTCTATCTTCGAGGAAATCGATCTCTGGGACAAAAGACTTGGAACTCTTCTTGGATACCCTAAGAGCTATCCAAAACTGTATCTAACTCACCTTTTTGGTGTGCCTGCGTTGATTCGATCCTTACGTGACAGGCGTGATAATAGACTTCAAAAGCCGAAATAATGTAACTCGAGAATAACTCGAAACTAAAGATTCGAACACGAAAACGTGCTAAAAAAATTGTAATGTGCACAAATCACCTCCGTACCTCGAGTCATACACAATGCACTACTTTTTAATTATATACTTTCCAATCAATAATTGTCTTACAAGGGATGAAGACTTGGAACTCTTCTTAGATACCCTAGGGGCTATCCAAACCTGTAAAAATTATAAGGGGTCAAAATGTGTGCCAACTACCCCCTGATTTGATTCGATCCTTACGTGACACACGTGTTATGATGCTAATGAAGCAATATATTGGAAATTAACGCCAAAATAATAGGGAAAAAATGAAAACAGGCTGAAACAAATAGTGAAGTGCACAGAAACACCACCACACCTCGAGTCATACACAATACACCACATTTTTAATTATGCACTTTCCAATCAATAATTTTCCTAGTTTTCAAAAAGCTTATCTAGAAATTGGCTCAAACTTTCGTCCTCAAAAATTCGGACGATTTGGTTGAGAGACAACGATTTGGCAGGGTGTCGGAGTTTTTCGGGGAAAATCCCCGACGCGGTTCACTTTCGTCCATTTTGAGGGTATTTCGCGAAAATTCAAGAAATTGATAAAAAAAAGTTTTCCAGAAAAGAGTAGTTTTCCCTTAATAGTTTTCCCTTATGAGCCTGAAAATGGCATATTGTCGCCCATTCCATCTCAATTTAACCTAATCATTTCTGCGTGAACCCTGTTTCATTTTGTATGTGTAAGAACCACCTGGAAACGAAAAATGAAGTTGATTGGTTCATTCCTGGCGGGTTACGAAATTAACGAAAACGAGGAAAAAAAAGGGTTGCTCAAATGGAATAGACGCATAGGTGTTTGGGTTCGGTGGACCCAACCCCAACCCCATTTTGGACCATGAGAGTGCAAACACTAGTGTCGGACCATGTATAGGGGGTCATGACCCAAAATGGGGTTGGGGTTGAGTCCACCGCACCCAAAGTGGCCTATGGAAACTTAACCGCCGGGGTCCCGCAAGGAAAACAAACTACCGTAATCCGGAAATACGAAATTGAGCAATTTGACTCTATATTTGTTGCATGAGCTAGGCTTTGAGTAGTGATTAATCGGACGGTATACGGCGGTCCTGGCACGACATTGCCGATACCGTAATAAAGACTACAGGATGCTGAAATTTCAAATTGATTAAGAGAGGTATCACGAGAGATTGCAGGAAAAGGGTGTAATTTCGGAACAATTTTAAAAAAAACCGGCGTTTAGGAAAATCCCGGTTCTAAAGCCGGACCTATTATAACTCCGTTAAAAATGGTGCTAGGAGGACGTGGTAGAGCTCAAAAAATGCAGAAAAATATCAGTAATATATTTTATGTTCACCGTGAATGGCACAAACAAGGGCCGAAAAATGTGTGGTAAGAAAAGTGATTTTCAGATACGATAAATATTTTTCTCGTATCTAAAATTCGAGGAGCAGCCGATTTTTTATGCATAATATGAAAGAGACCCCCCCCCCCCAAAATGGGTTTGGGGTTGGCGTGATCAAAAGTCAAGTGACCTACTGTAGCATACCTGTGGTGGTCCCACAACGACAGCAAAGTACCGTAACCCGGTCTACCGTAACCCGGAAATACGAAATTGAGAATTTGGATCGGGGATATGTTGCATGAGGGAGACCTTGAGTGGTTGTTAATCGGACGGTATACGGTGGTCTCGGCACGACATTGCCGATAACGTAATCAAGGCTACAGTATGCTGAAATTTCAAATTGATCAAATCGGCTCCGGATTTTTACTGTAGGTGGACCTTGAGTACTTATTGATCGGACGATATACGGGGGTCCGGCGCGATATCGCCAGTACCGTAATCCTACATACCGTAATCTGAAAATATGAAATTGACCAAATCGATTCGATATTTGTTGCATGAGCTAGGCCTCTAGTAGTAATTAATCGGACGGTATACGGCGGTCCCGGTACGACATTGCCGATACCGTAATCGAGTCTACAGTATGCTGAAATTTCAAATTGATCAAATCGACTCCAGATTTTTTCAGGAGGTGGACCTTGTGTGGCCATTGCTTGGAGGGTTTACCGTTCCTCCTCTACCTTATCCAGGATTACTGTAGCAAGGTTACAGTATGACCAATTAGTGAAATTGATCATATCTTCTCGGAATTTTTGTAGGTAGTAAACATCGAGCAGGCAATGACAGAGGGGTATACTGAATTGATTTTACCGTGTCCAAAGGGATACTGTAGCGGACTACGGTATGACCAAATTTTGAATTTTTTTCATTAGCCGGACCTCGAGTAAGCAATGCCAGAGGGATATACCGTATCGTTTCCATCGTGCACTGGGTTGCTGTAACATTTTCGTTGACCGTTTTCGATTCTACCTTTTCGCCATTTTCGCATGCTGTATATCTTTAGCATTGCGCACACAAGAAAGCATACGAGAGAGGTGATTAAGCGAGGCTGAGAGCAAGAAAGTAAGAAAGCGAAAAAGATTCTACTTTTATACTTTTGTTTTCGTTTACCATTTCCACTTTTAGCTCATTTTGCAATTCATAAACTTTTGCATACAAGAGGCGTGCACATTTACATGTTACGTCCTCGGGAATTTTCGATACGCTCCCGGAACTGCAGTACCTCATACGGGGTGACAACTACTCGAGAGCTTGTTCATTCCACAGACCCTGGGTCAATGTGCTCAATTTCTTATTTTCAACACAGTGTAGTAGATATGGGGGGACAGGGACAAGGCTCCGGAACAACCGCATATCTCTCCGAGTGTTTACTACTCAAGATCTTACTCATTCAATAAATTCCGAGTCCATTTGTTCAATTTAAAAAATTCGTTATACTGTAACCCCGCAACAGTAACCTCGAATAGAGTAGAATCAACACGGAATGCAGCGTAGAAAATAACTACTCGACGTGCACCTCCTGCAAAAATCCCGACTCAATTAGCTCATTTCATAAATTGATCATACTGTAAACCAGCTACAGTAGCCCAGTGCACGATGGAAACGATACGGTATATCCCTCTGGCATTGCTTACTCGAGGTCCGGCTCATGAAAAAAAATCGCGACTCGATCAGATCAATTTCAAAAATTCGTCATACCGAAATCCGCTACAGTATCCCCGGAACACCGTAAAATCAATACAGTATACCAGCCTATCATTACCTGCTCGTTATCTACCACCTAAAAAATCCAGAGAATATATGTTAAATTTCATTATTTGGTCATACTGTAACCCCGCTACAGCAATCCTGGGTACGGTAGCCGCGAAACGAAATACATTCCAAGCAATGACAACTCGAGGTCCAGCTCCTGTAAAAATCCCGAGCCGATTTGATCAATTTGAAAGTTCGGCAAACTGTAACATCGCTACAGTAACCCTGGGTACGGTAGGGGAGAAACGGTATACCCTCCAAGCAATGGCTACTCGAGGCTCCTGTAAAAATCCGGAGTCTATTTAAGAGAGATCTCACGAGAGATTGCAGGTGGATTGGAACAATTTTCAAAAAATATTTTCTATTTCGCTCAAACTTAAATGTGGAAGTGCTTAGGCTTAGTGTCAGATCGCAAAAAAACCGGCTTTTAGGAAATTCCCGGTTCTACAGCCGGACCTACTATAACTCCGTTCAAAATGGTGCTAGGAGGTCGTGGTAGAGCTCAAAAAATACAGAAAAATATTAGTAATATATTTTATGTTCACCGTGAATGGCACAAACGAGGGCCGAAAAATGTGTGGTAAGAAAAGTGATTTTCAGATACGATAAATATTTTTCTCGTATCTAAAATTCGAGAAGCAGCAGATTTTTTATGCTTAATATGAAAGAGAAGCTAGATTAGTGTTGGACAAAAAAAATAATTAAAAAGCGGGGATTTTAGGTCGAAAAATGTCTTTGAATGTCAAAAATCTGAAAAATTCGAAAAACTCATTCCTCTAAAATCATCTCGTAAACGTTTTTTCTTGAGTAATATTCAACGACGAGTACGGGAAAAATAATATTGGCTCATAAGATGTACGCGCTGTACCACAATAAAATGAAAAATGACATAAATGACCGAAAAACTTCTAAAATCAGTTCTAATAATGCGTATTATTTTTTTATTGATGAAGGTAGTCATCAATAATTTTCCAGAATAATATTTACCTACCTCTCAATTACTTTTGAACATGTAATCTCAAATATTCAACCTTTGAAATGATTTTAGAAGTGATTTTAGATGTTTTTCGGTCATTTTTGTCATTTTTCATTTTATTGTGGTGCAGCGCGTACATCTTATGAGCCAATAGTATTTTCCCCGTACTCGTCGTTGAATATTACTCAAGAAAAAACGTATACGAGATGATTTTAGAAAAATGAGTTTTTCGACTTTTTCAGATTTTTGACATTCAAAGACATTTTTCGACCTAAAATCCCCCCTTTTTATTTATTTTTATTTTTTGTCCAACACTACTCTAGCTTCTCTTTCATATTATGCATAAAAAAATCAGCTGCTTCTCGAATTTTAGATACGAGAAAAATATTTATCGTATCTGAAAATCACTTTTCTTACTACAAATTTTTCGGCCCTTGTTTGTGCCATTCACGGTGAACATAAAATATATTACTGATATTTTTCTGCATTTTTTGAGCTCTACCACGACCTCCTAGCACCATTTTTAACGGAGTTATAATAGGTCCGGCTTTAGAACCGGGATTTTCCTAAAAGCCGGTTTTTTAAAAATTGTTCCGAAATTACACCCTTTTCCTGCAATCTCTCGTGATACCTCTCTTAATCAATTTGAAATTTCAGCATCCTGTAGTCTTTATTACGGTATCGGCAATGTCGTGCCAGGACCGCCGTATACCGTCCGATTAATCACTACTCAAAGCCTAGCTCATGCAACAAATATCGCATCGATTTGATCAATTTCATATTTTCAGATTACGGTAGTTTGTTTTCGCTGCGCGACCCCGGCGGTTAAGTTACCATAGGCCACTTTGGGTTCTGTGGACAAAACCCCAACCCCATTTTGGGTCATGACCATGGTCCAAATACATGGTCCAAACACACAGCTCGACAGCTTGCCTGGACAAGTATGAATAGACGCCTTCTCTCCTCTACTCTCTCCCCTCCCCCGTCTCGACCGGGTGTCACTAACGAAACGGCACGCTTCATTGGCTAGATAGAGAGGTGTAAGTGGAGACCCTTTCCCCGTTTCAGACATTAATCCTCATCTATCGTCGTCAAAATTGATATAATGCTAAAAAGCAAAATGCTATCTATTCGAGCACCATGAGGGCTATCAAAAATGTATACAAATGAGGGTGTCAGAAATTGTACGTCCACACCCTCATGTTGTCCCCACGTGACATTTTTACATTTTACATTTAATCAACTTTATCAGCTGGGTGAGAGTGTTAATTCAGCTGGGTTGCCATGATAGTTCTCCATTGCGTGTGATCGTGTCTTGCGAGTTGCATGAACTGAGGACCGGCAGCGTTGACGAAGTCGTCTCTCCATCTCTTAGCGTGTCTTCCTCTCTTTCGCTTCCCTCTTGGTGTCCAATCGACCATCTTCCGATTCCACCGATCGTGGGACAATTTCGAGATTCTCTCTACCCATATCCATTTCCGCTTTTCCGCCTCTCTAACAACATCCTTCAGTTTTGTGATGCCACGGATCCGGTCATTGGTAATATGATCGAATACGGTGATTCCTATCATTTTGCGTTCAAGTTTGCGCTGGGCGACAGAGAGTGTTTGTTTTTCGCGTTTACAAAGGTACCAGGCTTCAGCTCCATACAAGAGTGCGGGGAGAACTACACCGTCGAATAGGCGCTTTTTGAGCGGCATGGGACATCCTCGCTTTCGGAAAAATTCCGAGTATTTAGAAAATGCCCAATTCGCGCTTCTGACCCGCCAATGCATTTCTCCTCTAAACCTATCCGGACCAAGAGTAACTTCTTGCCCAAGATACACCACCTTATCCACCGTCTTAACTACTCGACCTCCTACCACGACCGATCGCCCATTGGATTAGTCGTCAAAGCGACAGTTTTTGAGCCATTAAGTTGCAAGCCCACCGCAAGTAGTTCCCTTTCTAGTTCCGTTACCATATTTTGGATTTGGCGTGAGTCGTGGGAAATAAGTACACAATCATCTGCGTAGAGAATATGGGAGAGATATTCGCCGTCTATGCATATTCCTTTTCTACGCCATTGGACCCTGTTGAATACAGTATCCATCACCGAGACAAATAGACGCGGACTCAGACCATCCCCCTGACGCACCCCTCTTCCGATAGAAACCTCCACTGCTTTCCCATTGACGATGATTGAACTTTTGCTCTGTACTGCAGAAACTTGGTGTACGTTGAGTGAACACCGTCGCGTTCAAGAGCAGAAAGAACGGAGTTACACAGTACAGAGTCAAAAGCCTTGCTAACGTCTAGGAAAAGGAGGTAGAGAGGGCGCCTGTATTCCCTGCAGTTTGATATGAGAGTATTTAGAGTGAAGATACCATCTACCGTAGAGTGCCCCGCCCGGAATCCCTGCTGCTCTCTTGATCTTTGATTATCTAAAGAGCGACCGATTCTATTGTTGATGACGGCGGTGAGGGTCTTTTGGATGACCGGGAGTAATGAAATGGGGCGATAATTTTTGGGGTTGGTGTTGTCCCCGCCCTTGTGGAGTAAGATTGTTCGACTATCGCCGAAACCAGCTGGGATAGAGCCTTCAATGAGGATTTTATTGAAGGTAGAAGCTAGGTATGGTGAAAGGATATCAGAACCTATTTTGAGCATTTCCCCAGATATTTTATCTTCCCCCGGAGATTTCCCAGACGTGAAACCTCTTAGCACGCTCTCAATTTCGTCTCTACCAATGGGGATGAATTCATCCTCGGACTCTTTCACTCTGTAACTTCTGCCATTGTCTCCTCGATACAATTCATTGTAATAGTCCTTGAATACCTTTTCTAGCTCGGCTTGAGAACTTACCACTCCTCCTTTTCCTTGCAATTTGACTATTCGCTCTCTCCCGACACTCTGACTACCGAGGGCCTTTTTGTAGTTCCGTCCCTCGGCCACTGCTTTTTCCACCATCCTAGTCATTCTATCTACTGCAGCCTGTTGAATGCTCCCTCTGAGTGCCTTATTAACCGCGACCCACCTAATCCTATCCCTTCCCTGTACAGTCGATTTTATTTTAGCTCTCTCTGCAAAGAGCCTGTTGGTTCTAGCAGAGTAGCGAGGGACCGCAACAGTTGGGATAGTTGAGGAATGAGCCGCCTTTTGGACGGAGGAAACCAATGTACCGTAATCACAATCGACTGGGGTACCGTATAGTTCAGCCGCTAGATGTAGTTTGTAGCGATCACTGTCTAAAGTCCCACCATTTGATGCATTCCCGAGGGGTCCGTGCGGTCTCCCTTCAATGACTAGTTTGGCGCGCACCATGCGATGGTCTGAAGTGAAGTTTAGTTTATTAACTACATCCACGTCTGTGACTGGGAAATCGCTGGGGTAAAGGATATAATCTATTCGATTGGAAGTTGTACCGGTGGGAGAAACCCAGGTATGACAGCGACTAACCTGCTTCTGGAACATAGTGTTACCTACCACCAGTTTTAGATTTTCGCATAGTGTCACCAGTTTTTCCCCTCTCTCGTTACGATCCCCATATCCGAATTTCCCGACAGCCGTTTCTCCAGTGTTTCTAGTACCCACTCTTGCGTTGAGATCCCCAAGATAACCTTGTAAATTTTTCTAAATCTCTGTCGCTCCGGCACCACTTTTCCAAATGCGCTTTCAAGGTCAGATAGGAAATCATCGTACTCGTCATCTGAGTGAGTAGAGCACGGACCGTAGCATTGAATTAGTCTAAGAAGGACACTGTTTGGGAGGCGGAGATCTAACACAACGATACGGGGTGAGATAGTCAAGAAACGCACCACTTTCGATTTCATCCTCCGATGGACGAAGAAACCGCAGCCTGCTGATCGATTTGCGAATCGTCCCGAGTGGTAGAGCGTCCCACACGAGTCGTTGAGGTCCAACACTCCTTCCTCCTTTCTTCTTACTTCACAGAGTCCAACGATATCGGCATTGATCTTCATGATGGCTTGATCGAAAAGAGCCGTCCTCCCGTCGGTGGCAAGGGAGAGGACGTTCATGGTCGCCAAGAAGAGCGGGAGAACCATGGTTAGCCTTACTCCCACGGCTGGCTAGGTCCGGGTTGGGAGGATCGGGCCGAGAAGAAGGGGGCGGAGGGAAAGAGCAACCGACCGCTCTCAACTAATGAAATGGACTCGAATCCACGTGACACGTGTGGTAATATTTATGCTTTCCCATCTCGGGAGCTGGCGATGTTCTTTATATGACTTGCTAACAGCTATCCGATATTCAAATTCGCTACTCAACTGTTTTCATTTACAAAAAAAAGTGTTTCCGAATGCCTTCAAGTACCGTTCCTATCATACATGGTTAGATGCACCTTTTTTCTTAGAATCAAAAATGTTATGCATCACGCACACTTCAGAGGCACCATTGATACACGTTAAAGTCGTAATCAATTTCTCTTTTTTCCCGACAGAGTGACCTGCAGCATTTTCGGATCTTCCAATATCGGCTATTTATCGAACCCACGTATGGTTTTTTTCCTCGTGGCCCCGAGGGAAAAACAATTAAAAATTGACCCACGTCTTCCATGGTTCCAGTCCAATCGTGCACCATAATCCTCTTGAAGTCTTCCTGAAGAAAAGGAATTGTAGAAAAATGTGTGTAAAGTTTCAGAATGAGGCGCAATGGAATCATTTCAAAAGAAGACTGCTCAATGTTTGTTTTAATTCCCATGAAATTTATTTAATGTTTTTTTTTGAAAGTTTAGCCCCAAGGGCCTGTTTTCATGCAATCTCAGTACCGCCGGTAAATATTTGCGTGTTTTTTTTTCTCTTGGTGTAACTTATTAAGCAGAAGAGGAATCTAACTGAAATTTTATTTAAAATAGGGAATCAAGGAACACGTTGCTGATACTGACAATTCACGAAGGCCTCGCAAAATTACATAGTGATGACGCAACCCAACAACAGGAAAAAATGATGCTGCTACGAAAAAATTAATCGATTCCTGTGTGATTTTGAATCGTTCTTGCACAGTAACCATATTTTTAGAAAATTCCTTAGAGATGTGGATCGTCAAAGTTGGGGTATGTGAAAAAAGTGAATTATTGAGCCCTGAAGGCAAATGGTGAGCAATCCTCACCAAAATGTCAGGGATGTATGGACTCACAATAGGATGATTTTGAGCCCTAGAACGAGTCTCTAGCTTATTGGAGCCGAGTTATTAGTAGCCTACGTTTCGATGCTCCGAAAAGTTTGTTAGCTCAACCTTTTGTTCAGAGAATAAATATTTTTCGCTACTGGAAAGGAGAAAAATCGCAGTACCTTGAAACTTTTTTTTTCTGGGTAGCCTACGTCTCCATGCTCCGAAAAGTTTGTTAGCTGAACTTTTTGTCCAGGGAAAAAATATTGTTCAAGCAAGTTTTATTCGATTGCGTCATGACCAGGTAATTTTTGCAGAGCCTTCGTGAATTGCCAATATCAGCAATGTAATCGTTGACAGATTCCCTAATTGATGCAACAATTTCAGCTAAATTCCTGTTCTGCATAATTAGTTACACCAAGATGAAAAAACGCACAAATACTTTCCGGTGCTACTGTACCAGTCATAATAAATAAGTAAAATATTCAAAATTGTTCTATCGTAGAGTAACCCCTACTCACAGACAGTGTGTCGACTGAGCGTCGAGTGTAGTTTGCTCGCTCAGGCTATTTATAGATTCCCCCTCGCTCCCCACTCGCGGCTATCGATTGATGGCGCGCGCTCTCTCCCCTCTCCCTCGCCCCGCCCTTCCTCTTTCAGTCTTGTCCCTCAGTCAGCTAGAGACTGGTGACTGCTCTCCATACATGTCGAGCTCTGTAGGAAAGGGGGAGTGGCTGCACGGTGAAAAAAAATGGGTTTGGGGTTGGTGTGACCAAAAATGGGTTTGGGGTTGGTGTGACCAAAAGTCAAGTGACCTACTGTAGCATACCTGTGGTGGTCCCACAACGACAGCAAAGTACCGTAACCCGGAAATACGAAATTGAGAATTTGGATCGGGGATATGTTGCATGAGGGAGACCTTGAGTGGTTGTTAATCGGACGGTATACGGTGGTCTCGGCACGACATTGCCGATACCGTAGCCAAGTCTTCAGTATGCCGAAATTTCAAATTGAGCCAATTCGTTCGGGATTTGTTGCATGAGGTTGGCCTCAAGTAGTAATTAATCGGACGGTATACGGCGGTCCCGGCACGACATTGCTGATACCGTAATAAAGTCTACAGTATGCTGAAATTTCAAATTAATCAAATCGACTCGGGATTTTTACAGGAGGTAGACCTCGAGTAACCTTTGCTTGGAGAGTATACCGTTTCTCCCCTATCGTACCCAGGGTTACTGTAGCGAGGTTACAGTATGACGAAATTTCAAATTGATCAAATCGGCTCGGGATTTTTACAGGAGGTAGACCTCGAGTAACCATTGCTTGGAGAGTATACCGTTTCTCCCCTATCGTTCCCAGGGTTACTGTAGCGAGGTTACAGTACGACGAAATTTCAAATTGATCAAATCGGCTCGGAATTTTTACAGGAGGTAGACCTCGAGTAACCATTGCTTGGAGAGTATACCGCTTCTCCCCTATCGTACCCAGGGCTACTGTAGCGAGGTTACAGTATGACGAAATTTCAAATTGATCAAATCGACTCGGGATTTTAACAGGAGCTAGATCTCGGGCAGGAAATGTTCGGAGAGTACACCGTACCGTTTCTACCGTACGCGGTGTTACGGTAGTGCGGTTACAGCATGACTAATTTTTGAAATTGATCACATCTTATTTTTTTTCAGATTTTTGAAGGAGGTGGATCTCGAGCAGGCAATGTCACAGGGGTACACCGTACAGCTTTTACCGTGTACGGGGGATATTCTAGCGGGTTACGGTATTTCACATTTAAAAATCTTATCTCGCGTTTTTTTTAAGGAGGTAGGCCTTGAGTAGGCAATGACAGAGGAGTATACTGTGTTAATTTTTCCGTGTCCCGGGGATACTGTAGCGGATTAGGCATGATGAATTTACGAAATCAAGCATACCGAGTCGCGATTTTTGTAGAAGGTGAATATCCAGCAGTCAACGCGCTAGGGTGCATTATATTGGTTCTACCGCATCCGGGGCTACTGTAGAGCTGTTACAGTATGACCCTTAGATACGGTAGCCAGGGACAAGGGTCCGGAACTACCGCACATTCTCCTAGTAATTATCACTCAAGATCTTACTCATACAATAAATTTCAAGTCTATTTATTCAATTTAACCAATTCGTTATACTGTAACCCCATACTGTAGAAGCTCTACAGTAACCCCGGATAGGTAGAATCAATACAGTATACTCCTCTATCATTGCCTACTCGAGGCCTGCTTTCTGTAAAAATCCCGAGCCGATTTGATCAATTTGAAATTTCGGCAAACTGTAACATCGCTACAGTAACCCTGGGTACGGTAGGGGAGAAACGGTATACTCTCCAAGCAAAGGTTACTCGAGGTCTACCTCCTGAAAAAATCCCGAGTCGATTTGATCAATTTAAAATTTCAGCATACTGTAGACTTGATTACGGTATCGGCAATGTCGTGCCGGGACCGCCGTATACCGTCCGATTAATTACTACTCGAGGCCAACCTTATGCAACAAATCCCGAACGAATTTGCTCAATTTGAAATTTCAGCATACTGTAGCCTTGATTACGGTATCGGCAATTTCGTGCCGAGACCACCGTATACCGTCCGATTAACAACCACTCAAGGTCTCCCTCATGCAACATATCCCCGATCCAAATTCTCAATTTCGTATTTCCGGATTACGGTAGACCGGGTTACGGTACTTTGCTGTCGTTGTGGGACCACCACAGGTATGCTACAGTAGGTCACTTGACTTTTGGTCACACCAACCCCAAACCCATTTTGGGGGGGGGGGGTGACCATCCGGCAACCGACATTTCGGCAACGGCATTTCGCAACCGACATTTCGGCAACGGGGCACAACTCAGTCGGGAGTGACCCTAGGTCCATGGTAGTGGTACCATTGTAAGCAGCATCAGTTAATTAAAATTTCATAATTAATTAGCATCAATTTCGTTAATTAATTCATAAATTATGAAATCATAATTAATCGATGCTGATTACAATGGTACAACTCCGAAGTTCCTAGGATGAATCCCGATTGAGTTATGACCCGTTGCCGAAATGTCGGTTGCCGAAATGCCGTTGCCGGAATGTCACCCCCCCCATTTTTGGACCATGACCTATACAGGGTTGCACGGTGCCTACCACCCCTTTTCGACCACCCATGTATGGTGGTACACCCATGGTACATGCTTTTTTTGGTAGGCACCGTGCAGACTCCGCCCCTTTCTGTCGACGCCGATATATATATATATATATATATATATATATATATATTTATTTATGCGATCACAAGGAAACGCGGTACAAATTAAGTTAAATTAAAAACGAATTCAGTAGGAAGACAATGACAATCTAATAAATGTATGCTGCTCTCTCTTACTATTGATTCCCCTCTCGTGTTATCGTTGTGGATAAACCTATACCACACAACCATCTGAGTTCGGGTACAAGACAGGGCACAACAAAAATACTAGTGTTTCTTTTTTTACTTCTAAAAGACATATTGTTCACTGCTCAGCTCACTTGAAAGACAGCAGAGCAGAGTCCTCCTCCAAAGTGAAAAAGGCAATTTTTCCACATATATGTGAACGCCTTCGAGGGAGTCGAACATTCAGCCACAAGAATCAATTCCACCTGATTAAGAGCATTGCACATACCGCATACCACACCTTTCACGAAAGGCTCTATACATTTGACTTTTTTCCCACAAAATGATTTTTATGTATTACCTTAGGTGTAGTACCGTGTTATATATCATTCGAAAGAGCATCAAAACTTATGTTAGAATCTAAGAAATGGTTGAAATTGAGCATCTCTGAAAGAAAATAGTCCATTTTCTGAAAAAAATTGTTGTTTTGATGAAATTTCATTTTGGCTACCAATGTTCCTATTATTTGTACCTCCCAGTTTCGACATATACAACAGGCATCACGAGAGATTGCATGAAAACGCCTCCCTTGAGGAACTTTTTAAAAATATTTCTGAGTTCGTTAAAAAAATTTTCTCTGGTACTCCGGGGATAAGAATTCCATATATCCGAGTCCCAGGTTGCAGAACCGGGCATTTAGCAATTTCAAGGGTTCTAAAGCCGGAATCGGCGTAACTTTATTTAAAATGAAGCAATAATGCCGTTAAAGATCTCAAAATGTTTCTAAAAATAGAAATAAGGGGAACGATTTTTTTGGTGATGACTTTCATGTAAATATATGGCACGGCTAGAAAATTTAAAAAAATGAAAATGAAAAACTAATAATAAATCGAAATTATAATTTTTGCCTATTTTCTGTTCGAGTTGTCGTAGAATTTGAAAGCCAAATATTAAAGAGCAAGTAAATATTAGTCAAATAAAAAAATAAAATCGAAAAGAAACAAAAACTGCGGTTCATGCTATTTCCAGCTTCAATCTCTTTCAGATGATGTTTAAAGTTATCGGGAATCGAACCGAAAATTTTGATTTCGCGCAAGGACGAAAATCTCGGCTCGCGTTGGGGTTATAATTTCAGCGCCTTTACTTCTCTTGGTTACGTTACTTTCTGAGCACTAGACGATAGACTTCCGTCGCAGGGACTTAATACCGAGAAGAGAACTAGAATACAAAAAGTGATAATACGTAAAATAAAAGATCACTAATGAGACACAGCGCACTATCGTAGTTTTAAAAAATTTGCGCGCTTTGCCTGAAAGACAAGATTCTCGGCTCGTCCTTTCCGTCCTTTCCCTGTCCTTGATTATCGATTTTTGAAATTTTTTAATATTCCTTCCTTACTATTTCGACACTTCTCTATTCATTTCCGGGACAAAATAAAGAGTGATTTTTTTCGATTCCCGGTAACTTTAAAACGCGTTTTCTGTAAGAGAACAGTGAAAGCTGAGGTAAACAAACTATGTGAACCGAACCTTGAGTCGGCCATAACTATGCATGGAGCGTAGTGTACGCATAGAGCGTAGTATATTTACCCTCAATACAAGTTTCCCTAATCACCCGGAAAATCCCCGGATGACGCCATTTGTCATCGGGCCTATAAAAACCCCCTGTCGTTGACATCAGCGCCTCTCTCAGAGACCAAACAAACACCCACACAGAGTGTTATAGTCTAATAAATGATGTGACCTCTACTCTCGTTCTGTAGTATTTTTTTGCAGCGATTGATATTTTCGCAAAATAGAATGAACTTTAATTACACATGGAGCCGGATATCGAGCTCCATCAGGACCGTACCACCGGCTACCGGCTTCCCCAGTAACTAGCATGGAGCCGCCTACCGATATTTTTCCTGGAGCGAACCTGGAGCCTGCTACCGAGCTCTCTTTGGGCCGAACCTTGAGCCGACCACCGAACTCCCCCTGGACCGAACCTGTCCCCGGAACTATGCATATAGCGCATGAGTCATTTTCTACTGTTCGGCATATCATTAAATTCGAAATGAGCTACAGGCGTTGAGATAATGAAGGGACCTGAATTATTTTCCTCAATTATTAGGGTGTCCCGAAAGTTTCGTCCATATTTTTCTATTTTTTTTCTCTAGTTTATGTGGAGACTAAACCACACACAATGTTTTGTAGTAATTGGAGTTACAGCTGAATTATTTTTTCTCATATTAATATCCCGTAAATATTTCGTTGTGATGACGCAATATGCTAAAATGACTGATTTTTCATTTATTTCTAAAAATTTCTTTCTCGATTGAGGATGCATGCTGCAACCACAGACTTAAATCGCAATTGAGAGACACGATGTACTCTTTATTGAGCTATTGAAATTGTGTCTGACTTTAGTTTTTCCAGAGCTACATCCGAAAATGTCGAAATTGGGGGAGCAAAAAATCACCATTTTTCTACTTAACCCGTTTCTTGAAGGATTTCCAAGACCTATATAGTGGTTTTAGTCTACAATAATTATTTAATTTTTTTTGACACTATTGCTGGAATCAATTTCGCGAAAAAAATAAAATTTACGTGGGAAAAATAGTATTGCGTAGTGATGTTGTAATGAGTGGGCGGAAGTCGGGCTGGTTTTCAGTTACTTCTCGTGAAGAATTAACTCGATTGGCAATATATTCAAATTTTTCCCGGTGATCGAATTCTTGAAAAAATATGTAGTGAAAACAGTTATATCGTCCGAACGCTATATTTAACCGGAAGTGCGATGATAAAATCGGTTCAAACTAAATAATCAAAGTGTAAAGGTTGCTCTATAGTGTAGTTCACTTTATGGAGCCGCTCGATTTCTGTAAGCTGAAACATTTAATTTACAAACAAAATGGACAAAACTTTCGGGACACCCTATTATTATTGTGGAAGCAGCAACAGAGCCCCAAGGTAGTTGTGATTTTCCAATTAAAATTATTGGTATTGAAATTCGAAAGATCTACTCGGAACTCTCTTTAGAGAGCAATGCACCTAAAACAACCCACTTTCTCGTCATCAGGTACATTCATTCGAAAAAGTTTGTGTATCGATCCGTCCTCTGATTGAAATGAGACAACGAGTGAATTATGAGATGGAAGGACGGCAACATCAAGAATCTTCCCGTGACGACCTAATAACAAAATCAGTATTCGTAAGCACCGGTGTGCAACCACAAGTATATATCATTTGGTTCAGAAGTTGATGTCATTTAAAAAATGAAATGATAGAGCCAAACCAAAAAAAAGATGATAGAGCCAAAACTATAATTGTTCATATCTATCAATCGCACCGGCATTTCGAGACGATTCCAACTACTTTAGCGAACTAAAGCATCAGAAAACCATTTGGGCAGTATATTGAATTGAGATTGTAAGTAAAATATAAAAAAATTTCCCTCCACTCCCCCCCGGTCATTTTCTCGGTATCACGCTTTTACACGATCTCTCTCTCTCTACATTCCCTATCGAGAGCGTGTAAAAGAGTGAAAAGATAAAATTGCATCTTTAACTTGCTATCTCAATTTACTATACCTTAGCCCAATTGGTTTTCTGACGCTTCGGTTGGCTAAAACAGATTTGGAATAGTCTCGTCATGCAGCTCCGATTGGTGTACACACACAATCACCATTTTTTGCTCTAAGAAAAGTAACATTTTAAATATTTATTTAATAATAGATCAGTCGGTAGTGTGCATGACTGAACGGTGCAAGATCCCGGGTTCGACTCTCGCAAAAGATCAGAACACCCCAACAGGTCTACCAAGCTTGGTCCAAGTTGACACTGGTGTTGGAACCAGGACAATGGGGCTGCGCGGTCGCCTATAGCCAGCTAGCTAGCCGCTAGCTCTAAGGCGTAAAAAGTTATACTATGTCAAACTAAAAAAAATGGTCGCCCTGAAATTATCAGGCACTATCTGGTAGGATCGAAATAGGTCCGTACTAGCGAATAATTCTCTACGGTCTAAAAAGTTATACTCCGTCAAACGAAAAAAAATGGTCGCCCTGAAATTATCATACACTATCTGACAGGATCGAAATAAGTCCGTACTAGCGAACAATACGTCCATGCTGAAATATTTCCCCAAGGGTAGCGACCGCAGGGGCAAAATTCAAGGTACTTCCTAAAATTGTAATATTAAGCCTATCCCCTCATAATTCGAGTGCTGAATCCAATGAGAGCACAAAGAAATTAAAAATCACGAAAGAAAATAACATTAAGGCGTTTTCAAAATTGAACGAAGTTTCACTGATCCTACCGTATTTCCCATCAATGGACTGTTCAATGGGTTGTTCGACTGGGTCAGACTTTATACTAAAAATATTTTTTCTCCACATTTTGCAGTTTTATACGCCCGATTCTTGGTATTTCCTGTAATTAAAGTTATAATCACCCTCACCCCTCCATTTGTCCCTCTCCCCTCGACGTTTCTGGCCAAAATCTATTCATAAAACATCTCAGTGAGCGTCTGCGAAAACACAAAAGTGAAGCGCGTGTCACGGACAAACGACCCATTGGAATTGAACGGCTTTAGGTTAGAAAGAAGCGCAAAAGTCGAAATATTAAAAAGGAAAAGAAGAAATGTTGGGGACATTGCATTAAAATGGTCTGGTAGGTCAAAGCGCCGAACATGTGGTGTGATTCGAAAGAGAGCGATCTTCCAGAGGCCGCTGCAGACAAACGACCCATCGGAACTGCAGACAAACGACCCATCGGAAATGAACAGCCTTAGGTAGAAAGAAGCGCAATAGTCGAAGTATTAATAAGGACAAAAAGAAATATTGGGGACACCGCATTAAAGTGGTCTGGTAGGTCAACGCGCGGAATATAGGATGATTCGAAACAAAACTATCGTTCACAGGTCGCTGCGGACAAACGACCCATTGGAATTGAACGGCATTAGATTAGAAAGAAGCGCAATAGTCGAAACATTGATAAGGAGAAGAAAAATGTTGGGGACACGACGTTAAAGTGGTCTGGTAGGTCAACGCGCGGAACATGGGGAGTGATTCGCAACAAAACTATCTTTCACAGGTCGCTGCGGACAAACGACCCATTGGAATTGAACGGCATTAGATTAGAAAGAAGCGCAATAGTCGAAACATTGATAAGGAGAAGAAAAAATGTTGGGGACACGACGTTAAAGTGGTCTGGCAAGCTTTTTTATGTAAAGAAAAAAGGAGTGGAAATAAAACATCAAAGTATCAAGCGAGCAAGGGCGGCGGTAGGCGAACAAACACTCAGAATGGTTGCTTATGTTGTTGGCCATGTGCTCATACGAAAAACACAACAAAAAAATTAACTTTATTAGCGAAAAAAGTCAAAAACAAAAGTGATATATGAAAGAGGCGGGTTACTGTAAGTGCATTTTGTGGCACACCATAATACCTTTTCGGAAATCACACTAGGACCGCACAGGCGGTCCCACTTCGCGGATTTTACCCAAGGGTAAACTTGATGCGTAGAGTCCGAAAACGAGCATTAAAATGAGCTCCGCTCAAACCCGGCTGAGATATGTTTCATGATACATGAAAAATCGATTTTTGCATTTTTTCCGGATCGTCGGAAACCCTTACTTAGCTATACATTCTGAAAACTGGCGACGAGAGGGGCATTTATTCAGTTGGAAACTTGCCGCTAGCTCTACGGTGTAAAAATTTATACTCCGTCAAACCAAAAAAAATGGTCGCCCTGAATTTTTTTGTCGCGCCCGGACATTTTTTACTTCATTTTTAGAATCCTCTTGAAAACTACTCTAACGGCCAAAATATCAAAGAGAGAAAGTTTATCGACCCTGATCGTTTGAGAGATCAAATATGTCCAAAATTTGCTGTTTTTACGCATATTTTAATGTATTTCAGTATTTGCATATTTAAATAGCTCGGAATCGCAATGTATATTGTACATTTATTTTGATTTTTTTAAAAATTTCGTTTTCGCGTGAAACACAAATGAACCTTGTGACTTTAGAATGTTTTCCCCAAAAGTCAAAGTTTGAAAAATCATAACTCTCTTCAAAATAAAGACACGGAATTGCGGTTTTGTTCATTAGATAGAGAAATACCTCGGCTACAAAATAAATGTGATTTCGTCATTCGTTGCTCATATGGCGATGCGGAGCGATCGCTTTCGCAAATGTTGTCGTAGTTTTCTTAAAAGTTAAAACTAAGAACCCCCTCCTTATTCCAACCGGAATATAATGTGGTGTCTGGTGAAAACAACATATGGAAAAGTAGAGCCGGCCTGTCTCATTTATGTATTAAATCGTTGGAAATAATTTGTTAAGATTATTCTAATTGATTTCCCTAGCACTCTCTCATTTCCGCCCGCTCTCTGGCCTGGTTCGAACCCCGAGCAGGGCACACATCTTTTGCCAGCGCTCTGTGAAATCGGAAGCATTTGAATTTTCAAGGGATATGATTATACTTTTTTTGTTGAGTACTGGCAAAAGAAATGTGCCCGGCGCGGGGTTCGAACCAGGCCAGAGAGCGGGCAGAAATAAGAGTGCTAGAGAAAGCAGAGCGTGCGTCGTTCGTCAGACAAACGGTTTTCTTGAGTTTATAATTCGTTTCTGAGAAAAGGTAGCCACTCACTTTCAAAAAGGCAAATGTTGTATACATGCTGAGAAAGCAGCTGAAGAAGTCTTGACAATGATTATGGGGTTTGAATAAATGTAGAAAAAATTAACTCCTTCCCAATGTAAAATTCTAAAAATGTTGGCTAGAGCGTAATATAAGTAAAACATTATGTTCATAAATATATTCCGACAATTTGAAGATGGTCTGATTTTATTAGAACGTGAAACAAGGGAAAATAAAAATATCCAAAAATTCATGTCTTAAAATTTTCAAATTTTTTTAATCGAAAAATTTGCTCATGGAAAAATTTGAATAATGTTAACAAATTATTTCCATCGATTTAACACATAAATGAGACTGGCCGGCTCTACTTTTCCATATGTCGTTTTCACCAGACACCACATTATTTTCGCCCTCTTTACAATACAGCTTATCCCGACGCCCATATTCCGGTTGAAATAAGTGACCATACTTACCACAATGATGTACTAGGAGGGGGTTCTTAGTTTTAACTTTTAAGAAAACTACGACAACATTTGCGAAAGCGATCGCTCCGCATCGCCATATGAGCTACGAATGACGAAATCACATTTATTTTGTAGCCGAGGTATTTCTCTATCTAATGAATAAAACCGCAAATCCGTGTCTTTATTTTGAAGAAAGTTATGATTTTTCAAACTTTGACTTTTAGGAAAAAAATTCTAAAGTCACCAGGTTCATTTGTGTTTCACGCGAAAACGATATTTTTAAAAAATATTCTGGAAACGCTAGTCGATAGAGATGTTGTAGTGCTTTGCATTAGTTTTTCAGAAAATTCAAAAATCATAAATTTTCCTAGTGACCTGCCATCCCTAAAATGCTCGATTCTCTCCCGATTCCTGTCCCCCCTAAAAATATAAAACTTAAACATCGATTTTGAAAAAAAATTTTTTTACAAAAATCCATGGCCCCGGCAGAGTGGTCGCTTGTCGACGTAAAGTCCTCTTGATTCCGGTAGCAACTTTACCTTTTACCTTTACCATGAACCCGGGGTCAGTCAGAAATCATCAAAACATACATTCACGTTTCTCTACGCCCAGTCAGGTCATGGCCAGAAATCTTCAAAACATACATTCACGTTTCTCTACGCCCAGTTATAATCAGCTATCTAATCAAAGTGTAAGTTCAATCCAGAGTGTCAAGAGACGATTTAAAGAACTTTTATTCACGATCTGGTGTAAATTCGATTCAGCCGTTTTTGACCATGACCCGGAGGGTTCATGGATTTTCGAAAAAAAATTTTTTTTTTCAAAATCGATGTTTAAGTCTTGTTATATATGACGCTGTTCGTGTAAGAATCGAGCAGATCCGGCAAGGGCTGCCACAGTGAAAAAAGGTCAATTTTCTGTAAGCTCGTAATTTGAGGTGCTGATCACGATAGGTATACTCATTTCGAACAAAAGGCGCCCGTTGGCGCCAGATGGCGCCGCGTCGAAATCACATTTTCTCAAATATTTCAGACCCTGTTAATGCTTATTTTTTGTTCTTGTTGTTTCTTGTGCAGAATTTCACGGCGGTCACGCCTGTATACTTTATTTTGCATGATTATTATTAATAAATTTTAAAAATGCAACTTTGTGCTGAGCAATTTCTGACCTTGTTCATGTACACAGATCGGACCGGCGTAACGAGACGAATCCAAATATGTATTTTGAGCGAATTTCGTCATGCGAGTTTTAATTGAGCTAACATAAAGTGTAACGAGATTGTAAGTGAAAGGGGCGAATCTCCTCTCTTTCCCCCGACCCCTGTCTCTGCGTCCTCTCACATCACCACACTCCCTCGTCTTCCCCGCGCGTCTCTCGTCTTGGGAAGGCGAGAGAGCGTAGTTGTTTGAGAGCAAGAAAGGGGAGGTCAATGGAGATGAGAGAAAGAGGGGAGATTCGCATCTTTTCGTTACAATCTCGTTAACACTTTATGTTAGCTCAATTAAAACTCGCATGACGAAATTCGCTCAAAATACAGATTTGGAATCGTCTCGTCACGCCGGTCCGATCTATGTACATTAACAAGGTCAGAAATTTCTCAGCACAAAGTTGCATTTTTAAAAATTATTAATAATAATCATGCAAAATGAAGTACACAGGCGTGACCGCCGTGAAATTCTGCCCTAGAAACCACAATGACAAAAATTTAGCGTTCTTTGTAACTGAAATATTTTATAAAATGCGATTTCGACGCGACGCCGTCTGGCGCCTTCTGTTCAAAATGAGGATGCCTATCGTGATCAGCACCTTCGATAACCTCAAATTACGGACTTACAGGCCCTTGCTCGATTCTTACGCGAACGCCCTCATATGTGGTTCCGGATGGTCGACTCTTTTTGATGGTCGACTTGTAGGATAAACGCTACTTTATCTACGAAGGCAAATTAACGTAAAATAGGCTACATCACGAGAGTACTCTCCTCTCGCCTCTGAAGGAAAAAGTATAAGGTGTGAATAGGATTCTAAGATAAGCAGGTTCCAGGATACTGTAGGAACGCGCGGGCATTTGAATACTAATTAGAGCTAGGTCACAACTGTGATTCATTAACTAACTCGAATAGTATTTACTTAAATAATGATTATTATTAATTACACAAATTCCTATACAACTAGTCTTATATTTTTAGGGTATGTATATGACGCTGTCCGCGATAGATTCAACAAACCTCCAACAGGGCTCCGCACAGCTAAAAAAATGAAATGTCTCCCAAACATGCCCTTAAGGCACAACAGCGTTTCACGGGTAGACATTGCGGGCGAGAGAATAGAGCCGGCAGAGAAACGAGAGGCACCCGCACTCTCCGCCCCTTTCTCTCCTCTTTGCCTTCACTCAATCCCGTCTCTCGTAATTCGCGCACTCTAGCTATGCTATATATGCTGCGCGCGCACATTACCACCAACGTCTCTGACTTCCATGGGTCTTTCACACATCTCATCACTCGAGTTTTGCATAGCCTGTCCGAAGCACACGCAACGCGTCCGCTTCGCTCTCAGTTTCGTCTTCCCGCTGACATGCACATCAAAGAAATGAGTTCAAAACCAAATGTCCCGAAAGCGGCAGGTGTGAAATGCTGTGCTAAGGGTAGTTTTCGACGTGGCGTCTTTCACTTTTCATGAATTTGGCTTTTGGCGCCAAAATGGCGCCGCGCCAGAATACAGTAAAATCATTTTTCTAATATTTCTCCCTCAATGTTGCAGATAGAGAATCAAAATCTCACGTACACTATCAGAATTTGATGGCGAATCTCGCTATGTAATTCATTTGTCACTAATTAGCTTAATTAGCTTGTAATTAGCGTTTTTGACCCGTTAAAGTGTGCACGTCGAGACATAGCTCATTCGAACCGCCGTGAGACGCTGATTCTAAGGATTTATTTATGTGGCAAACGAAAAATAGTGGATAATATATGTTTTAAAACTATTGACTTGAATATGCTACTGCAAAATTTATGTGGCAAACCTACCCACGCAATTATCTTTTTCGTTCCATTATTGGAGTTGTAAAGTGTTTTAGCGCATAAAAAGGTGAAATAACATTTTAAATTGCTATTAATCACAAAATAACACCACACAACACTTTATCATTGCATCTTTTCAGAATTTCTTTTTTTTTGGCAAAATGAGCCGTCACGGAGGGGATCCGAACCCACGTGAATCGGGTTATAGAAAAACGAAAAATTTATGTTGGAAATGCAAATACTAGAGTGGAAAACAAATTTTGCAGTAACATATTCAAGTCAATAGTTTTAAAACATATATTATCCACTATTTTTCGTTTGCCACATAAATAAATCCCTAGAATCAGCGTCTCACGGCGGTTCGAATGAGCTATGTCACGACGTACACACTTTAACGGGTCAAAAACGCTTAATTACAGGATAATTAAGCTAATTAGTGACAAATGAATTACATAGCGAGATTCACCATCAAATTCTGACAGAACACGTGAGATTTCGACTCTCTATCTGCAACACTGAGGGAGAAATATTAGAAAAAGTGATTTCACTGTATTCTGGCGCGGCGCCATTTTGGCGCCAGAAGTGAAATTCATGAAAAATGTTCAGCATCGAAAACAACCCCTAGGAGCATGTTTGGGAGACATTTCATTTTTTAGCTGTGCAGAGCTTTTGTAGAACCTATCGCGGACAGCGCACAGCGTTTCAAGAGCATGGGGAGAGGGACATAGGAAAATACCCGTTTGAATTATTGCACATCAACCAACCAGTGATATAGGAATGATCCCCCACGCGAACGTTGTGTCTAAGATATTTTCCGCGGTATTGATCGCGCGCGCGCCGCTTATATAGGCTAAGGAGGAGGCGGTCTGACATTAGAGGAGAAAGACGACGTCTCGCCCCACCCCTCACTTGATCGATCTCTTCTCGACCCTCCCCCTCGCTGGACTGCGGTACAGTGATTTGCGGAGGGGGAGAGTGCAGCGGTAGATCAGTGTCTGCGTCTCTGCCCCAATCGAGGGGAGCGAGACCTGTCAACCCCGTCTCGGGTAGCGCGCGTCCTCCCGATTTAAAACAGCCCGTTCCTTAGTTTCGCCGTCTGGCGTCTCTCTTGAGCGGGCGCTCTCTAGCTTTTGTCTACCCCGAATGTCCGCTCTCGAAATGCTGTGAAGCGTCATATGACGCTGTTCATGTAAGAGTCGAGCAGATCCGTCAAGGGCCGGCACAGTGAAAAAGGGTCAATTTTCTGTAAGCTCGTAATTTGAGGTGCTGATCACGATAGGTATACTCATTTCGAACAAAAAGCGCCCGTTGGCGCCAGATGGCGCCACGTCGAAATCACATTTTCTCAAATATTTCAGTCGCTGATAATGCTTATTTTTTGTTCTTGTTGTTTCTTGTGCAGAATTTCACGGCGGCTTTTTATTGTGCAGTTCAAAAACTTAGCAGTCTCCGCCCACTTAAGCGATACGGTCGTTAGTGCGAATTAGTCCATCTTTCGGAACATTCTTTACTAAGGCATCTTCTCTAAAATTATTTCATTCCTATTTCATAAAACGTGCATTCCACTGCTATTGAAAGCACATAATAAAATCACGGAAATATTGATATGGCGTGTTAGCATTTCGCCGACTTTTTGCACAGTAGTTTCGATATTAACGGAACGGAAAATTTACGCACAATATGGTTGCAATATTAATAATGTTTAAAAATGCAACTCTGTGCTGAGCAATTTCTGACCTTGTTAATCGGACCGGCGTGACGAGACGATTCCAAATCTGTATTTTGAGCGAATTTCGTCATGCGAGTTTTAATTGAGCTAACATAAAGTGTTAACGAGATTGTAACGAAAAGATGCGAATCTCCCCTCTTTCTCTCATCTCCATTGACCTCCCCTTTCTTGCTCTCAAACAACTACGCTCTCTCGCCTTCCCAAGACGAGAGACGCGCGGGGAAGACGAGGGAGTGTGGCGATGTGAGAGGACGCAGAGGCAGGGGTCGGGGGAAAGAGAGGAGATTCGCCCCTTTCACTTACAATCTCGTTACACTTTATGTTAGCTCAATTAAAACTCGCATGACGAAATTCGCTCAAAATACATATTTGGATTCGTCTCGTTACGCCGGTCCGATCTGTGTACATGAACAAGGTCAGAAATTGCTCAGCACAAAGTTGCATTTTTAAAATTTATTAATCATAATCATGCAAAATAAAGTATACAGGCGTGACCGCCGTGAAATTCTGCACAAGAAACAACAAGAACAAAAAATGAGCATTATCAGGGACTGAAATATTTGAGATTTTAAGCGAATTTCGTCATGAGAGTTTTAATTGTGCTAACATAAAGTGAATAAAGAATGTAAGAAAGAGAGTAGATTCCCCTCTCCATTGACCTCCCCACCTTCTGCTCTCTCAAATCTCCACGGTCTCTCGCCTTCCCGAGACAGCGAGCCTCACGGGGAAGACGAGAGAGTGTGGGGATGTGAGAGGGCGCAGAGAAGGAAATCGAGAGGAAAAGGGGAGAATGTTCGAACATTACGAGAGACTATCTGACTCAGCCGAATTAGTCTTGGCACAGAACGAAAAGAGCGTTGATGAGATAAACATGCCACGGTGTAGTGTGGTCGAGGCTGAGTTGCGGCATGATGTGGAAATAGTGTGAAAACGCTTCTACGCCTCAGGGCATGACGTCATAGGCATTTCCGGGTTTTCGAAAACTTCATCAAATGGCCTAATGAGTGGTACCAATCGATTCCTCACAATATTCTAAGACTTTTTCGACTTCATGACTTTCTCGCCAATCTTTGATAGAAGCTTGGAAAATTCAAAAATATGTTTCGAAATTTAAATTAAAATATTTATGTGTAGTTTACCTGAGGAAATATTTATGTGTAGTTTCCCCTCAAAATTTTATTAGCATAATAGAATACTGTAACAATGATGGTTCAACTGTGTAAAGGTCTTTTTGTATCGAGGCCATAAAGGATGTTCAGTAGGCTGAAGTCCAAGTGCACTTGAAATTGTGGTGTGGCCTACAGTAACCCGGAGTATTTTCCAAATGCTTTGGGAGCTGCCGTATCCATTCGAGAATGAATGAGTAACTTCATGTCACCAGGTGTATGGTTCACACGATTCCCCACCCCAGCCAGAGATTCCTAAAGTACACTTACGTAGTTTGTTATGTAATTACATAGTTTCAATTTTTTTGATAAGTTGTACCCCTAGTGGTCGGAGTGGTGTAGTGGTCTAAGGCACCCTCCCAGTTTCATTCCGTTCCACACCGGGGTTCGCTTCCCGGCAGTGCGTACCGCAATCGCCCACCAAGGTGCCCGAAGGGGTAAAGATTCATACAGTTACAAGTTTGTTTACTTGAAGTGTATTTTCTGAGCTGTCCCTTTACTTGTCCAGTACAAGAGAAAAAACAATCCAGTAATGCATATCTGAAGAATCGGATATGAATTACCTCTAGCACATCGAATGCTATGTGTTCTTTGCAGCATCGCTCACCTCGAAAAAATAAATATGGTAAATATTACGGAATAATTTTGAGAAAAACGCGCAATAATCTTAAAATAATTATTCGTTTTTACTATAAAATTAAAAGAAATATATTTAAGTTATTTTTAAGAAAGAAATATCGAAAAAAAACCCGTTGTAAGGCTTGAAATTTTTTTTATCGAAACATTTTTGTTAAAAAAACAGAATATTAGCAGAACAAAAAATGAAAGAATTACGGTCGGGCCTCCCGCAGATTTCGTGAGAAAAATTGACTCGGGGCTCCCGCACTTTTTGGCATTTTTTTCTGTTCAAAAAAAATATCGACTCCGTTGGCGCAGGTATGAAGGGAACATTTAGAAATTGTCAAGAATACTTGTGTGCGCGCTCCATTTTTGGTCGCATTTTTAAGGTGTACTGTATTTGGCTTATCGAAAAATTAATGGAGCGCGCACACTAGAATTAGGGGCAATTTCTAAACATTCCCTTACGAACGCTAATATATTTTAGATGAAAACCTATATTATCCATAGGGGGAAGGAGATCATATCGTCGGAAGCTTCATTTTCCTCCGTTTATTTTCCTATCTTCGCCTCCTAGCACGCGCTGCCTGTCGATTCTTGATACCTTTGCGGCCTTTTGAGCGCCAATATATCGATTTATCGATTACGGTAGAATTTCGGAAGCGTTGTAATGTGCTCGGGTGAGTGCCCCCAATAACAATACGTTGACAGTCTATGTGACCAAAAACTCGTGGGAGGCCTTCTTCAATGGGGGGGGGGGAGTGACAATTCGGCAACCGACATTACGGCAACGGCTTATAACTTTCCTCAAACTTGAGGAATCTGTATGAAATTGTTTCCCTGTTGGTTATTTGCCAACCTGCATCGATTCGATGTGTTGCTGTTTTTTTCTGACTATTTTGAATTTTCGACTAATTTGGTTTGTTAAAAAAATTAGCTAATTAGTTAATTAGTGGGTTTGAAAGTCCTCGCGATTCTGATCATGATAACACTTTGGTGAAATAATGTAGATAGATTTATAGCAGCTACAAACCTCGTTGTCGAAATGTTAGTTGCGGAATTGTCACCCCTCCTCAATGGGAGTGCCACTATTCCCCTTGGTTTTCGTAGCAATTTGAGGTGCAAAAAAAGACACCGAAATTACATAAATTATACTATAAAATCGGTCCGGTATTGATCGGGTATTGAGATGAGAAAGCCTTGCTCTCGTATGGATCAGGCACTGAGATAAGAGAGAGAGAGTGGGTTCTCGCATGGATCGGCTTTTGAGATGAGACTGGTTAGCGATTGAAATGAATCAGTCTGCTTCGCGCACCGGGTTGAAAAGAAGTAGTAAGCTCGAGGGACATCAATTCGTAGTGGCGTGATTGAATGGACGTGAAGAATGAAAAATGTGCAAAACTTTTATTTGAATAGTCCGGTGTGAAAATAAGGGCGAAATTTACAATATAAACTGGTGTATTTGACGAATGATTTGCGTGTAGAGCCTGGTTATTAACTCCCGTGGCAATTTGATATGCAAAAAAAACGACGAAATTGCATAAATTACAAAAAAAAAATCGGTGAAAATCAATGCAAATTAAAACGCAACGACGCGTCCGTGCTTTTAATTCACTGTCTAGGATTTTTTATCAGTATTTTTCTCGGATACGGCTAATAGACTTGATATCAACTTGTGGTTGCACACCGGTGAGTATACGCTATATTTTGAATCCATGTATCACAGGATGGATGACTCACTGATTTCCTCCTCCAGATGGCAGGTTATTCTTCCGTGTCTCAATACTCGAATACTACGAAGTGATACAAGAAGGACAGCGAAGAGTTGATTGAATATTCTGAATATTGACAGAATAAAACATTCCCTGATAAAAAAACGTGTTTAGATTTCACAGCAGGTAGAAGTTGAGAAATAAGAGATTAAAAAAATAATTTTAAATTTAGGATTTATAGGGTACATAAGAACATTATTATATGGTTGGCCGGAAAATCTTGCACGAATTGTTCTGTGAACTTTGAGGTTTCGCTTCTCGATCAGGGGTGGTATTCTTTCCATATTTTCGGCATATGCCGAAAATATTTTCGGCACGCCGAATTTCATTTCGCACGCGTGCTTTAGTATAGAGTTGTTTGTCGAAAATAATTCGCATTTGCCGAATTTTATAATTTTCGGCAAGCCGACTAGGGGCCACCGAACCGGGAATTCCAAAATTAGAGCCGGGGGAAAACACAAACGACAGAAACGGCCCGGGAATTCAAATAACAGGAAAACTGTTTTTTTCGGTGTATTTCGAGTTTTAAGGGGTGCCCCTATCAGGATTTGTTCTTTATATGAAAATAAGATGACTGCGAAGTAGCACACACAAAATTAAGCAAATTCGTACTAGCCAATGTGTTAAAATTCTTGCGCGAAGTGCATCGATGTCAAATTATATTTAATAGCTTTTGTTTTAGGAGGTGCCCATGGAAGTAGTGTATTTATTCATTTTTGGTAGTCCGATGCATCTTTAGAGAAGTTACAAGGAAAATCCCTATTAGCCAACCTTTCGTATTTTGGCTTCAAATATTACGAGTTGAACACTGTAGCTATTGATTATGAACTAGTTATAATTTACAAAACTTAAAATTAAATATTATTTTATTTATCAATGGCTCCGAAAAGGCAGCTAGAACTGAATACATGCTGTAAAGACTATATTAGTCAAGAAAACAGCTAGAAAAACTGTCAAAACTAGATGATCTGACCCAACCGATGTTCGTTCGCCCCACCGAACTCATGGCACAATGATGCCGCATGAGTTCGGTGGGGCGACTACACCACGCAGAGCGGTGCTTAGAAACTTGTCTGATACTGGTTGAATAGGAAATATTTTATAAATCTGGAAACGCTGTCGTGATTCTGCATCCCTCATTACCCCGAAGGCACGAAAATTGCAATTTTAGGAATAATTTTCAAATTTACGTGGTGGTCCCTACAAGCCGACCGGTCGAAGGGGGCATTTCCAACGTAATAATTGGGCACTCTTTTTAGAATGCCAGAATATTGGGCGTCTAAACAAAGGAATTTCGCGTCGATTTCGGGATTTCGGCAATGATTGGGCAAGATTTCGGAATTGCAATCGCATTTCGGCAAAATTTCGGCATCTCGAGAGCTTTCGAGACGGGGGAATATAACGAGTTACGAGATATATTCGAATGTAAGATCATCATGACTACTGTGACCACCAGGCATAGACTGAGGTGGTGACATAATCTTCCTATCTACCGTAAGACCGTATCACTACCGTAAGACGGATTTGCAAAATTGTCCCAATCGACTCGGGATTTTTATAGAAGATAACCCTCGAGTAGGCAAAATGTGCGCGGCATACCGCACCCCATCTACAGTACACCAGGCTACAGTAACCTACCGAACTACCAAAATCGAAAATGATCAAATCGGCTCGGGATTTTTTGTAGGAGGTAAACCTCGAGTAGGCATATTATTTGCGGTATGTTCCTGCTTCAGGGATACGGTAGGTCATGACTATTGTGACCTCCAGGGATACGGTAGGTCATAACTATTGTGACTTTCAGTGATACGGTAGGTCATGACTATTGTGACCTCCAGGGATACGGTAGGTCATAAGTATTGTGACCTTCAGGGATACGGTAGGTCATGACTATTGTGACCTCCAGGGATCTTGTGCATATTGTTGTTGCCGAAAGCGCAGCATCCCACAACTCGCCCACGGGACGAATCGTGAAAATGAAATGAAATTCGGCAATCTGCCGAAAAAAATTCGGCAGAGTGCCCAAATTTTCGCACCGCTAAAATATTTCGGCATGCCGAAAATGAGGAAAGAATACCACCCCAGTTCGAATTAACAAGTGTCGTGATCATGATATGTTGTATAATTCGGCTGCTGTATTTTCCTCTTTCATATTATGGTGAGACTGCGCCGTAGCAATATTTATTATATAAATTATGATTCACTGGATCCAGGTTACTCGGAAATTTTAGTATTTCACTAATTTCACATCACGATCTCTAATGTATTTCACTTATTAGTATTTCATAGTATTTCACTTATTTCACATCACGATCTCCATATGCAAGATCCCGAGAGTTACAGCGGTGTGGAATCACAAATTGATATAAAGATGTTGCACATGTTGACGAGCAGATTTATGTACATTTTGAAGCACCCTTGTGATGCACAATAAATGAATAAATTGCGTTATTGGGAAACGAGGAATGCAATAAAACGTCTTCTGAACGCTACGATGTATGGCGGCAACGGGTGCGCCTAGCACCCTTGATAACCTCAAATCACAGATTTTCAGCACAAAAGTGATCTTTAATGACAGTGCCGCCGGCCCTTGCTCGATTCTTTAGCGAACGCCCTCATAAATTCATCATTGATATTGAGTAAGTTCATCATTGATATTGAGTAATGCTATTGCTAAAAATCAAAATGTGGACTGTTTAGTTGATTATGAGAAGTCTCACCAGAGATTGCAGGTGGCTCGGAACAATTTTCAAAAATTATTTTTGATTTCGATCAAACTTTTATGCGAGAGTACCTAGGAGACAAGAATTCAAATAATCCTGGTCCCAGGTCTCAGAGCCGGCTTTTAGGAATTTGCCGGTTCTGTCGCCGGAATCGTGATAACTAGCTTCATTGTAGAGCTAGAAAGTCGTGGAAGGGCTCAAAAAATTCAGAAAAATATGGCGCATAATATTGCTGTTGAGAGTGTACTCCTATCTGGCAAAGCCATGGATTTATTTAGAAAAAGGTGTTTTCAGATATCTTTAAAAAATCAAAGAGCATCTAAAATTCTCGAACCCCAAGAGTTTTATTGCATATTATGAAAGACCACGTCAAGTACTGCTAGATAAAAATTTAAGAAAAAATAAAAAGGGGATCACATAGTCCCGAAAAATGGCGTTGAAAGTGAAAAATCGGAAAATTTCGAAAAATCAGTTACTTCAAAATCATGTGTAATCCATTTTTCTATAGTTATTTAACCTTCATGAGTTCGCGAAAAATGATAACAGCTCATATCGCATGCATACAAACCTGGCAAAATTGAAATATTTCGTACTGCTTTTTATAGGCCAGATATGGACGAAATTTTCAAATTTAACTGGTTCATATGCATGCGATATGAGCTGTTATCATTTTTCGCGAACTCATGAAGGTTAAATAACTATAGAAAAATGGATTACACATGATTTTGAAGTAACTGATTTTTCGAAATTTTCCGATTTTTCACTTTCAACGCCATTTTTCGGGACTATGTGATCCCCTTTTTATTTTTTCTTAAATTTTTATCTAGCAGTACTTGACGTGGTCTTTCATAATATGCAATAAAACTCTTGGGGTTCGAGAATTTTAGATGCTCTTTGATTTTTTAAAGATATCTGAAAACACCTTTTTCTAAATAAATCCATGGCTTGGCCAGATAGGAGTACACTCTCAACAGCAATATTATGCGCCATATTTTTCTGAATTTTTTGAGCCCTTCCACGACTTTCTAGCTCTACAATGAAGCTAGTTATCACGATTCCGGCGACAGAACCGGCAAATTCCTAAAAGCCGGCTCTGAGACCTGGGACCAGGAATATTTGAATTCTTGTCTCCTAGGTAATCTCGCATAAAAGTTTGATCGAAATCAAAAATAATTTTTGAAAATTGTTCCGAAAGGGGGATTTTTCCTGCAATCTCTCGTGATACCTCTCTTATCGGATTCTGCGATAAGAAACCACATAATATATGTCGAAACTGGAGGGTGCAAATCATAGGAACATGGCTAGCCAAAAATATTTTGGTGAAAACGTCACAATTCGTCGAAATAATAGCTCTAATTTCTTTCAGTGTAGTTAGATTTTACCCAATTCTCGGATTTACTTATAACTTTTCATGCTCTGTCAAATGATAAACAACACTACATCGATATAAGACAGGAATCGCGCGAAACTCGAGGAAATTTTTTTATTTTTTTTATTTCGCTGAAAAGTCAATCCAAGGTACATCAAACCTTCCTCTATCGAACTGCGTTGGCAGAATTTCGATTCAAAATTTCACAGCCGCGTGAAACACAAACAAACCGGGTGAGTTCGGATATTTTGTATATAATCACCAAGTTTGAAAAAAAAGAACCGGTCCATGCGTTGTAAAAGGTCCCTGCTGAATGTAAATCCGTCTGATCATGGCTTATTGAAAGCCCAAAGGGATTTCTGTATTTTTAAGTGAAATAGCACGAATACTATCCCTAAACAATATTTATCCCTAAACAATGCTAAATAAACCCCGACTCTTCTCCACCCTTAGTGAGAATAGCTAATAATTTTCTGGACATCGCAATTTTAGCCAGTTCCGCACAGAGGGTGCAGATATCACAAGATCTCTTTTGCGCCGTCTGAATGCGTTGCGCCGTCTGAATGCGCATAGAGGCGTCTCTTAGTTTTGACTTTTACGGAAATCACGACATAATTCACAAAAGGGACAGCCCCGTTCCGATGCATTGGCCAGGAATGACACCACTATCTAATGAACAAAACTGTGTTTTCTAACTCAATTTTACAAGCAGCTATGATTTTTCAAACTGGGGGAATATATACAAAATATCCGAACTCACCCGGTTTGTTTGTGTTTCACGCGGCTGTGAAAAACGAATCGAAATTCTGCCAACGCAGTTCGATAGAAAAAAAATTGATGTACCTTGGATTAACTTTTCAAAAAAATATCAAAAAAATTTAATTTTCTAGGTCCCGGTCATCCTCGAAATCCTCGAGTCTCTCGCGATTCATGTCATAAAAAAAATGGAAAAAATATAAATATTCGTAAACCATAGGGCAAAAGTGGGTGGATTTCGGCATAACCTGCCCGCCCAAGGCGGGCGCGAAAAATAAATGCCTGATCAATTAGACCCCTAAAAACGAAAGCTGCCCGTCAGAACCTCCTAAAACACCTCCGAAATGTAAAAACCTGCCCGGTAGACCATCAAAAAGCCGAAAACCTGCTCGACCAGATTTTCCATCTTTACTTTTTTACCTCTGCGTAAAACAATTATAGATTTTTCTAAAGTTGACTTATCCTTACTCATGTTTAAAATATACCTTACACCAGATAGTCTTTGAAAAAACAGTTTAAGCCCCAACAGATGGATTTGAGATAGTTGTGTATTCTCATGTTTAAAATATACCTTACACGTAAAAGTCTTTGAAAAAACAGTTTGAGCCCCAAAAGATGGATTTGAAATAGCCGCATTTAATGAAAAACTTCAAGAAGAAGAAAATAGGCGGGAAAACATACCATAACTTATCCCTAATTTAACAACTTTTTAGTATTTTACTTCGTTATTAGAATTTTTAAATTTTCAAATAATCGCAGAATGTGAGGAACATTACATCGATTTAAAGAAGGCCTGTCACGAGTTTTTGGTCGCATAGACTGCCAACGCAGTGCTGTGGGGAATGCTCACCCGAGCACATTGCAACGCACCCGAAAGTCTACCGTAATCTATAAATCGATATATTGTCGCTCAAATGGCTACAAAGGAGCCAATAATCGACAGGCAACGCGTGTTAGGACACATGAGAATGCATATAATCGACGTAAAGTGAAATTGCAAACAGTATAATATTGATCCCCCCCTGTGGATAATGTCGGCTTTCATTAAAAATATAATAGTTTCGTAAAGGAACGAATAGAAATTGCTCCTATTCCGAGTGTGTGCGCTCCATTTTCGTGTTCTGGTATACTGTATTAGCTTATTGAAAAACAGGCAACGTTGGACTCGTGGGAGGCTTTCTTTAAATGATTGGGAGAAAATTTTGCTGGATATTGTTGTAAATAATGTTCACTGTATTTATTGACGAATAGCTAGTCTGCAATGCATGACCTCTGATAGAAAAAAGTTGTGAGGGTAAAAATGCTTGTATTTCGATGTTCTATCGATCGCACTGGAAATAGAGACGATTGGATACGATTTGGCGAAAATACATGGTGACGGCACAAGTGCAGATTGTTTTGCCCTGAGGCGTAGATGCACCTTTGAACTTCGGGAATGACAAATGGCCTCATCCAACGCACTAAGAAAGACTACCTGACACTTATTAAGAGGCTTGGCACAGGGCGAAAAAGACTTTATGAGATAATAATGTTATGATGTAGTGTCGTCCAGGACAAGTCGATTCCCGCTGAAGATAAAGTGCGAAAACGCTTCTACGCTTCAGGGCATTACGTCATAGGTATTTACGGTTTTACGAAAACTTCATCGAATAGCTTAATTAGTGGCACCGATCTCAGGCTTTTTCGACTCTCGCATTTTTTGATAAACGTCGATCTATGACCACAAAACTTGAAAATAAGTTTGACTTTAACTTTTTCGCTTTTTAAATATATTTTCCCACCGCAAATGCCGAAGTTTTGCCTGACAAACCATGTTAATACGAAAAGTTTTAATCCCCCCCTCAAACATCGCCGAATGAAATTTTTTCGTGTCCTCGATTTGCGATGTGCTACAGTATGCCGGCCGAGATTTGTCATTGCCACTTTTTCGGCTCTGAAAGCACTACCAGAATTATCCAGATGGATGGATGTCCATCTCTAGCTATATATCCCTATCTGCCGATGAATTCAGAACCCATACTTCGCAATTACAAATCTCGGCCGGCATACTGACACCACAAATCGAGGACACTACGATTTTTCATTCTGCGATGTTTGAGGGGAGAAATTAAAACTTTCCGTATTAACATGATTTGTCACTTACTATTATACAAATGTATTGATGAAATAAAACTTCGACATTTGCGGTGTGAAAATATATAGAAAAGCGAAAAACTAAAAGTTACCCGGCGGGGAAAAATAAGTATTTATTTTATTTCATTTTTGGATGCAGATGGCATCCCTGATAGCGGTTTCGAACCTGAAAATAACCGGAAATTACTTCTGAATTTATTACAAGCTCGCAAAATTCGCTGCCTGACTTACCCTGATTTCAAATATTCTTCTTTCCCGCGCTTTTCGAGGTATACTGTAACTCAAATCGACATTGATTTTAACCTATTTTTTTTTGCGTTTTTGTCATATTTTCTTTGTTTTTTGCAAAATTATTATTTATTTTCTTTCGTTTGTTCGAGCTAATCAAGTTATTACTCTCATCTTAGCATGAATTTAGAAGGTTTGAATCTCAAACATGGGATAAATCATGCGGCGTTATGTTTTAGTTTGGGAAACGTCTCAAATACCGTATAATCAACTTCCTAATGATGTCGTGGTGTGGTCGAAAGATTATTCGATCGAACAAACGTAAGAAAATTAATACTAAAGATGACAAACAAAGAAAATATGATAAAAACGCAAAAGTGACGAAGAATCAATGATGATTTGAGCTACAGTATACCTCGAAAAGTGTGGGAAAGAAGAACATTTGAAAATCAGGGCAAGAAACGAATTTTGCAAGCTCGTAGTAAATTTAGGATTAATTTCCGGTCATTTTTAGGTTCGAAAGCGCTATCACAGATGCCATCTGCATCCAAAAATAAAATAAAATAGATACCGACTTTTTTCCCTGGCGGGTAATGATTCATTAGTAATGAAGCTACTAGATGAAGTTTTCGAAAAAAACCGGAAATACGTATGACGTAATGCCCTGAGGCGTTGAAGCGTTTTCGCAATTTATCTTCAGCGGGGATCAACTTGTTCTGGACCAAACTACATCATGCCATTATTATCTCATCAAGTAGTTTTTCTCCCTGTGCCAAGAATAATTCGAACGAGTCAGATAGTCTCTCCTACAACATAACATCGCTAGTAGAATCTCGAAAAGAACTGGTTCATCGAATTTAACTAGTTGATAAGGATCCAACTCAACTAGTTGTTTTCCATTCAACTGTTCTTCCCGACCATTTTCAACTAGTTATCTAGTTTAAAAGTGGTCAACTATTATATACCAGTCACCTCATCTCATTTTAAGGGGACTCGGCGGATCGAACTGATGGTTAAGTTTGCACGAGTCCACCGACCGATCATGGCCATTTCAGAGATGAAAATGAGATGGTTGAGTTCGACCGCTCTCAATTAGTTGAATAGTTGACAACTGGTTACATCAACTAGTTAACAAGAAATGAGTCAACTAGTTGATTGTTTTCGATACTCTAATTGCTAGTAATTATCATATCGAAAAGTTAGCCCTATGCCAGTCAATTTCGATCCACTCACTCAGATAGTCTGTCATAGGCATTTACTACTACTACACTATATTATAAACAATTTCGAGCAGCATTATTTTTGTTCACATTTGCGGCATTGGCATAGAGCTCAATAAAATTAGCCCGATCACTGTTCAACAGTCTTCCACCAACATAGCATCATTTACACTAAACTACGATTTGAATATTTCGAATTTTAAAGAAGGAACGGTTCATGAATTACGTTCATTACTTTCCCTACGGCCAAGTATGGTAATTTAGTGTGTAGATCATTTTCGCCCTATTTTACGTTAAACCGATATGAAAAGTTAAATACGAACGCAATTTGTGTGACGCCGACTCGAGAATCCCATTGAATAACATCACTGAGCGTCATTAAATTTGAGTCCAATTCCAATATTCGGCCATTCGACAATCCGACAATCATCTGAGATATACATAATTAATATATGGGATATCGAATTATGAGAGACTATCTGACTCAGTCGAATTAATCTTGGCACAGGTCGAAAAGTGAGAAGATGAGATAAACATGCCACATTGCACTATGGCCGAGGCGGAGTTGATTCATGATATTGAGAAAGTGCAAAAACATTTCTACGCCTCAGGGCATGACGTCATCGAAATTTCCGGTTTTCGAAAACTTCATCAAATGGGCTAATGAGTGGTACCAATCGATTCCTCATAAAATTCTAAGACTTTTGTGACTCTATGAGTTTTTCGCTAATCTTTTATCTAAGCCTGAAAAATTGAAAAATTGGTTTTTAAATAAATGATTTTAAAATTTTAAATATTTTTGTGTAGTTTCCCTGAGGAGATGGCAAAATTTAATTCGCGTAATACAATGATATAACAATGATAGTTCAACTGTGTGAAGGGTTGTTTGTATGAGGGGCATTAAGCTTATTCAGTAAGCAGAAATTGAGTGGGACCTTGGAATTATGGTGTACTACAGTAACCCGGAGTAATTTCCAATTATTATCCGGCAGGTTCGGCGGTAAGGCCAATGAAAGCCCTGGCCACCTACTATTGAGTAGTTATGCTAAAATGGATATCGTGTCTCCCAGAGCCGCTTTAATAACATTACGCCTTTTCCCCTGTTGACTGTAGGTACACCATAATTCCAAGGACCCATTCAATTTCAGCTTACTGAACAAGCTTAATGCCCCTCATACAAACAACCCTTCACATAGTTGAACTATCATTGTTATAGCATTTTATTACGCGAATAAAATTTTGCCATCTCCTCAGGGAAACTGCACAAAAATATTTAAATTTTTTAAATCAAAAATTTTAAAACCAATTTTTCAATTTTTCACGCTTAGATCAAAGATTAGCGAAAAACTTATGGAGTCACAAAAGTCTTAGAATTTTTTGAGGAATCGATTGGTACCACTCATTAGGTCATTTGATGAAGTTTTCGAAAAACGGAAATTTCGATGACGTCATGCCCTGAGGCGTAGAAACGTTTTTCCACTTTCTGCATATCGTGACTCAACTCCGCCTCGGCCATAGTGCAATGTGGCATGTTTATCTCATCTTCTCACTTTTCAACCTGTGCCAAGCCTCTTCAGAAACATGTTGATCCACTCAGATAGTCTCTCTTATGGGGGTAGGCGGTCGCGACCACTGACAGATTCATGCCCGAATCTGTCAGTCGTCGCGAGCGGTCCCTCTCCATTTCTCTCTGATGGAGAGGGGGATTTCCCTCGTCTATTCCATCGACTACTCAACAAGATCGGAATCCCCATCCAAGTCGGACTGGTCACCGTGTGATGGTAGGAGTACATAAGATGGATGGTTGGTCCCTCGGGTTTTGGACGAATCTCTTTCTGAGATTGATGAATCTCTTTCTGAGATTGATGATTTGAGTTTAGTTGACGCAAATTCAAGAAATCAGGAACTGTCTCTCTTCCTTCGAACGTAACATCTTCAACGTTAAGCTCGCATGGTCGTTTTCTTCTTTCTCCAGACAAAATCTTGGGTCTGTGATATGGAAAGAAGACCGATCCCGAGGCTCAATTCTGGACAAAATGACTCATTCTAACGAAGACCATCGATCCCGTCTGAAACCAATACGAAACCCCATCTTGATCAGCGCCCCTAAAGCGACACTGATAAATATTTATTGTATTGGTGAAAATTGCAATTTTAGGATTTACTTCGAATATCACCTCTGCGGTTCCTAGTTATGAGAAAGTTTGCGATATTCAGAGCATAGACTACGGGCACTTGACACTAGAAAAATTTAAATGTGAGAAACATTGGAGGGGTGGCAATCCACAGTTCTAGAAGAAAACGCTCCTTTGAAAGTTGTAAGTGATAGTGTTGGTATCGCTTCACAATATGACGCTGTTTGCGTTAGGTCGCTGGAACAGGTCAAAATCGCACTCGCTGAAAAGTTGCTCCTATGGGTACCTTTCGACGCTGAACATGCTGATGCCATCGATTTCGCAATAGGACGCATCTGGGCGCCGGGCGCCGCCCATGTATTTTTCAAGCTCGTGAGGCTGAGAGCGATCGAGAAAAAACGGCGCCACGAAGGGGTGTAGTGGCAACTTTTAGATCGCTCTCAGCCTCACGACCCTTTTGTAGGGGAATAAGCAAGTACTTTTTTGCAACGATTAAAATGCCGCAAAACAAAAATTAACAGAGACCGAGGACCGAAACTAGAGTCGACTACCGAGCTCCACCTCGACCGGACCTGGAGCAGGCTACCGAGAACCCCCGGGACTGAACCTGTACCCGGAACTATGTATAGAGCGTAGTGTACGCTTAAAGCGTAGTGCATTTAACCCATACCTGTCCAGGCAAGCTGTCGAGCACGCTGCCCCACGTGGGGCAGCGTGCAGACACTAGTGTCGGACCATGTATAAGGGGTTCATGGTCCAAAATGGGGTTGGGGTTGGGTCAACCAAACCCAAAGTGGCCTATGGTAACTTAACCGCCGGGGTCCCGCAACGAAAACAAACTACCGTAATCCTTGCTACCGTAATCCGGAAATAAGAAATTGAGCAATTTGATTCGATATTTGTTGCATGAGGTAGGTCACGAGTAGTAATTAATCGGACGGTATACGGCGGTCCTGGCACGACATTGCCGATACCGTAATCAAGGCTACAGTATGCTGAAATTTCAAATTGATCAAATCGACTCCGGATTTTTACTGGAGGTGGACCTTGAGTAGTTATTGATCGGACGATATACGGGGGTCCCGGCGCGATATTGCCGGTACCGTAATCCGACCTACCGTAATCCGGAAAATCGAAATTGAGAATTTGGATAGACAATATGTCGCATGCGGTAGGCCTCGAGTATTAATTAAACGGACGGCAGAAATGGTATGCCCTCCAAGCAATGGCTACTCGAGTTCCACCTCCTGTAAAAATCTGGAGTCGATTTGATCAATTTGAAATTTCAGCATACTGTAAAGTCGATTACGGCAATGTCGTACCGGGACCGCCGTATACCGTCCGTTTAATTAATACTCGATGCCTACCTCATGCGACATATTGTCTATCCAAGTTCTCAATTTCGTATTTCCGGATTACGATAGGTCGGATTACGGTACCGGCGATATCGCGCCGGGATCCCCGTATATCGTCCGATCAATAACTACTCAAGGTCCACCTCCAGTAAAAATCCGGAGTCGATTTGATCAATTTGAAATTTCAGCATACTGTAGCATTGATTACGGTATCGGCAATGTCGTGCCAGGACCGCCGTATACCGTCCGATTAATTACTACTCGTGACCTACCTCATGCAACAAATATCGAATCAAAATGCTCAATTTCTTATTTCCGGATTACGGTAGCAAGGATTACGGTAGTTTGTTTTCGTTGCGGGGCCCCGGCGGTTAAGTTACCATAGGCCACTTTGGGTTTGGTTGACCCAACCCCAACCCCATTTTGGACCATGAACCCCTTATACATGGTCCGACACTAGTGTCTGCATGCTGCCCCACGTGGGGCAGCGTGCAGACACACAGCTCGACACTGTCGTGGACACTATGATTTAACCTCAATACATCACAGCTATAGCAGACACTTTCTGACAGGATCGAAATTGGTCCGTACTAGCGAATAATATGCCCACGCTGAAAAGTTGCCCTAATGGTAAACTTCATGCGTAAAATCCAAAATCGACCTTAAAATGCGCTCCGCTTAATCCCGGCTGAAATATGTTTCAAAATATATGAAAAATTCAAATTGTTGTCAGGAAAACTGGAAATCCTTACATAGCTATATTTTATGAATGCTGACGTCGAGATAAGCATTTTTCTTGTTGTAAGTTTTCGGATAGCTCGTAGATGTATAAAGTTACGGTAAGTAAAATCATTCAAACTTTTTTTTTAAATTTCAAAATAAGCCATATTTTTTTAAATTTCATTTTCGGAATCAGCATAAAAACTGCCATAGAAATATTTTTCGCTTTAAATATCTCTGACGGGAACCTGCTCGTTTGGACAAAAGTTACCCCAGATGTTGGTACTTCATGGTAATAATTGATTATGATTTCATCATTACGACCAATTCCTTTTCTATTATAGTGCTCTATCACACTCAAGCGAGAGATATCAACAGTATACAGATATGCAGGTTGTCGATAAAAGTGATAAATGAGTTTAAAATCGAACAAAAAATATAATCACGAATAAATTTTTTTCATCAATTCGCTGAATATTTTGGTAAGAACAAAGCTCGCATTCCATTTCAAAAGCAGTAAATGTACAAGATATCAATAAAATATTAAAGTAAATCTATAATTTGGTATTCTGAGAAAAAATTTTGTAAAATAAAAAAAATAAAATTTTAAAATTTTTTGTCGAAATTCGTACTTTATATGACGCTGTTTGCGTTAGGATTAACAAATGGCTGGAACAGGTCAAAATCAAAATCGCTCAACACTTGGTCCTAGGGATAACTTTTGACGCTGAACACGCTGGTGCTATCGATTTCGCAATCGGACCCCTCTGCGCCACTTTGGCGCAAAACTTTTCGAATAAAACTCGCTTCAGGATGCCCGTAGAGGCACGAATTCTCACGTATACTTGTAGAATTTGAAGCTCTATCTAATGGCGTTTTCAGATTCTCGATATCGATTTTGGCTCCAGCGAAAATATCAATTTTTGAAAGAGGAATTTACGTGGGGCAAGTTGTACTCCACCACGATCACATATGCAGGGTGCGAGGTATGGCCAGTGTGCCACCCAGTTTGACAGATTCCTTGGTATCGTGGGCAATGATTATCGTTTCAATAATCGTAGGCAATTTTAGTATTGATCTTACCCTCGAGAGTAAAGATTTTTTCGTCAGTATAGAAAGTGGTGAAATGTGCGTCAACCGGTCGAAAAGGAGAGGGCATTCCATTCTGCGGAGTTTGATCTGACAATCGGCCAAATCATGCAGTTTGCGGTACTTGTACTGGTGCTGCACCAGGCCGGATTTGACGACCTTACGAATGGAGGCGTCGGAGATACTGAGCTTGAAACTATCTCGAGCATGCTCCTCGTGGGATCTTCAGTCAACTCCTCTGTAGATCTTCAGTCAACTCCTCTCATGGTTCTGGGATGAAGTTGCAGTCACCGGTCTTCCTCTCTCCGGACGGTCGTCTTCCGTACCGAGTAGGGATGCGAAATCAAGTATCAAGTAATGGTCTCTCTCACCCTCGATTGACCCCTCTTTTCAACTCCCAGCGAGAGTGTACACTCTCTTCCTCCGAGCGGGTCAAGTAAATACCACGGGGAAAGAGAGATTCAAGTACTTGAGAGAGCATTCAAGTACCCGACAGAGATGGTCCTGTTCTGGATATATCAAAACTAAATTTTAAAATGTAATATTTTCTTTTAGTGTGTAATTTACCAACTACAGTTGAATTACATTTCACCCTAAAATAAGAAGAAAAAACACCGTCCTCCTCCTCTTCTATCCCGTGATCTCTCAAGTACTTGAATCTCTCGCCTGCTCTCTCCCTCACTCTTTTAAGTAGTGATGAGAGATAGAGACGTGACTGCCAGTGGGTACGAGTACTTGATACTTGGAATTGATTTCGAATCCCTAGTGCCGAGTTCCTGGTAATGTCGGGTGGCCTGGTAGACGGTTTTCTTGGGAACTTTGAGACGACCGAACATGCATCTGTTCCACCGGTCGGATCCCTCTCGTCTTTGTCACCCCAAGCGTGAATGCGAACAAGAATTACTAAAAAAATGACACCTTGAAAACCGTACTAGTCCCCTGGTCCAGTCTAATTTTGGGTGGCGCATGGACGCTGCCGAAGAAGCCACACGGCCAAGGACACAACCAAACACGACACGGCCAATGACACAAGTGGCCTCACGAGAAAATCCCCGATTTCATCACTCCCAATTATTTGCCCCCTAGCTTTTCCGTCTTGTATCTCCTGGATCTCAGTCTCTGGAACTTCTGGAGAGCAATATGTCGGCAACCACGTGCACTGCTCTGGATATACTGATATCGGCTCTCCTCCAAGCGTGGGACGCTTTCGATGATCAATACCAGCGTAAATTGTCGATCGCCTATGACGAGCGCCTCGGGTCTTCAATCAAAGCGAAATGACGACGCAAGGAAATCCACTGACAAGTTCCTGTTACTAATGAATTGATTAAATGATGTTATAAAACTGGTAGCTGAAAACGCATTCTAATTAGAGATATTGATAAAAATACGAGTGCCAGTAATTTTCACGCACCCCGTAATACGGCGTTAGCAAAATTTTATAGATCGTTAAATTCTGGTAGTATAGGTCAGATTTGTGGCTATACTGACCACATAGCGACGTGTTTTAATCAAAAAAATCGCATTTTCCTCCGAAAGTGCGCGGCGCAAAGCGTGTTCAGCGTCGTAAGTTACTTTTCAGCGAATTCGACTTTGGACCTGTTCCAGACCTCTGTTGAGACCTTTTTGATCCTAACGTAAACACCGTCATATATCCAAAAAAAAAGATTCTGTGGTCGCCCTCGGGTTTAGTAGTAGATCAAAGACCGCCGTAATGTTTAAACTTTTGATCTACTTTAGAAGCCGAGGCGACCACAGAACTGTGACTTTGGATTTTTGTGCATACTTTATAACTAACTTTCAAAAAGAGCGGCCGTCTTTTAGAAAGGATTTTTTTTATTTTTTATTTTTTTATTTATCATGTCAGGCAATAGTGCTCAGATGAGGATGGGCCGGAATTCTTCGTTAGTTGCATTCCACCATTGGGGCCCGATTGCTCGTTTCAGGTCATCTCTCCATCGGGTATTGGGGTGGCCTTGGGGGCTTTTCCAGTTGTAGGGGGTCCACATCGTAGTTGCCCGCGTCCAATGGTTGATTTCCATTCGCCTTATCTTCAAGGCCCATTTCGCTTTCCGTTTAAGTGTCTCCTTATTCCAGTCTCGAATTCGGGTGATCTCTCGTAGTCGTTCGTTCCTCATTCGGTCCAGTAGGGTCACTCCAATCATCCGTCGTTCCATCTTCCTCAGGATGATGTCGAGGCGCTCTTTGTCACTCGATCTCAGAGCCCACACCTCGCTACCATAGAGTACGGTAGGCAAGATGCAGCTGTCGAAGAGCCTTCTCTTAGTCTTCATGGGAAGAATGCGTGACGCCAGCAGGTGATGTAGTTTGCTCCAAGCTGCCCAACCAAGACGAACCCTGTATTCCACTTCTTCGGAGGGGTCAAGGGGAAGGGAAATTCTCCCGCCGAGATATGTGGTAAACTCGACGAATTTGAATACTTGATTGTCAATGGTAATTGGGGCGCGGGTCGTTCTGCAGGATGTGAGGAGTACAGTCTTGGAGGAATTGACTTCAAGTTCGACTCGTGCGCACGCTTCCATGAGCTTTCGCAGCATCTTCTCCAGCTCAGTTCGTGACTTGGCGACCAGGGCGACATCATCGGCGTACTCCAGATGACTAAGATGGCGTCCGTCGATTCGGATTCCGCAGGTCTCCCAGTCAATGTCGTCCATCGCGCTTCTCAGTACCGCGTTGAAGAGACGGGGAGAAAGTGTGTCTCCCTGGCGAACTCTCTTCACGCTCACTGGGACCAGGTCCTCGTTCACTCGGATTAGGGTGGAAGAGGACTCGTAGAGGCGACGTAAGAGATCGACGAGGGTGGGATGGACTCCAAATGTGCAGAGTGCTTGCCACACTGCATTCCATTCCACGCAGTCGAAGGCCTTCTTGAAGTCGACGCATCCGAGGTAGAGATGTATACCGTACTCGTGAGTCCTTTCCGCGAGCTGCTTGATGGCATGCAGATTATCTAGAGTACTAAACCCTTTCCTGAAACCGGTCTGGGTGAGTGACTCTGATTCGTCGAGAGACGTCTCGACTCGCTTCAGGATGACACGAGTGATGCTCTTGAGGGTGACTGTCAGTAGTGAGATGGGGCGGAAGTTGCTGATGTTGGTGGGATCGCCCTTCTTGTGGAGAAGGGATACGACAGCTTCGACCAGAGCTCCAGGGACGGGGTCACCAGCAACAAGGTGGTTCAGAAGATCGGATAGTGGTTGAGCGAGATGGTCCCGTGACATGTGAAGCATATCAGGGAGGACACCGTCGGAGCCGGGGGAGTGACCACACTTGAGGAGCGATAGGGCATGACGGGTTTCATCAGCCCGGAATGGCGGAAGGGGCTCATAGGGTGGAGCGGTAGCGAGAGGGAGCGCCACTGCAGGGGTGTATAGGGTCTCATAGAAGCGTTTGACGGCAGCCTTGGTTGCATCTTGAGAGAGCGCACCAGAGACGGGGTCGGGGACAAGTAGGCGCTTCCGAGACGAGTGGAGGTCCTTCATCGATTTGACGATACTCCTTCCCTTGGCAGCTGCGAGGTGGGCCTGGTTCTCTTTCCTTCGGCGGATGTCGTCACAAAGGGCGGCACGGGCGGTCTTGCAGGAAATGGAGTAGGGCACGGCAGCACGAGGGTCGGCACGAAGATGATTACGATGGGCGAGGAGGCGGCGAGTTGCGGGCGAAATCCAGGGCGGGGTTTGACGTTTCCTCCAACAATTGGCAGCCGCGGTCTTGGCGAAAGCGGTGATGGTGCGGTAGGCTTCCGGGGCAGACTGGGCGCGCGCAAGGGGCAGTGACCCGAGAAGACTCGAGTTGGCAGAATAAGCGCGCCGATCGAAATCGTAACGCTCCCTGCGTCTTTTCTGCTTCACCTTGCGGGTAAGAGAGAGACACATCCGGACGAGGCGGTGGTCGGAGTTGAACTCGAAGGGACCGACGACTCCGCAATCAACAACTCGTGCTGATGGAGGGGCAGCGATGAAGTCAATTTGCGATAGGGTCAAGCCGTTTGGGGACCGCCACGTCCAGAGTCTACCGTGTCGTCTCTTAGGAAAAGTGTTCCATATGCGCAAGTTGTTTCTCACGCAGGCCTCGGTAAAAATGCGGCCGCGCGAGTTCGGGGTCTGAGAGGCGAAGTCACCGACATGGATCTCATTGCCAGGCTCCCTCGACACTCTACAGTTGAAGTCCCCCGTCAACACTGGCATGAACCCTCTGGGCGCACTCTGCAGCGCGGCATCGACCTGGTCGAGGAATGCGTCATACTCGTGGTCTTGGTAGGAAGACGTCGGAGCGTAGGTGCAAACGAGGAAGAGCCGATGGTCGGGAAGCTGCAGAGTCGCTAGACGTTCGGAGAGGCCACGAAACACAGCTCCTCGCGCGAGGTGCGGTCGGAGGAGGAAGGCCACGCCATGGGACGCGGATGGGCCACCCGAGTGGTAGATCACTGTGCCTGAGGATGTAAGATTGAACGAAGCACAACCCACAATCCTCGCTTCCTGCACAGCAATCACGTCCCACTGTATCTTGTCTAGGGCCAGCTCCATCTCGATGTGTTTGTCCTTCGGGGCGAGCGTCCGGGCGTTGATGGTGCCGATGTAGAGGTGGCGACTCATCATGGTGGCTTACAACTACCGAGGGCCAAACTCTTCTGGTAGAGGGACACTGGGCGCCTCGCGAGCGGAGGGAAAGAATGTCCGACCGCTCGCTACGGTCTTGAGAACCCAGAATGAAAGGATACCAGACCGTATATAGAGTGACAGTTTTTTTTAGAAGAGCGGGATTTTCGAAAATAGTAATTTACGTTTAAAAAAGTCTGTGACTTCAGAAAAGTGATGCAAAATACTAGGATGACATTTTGTTATGGTTTGCATGTCATAGTTCTCAATTTGGTTCATGTGAATTTTATACCCTGCATAATATGATAGCATTATATTAAGTGTGAAAATACCCTTGAGCTCGAAGTCCAACAGCTGCTCCATACAGGTGCCGGTACAGCTACCCTCTTCCTCACTCCTCCATCGATCGAGCGAACGACCAACCATGAATCCTCTCCACCTGCAAACAATACTACGAAGGTTTGGAGGGAGCAACTATTGAGCGGCACTTTTAAGTTTTTTTAAAAAAAACTATATCTAATTCATTCTCGAGTCTGTCAGTCGTCGCGAGCGGTCCCTCTCCATTTCTCTCTGATGGAGAGGGGGATTTTCCCTCAATTTCCCTCGTCTATGCCATCGACTACGCAACAAGATCGGAATCCCCATTCAAGCCGGACTGGTCGCCGTGTGATGGGTATGACTAAATAAGATGGTTGGTCCCTCGGTTTCTAGACTCGATGAATCTCCTTCTGCGATTGATGATTTGAGTTTAGTTGACGCAAATTCAAGAAATCAGGAACTGTTTCCCTTCCTACGAACGTAACATCTCCAATGTCAAGCTCGTAAGATCGTTTTCTTCTTTCTACAGCCAAAATCCTGGGTCTGTGATATGGAAAGAAGACCGATCCCGAAGCTCAATTCTGGACAAAATGACTCATTCTAAAGAAGACCATCGATCACGTCTGAAACCAATACGAAACACCATCTTGATCAGCGCCCCTAAAGCGACACTGATAAATATTGTACTGTATATTGTATTGTATATCTAATTCTAACAATATCACATAATTTAATTGGCATAACACGCCTGTCGCTCGCGTACGAGTCGGGGGGGGGGGGTAGCTGGTAGAAATTTAGTCCTATATTATTGTACAGTTTTTTTATAAGGAATAAGAAAGCACTCAAAAGGGAAGCGAAATGGGCCTTGAAGATAAGGCGAATGGAAATCAACAATTGGACGCGGGCAACTACGATGTGGATCCCCTACAGCTGGAAACGACCCCAAGGCCACCCGATTACCCGATGGAGAGAAGACCTGAAACGAGCAATCGGGCCCCAATGGTGGAATGCAACCAATGAAGAATACCGGCCCATCCTCATCTGAGCACTATTGCCTGACGTGATAAATAATTGAATTTTTTTATAGCCCTCGGAGTCAGTCACAAGATAGCGCTTTTGTTGGGCTTTTGCTTTTGTGCCGTAGATCGATTTTCAAAACGATATACGGCGTAGAAGGTCGCGAGTGCAAAAAGTAGTGCTTCTTCGATGCACTGTAACTCCGTTCAGAGTGAGAATTCGGGAATATTCATGAAGAAAGTTTCGGTGCAGAATCGCGTAAAGAACACGATTGTATAAATGAAATTCTACCGAAGTGGAAATACAACTGTACCCAAGTAGGGCTGGATTTTTTTGATATTAATTTTTTTTATTTATTTGGATTTTTTGATAAATACAAAAAATTCAAAATTTAAAAAAAATTTGAAAATATTTTGCAAAAATGATGGAGCTTTTTTTGCCGAAAAGAGTACGAAACACGTTAAATTTAGCAGTTTCGAAATAAGTTAGAAAGTTCGAAACAATTATTCGAATTGACCATCATAGATTGGTGATATGCCTATGACGACCCTGACCGAGAGTATCACTCATAGATGATTCTTTCGCCATTTTTTTTGGAAAATCAAAAACTTTTTTTTAATTTTAAAAAAAGTTTAATCAAAAAAGTGTTTCTTTTTAAAAAAAATTTCTTTTTTTTTCCAAAAAATTCCAGCACTGCTGGGGCGGTATTGTTTCTCATCTTTCGGCAATGCCGAAATTATTTTCGGCATCCCGAAATCATTTTCGCAAGCCAGGAAATCCATTGCGCGGTCGCCGAAATTCATTTTCATCTGCCGAAATCGGAAAATTCGGCAGATCGACCTCGTGAGTCTCATGTTGAAATAATTCGGCACTCTATTTCAAATGCCGAATTTTTCGGCGATGAGAACAAAGGAATTTCACAAATTTCAGGGAGATTTTCGGCAGGAATTGGCGAGAATTCGGCAATTCGGCAAATGAAATGGAGAATTGGGCAGGCGTCTATCTTGATAGTATGTTAGTACCCCGCGCCAAGTATCTCACAAAAGAGGAAAAGAAGCACTCGTTGAGATTGTAAGTACATTTATTTGCTTTATTTATACTCTATGTGTTAATCCAACCATGTTTGGTGGGATGACACAATCTGCATCAATGGGAAGCACCTCTCGCATCTCCGATTTGCGGATGACATAGCTCTGCTCGGCTCTGACACAGCTTCGCTGGAGAGGATGCTGACAGAACTGGCGACGCAGGAGACTCGATCGGGTTGACGATCAACAGGAAGAAGACACAACTGATGAGGAACGCATGGTGCCCTGAACCAGATATCGCCCTCCACGGAGAGACCCTCGTGGAGACCGATGCTTACGTATATCTTGGAAGAGAGCTACGAGGCGACGGATCCATCGAGATGGAGCTGAGAAGAAGGAAGAGAACAGCCTGGGCTGGAAGCATCAGAGAAGTCATATCCATACTGAAGGACGCCAAGCTCCGCTCTTCGCTCTTCGACTCGCACGTCCTTCCCGCCCTGTGCTATGCAGCCGAGTCGTGGCCTCTCTCGAATTCAGTAATTTCCTACATGAAGGCACGAATTTGTTCACGATGCACCAGAAGAAGCGCCGCAGCTCGGACGTCCGCCGGCAGTCACTCCTCACTGACCCGATACGCTACATCAAACGGGCGAAGCATCGATGGGCCGGAAACGTGCTTCGACGGGACGACGGCAGATTGTCAACCACAGTCACTGAATGGTCCCCCCTCCCGATCTCCGCAGACCTCCAGGAAATCCGCCAGTGAGATGGAGGAATTCGATCGTGGAATATGCGAAGATGCCCTACAGTGTTCGGTTCAAGGACGTATTACCCGATCGTTCTCGCAGCGTCAGCCCTACCGACAGTGGACTACGCGCGCTCGCGATAGAGAAGAATGGTTTTTCCACACGGCAACGGTCGATGAAGATGGATCTTCTAAATATATAAGTAAGTAAACATTAAATAAATTGATTTTATATATATTCTCCGGTTTTTCAGCGCAGCTTGTGCGCGCGATCCAGATGCCGGCTGGATTTTGCAAGACGCGCGCCGGATTCTGGACTTTCCGTTCGGGACCTTTCAACAGAACGCGCGATGTGCGCCCGATTGGTGTAGGGCGCGGCACACGACGCATCGAACCCTACACAAATCGGAGATGGTTGCAAAAGAACAGCTAGAACTGCATACTCACTCAAAATGATAGAATGGTCCCAGGAAAAGTCAAGGAAACTGACAAAACGTGTCTCACCTAACCGACGACCATGTCTGACCTACCCGACGACCGTCGCCTCACCGAACTCATGACGCAACGATGCCGCACGAATTCGGTGGGGTGACTACACCACGGCGGGTGGGGCTTAGAAACTATGTCTCTGAAGAAAAACATAGGATTCGACTCGGATGGTTCGCATGGAGCAAACTGTCTCACCTCCTTCACAGCGATCCGAAACACTGTATGGTGCGCTTTAGCGAGATTTACGAAAAGTCGTCCGAATCAGTGCACTCTCGCGAATTAGCGAATTCTTTTAATTTCCTATTTTTGGGAATATTTTTATTAAATACGTATATTATTTATGTTTGTTGTTCCTAGAACATTCACATGGACCCTGCGCAGGTTCATTTTGATCATTCCGGGCCTCAGTGAATTTATTTCTACTCCCAAAACGGGCCGTTTTGCGTGAAACGACCCGATCTCTCCCCTCTCTCCGTTTCACGGAGACAGACTGCCAGAGGGTAAGCGATAGTTCGTTTCACGAAAACCGAGCATGCAACCCTACTAGGCACGCTGCCAACTAATGTATTTGAAAGCCCACCAACCCCCCAACTTGCAATTAGGCTAGTCTCTCTTGGTCTCTAACTCTTTTCTTGTCTAATCGATATTCACGTATTTACGCGACCCTCTGCTAACAAGGGCAGGTCGCGAAGTGACCGTGGGGTTTCTGAAAACGCTGAAAACGCAAAACTTGTAACTCATTTGGGTACCTCATTTCAGTTGTCAAAAGTTGCTAAGGACCCCTGGCGACCCCAAAAAATCAACAAATACTTTGCGCAAAATCTTTCAGCTGCCTCTTGATCTCCTCTCCAGCCAGCTCTACTTCCTAACCGCCTTGGTAGTCAAGTGGATAAGATCTTCGACTATCAACCCGAACATTTTGAGTTCGATTCCCTAGTTCAGAAAAATCTTTTGCAGTATTTTTAGAAACTATTGTATGTAACAGGAAACATGTACAAGAATGGTGAACAGTACTACTAGCCATCTAACAACGCAGTCAAAGCAGTATTCCGTTTCACAAGTAGGGCACATGATGAATGTCACCGAAATGTAATTGAGGCGGAGATTATCACCGATATCTGCATGGAAGCATCTCTGGGCTGTGGTGAGGAAGAATTTGAAGTAGACTTCCAACTATTTATTCCTCACGGTTGGACAAAGGGGAAGGGTCAGATCCGAAAGTATCAGCGAGATATCGAACAATACGGACAGGGAAGAAAGTCATAACTGTGAGATGAATACTGGTAATTACCCTGATTTAGGGGGACTTCATTCAATTCACACACAGTATAATTTTTCCAAAAGATTTCAACAATTGCACTTCGCTCTCGTTCATTCTGTTCCCCAATTGTGAGACGGGGTACTGTGTTGATTACTTTTTCGTGCGCTACCATCGTTGTTAGATGGCTACTGTTCACCATTCTTGTGCATGTTTCCTGTTGATATAAAATAGTTTCTAAAAATACGGCAAAAGATTTTCTGAACTAGGGAATTGAACTCAAAATGTTCGGGTTGATAGTCGAAGCTCTTATCCACTTGACTACCAAGGCGGTTAGGAAGGAGAGCTGGAGAGGAGATCAAGAGGCAGCTGAAAGATTTTGCGCAAAGTATTTATTGATTTTTTGGGGTCGCCAGGGGTCCTTACAAGGGAGATGCATAACCTCACGGAGCGATAACTGAAAAATTTCCTCTAATATGACAATTAGACCTCAGGAGAACCTCAAAGCAACTTTCAAAAAAACCCATAATCGATTCCTAAGGAATATTAACCCGGCGAAAGTAACGCACAAGCCGACTCGCTCATTTGCATACCTCTCATTGTTACTTACGAATGTCTGCCTGTATGGCTCAGGCGGTAGAGCGCCAGGGCTACAAATTTTGCCTCGCGGGTTCAACCCCTCCCAACCGTAAACATTTTTGCTTCTTTTTTTGAATACTGTATTTGTGTAGGACATGCATTTTGCATCAGTAAACACCCACATTTGCTAATTCATGCGATCATGAGTATCATTAATTTACAAAAATGCGCCCAACTGATCTCGAAATTAGTTCGATTTTCAGGATTCATAAACTACTACCAATTGATGGCTTGTATAGTGACACCAATTGACGTTCTTATTCTCAAGTTCGACATTCCCTCCTTTCATCTAATCGGTGCAAGGGTGTGTGAAACGTGTTGAATGGGGTGAAACGTGTTGAACTTTGCCTCGCAGTTTTGTTATCTCCGGTTACAGTGATCTTTTGTTACTAGCGAAATCGTTGCTTCTCATTAACATCAGAAAAATTTTTTTTTTAAAATAGGGAATGCCGGACTTGGATAAGAGAACTTCAATTGATGTAATTCTATTAGTACATCTAGAGATAGTAGCTTATGAATCCTTTCAATCGATCTAATTTCGAGTGCAGTTGGGAGCATTTTTGTAAATTAATGACACTCAGGCTCGTATGAATTAGCAAATGTGGCTGTTTACCGATGTAAAAAGCATGTCCTCTGCCAATTCAGTATTCCAAAAGTGAAGCAAAAATGTTGACGGTTGGGAGGGGTTGAACCCGCGAGGCAAAATTTGTAGCCCTGGCGCTCTACCGCCTGAGCCATACAGGCAGACATTCGTAGGTCACAATGAGAGGTATGCAAATGAGCGAGTCGGCTTATGCGTTACTTTCGCCGGGTTAATATTCCTTAGGAATCGATTATGGGCTTTTTTGAAAGTTGTTTTGAGGTTCTCCTGAGGTCTAATTGTCATATTAGAGGAGAATTTTCAGTTATCGCTCCGTGAGGTTATGCATCTCCCTTGTTAGCAACTTTCGACAACTGAAATAAGGTACCCAAATGAGTTACAAGTTTTGTGTTTTCAGCGTTTTCAGAAACCCCACGGTCACTTCGCGACCTGCCCTTGTAAGTAGATAAAGTAGCGTTACTCTACTTGACGAACCACAAGGAAGCAAGACCACATACATAACAAAAATTATTTAAAGAAGGCATCCCACGAATAAAAAATATAATCGGGACCCCGAAGTCCCTAATACAACAAGGAAAGATACTGTACGAGTCCCTGGTATATCAATGAAAAATGCTGTCCTGAAAGTTTGCTAAACTTGGAAAAATGCCAAGACAAGTTGCGCTCTCTCCCCTCCCCTCACCCGGCGAGAGCGACACACGAACAGACACTGTCTGCATACCTGCCACCCTCCAGAGACGCAACACTCTCTCTCTATGCTTTCCTACCAGCAGGGCAGAGACGCAGAGAGAGAAGGAGAGAGTGCCTTACAAACCGTCCCCTCTCTGTTTCTTGTCCGACGAGCCATTACAGTATGATCAACAACATGCTAATGTTGCCTGCTACATTTCAAATCTTTGAACGACTTTATCTCGCTTCAAAGGGTACTGTAGCACTTAGGATAAACGGGCGCGTGATCGCATGAACGTCCCCTACAACACTACGTTGGCAGTCTATGTGACCAAATATTCGTGAGAGGCCTTCTTTAACGAAATGTATTGTGAGGAGAGAAAAAACAAAGACACGTATGCGCCAACTCGATAAATTAGCGGATTTAGGGGGAGTGACTGTTTCGCGCCCTTAGCTCCATACAGTCATACCTTCTAAATTCTTTTCGAGATCGAATCAGGGAATTCATTAGTTGTCGAAAGAAATTCTTCATATGTAAAAAGCCTTGAACGCCACCTGTTATTGCTCACTAAACTCTCTTTGTGGGTGTTAAAGCCTCTCCAATACTCACGGTTTTGCCCTCTCTCAATACCATAAGAGAAAGAAATAATAGTAATGTTGTTAAATTAGAAAATTATGTGACATACCAATTACAAATAAAGTAGAATCGAATGGACAGAATTCGATTGTTCTTATCCTCCGATTAGCGATTCCAACTTTCTCTCCTATGGGACGCAATGTCGCATCCAACTGAACAAGGGACCGCAACAATAAGTCTCGTTCCCGGTGAAATTCGCTATCACAGGTAGAGACAGTAAGATTATTAGGCACATATTAGACTTGCCCTCTATCAGACACCCCTCAGATGATTTCAGAACCGTTTAGAAAAGTTCCAATAGTTTCAACCTGAGTACCGAAAATTAGTACACAAATTATGAGAATCGAAAATCCATTCAAGCCCGGGTCTCAGTAATCCGCTGCCCCCGGCTTTTGAATATGATATGAAGAAGCACATTCTCTTCCGAATACCGTTTTCACCTATTCTTTAGCTGCTCTTATTGATGAGTTATGAGCTTCAAACCAAATCTCTAAAAACCGACCGGGCAATTAGCATCGATTTCAGCTCTCCCCTCTCTCACTCGCTAATCCCCCCCCCAGATAGTCTCCCCAGCGAGGCGCCCAGGAGTCCTATTACGAAATCCATGGCACCAGCGTGATCAGCGTCGTGAGTTACCCCTGAGAGCAAGTTTTGAGCCATTTCAATTTTTTACCTGTTTGAAAGAACTGTTGAGCAATTGTTGACCCTTAGGTTGACGGCTTCATATCCAATATACAGGTTGGCACAAAAGTATTTTGACACATATTATCAATCATTACTCAGTCAATAATAGACTATAGGCGTTTTCCTTCTCCTCGGGATGTACACAGTGTTTGAGTACTTATTCATGAAAGGTCTGTGTCATTTCCTTCAACGCGCTGTTCAGTACATCGGAAATCTCTTCATCACGAAAGTATCCTCCGCGCCGCTGCTCATTTTGGTGAACAATCGTTTTGTGTGATGTATTACGGAGATGAAATCCAATGATCAAGCTCTCATTTAGAGGATAAAGCATCGCTCTATCACATAGCCTGAAAGATCCTGTTCACTACATCCGCTGATTATTTTACAGCTGGTAGCGATAGGCACTATGATTGAGATCATGAAAAAGTGGTATTTTCGATTTCTTTTCAAGTAGTCAAATGTTTACACCCAACTGATTTTAAGAACTACTCAGCATTGCAAATGTCAGCTACCATAAAAATGAGACGTAACATAGGGAACAAATGTTGTTATACGCAAAAACAATTTCGTTGTTTAACCATTGGAATTACAGTTTCATAAACTCAGATGAGCTCCCAAGCACCTTCGTGAGAGATAGGCAAAACCGATGCTACGTGCACATAACTGAGTGTCCACTGTACTTGTTCCACGATATTACTAGCAAACATTGCTAACCATTTAGGATATTTTCCCTTTGAACAAAATTGGCAAGTTTGCTCGCCGAAATCTAGATTTTTGCTCGATAAATTAATTATGAATAACCAAGCGATCTAGGTGGACATAGTTTGGCCTAAAATATAGGTTATAATGTAGGCTCATAAGGAAAAATAATTCGCAATTGTAGTACTCAAGGAGTAGGTGACCAGCCTTCGAACTTACATTTAAAAAATAGATGTAAACTGGAATCGCCGAACAACATTTTAAAATAAAGTTATGGATCTCCAGTGATCGTTCATTTGAAAAGCTCAAATATTCATGCTATAATGGCAAAGACGTGAGCAATATATGGTATGACAGGTATCACGAGAGATTGCATGACGTCGAGAACAACTTTCAAAAAAATATTTTTGATTTCGATCAAACTTTTATGTAGAAGTACTCTGGGGATGAGAATTCCGTCAATCCTGGTCCCAGGTCGCAGAACCGCATTTTAGGAATTTCCCGGTTCTGAAGCCGGAATCGACGTAACTTTGTTCAAAATGTAGTTACAATGCCGTTCAAGAGCTCAAAATGTTCGTAAAAATATGCTGAACATTTCTTCTGTTAGCACATTTACTTCAAAGAGTGAACTGCGAACGGTAAAATTGAAAATCGAATAATTATTTTGAAAAAATCTTTTTAATCATTTTTCGATTTGAGCTTACGCAGAATTTGAAAGCAGAATATTGAAGAGCAAGTCAATATTAGTCATATAAAAATGTAAAATTGATAAGAAAGGTGCGTTTCCCGAAAAATCAGACCCGAAAAATCGAGTTGAATCTCGGAATACTGCGATTTTTCAGAACAAATATTTCTAAAATCTCCAATTTCGATACCAAACACCATGAAATGAACTTTAAATTGGTGAAAACCATGAACTAATGTATCCTGAAAAGTTTCAGCAGAATGTCACAAAATCTGCAAAAAAAAAAAAAAAATTTTTTTGAAAATCGATTTTTTAATGAAAAATAATTATTTTATTAATAAATATGATGTGTGGCTGATTCGGGAAACGTATATAGGTCGATTAATTTGTTTTGTATATTTGATTTGTACCCTACTGTATTTTAGACAAAAAAATCAATAAAAAATCTATCAACTTGTATCAAACCACATCACGAAAGAGGATTTGTATAAGTAGAAGTAAGTATTCCTTTTGAAAATGGAAATCTACATCGGAGTAAATATATTTGACTGTTCCAATCGTTTTCAGAACACATTGTAAAAATTTTTTTTTAAATATTCATATTTCTTCAACGAAAAAATCGATTTTCAAAAAAAATTTCGCAGATTTTGTGACATTCTGCTGAATAAATTTTATATTTTTATATGACTAATATTGACTTGCTCTTCAATATTCTGCTCAAATCGAAAAATGATTAAAAAGATTTTTTCAAAATAATTATTCGATTTTTAATTTTACCGTTCGCAGTTCACTCTTTGAGGTAAATGTGCTAACAGAGAAATGTTCAGCATATTTTTACGAACATTTTGAGCTCTTGAACGGCATTGTAACTACATTTTGAACAAAGTTACGTCGATTCCGGCTTCAGAACCGGGAAATTCCTAAAATGCGGTTCTGCGACCTGGGACCAGGATTGACGGAATTCTCATCCCCAGAGTACTTCTACATAAAAGTTTGATCGAAATCAAAAATACTTTGAAAGTTGTTCCCCGAAGGGAGTGTTTTCACGCAATCTCTCGTGATACCTGTCGTATATGACGCTGTTTACGTTAGGATCAACAAGCGACTGGAACAGGCCAAAAATCGAAATCGCTCAAAACATGGTCCTAGGGGTAACTTTCGCCGCTGAACACGCTGGTGCCATCGATTTCGCAATCTGACCCCTCCGGTCGCCGCGCCGTTGGCGGAAAACTTGTTTTTCGAATAAAACTCGCTTCGAAGTGCCCGTAGAATCTCGCGTATGATAACAGAATTTGATGCTCTATCTAATGGACTAGGTGGCTTGTAGAAGCGATTTCTCGTTTTTGATAAATTGCGATTTTTTGAACCAGAGAGTAGAAAGTGAACTTACGCACAAATATGAAAGAGCTCGTCATACTAATCAATTTGATATATAACACTAATAGGTTTAAGCCCTGCATCGAAGACTATCCAAGTTTTGCCGATTTTCGCGCGTACGGAACGCGTGTGCAGACGCGGCATCCGCATGGCCGATGCAGTAGTGGTCTAGAACTGCAATCCGAAGGTCACTGGTTCGATTCCAATTGGTTGCAAAAGTTTTTGCCGAATTTTTTTTTCATCGAATTTTCACCTCCTGACCAAACTGACCATATTGGCACATTTTCTGAAATTTTGAAAAAGTGATTTTTTCGATGAAAACAATTTCAGCAAAACCTTTTGCAACCAATGGGAATCGAACCAGTGACCTACGGATTGCAGTTTCCCTGCGGATGCCGCGTCTACACACGCGTTCCGCGCGCGCGAAAATCGGCCAAACTTGAATAGTTTTCGATGCAGGGCTTAAAGGGACCTGGTACTGCAAATGAAGTGAAATTCAGATTAAAGACAATTTTCTTCCGATTCGAATACAAAAAAATGCATATTTTTGCGATTTTTTAAAAATTAGAATTTTCAAAGATCCCGTTTCAGACTAGAATGACCCGGCACTACTGTGTTTAGGCGCTAAACATATAGAACATCAAATTCTGTTAGTATTCGCGAGATTTCGTGCTCTTATGGGCACTCCGAAGCGAGTTGTATTCGAAAAACAAGTTTTCCGCCAAAACGGCGCGGCGCTGTAGCGGCGCCCGGAGGGGTCAGATTGCGAAATCGATGGCACCAACGTGTTCAGCGTCGAAAGTTACCCCTAGGAACAAGTTTTGAGCGATTTTGATTTTTGGCCTGTTCCTGACCTCTGTTGAGCCCTTGTTGATCCTAACGTAAACAGCATCATATATTTGAAAGCAGTAGCTCATTCGACTTAATTCAAAGTTTGTCAAAATACTTTTGTGCCACCCTGTGTTACTTATATAGCGCTCGAAAATACTGGAGACTATACCCGCCAAGGGGCATTCAAATTTGCATCCATCGTTCAAGACAATTTGCCGATGCTGAGGAAGCAAATATGGGAACTTTTCAAAATGGTACAGAAATCCTCTGATTGTGAGGAGTTTCTATCAACCAATGATAACGAATTTCAACGGGAACGGTACCTACTTTTTGGTTCCTTTGTTACTTCATAAGATAAATCAACATTAAAAATGAGGAAATGTTCAGAGAAAATTAAACGAACGATGTATATTCCGAATCCATGAGTGATGGGCGAAGAAGCCAATTTGAGTGAGACGACGATTCTCTCAACATCTTCCTTTCCAAAGTATGCTTACACAATACGAGAGGAATCGCGAGAGAATATGACGCCGTACTCATAATGATCGAACAATCGGTGGTACAGAAAAAAATTCAAATTTTATATAAAAAAATTCAGAAACTGGGATATTTTGTATGTTGATCACGATAGGCTCAATTCGCGTCACTTTGCCGCGCCATTTGGCGACTTTGGCGCTGTTCAAGTATATCTCGATTGCTTTTCAACCGATTGGGCTGAATTTTGGTTTCCAAGTCAAACTTTCAATGCTGATCATCGCTATGCTGTTTGTTTGTCGATATCTATTTCAGATCACGAGATGTAGTAACTTCATTGTAAGGCCAAGGTCAAGAAAATGACTTACACCATCGTTCAGTATAGTACATTTGGTACGTATTTAAAATTGCATGAAATAAAAATCGCCAGGTCGATTGTTATGAATTTTAAAAGTTACCCAACTGTTACATTATAATCTCTTCCTAGACGAGAAAAGATATCATGCCGATTTTTCGTAACATCCCCAAGACCCGGTCCAAAAAATTGACCTGGTAACAACCAAAGTTGCCCAACATCTAGTTTTCGGCCATGTTTACGAGACGTGATCCGTAAGACACGTTGACACGTTGAGCTAGCTATAAAAGCCGGGGTCCATACTCGAGTATATAGAGTACCTTAAGTCCGCATTGCACAAAACGACTCTTATTTCCTGGTACTGCCTCTGGGCTAGGAGAAATATAAATTTTTCGTGAAAAAACGATGAAAAATGAAAATTTCTCAACTTGAAGATAGACTCACATATTCATTTGCGTTATGTTTGGGGTGCCCAGATGTTGTAAAACCCATTTTCAATTTGATTTTCGGCTAGTTCAGAATATGATTTTCTGATTCAAAATTTCATGTTTTTGAAGGAAGTCGGCACTTTTAGGAGTTTTTGCCCAACATGTCCATATAAGTAATGTACTTCGACATAATATGTATCCATATCGCTCATTTCGGGGAGTTCCCGAGATGACGTTTTTCAAAAAAAAAACAATTTCAAAGTTTGAGACCCGTGATGACCAGACCTTTTTTTTGAGACCCAGAACGTTAACGAGAACGAGAACAGAACGAACGAAAAGTTTGAGACCCAGAACGAACTCTGACAATAAATTTTAATTTTTCAGTCCCTATTTTCCACTCTATACACATAATTATATTACAAATATGTAAATAAAATGTGTATTTCGTGATCGTGGATAAGCACAAGTTGTTTAAAACTCATTAACAAAAAATTTTTCTCTTGATAGTTTTATTAGATTTTGATAATTTGAACTCGCAAAAAAAATCAAAAACTGAAAATTTCATCAAAAAATATAAATTATGGAAGTATCAGTAGCTCTAACCGCAAAATCTTTCGTATTATAGTTTTACTATAGATAGCTATTGAAGAAATTGAAAAATATTTCATCGATTTCTGAAGAATTTTGACCAAAAATTTTTTTGACCAAAAACCTTATTTTTTTACCAAAAACCGTGAACCATCATGGTCGTCATGGTCGAAAATGCTGCAAACTATTTTTCGCCTATCTTCTCTTCCGTTATAACTCTGATATCCAATCATGGTTTGTGTTTTTCCTACATTATCAATATTCATGTAAGATAATCCAAATCTATAATCAATTTTTAAAAATTTCTTCATATTTGACCATGACCATGGTTCATGGTTTTTAGTCAAAAATAATTTCTTCAGAAATAGATGAAATATTTTTCAATTTCTTCAATAGCTATAGTAAAACTAGAATACGAAAGATTTTGAGGTTAGAGCTACTGATACTTCCATAATTTATCGTTTTCAGTTTTTGATTTTTTGCGAGTTCAAATTATTTTTTCAAAATCTAATAAACCTATCAAGAGAAAAAATTTTTGTTAATGAGTTTTAAACAACTTGTGCTCATCCACGATCACGAAATACACCTGGGTGTTGAGATGGATGAGATATGAATCCGGAGAACTAAGGGTTGAAACAGAGGTGGAACTTTCAAAAAGTAAGAAGTCAAAAACATAAAAATACACCATGTAAACAACTAAGAAAATATATCTACATATTTGTAATATAATTATGTGCATAGAGTGTAAAATAGGGGCTGAAAATTTAAAATTTAATGTCAGAGTTCGTTCTGGTCATCATGGGTCTCAAACTTTGAAATTTTTTTCTGAAAAACGTCATCTCGGGAACTCCCCCGAAATGAGCGATATGGATACATATTATGTCGAGGTACATTACTTATATGGACATGTTGGGCAAAAACTCCAAAAAGTGCCGACTTCCTTCAAAAACATGAAATTTTGAATCAGAAAATCATATTCTGAACTAGCCGAAAATCAAATTGAAAATGGGTTTTACAACATCTGGGCACCCCAAACATAACGCAAATGAATATGTGAGTCTATCTTCAAGTTGAGAAATTTTCATTTTTCATCATTTTTTCACGAAAATTTATATTTCTCCTAGCCCAGAGGCAGTACCAGGAAATAAGAGTCGTTTTATGCAATGTGGGCTTAAGGTACTCTATATACTCGAGTATGGACCCCCGGCTTTCATTGCTAGCTAACGTGTCCGGGGGTGGTCGAATCTTACCGATTCCCTCTCTTAACACGGACTTGAAAGTCGCTAACATTATATTTTATGTTTATTTCTTGCTACCCAACAGGGCTGGGATTTTTTGAAAAAAAAATTCAAAAAAATGTTGTTAGTTTTCCCACTTATTTTTTTAAATTTCAATTTTTTTTAAATTTAATCATCAATGAGTGATACTCTCGGACAGGATCGCCATAGGCATATCAGAAATCTATGATCTCAATTATTTCGAACTAGGTTCTAAATTTTACGTGTTTTATATTTATTTCGGAAAAATACACGAACATTTTAATATAATATTTTCAAAAATTTTTTGAAAAAAATTCAAAAATTTGTTTGATTTTGAATTTTTTGAATTGGTCAAAAAAAAATTTTTAAATCCCAGCCCAGCTACCCAACGATGCTATCACGATTCCAAAAATAACTGTACCTCTCCATTAACATCGAAAGCCCTTGATCCATCCTCCTTACTCAATGTGTAAGAATACTTGCGTTGAACGACGAAGCCAGAGTGAGGACTTTAAAATAGCAACGTATCCATCTCGTGAGCGGACATGTGATATTTTTCCCACTTCTCAAAAATCTTAAAAAAATAAATAACTCAATTTCTGCTGGCGCCGTTTTTGTATAACTAGATGAGCTATCTCCTACCAACGTATGTTCATGATTAATGTTGATATGACCCCACTTCTGGAACGCTAGTTTTATCGATCGAAATATTTCAGTCCCAGTATCCGAAAAATCTATTTCCTAGAGTGAAATCGATTAGTATTCTCTTACTCTGAGTTTCTAAAATGTTTTTCGATGGTCTCACTCAGTTTCGACCGCAAAAGAGAAATTTTAAAGTATCAAAAACTAATGTTTGAAAAAATCTTCACCTGAGGCCGATTTTGTTTGCACCTACCGATTTGGCTGAAAGTTGTTTTTAAAAAAATATAAAAATGGTCTCTACAAAATGTGCATAGAGGGAAATAGTAGTTTTTCCGATGGCACTTTTTACGGCATTTTTCACCCTATAAAATACTGCAAAATCGAAAAATGTCACATGAAAAACAAGGAATTGTGGAGAATCCATTCCTCTATCTAACGAAAAAAATAGAACTCCGTAACTTAATTTTAAAACGAGTTATTAAATTTCTACGCAAGCACACTAGGGTGCAAAATCCATAGGACCGGCACTTTGATACTGTCGTACTCAAAAAATAAGGCATATATCGACAAATGGGAAACGCTATCAAATAGAGCACGGTTGAAAGTACCTTGAGCTCTTTTTACAGAGAAATCGAAAACAAAAATTTTTCTAGTTCCGCAAACCCCCCTCAAATGGTCGATTTTCTCGCGATTCCTCTCATATGAGAGGAATCGCGAGAGACTCGAGAATTTCGCGGGCTGGAGGGACGTAAAAATTTATGATTTTTGATTTGGATGAAAACTTAACAAGGCATTTCAAACCTCCCTCTATCGAATGGCGTTGATAGAAGCTAGGTAAAAAAAATTCGCAATCGCGTGAAACACAAAACAACCTGGCGACTTTGGATTTTTTCTCGGAAAGACAAAGTTTGAAAAAATAAAAAAGTACTGGCTCCCACTACGCGTGTTCTGGTGCTGGTTATTTTTTCACTAATTGTAATCAAAATCTGAGCTTAAAGTTATCGGGAATCGAACCGAAAATTTTGATTTCGCGCAAGGACGAAAATCGGGTGTGGTTCGTGCGTGGTGCGGCAGGCTTATTCAGAAAGCTCGGCTCGCGTTGCGGTTATAATTTCAGCGCCTTTACTTCTCTTGGTTACGCTACTTTCTGAGCACTAGACGATAGACTTCCGTCGCAGGGACTTAATACCGAGAAGAGAACTAGAATACAAAAAGTGATAATATGTAAAATAAAAGATCACTAATGAGACACAGCGCACTACCGTAGTTTAAAAAAGCACATTTTGAATTTGCGCGCTTTGCCTGAAAGACAAGATTCTCGGCTCGTCCTTTCCGTCCTTTCCCTGTCCTTGATTATCGATTTTTGAATTTTTTTAATATTCCTTCTTTACTATTTCGACACTTCTCTATTCATTTCCGGGACAAAATAAAGAGTGATTTTTTTCGATTCCCGGTAACTTTAAATGGGCCATGTATTGTAATTGCGCATAGGTGAAATTTTTTTGAGTTGTGAATTCGGTCATAATAGAATTCAATGGGATTAGTGTTAATTCAGCTGAAATAGCATGAAAGCTACTGAAAATCCTTGAACCACTGGGTTAAGATAAGTTATACCTTATAGTGTTTGCTTAGAAATTTTTTAAACAATTTTCTAATTTATTTTTAGTTATTGAAATTTTTCGTTTTTTATGTTACAGTATTATTTTTCATAGTTTCGTCTTCTTATTAGTCAATTCTGCTGGAAACACTTGATATGGAATCAAAGAAACACTGGCAAAATATTCATGCCGATCTCGGGGTCCGAATCAGGCGAGAGAGCGTGTGGAAGTGGCTGAACCAAGCAAGCGTTGTCTAAGCAGTATATAACTACGAGAAGACGAAACTATGAAAAAAATAAAACTGTAACATCGAAAAAACGAGCCACTTTAAGTCGAAAAACACCTTAGAATTTGAAAAATCGAAAAAGTCAGAAAATGGAAATGGTGAAAATTGTCCCAAAAAATGGCGTGTTATGTGGTAGTGGTATCTAGTTGTACAGCGAAAAGAGTTTCAGTCCGTATACATTTCTTTAACAGCTTGCAGCTACTCATAAAAATGTCTGTATTCGTTATTGAGACGTTGTCATGAGTATTCAGCTCCCACCTGTCTGTGAGACGGCGACATGCACTGAAACTATTTTTGCTGAACAACTAGATACCACTGCCACATAACACATCATTTTGGGACGATTTTCACAAACTCCATTTCGGATTTTTTTTTCACATTCTATGGTCATTTTCGACTTAAAGTGGATCCTTTGTATTTTATCTTAATTTTTAAATTAAACGTATTTGACAAGCTCCTTCACATTTTGAAATAAAATGGCATTCTAGACATCATACAATTGGTATTATTATAGATTATGGTAATTACTTTTTCGATCAGAATCTTTCGTTTCAGTTTTTCATGCTCGTTTTCAACATATAAAACGATCTATAAATTATTCTGCAAATTTTAAGCTCAATGTCAACGTTCCAGATCAAGTATGAGCTGAGTTATGACGACTCCGGCTTTGGAACCGGTAATTTCCTAAAAGCCGGCTCCGGAATCTGGAATCGGATTTTGTTTCTCGCGTCCTCTTATATAAAACTCTTATATAAAAGATATCTTATACTCTTATATAAAAGTTTGATCGAAATCAAAGTATTTTTTAAAATTGTTCCGTAATGGCTATTTTTTCCATAGCTCTAAAATTGGGTTTAATTCGACCTGACAGGTTCGGGTACAAGGTGCTAATCTAAAGCCGAGATACCCACATTGCTTTGTATCCACCACTGCCCCAATAAATAAAAAAAATTGAGATGAATTATGAAAATAAGTGGCAGTAAGAAAAAAAAACCTGCCCGACAATCAAAAATGCATTTTCTAATGCAAATTTATTTCGCGAAAAAAACCTGCTCACCCGTGATATTTTTGTTAAAAAGAAGATCTTCAGAGGAATCAAAAAAGCTAGAGGCCGGCAGGTTTTTCTCCCTGGAAAAAAATCTAGTAAAAATTATTTAAATCCGTCGATCTGATGCTGAAATCTCTCGTGATACCTCTCTTATAATACTCGCACATCACCCCGGAGCTTCCGTGTTCATCTCGATTATTCCAATTCACCTCCTTCTATACTATTTATTGTGCAGATCAACTTGGTGTAACGTCATCAGGGGAGTGCATTTCTCGTTTCTCGATTTCTCGAGAAAATTTCTCGAATGAAAATCGAGAAATCGAGAAATAAAATTGACAGTAAAAAGCCAAAAATGAGAAAAGAAGGAAAAATTCCATATTTTAATCACATTTCACGAATCTACCTATAATTTTGGACGCCTTCTTAATGCCACGAGAAAGAAACTGTGGTAGGAAAATCTAAATTCGCGTATTGTTTTTTCGATATTAAATCAAAAATTGATCGTCTATTCCGCCTTAAAGTTACCGACCAACCAAAAAATTCGATATTTACTTTATATTTTTTCGATGCTGTGAGTGTCCTGATTACGCCAAAAATGTCAGAAAAAAATTCCCAAAATTATTCCCCTGATCGAAACTGATTTTCAAATTTTCGCGCCATTTCAAGCATACTGTAAGCAAATGTCTCGATCAATTCGACCGCAATGCGGCCTGACGCGTCGCGGCTCGGAGGTTTTCCTCCTTCTCCTCTCAGTTTCCGTCATTTGTATATGATATTTCGTCGATTCTTCACTGCAGAGTTAATCAGATGAGTGTTCTTGACATTTTGAACTACTCATGACCAATATTTGCTGGTTGCTTGTGTTAAATTACAGTTTATCCGATTCGTACTTCTCACAACAACAAATGCACAACAACTTCGACACAAGGCATACTCCGAGAGTTGAGGCTGTTTACCTTCGTGTCAAGCAGCGTTGCGGTCGAATTGATCGAGACATTTGCTTACAGTATGCTTAAAATGGCGCGAAAATTTGAAAATCAGTTTTTTTACGCCTTTACGTGCTCATAATAATTTTGGAAATTGTTTTCTGACATTTTTGGCATCAAACAAGTCATCAGGACACTCATCTGCATCGAATAAAAATATAAAATAAATATCGATTTTTTTGGTTGGTCGGTTACTTTAAGGTCATAAATTCTCTTCTATCGTTGTTATTTTATCATTTCTTACATTAAAAAAATGTTCGTAGATCGCGTGTGTTTAAGAAATAATAAAAAATTGAGAAAATTATGATAAATTATGGAAATAATGCAAATTCAAAAAAGTGCACTACAGGCGCGGAAAAGGTAAACAGCAGCCTTAACTGGCGAAATAGTGTGAAACAATTAATAAAATTCAATTAATTCTGTTTACTATAGTGAGTTCTATCAATCTTCAAAAAATTGTGAGGATCGGTTCACTTACGATTGAGAACGATCATCTCAAATATCGCTTAAAATGGAGTTACTCTAATGAGAGAGAAGAGAGCGGAGCTTGGGAGCCCTTGTATGGTTGGACATATGAGCCCGTTTGCGTAAGAGTCGGACAATTCTCAACAGATCTCGGTACAGCAAAAAAGTGAAGTTCTGAGATAACAACGGTTTTCAATACACTTTGGTAAGCTGAGAACACTGGCCAAATCTCTTTGCATGCAAAATTGATAGTAGGTCACTATGGAGCTCTGAAGATCACTGAATTTGACGGTTTTTCGAGTATATCTGGATACAGAGCAGTCGAAACAAAAAAGTTCAAAAAGAGAGTCTACTCGAATTTGCATGAGGAATCTAATTCTTGTGTCAGAAAGGTAAAATTTACCACGACAACGAGATAAATAATTTTAACTCATATACCAACAAAAAGTGAGCAACCACTCTAGGGTCACGAACTGGAGCATGCATTCAGTGTCCTACAAAAAAAAATTTGGTAGAAAAAGAATTCTACCTTTTTGAGTTATGATTTTTTTTTATGAAATGACCTTTCTCTCCGAGAAAAGAGTGTTTTGGCAGTCGATTGGCGTCGGTTGAAAAATCATAACTCAAAAAGGCAGAATTCTTTTTCTACCAAATTTTTTTTGTAGGACACTGAATGTATGCTCCAGATCGTGACCCTAGAGTGGTTGCTCACTTTTTGTTAGTATATGAGTTAAAATTATTTATCTCGTTGTCGTGGTAAATTTTACCTTTCTGACACAAGAATTAGATTCCTCATGCAAATTCGAGTAGACTCTCTTTTTGAACTTTTTTGTTTCGACTGCTCTGTATCCAGATATACTCGAAAACCCGTCAAATTCAGTGATCTTCAGAGCTCCATAGTGACCTACTATCAATTTTGCATGCAAAGAGATTTGGCCAGTGTTCTCAGCTTACCAAAGTGTATTGAAAACCGTTGTTATCTCAGACCTTCACTTTTTTGCTGTACCGAGGTTTGTCCGACTCTTACGCAAACGGCCTCATATAGAGAAATGTGATCCTCTACGCTCTCTGAATCATTTTGAAACTTTTCGATATTTTCGATTTTACACGTTAAAACGTGTTAGAACACGTAAAGACTCGTTTATGACATCATAAAACACTTTTTCTGTGATCCCCGACACTCACCGGAGCATTTGGAGAAAGTTCGCAAATTTCGTTTTTTTTTATAGTTAAAACTCGGCAAAACAAGCGAAAAAATGTTTCACGGTACTCAAAAACGTGTTAGAACAGTTTCTGGCACTTGCGAAAAAAAGCGGCAAAAGGTTTGCCCGCGGCGGGGGTCGAACCTGCGTCGCTCCGATTGCTAGTCAAGCGCGTAACCCACTTGGCTGTCGATTTGGTGAATTCTCTTTTGTAAAATTTTAAAGCAATTATGATTAGTTATAATATGCAAAAAGGTTCTGAGAAGATTGTGTGAGTTTGAAACGAAATGTAAGGCAAATTAGAAAAAAGTGTGACCGGACAGGACAAAAAAACGGACAAACAAACAGACAGGCGTTAGCATTTTCTCATGTATAGTAATAAAAGAATACATAACTGACATCGACTGTACACGTTGGACGACTTGATGTTTTTTGCAAAGATCGGCGATCCTTTTCCTGAGAGATAGGTTCTCTAATCTGAGTCCCTCGTTCTCCCTTTGGAATACTACAAGAGACTGCCGAAGTGACTCCGACTCGGAGTTGTCCACTGACTGTGCAAAATTAGTTAACCCTCGCCGTTAAAATAATACAGATAAAACCTTCACAGCAGAAACGAAATGATGACGCACATCTTTTATTTGCGCTGACTTCTTGCATGTGGGGCATCTGAGAGAGAAAAAAACAAATAATTTCTTGCAGCTGAAACACAATATTTCTAGTAAAGAGCGGAAGTTGAGGCCTACGTAAAAGCAAGACTCCGCAAATTAATCAAAATGGCATGTTGCTATCAGGGTGTCCCATGAATTATGTGGCTGTACTGATTATCATTGTTGTATAGAGCATACTATAGACTGATAGGAATGATGAGGTACCTTTGGTACATTGTGCACTCAGTAATCAAACAAACCTTAGTGCTCGTTAATTGCATTAAAGCCCTAGTTCTTGCATCAATTTTGCACGTTACCCCACGTGGGGCAGCGTGCAAACACACAGCTCGACAGCTTGCATGGACAGGTGCGTGCCACTCCTCTTCCATTATAACTCACGATTTTCCTGACTCGCTGGAAATCCATCGTTTTATGCAGTCTTCTCCGAAGAAATGACCACATCTGAGTGAGACTAGACGGTGATTTCCAGACGAGGTAAACGACTGCAAATAAGACACTCTCGAATTCTAATAAAATTAGTCACTATGTATGTCCCGTTTTCTTTTGAATCAGAGAATTTTGTAATTCGAAGTTCACTTAGGATGTGAAGAGTGAGAATCACCCCGCACAAGTTACAGAATACTTCGGGGCACTTTATATACAGAGTGGCTAGAAAGTACGGGCTCATGGATTCAACCATGTAATTTCTTTCAAATACAACGAAGGCTCATGAAACTAACTACGTTATTTACCCAGGGTCATACGGTCACATTATGTAGTTGATTGCATCTTACCGCCGCCGGCCTTCATGAGGTCAACAATTTGACCATGGACTCAGTGGGTGGTTGGGCCGCATGTATTTTGCTATAATATTATCCCACGGTTTTACAAGTGCCTTCTTGAACGAGCCCTTATTTTGAGAGGTGCTAGAGCATACCTTCTTCTACAATACTGACCACACGGACAACTCGTGCGAATTGAGGTCCGACGATTTGGAAGGAAATTCCAAAGTCTGGTTGAACTCGCATAATTGGGCGGAAAACTCGTTTTGGGCAATTTTTGAATGCTGAATCTTACAGGATCGTCCATGTTTGTCTTTTGAAATAAAAAAAAATGATCAGAGAGGAAGGACGTTCTCTACAATCATCTTGATTAGATACTTTCCTCGCTCCATGCGTTGCCAAAAAGAGATAGGTATTGGCGATTTCGGAGCCCGCCACATACAAAGAGACAGATAGGATGGGAAACGAGGGATAGGCGAGCTGTGAGGGTTATGGCTTAATGATGCAAGTGAGCCACAAACGGCGCGCATAAAACCCACATGCGTCTTTCGAGGCGTTTTTGCATATGCGCTGCCGTAGGGACATGGCCTTTTAGCATCTTGTAGAGGGATGTCATGAGTCCAGAATGCACCATAACAGCCTTCAATCCTTTAGAGTTTCCTAGCTAGGAACCCATCTGTCGCATAAATCGCTGTTGTTTGTGTTTTCCGTGTTTCTCACTACGTTTCTGTTCTTGTGGATGACGGCAGCTCGGAGTATACCAGATCGAGATAGTCCTTAGTATTACCTATCTTCTTGTACTGTGTGACATTACAGCGAACTTTGCGGTGGGAGATACATAATTTAATTCGGATGGAAATTATTTCCTCTCCGAGAGCCCAAATATCGATTTTCGATTGGTGCATACTATGTGGGCGCACCATGACCGCAGGAATCCAGCCAACTAGCGTCATGCAAAAAAAATTGTTCTCTAACGTGTTATAACCGTTTCTGTCGAACTTGTTTTGAGGGCAGCTTTGCGCGTTCCAATATCGAACCCGTACTTTCTAGCCACCCTGTAAAAATTTTAACCAGTTTTAGATTTCGCAATAATAACGTGGTTAACATAGACTAAAATTCAGCGCGGTGATTTTCCCCGAACAAAAAACTCGGAAACGATGGAAAATCGTAGCTTTTCTTTGAAATGGTTGCATTTTGTAACACGGGAAATTCAACTGAATTCCATATTTACCTTTTTGATTTTGTCCCTAAATTCGGCGACCCCCCCCGCGCGGGAGGGGGGGGGGGTTCCGAGCACGGTGAAAAGGTGAAAATAATACATAGAAGTGGATAATCGATTGAAATAATAGTTTGGCGAATCTATTATCGATTATTACCGGCGCGCTCATTGCTCAGTGAGCGATCTGTCGATAATCGATTGAAGGAGTGTTCCGACCTCACGTCAATCGATTGACAAAGGATAATCGATTGAACCCTTTCTATTATCATTTCCATAATAGTTTGAGTAATAATTAGGCGGTCTCTATTAGATTTGATTCAAAATAATGTGATGGCTGATGTCTCCGCTACCTGTACTATAGATCCCCCCGCACGAGTGGGGGTTGCGGGGGGGGGGGGGGTCGACCCCCCCGCGCTGCCGAATTTCGGGACTCATGAGCATCACTGACTAAGAAACTGAATGATTGCAAAGTAAAGTGAAATAGCCATTTCGTAGCGTGTTGTATATGAATTGAGGCAAATTTATTTTATTGTTTGTAAATGTTGTGTACCTGACAGGTCACTCAGAGGTATCTGGGTTACCGAATTTATCTACATAATACAGAGGAGTCACACTCCACGAGACAGGACAAGGGACGACTGGCTAGCTCGTCCCTACTAAGCAAACTATTTACATACATGATAATGGAGGGGCAACATAGAGACTAGAGAATGGCACGTCCGAACGATATTACAATGAGTAGGACTACCCTCAAAACGGACGAAAGTGAACTTTTTCGGGGATTTTCGGCGAAAAAGCCCGACAGGCTGGCAAATCGTTGTTTCTCAACGGAATTGTCTAATTTTTTGCGCTCACAAGTTTCATCAACATTGGGGAAAGTCTATTTTTTTGCTAAGGAAATTATTGATTGGAAAGTACAGTAATGAAAATGGGTGTGGTGGTGTGTTGAGGGGGTGGTGGTGAGCTTGTGAACTTTCACAATTGCAATTTTTGTTCATTCCAATGAATGTTGCGTTGGATTTAATTAATTTACCAATGCAATTTTACGCTCCATCGGTCACTCGCTCACTGGAGCTCCGCTCCGTGTGTCTCTGCGTCGAAGTAATTAGCAATAACGAGAAAAACTCAATAAAAATGTCAAATTATCGATTGAAATAGAGCTCCTGTGAGCGAGTGACAGATGAAGCTTCAAATTGCATTGGTAAATAACCAAAATCGAACGCAACAGTCATAGGAACGAACAAAGCTCACCAGCACCCCCTCAAACACACCACCACACCAATTTTCATTACTGTACTTTCCAATCAATAATTTCCTTTGCAAAAAAATAGACTTTCCCCAATGTTGATGAAACTTATGCATGCAAAAAATAAGACAGTTCCGTTGAGAAACAACGATTTGCCAGCTTGTCGGGCTTTTCCCCGAAAATCGCCGAAAAAGTTCACTTTCGTCCGTTTTGAGGGTACAGTGTATAGACTCCTATACAACAAACACCTTGCCCGTGATTCCCTACGCACCCCAGATGTTTTGTTATAATTTCGAAAATTTCGTAAAAACGCAAAGACTTCACTGAAGAGACCTGCTCGGTAAGACTCGAGCTTTTCCGGGCATTCGAGCCAGGATATTCGATTTGACCCATCATACTCATACCATGGGAACACCTTAGGGCCCTATTTACAAAAGTATTCGAATTTGTGCCCTGAGAATCCACCCCCCCCTCCCCAAATTGTTTTTTTTTTGACATTTTGGACCACGTTCATGGATTTTTAGAAAAAAAAATTTCTCCGTTGTTGAATCTTTCCATTATTTATTCACTAGTAGTAGGGCGATGAATAGTCAAAAATTCTATTACACCTTCGCCGTTCTAGTTGACCGTCATTTCAAAATGAATTTTTAAAACATTCGGCGATTTTTGTATACTATTGATAGTCTTTATTTTTTCAAATATTGTGCGCCGTAAATACAGCAATTTTATGTACTACAAGTTGTATCTAAAAGCTAGTGGAACAAACGCTTTATCAGGTAAAAATAATTAGAAAGTGAATTTCAAAAATTATTTTTTTCATATTTAAAAGACCTGATATATTTGGAAAAGAGTAGTCGAACATATTCCGCATTAAAAATTAGAACTAGCTCGAACGGAATAGAAAGTAATTTTTCCACATTTTTGTCACGTTTGGACACAACGCGAGCCGGGTTTGAGCCTCAGGGCACAAATTCAAATATTTTTGTAAATAAGGCTCTAAGGTGCTCCCATGGTATGAGTATGATGGGTCAAATCGAAAGTCCTGGCTCGAATGTCCGGAAATGCTCGAGTCTTAGCGAGCCGGTCTCTTCAGTGCAGCCGGGAGGAGTCGAACCTGCATCGGTCGGATTTTAATGTCGCTCGCTTTAACAACTTGGCTATGCATTTGGCGATTTAAGTTTTGTAATATTTGAAGCTATTTTTGTCAATTATCATATGCACAAGGAGCTGTGAAGATGGACACAAGGAGCATGGCAAAAAAAGCGATTTTTTTGGGTGCGGCCTGGACAACAAAAAACAAACAGACATACAGACACACAGACAGACAATATCCTAATATTTAGTATCGTGGTCCGAGTTCACAATGCACATTTGTGAAAACTGTTTACAACTGTGAACACAATCGTTCACAATAGATTTGCTCGAAACTCAGCCATTTTGGCTATTTTGTCTTCTTTTCATTGTTTTCCTCGTGTGTTTGCGAAGCTGTAGGAAAAATAAAGTAGCCGAAATGTTAAGTTTTGACGAGATTGACTGCTGGGAAGACCTGGCGGTGCTAGACAAAGCCGTTATCCGGGGAATCGAGAAAGATTACGGTGGGTGGGAGAAACGGAGGGGCTAAGAGGAAGAAACCAGGTTCAAGCGATGATTTAGTCGACATGTGAGGAAGAGAGTGTGCGAAAATGAGAGAGCAGAGAGAGAGATAGAGAGAAGGGAAGAGGCATGTCTCGTCTCCCTCCGGGGTCAACTCTCTTCCCTTCTCTGGTCTCCCTCCGTTCCCCCCATCTACCGTATTCTTTCTCTATTCCCCGGATAACGGCTTTGTCTAGCACCGCCAGGTCTTCCCAGCAGTCAATCTCGTCAAAACTTAACATTTCGGCTACTTTATTTTTCCTACAGCTTCGCAAACACACGAGGAAAACAATGAAAAGAAGACAAAATAGCCAAAATGGCTGAGTTTCGAGCAAATCCATTGTGAACGATTGTGTTCACAGTTGTAAACAGTTTTCACAAATGTGCATTGTGAACTCGGACCACGATAATAGGATCATTTGTATCCATAGAATATTTGGGAGCCGAGTTATGAGCTTGCAGTGTCGATTTTGCAGCAAAGCAGCTGGAAGGGAGAACAATTGCAGAAACTTGGAAACTTTTTTCTGAGTAGTCCTTGGTAATTTCTCAACACTCAAAAACTTAGGCCAAGGTCACAGGGACTCAAAGGCGGATAAAAATGTGGTCCGAGAATCAAATGCTCATACTACGGTATAGTGCCTTAGACAGCCATAAGTTTCATAGCAATGCCGTAGCAATTATATATCAAAGATATTCTGAGACGGCGTAGGAACACATGTAGCAAAAAAAAAAATGTCACCGATTTCTATGTAACTTAATATAGTAATGATAGTAAATATAAGAAATTTTTATATGAAATTCATTTTCCAAAATTTTTTACCTCTCTCAGTTTTTAGAGGATAGTCATTATGAGTAAGCCAACTGGAAGTGTAAAGCGCCGGAACGTCCTTGGATCGGACAACGATGAAGAAGAAGATCTCGACCTTCCCATCTACAAGCTAATCCACATGACCGTCAGTGGAGAGCATCGCTCTTCTCGTCCACTCGCCGACCCGAGCGTGAGTTTAGGTATTGAGTCTGTCTTTCCTCGTTCCTATTTCTCTTCTTTGTCACAACTCAAATTTATTCAGTGCAACACGCAGTCGATTCGTAATAAGGTTGATTCTTTTCTCGCACTTCTCTCTCTTCATTCAATTGATATTTCTTCGGTGTGTGAAACATGGCTCGATGACGCAATCCCCTATTCCATTCTCGTACGAAATTCCTCATATTTCAATGTCCGCCTGGATAAACCCACCCATGGAGGTGGCGTCTGTCTTTTTCTCGCTCAATCAATCGACTTGTTCATCTTACCTTTCCCCTCCCTACTGGCGTTGAACTGATAGCAGTAGACGTTATCAAGCCCATATCGTGTCGCATCATTTATTTTTATAATCCCAATCATGATTCTGATTCTCGTCCCCTTCTTTCTTCTATCACAAATTTAAAATGATACGTCCATAAAGTGGACTACTGGTGCGTGTACTCTCTTTCTATACCTCGGCGCGTCTCTCGCTTTGCCACGCTCTCTCGCAGCCGTATCTGTCGTTTAGGAGCGGAACGTTTTATTATTTTGGATGAGTTTGTGAATTTATCAGAGACTATCTGATAGGCTCGAGATATGGCCGCACAAGGACACCTAACCTATGCTGAAAAGAAGACCCTAGAGTAAACTTTGTGCGTAGAAACCGAAAATCGACCTTAGAAGTGCTGATTCTCAAACCCGGCTGAGATATGTTTCATCACATGTACTAAAGTGGGAAAATGAAAATTCTTCCAACGCAAACTAGACCCCAAATTAGATAGTAATTCTTAAAGATCATCTCGTATACATGATTTTCACTGTTGAAAGTAAGATTATAACTGATCTGTGAAAAAAGTTATGAAATTTTGAAAGTTCAAAAAAAATTTCAAAGAAATAGTTTTCGCGGAGGGGGAATTTTGACATTCTCATTCGATTCCTCGTGGAAAGTTACACCGGGTACCATATTTTGGATTCGATCGATAGGGCTAATCTATTTTTAAATATTTTTTGAAAATCACATTCTTCTATTTTTGACGATTTTCGATAAAATTCAAGTTTCGAAAAAAGTCAGATATTTATCTCAAATGAGTCCTAGTTATCAGAAATCCATATTAGAATACTTATTATTAATTTTCATAGCGTTTACGTTTGAACTTACGTGCCATTTCTCAGTCAAATACGACATCGAACTCCATACTTGTGTGTTTAAGAGACCGGCTCGGTAAGAATTGAGCACTGCCGGGCATTGGCGCCAGGACTTTCAATTCGGCACATCATACTCTTACCATGGAAGTCTTTCAGCACCCTATTTACAAAAGTATTCGAATTTGTGCCCTGAGGCTCAAACCCGACTCGCATATGTCGCAGAAGTGTCGAGAAAAGTGATTTTTTCAACTTTTGAAGGATTGATTTTTCTTCGGCAATATTTTAAGCATGTCTAGTGTGCACCGAAGAACAACATAAATTATTTCTAAAGACTATTATTTCAAAACGCCTGTCTGTCTGTCCGTTTGTCTGTGTCCGTGTGTTCAACTTTGCCACTAAATAACTCGGGAACGAAGAAAGATTTCGACACACTCTCTTCACTATCTTATACATAACGACAAAAGTAAACTTGTCAATGATAAATATTTAATCAAAAACCATGGCCAAGTGGCTAAAGCGTTTGCTTTCGATTACGAGAGTCCCAAGTTCGAACCTCGCCGCGGGCAAACGTTTTGCCGCATTTTTCGTCAAAATCAAAATTTTCGATATTTTCGATAATGTGAGTGATGGGGATCACAGGAAAAGTGTTCTGCGGAGACGTGTCCTTAACCGAACCTGGAGCCGGCCACCGAGCTCCTCCTGGATCTAATCTGGAGTTGAAGTACATGATCTAGGATTTTGAAATTATTCTTCGGCAATATTTTAAGCATGACCGATAAACAACATGACATATTTTGGAGCAATTGGAAATATTTTATCCTAATCGATTTTGTCTCATTTTTGAAAATTATCCTCAAATATAGAGAGACCGCAAATAATTTCACGCTGCACATTGTAGCACATAATAATCTGTACATGATGGTGGATGCTATATTGCCTGCCATCATTTCGCATGAAACGAAAAATTCGATTTTACATTTCAAAAAATCATCCTGAAAAAAAACTCGAATTCTAGAATGCCATCATCTTATAAAATCAAACTGCATTCAAAGTACCACATTTGCTGAAGAAGTATGAAATTTATTCATAAAGAATGAAAGAATTTTTTTTTGAAAATTCCGTGACCAATACCTAAAAAAAATATTGTTCGCCTATCGTCAATCCCATAATGCCTCCGTTATCTTATCCTTGCATATTTTTTTCTAATTAACCGTTAGTGTCTTCAACCCGCTCATGCCTCAACCCCATGCCGTTAGCGCACCACGAAACGAAATTTTTTCCCATTTTGACAATCACCCGGGGTATATAGATTAAAAAAAAATATTCGAAGTGTTGATGCGAAAATTCATAATTTGGCCAGCGGATGAAGAAATAATATATAATTTCTATTATTACCAAAATGCGGCAAAACGTTTGCCCGCGGCGGGGTTCGAACTTGGGACTCTCGGAATTGAAAGCAAGCGCTTGGCCACTTGGCCAGGGTTTTTGTTTAAATATTTTTCATTGACAAGTTTACTTTTGTATAAGATAGTGAAGAGAGTGTGTCGAAATCTTTCTCCATTCCCGAGTTATTTAGTGGCAAAGTTGAACACACGGGCATACAGACAAACGGACAGACAGACAGGCGTTCTGAAATAATACGTTCTGAAAAAATCTTTAGAAATAATTTATGTTGTTTATCGGTGCACACTAGGCATGCTTAAAATATTGCCGAAGAAAAATTAATCCTAGCTCATGTACTTCAAAAGTTGAAAAAACCACTTTTCCCGACACTTCTGCGACATTTGCGAGCCGGGTTCGAGCCTCAGGGCACAAATTAGAATACTTTTGTAAATAGGGTGCTGAAAGACTTCCATGGTAAGAGTTTGATGTGCCGAATTGAAAGTCCTGGCGCGAATGCCCGGCAGTGCTCAATTCTTACCGAGCCGGTCTCTTAAAACACAAGTATGGAGTTCGATGTCGTATTTGACTGAGAAATGGCACGTCAGTTCAAACATAAATGCTATGAAAATTAATAATAATTATTCTAATATGAATTTCTGATAACTAGGACTCATTTGAGATATGTATCTGACTTTTTTCGAAACTTGAATTTTATCGAAAATCGTCAAAAATAGAAGAATGTGATTTTCAAAAAATATTTAAAAATAGATTAGCCCTATCGATCGAATCCAAAATTTGGTACCCGGTGCAACTTTCCACAAGGAATCGAATGAGAATGTTAAAATTCCCCCTCCGCTCCTCTCATCCTATCAGATAGTCTCTGTTATAATATCTCCGATCTTATAGCATCCACTTCTCTTCCCTCTCTAATCATGGGAGACTTCAATTTACCACATATTGATTGGCCACTACAAACTATCTCGTGCTTGCACTACCTGTTCTAAATTCATTGATTACTGTTCTTCTCATGGTCTAACTCAACTTGTCCTCTCACCCACTCGAAAGGATAATATCCTTGATCTACTCCTCGTCACCGATTGTCACCTCATTTTTTCCCTATCTCTTTCTCCCGGACTAGCCGACCATTACAATGTCAACTTCTCTGTGTTATCAGGCACTATCTGAAAGGATCGAAATAGGTCCGTACTAGCGAAAATTCGCCCATGCTGAACAGTTGCCCCAAGGGTAAACTTGATGCGCAGAGTCCGAAAATCGACCTTAAAATGGGATCCGCTCAAACCCGGCTGAGATATATTTCAAAAATTTGAAAAAAGTCAAATTTTCATTTTTCGCCGGGATAAAGGGTATATTTTCCTTATATAGGTATATTTTCTGAAAGCTGAGCACGAGAGGAGTATCTTTTGTGTTGGAAACTTCTCGCTAGCTCTTCTGTGTAAAAAGTTATTTTACGTCATAACATAAAAATTACCACCCTGAAAATATTTTTGATAGTAATCGGAAAAAAATTATTTCATTTTAGGATTCTCGTGAAAAACTACTTTAGCAGCCGGATTGCGGTGGAGATACCTCCATGGGACGGGAATGTCCACAGCATCGAAAATCGAAACATAATTTGGTAAAAAAAGATCAGTGGAACCAAATGATGGAAAATCTGAATAGATAAACCAAATTATGAAAAATCTGAATAGCGAAATCAGGCAACTTGGAGGGGTGAGCTGACGCGCAGGAGGTGCGTTTCCAATTTCGAGTGCGTATTGCACATTTTCACTGTTTTCTTCGATTCCTCCACTACTAGGAAATTGAAATGTCTTTCTGTTGGTGTTTTTTTCCTTCCGCGTGGCGGACGTTTTTTCGCAATAATTTTCTTCAAAGTTTAGCTATCTTCTCAGGTCCTTTTGCATATGATAGATAGCCCATCACGAAACAAATCGAAATTTATATTTGAAAAAAATAAATTTCATATTTGAAAAATATCTCAGGTTCGATCCCCGCCGGTGCATAGTCTTTTGTCGCATTTATGTGGGACATCGAAAGGGACTCTCTCACTTTGGCACACTCTCTCGCTCTTGACCCCTTTCTGGAGTGTCGGAATCATGTATCGGGAAGCCTTTTCAAAATCGCTCGGATCCTTTTGCATATGATAACAGACCAAAATCTCTTTCGATGCTTACTAATCTATATTCGCCAAAATCATAGCCAAGTGGATAACGTGTCAGACTTTGAATCCGAGACCCCCAGGTTCGAAACCCGCCGCGGGCAAAACATTTTCCGCATTTTTCGCAAGTGTCAGAAGCCGTTCTAGCACGTACTTGACTAACTTGAAACACGATTTCACCTGTTTTGCCGAGTTTTAAAATGGAAAATAGAAAATTTCGAAAAGTTGCCAATTGATTCGCAAAGCGTGGGGGACCATAGGAAAAGTGTTTTGCTATCTCGGAAACGTGTCTGAACGTGTTCTAACACGTTTTAACATGAAAAATCGAGAATTTCGAAAAGTTGCAAATTGATTCGCAGAACGTGGGGGACCATAGGAAAAGTGTTTTGCAATGTCGGAAACGTGTTCGAACACGCCAGGAAAATCAACACACGGTATCCTGCGTTTCCGTTGAGAAATGCTCGTGAGGCTGAAAGCGATCGAAAAAAAGTTGCCACGGAGCCACGAAGTGGCGTAGTGGCAACTTTTTTCGATCGCTCTCAGCCTCACGAACCTTTTGCAACGGAATAAGCCAGTACTTACTCTTTCTAGAGATTAACATTCCCCAGCATACTAAACTCCCCCTGGACCGTACTTGGAGCCGGCTACCGAGTCCACCTCCCTGGATCGAACCTGGAATAAGCTACCGAAATCCCCCTGGACTGAACCTGAAGCATGCTGCCGAGGTCCCCCTGGACCGAACCTTATGTAGACTACCGAGCTCCCCCTGGACCAAATCTGTTCCCATTACAATAGAGCGTAGTGTATTTAACCTCAACACATCCCGGCTAGTTTTCAGCAAAGTTAACGATTATATTACTTATCGCTCATCTCGTAGTCATTCAATATTCGTACGCAGGTTAGTTCGCTTTCTTTCAAAATGCATTTCAGCTGGACCAGGACAATTTTAATGTTGGTGTATATTTAAATAGACTGAGAGGAGAATGTTGATTTGCGAGGTGAGTGTGAGAGCGCGCGCTCTCTCGCGTCTCTCCCCTCTCCCTACGTCTCAACCCCGTCTCGCGTAAAGTCCGCATTCCCTATAAGAGCGCTCCTCTCGCTTTACTCTCCGCGATTCGCCGCCCTTTGGCTCGTAGGGGGAAACCTCTCGTCTTTTGGATAGGGACCATTCTTCCCCTCGGGGATAGAATGGTCCCGCCCTCCCCGCCCCTCCCTTATCCAAGGGAGTGGGGCAAAGGGGGGAGGAGCCTTGTACGGAAAAAAAATTCCAAAAAATGACCCCAATTGTGGCACAAAATTTTCCAATTTTACCCAAATCAAGGTCGATTTTTCTAAATTATCTTTCGATTTTCGATGCTGTGTCTGTTTTTCGCACATTTTTCGATGTATTTACTTTCGTATGGTCCAGGTAAGTACAGATTCTTGATATATTTCGTACATCCATCACACTACACATAATCAAAAATATCAAGTTGATATATAAAAAAATATTTTCTCGAAAGTCCATGAATTTTTCATCCATGTCCATTCTTAATCGATATTAGCAACACTTACGCTGCTTGTGTTGTATCGACATCACTGGCGAACATTTTGGACAAGTTTAATTCAAGTTCAAGCGGAAAAAGTTTTGTTTTGGACCACATGAACAGTTTTTGACCAACGGGGTTCATGATTATCGAGAAAAAAATTTTGATATATCAACTTGATATTTTTTTGATTATATGTAGAGTGATGAATGTACGAAATATATCAAGAATCTGTACTTACCTGGACCACACGAAAATAAATACGTCGAAAAATGTGCGAAAAAACAGAAATTCCCGCATATTTTGCGCGAAACGACCGCTGTCCCAAGGAGATATCTCCACTGCAGTGTGGCTGCTAAAGTAGTTTTTCACGGGGATTCCAAAAAAGAAATAAAAAAATTTCCGATTACTCTCAAAAAAAAATTCAGGGTGGTAATTTTTTATGTTTTGACGTAAAATAACTTCGTACACAGAAGAGCTAGCGAGAAGTTCCAACACAAAAAAATACTCCTCTCGCGCTCAGCTTTCAGAAAATATACCTATATGAGAGGAATCGCGAGAAAATCGAGCATATCCGAGATTGTGGGGACGTAGAAATTTTATGATTTTCAATATGGCCTAAGGTATTCCAAACATCCCTCTATCGAATGGCGTCGGCAGAATTTCGATAAAAAAATTTGTAATCGCGTGAAACACAAATGAACCAGGTCCCTCAGCGAAAATAATTGGAAAGAGGAATGTTCGAAAAATCATAACAGGCTTTAAAATGAAGATAGCGACTCGTTCTTTTTTTAGTTAGGTAGGAAATCACCCCGACTACAAACTACAATTATTGAACTCATTCCTGGCGCATGCGCCGATTCAGGGCTGTCACTTTTACGAAAAATTAATTATTTTTCTTATAACTAAAACGCAATGGGTTGTTGCTTTTAATTATAGTCACTATGTGTACTATTTAAAACCATGAAATGGGCCAAATTGGTCAATGACTTTTAAAGATGCACGCGATTATGTGCGACCGGCCAATGACATCTCATGGTCAAATTCGTGCAACCATCCAAATTTGTAATGAAAATAATCGTAAATGAGCCACAAACAATATTCCAGTTGATTTTGAGACGATCCTTTTTCGAGATTTTTTAAGAAAAAAATTTCAAAAAATTTCGACTGAAATTTTTTTCATCAAAAATGCGGTTCAATTAATTGATAGTATGGAAAATCTATGTCTACACATTAAGTTTTGATAGTTCGACTAACACTTACTCATATTTCATCCTTGGTTGAACTTTAAACGTGATATTTATGTCTGCATATTCAGTAATCAAGTTTGGCATTTTAAATTGCTCCTATTCTCATGCTACTTGGTGAGGGGTTTCCTCATTATACCACAAACATTTTCTTTTTTGAAAGTGAATGGCTATCTGGTTATAGAAAGGAGCTACAGAATACAGAATACAGAATTTATCAGTGGTCGTTATTAAAAAGGAGCTACGGCTCTTAGAAAATCGTGTATGCGCACAATGCACTCTCTCACTTCAGCACTCTCTCTCGCCTAGTTTGACGCCCGAGCCGGGCATAATTATTTTGCCAGTACTTCCCAAAGTTCGAATGGCATTTTTTCTGCACAACCTTTTTTGTTACAATTGCAAAGAGCTCTGGCAAAAGATTCATACCCGGTTCGGGCGTCAAACTAGGCGAGAGAGTGTGCTGAAGTGAGAGAGTGCTAGAGAGGCAGAGCGTGCGGCATTGTCGATTTTCTACACGATTTTTTTCATACACGATTTTCTAAGAACCGTAGCTCCTTTAGCCGTAGCTTACCCGATCAGCGTGAATAACGACCACTGATAAATTCTGTATTCTGTATTCTGTAGCTCCTTTCTACAACCAGATAGCCATTCACTTTCAAAAAAAAGAAAATGTTTGTGGTATAATGAGGAAAACAAGTAGCATGAGAATAGGAGCAATTTAAAATGCCAAACTTGGTTACTGAATATGCAGACATAAATATCACGTTTAAAGTTCAACCAAGGATGAAATATGAGCAAGTGTTAGTCGAACTATCAAAACTTAATGTGTAGACATAGATTTTCCATACTATCACTTAATTGAACCGCATTTTTGATGAAAAAAAAATGTCGGTCGAAATTTTTTTCTTAAAAAATCTCGAAAAAGGATCGTCTCAAAATCAAATGGAATATTGTTTTTGGCTCATTTACGATTATTTTCATTACAAATTTGGATGGTTGCACGAATTTGACCATGAGATGTCACTGGCCGGTCGCACATAATCGCGTGCATCTTTAAAAGTCATTGACGGATTTGGCCCATTTCATGGTTTTGAATAGACTATAATTAAAAGCAACAAAACCCATTGTGTTTTTAGTTTTAAGGAAAATAATTAATTTTTTTACAAAAGTGAGCGCCCTGCTCCGGCGCACGAGCAAGGAATGAGTTCAATAATTGTAGTTTGTAGTCGGGGTGATTCTCTATCTAACTAAAAAAAGAACGAGTCGCTATCATCATTTTGAAGCATGTAATGATTTTTCAAACATGCCTCTCCCTAAATTTTTTCTCTGAGTCACCAGGTTTGTTTGTGTTTCACACGATTGCGAAATTTTTTATCGAAATTCCGACAACCCCATTCGATAGAGGGAGGTTTGAAATACCTTAGACCATATTATCAGCCAAATTGAAAATCATAAATTGCTACTTCCCAGCCGTGCTCCAGTTTCTCGCGATTCCTCTCATATAAGGGTTTCCCTTTATCTCGGCGAAAAGTGAAAATTTTACTTTTTCAAATTTTTGAAACATATCTGAGCCGGGTTTGAGCGGATCCCATTTTCGGATCCCAGGTCGATTTTCGGGCTCTACGCATCAAGTTTACCCTTACGGCAACTTTTCAGCATAGGCTAATTTTTGCTAGTACGGACCCTTCAGCCAGAATCTCAATCCTGTCAGAAAGTGTCTGATATCTATCCCCGCTCAAGATCAGGGCGACTCATCCTCTCGAGCCTGGAGGAAAGGGAATTTCGCTCTGGCGAATTCCCTTCTCTCGGGGGTCGACTGGCTGACAGCTCTGGTCAACGGGGATAGTACTCAGAGAATGTATGATAGTGCAGTCAGTTATCACACACTCAATTCCTATCACCCCCACCCGAAAAAGCTCTTTCAACCCAATTCAATTCTGTTTTCACAGCCGATAACGATGTTATTCCACTATTCCCCTCTCGTACCAATGCTACCATTGATTCTATTGACGTTTCACCATTTATCCTAGAAAGATTCCTTGCTAAAATGCCCCGTAAATGTTCGTTAGGTCCTGACGGAATTCCTTCCATCTTCCTCAAAGTCACACCTCTCTTGTTCTCCCCTTTTCTCTCATCTTTCATTCCTCACTTCTCAATGGTTCCGTTCCATCCCAATGGACTGAGGCGGTTGTCTGTCTTCTTTTCAAAAAGGGTGGGAAACGCGAGGACCCATCCGATCACCGTCCCATTTCCCTCACTAGCATTGTCTCTAAACTATTTGAGCGCGTCATCAAAGGTGCGCTCACCTCCTTTCTTAATTCTCATAACCTTATCACCACTAATCAATACGGCTTCCGCAAAGGAAGAAGTACAACACATCAATTACTTTTCTTCTTATCCAAGCTCACCACTAGGAACTGCTCCAAACTTTCCACTGATGTTGCTTATAGTTATATAGATTTCCATAAAGCTTTCGACACTATATCTCATTCCAAACTCTCACTTAAGTTGTCTTCCTATGGTGTTTCTGGTAATCTACATCGATGGCTTGAGTCGTGGCTCCGTTCACGGTCTCAAAGAGTGCGTGTATACACCGCTCTTTCTCAACCTTCCCTCGTCTCCTCTGGGGTGCCCCAGGGGAACGTACTTGGACCACTCTTATCTATATTAACGATATTGTCGATAATTGTTCCGTAGATTCCTATATCTGTTCGCTAATGATCTCAAGTTAGTATTCTCGACATGGAAAATGTCAGTCAATCCCTCCAAGTTCCACATTCTTCACATCAGTAGTAAAAATTCCAAAATAGCTTATATCTTTGATACATCCCCAATATCTCCAATTGACTGTGCCAAGGATCTTGGTGTTCTCATTTCTAGCAATCTCTCCTTCCGTCCCCATATATTAGATATCGTTAAAAGGCATCTAAATGCGTAAACTTCCTTTTTATTGCCATTAAATCTGCCAATTATCGAGTACTTGTACATGCTTATAAGACCTATGTCCCATCCATTCTTGAATACTGTGCCATATTTTTATTTTGTACTTTTACTGGGAATGTAAGGGCGGAGCCAAATTGCCTGGGAATCGAAGGGCGGAGTCAACCGGGAGCCAATAGAGGGAGGGAGGGGGAGGGGCGGAGCTTGGCGCGGATGTAGTAAAGTGCCGATTCTCTACGATAATTAAGAGGTTCCAATTCAAACCTTTTACAGGATATTACATATGAAATAAATGGGATTGATTTTTTACGGAAGTGTAATTTGCGAAGAAACAAATGCTGTACCTTCTCAAGGAGTCTCGCATCCTTGAGAATATGAGGGGAATATACAATGGCACAGTATTAATTAATTGGCGGAAAGCTGGCGTTCGCACCACTTTTCCGAACACTACGCAAATTTTGGATATATCATAGAGCTTTGCAAGATACATCGATTGATATATAGATTGTAGGGTCGAATCGCGTACGATCATGTAGTTATGACTCGAAAACGGCTCTAAAATCTCGGACTTGGTAGATTTCTCGCCTGAGATAGAGAGAGGCCACTGAGTGATCTACCTCTTCTCCCCACAGACTCACTGATCTACCCACATGGATGGTGTAAATCGAACTGAAGATAATTCCTAATTATGACAACAAAAATTCCTCATTTTTTTTAAAAATTGGCAGATTGTAATGTTAAAAATTTATATGACTCTAACTATGTTTTCTCGTAAAATTCGCGAGTCATGAGGGTAGATCAGTGAGTCTGCGGGGAGAAGAGGTAGATCACTCAGTGGCCTCTCTCTATCTCAGGCGAGAAATCTACCAAGTCCGAAATTTTAGAGCCGTTTTCGAGTCATAACTACATGATCGTACGCGATTCGACCCTACAATCTATATATCAATCGATGTATCTTGCAAAGCTCTATGATATATCCAAAATTTGCGTAGTGTTCGGAAAAGTGGTGCGAACGCCAGCTTTCCGCCAATTAATTAGTACTAAAGTCAAATTAGCGACTTATGTTAATGTCGATTCCATTCTCCAGGAAATTCTGCACAGTTTATGTCTTCATCAACTTTTCTCTATCGTAGCTACGAATCGAGTTATTCGGCCTCGAAGGTAGCCTCTTTTTCCCTGAAGGAACACTCGACGACGTCTATCGACGTTGAAATCGATCTCAGGCAAAAAAGGGAAACGCTATCTTTTCGAGCACGATGAGGGCTCTCTAAAAATGGTTCTCATGAAATTTTCGATTTTTTGTTGTACGTGAGTTGTCTCGATCCTTACGTAACACGCGTGATATGTACTAAGATGGGGGGGGGCTCCCTCGCGCGTCTATTTGCCGGCTCGGGCGCTCTCTCTCCATCTCCCTCACCCTTTCCATTAGATCTTTCTTGATTTACTGTTTTTTTGTATGTTCTTTTTCTCAGGTTAAATTTAAATAATCTAATTATTTTTTTGTTTGTGAATAGTTCTGACCTAGGCGATCAAATCGGACCGGATTTTTCTCAATTAGCACCCTTATTTAACTTTAATGGTTCTGGAGATACGCGCCGAAAACCGAATTTCTACCTATAAAATCATCTTATTCCCAAAATAATTGGTCAAACTACCTCTGTTTTATTGCAGATTCTACGTGTGATTTTTCCTATATTAACATTTTTACCTTACCTTATTTGAGATATGACTCTTCAAAGAGGTAGATCACAAAAAATCGATAATATGCAAATCTCGAAAATGGAGTTCATAAAAAATTTCCTCTATTTACCATCATCACTATATTGAGTTACATCAAAATCGGTGAAACAATTTTTTTTTTTGCTGCAGAAGGCTAATTTTTTTTCCTACACTCTCTCAGAATATCAATATGCAATATAATAAATTATATATGTAATATAATTATAGCAACTCAATGTAAATTTCAGGTATAACGGTTGTGACCATCCTCAGTTCATTTTTATTGTAGGGAATCGGGATTTTTGAACCCCGTGAAGGTGAAAACACGTTCCTGAGAAATATAATTTCTTTTTTTCTTCAAAAAAATGGTGTTAAGTTGCGCCATAATTAAGCAACATTTTTAAATTTCTTGAATATGTCTTTGCAATAATCTTATTCTCCGGTTGATTCACTATCTTAATTGAATTTTTAAGCAGGATTGTTACCCTGGTTCAAAAGCCACACCAGAAATTTATTTTTTAAATGTTCTTTCCGGCGCTACTGTATCATACATTCTCGCGGGGGAGGCGTTAAAAGGGCCCCTAACTCGAATATTTGACCCGGTCTACTTCCCGCCAAAGACTTCGATTTAGATGCCCAGATATGATACCAAGTAAAGTGCAGACTCACATCGAAGCAGATATTACATTGCTCCTCTGAATCACCATTACGAGAAGTCGTTGGGGACGGCTCCATTTTAATTCCATCCTCATCACCACGCCATCTTTTGCGATGCAATTGCTGAAATTAAATGCAGTTTAGGTTATAATTAGTTAGACTATCGTACGCTTAATTTTCTTTATTTGATAAATATCCATGTGGGTAAACTATTACAATTTTTTACCTTATGATCATAAGTGGCCGTTTGCGATAGAGTCGGAAAAACTATGTATGTATGTATATTTATCTCATGGACACTTAACATTTAAATTAGGCGATAACATAAGGGTAACTGGGAGGAAAACAGTGTTGTGAGGTAAGAGAGCTAAACATGTAGCTCAATGGGAACTTAAGTATACAATTATTTCAATTGTTTGGCAAAGGAGGTAAAAGCGGTGACTGGAATGTCAAATAGATAGTCGGGAAGTCTATTCCACTCCGATACCACACGATAACCGAGTGATGATTTGAAATGGGTCAACCTTACATTCGGGACTTGCATACGATAACGATGACCTCTGACTAGGAATGGTCGCGAACTCACACCGAGATTTCCGTATGAAATATAGCACATTCGATAGAGCTCCACGAGATTAGGCGAGATTTCAATTTTTAGCTGCTTTCCCTGAAGGAGCTCCGAGATATTGAGGTTCAAAGTTTTACCTTTTTTGAAAAAAAAACGCGGTTACAAATAGAAAGAAAAACGAATATAGCATAACGAAGTGAGATCATGAAACGTCGGGGGGAAAATGTGGAGGTCGCTCATACCGAGAAACTGATTTGGTTACCGGGTTTTGAGAAAAGCCGAGCGGCTCTGGGAAAGAAACTATTGTGTCTATAGTTCGCATGAGAGCCAGCATTTGCGAAATTTATTCCATTTCGTGTGTGATAATAACTGAAATGATGTGGTTTGAGTTTAGAGATTTTGTATTTCTCTATCAGAAGATTCATGGCTGTCTTCAAGGCTATCGCTTCTCTACGCTTTTCTAATTTGTCTAATCCTAATTTCCTATTTCTAACCGCTACTTTAGGGATGGTTTCCCTTGTCATATTGTAGCAACGCATGAAAAGTCGGCGAGTGAAATAATTCTGGACTTTTTCGAGTACCTTTTTGTTTTGAATCATGTAGGGGTTAAACACAGTGGACGCACTTTCTAGGATGGGTCTTATGTATATCGAGTAGGCTTTCACGAGGATTTCAACATTTTTCGTTCTGAGTGCTCTGAGTATAATGTGGTAGGCTGTTTTGCCTTTCATTGCAGTTGTTCTGCAGTGCTTAGTGAAAGTAAGTGTTTTCTCAATTATGAACCCAAGATCTTTTACTTCTACGTTCTGGGCTAATTTGGAAGTGCCGATACTGTATATCTTTTTGGTATTGGCCCGTCCTGAGTGAAGTGAGCTGCATTTATGTTTCGCAAGGGGGAGCTGCACTCTGCAGACCAATTTGATATACTATCAATAGCATTTTGTAGTGGGACAGATGAATCACCCTTTGTGAATGCTCGGTATATTTTTATCTCGTCTGCATACATTCGGGCAATAACACCATTGTTTTGCACGAGGGATGGTATTTCGGAAGTGTATATTAGGAAAAGCAATGGTCCAAGTACAGAACATTGTGGGACTCAACTTGAGACGAGATAGGAGTATGATAGTTTTTCGCACACTCTAACTTGGAAAGTCCTATCTTTTAAGTATCCTGATATCCAACTAACTGTTTTTGAGGAGTCCAATATTTCCCAGTTTTAGTTTTGGTTTGGGATGGGAGACTTTATCGAACGATTTCGCAAAATCATGATATATAACGTCCACTGGCTTTCCATTGCTAATGGATGATGTCCAATATTCAAGTGCATCAAGCATTTGTAACTCGCAGGACCTCTTCTTCCGGAAGCCGTATTGCTCATAGGGGAATATGTTCTGTTTTTCGCAGTGATCTATGACAGACTTGCATAAAAGGCGCTCAAATACTCTACAGAAAAGCGATGTAATCGAGATCGGCCTGTAGTTTAAGGGATCAGAAAAAGGAGATTTCTTTACGGGAGTAACTATAGAGTGCCTCCAAGGACTAGACACGGTGCCCGTTTCGTATGAATGACGAAAGGTTATTTCCAATGCTTCTGATATCGGGGCCGCTATCTTTTTTATGTAGCTTAAATCAATGTTTTCAGGAGTTCTACAGGATGATCGTTTATAAATAAGAGCGCAAATTTGTGTCTCAAAAAGAGGGGCTATTGATATCCTGGTATTGTTGTACGCGCTGTAGTTGGCAAAATTTCCATCATCAGTGGTGGAAACACTTGCAAAAGTCTCAGCAAGCAAATTTGCTTTACCCTGGTCATCTAAAAATATATTTCCGGTGCTATTTTTCAACACTTCTACTCCTCTCTGCTTATTTATACAGCTTTTCATGTAGCGGAAAAACTTATTTCTGTCCTCACTGTCAATAACTTTTCTCTCAATAGTTTTCTGAAATCAAATCAACTCTGTTCTGAAACGTCTATTTAAATTATTCTTTTGCTCATTTTTTCAAGCGATTTATAATTTTATTTCACTACGGTAATGAAAAACACTTTTTTGCGTCCGAATTTTTTCGTGCTAGACTTTCCACAATTGCTATTCCAAGGTGGAAATATTAGGGTGTCCCAAAAGTCTTGCGACTGTTCGATTTTTTCTCCTCTGCTTATCCCGAAGGGAACTTAGTATAGTTCTATAATGAGACCAACATCCCACTTGAACTGTAGATCTTAAGCTGCGCAGTCGCGATTACTGTAAAGCACTCAACTCATTCGAGTTTTACCATTAGGAATGACATGAAAATTCCCATTTTAGTTGCAAATAGCTTCAGGGAAGGAAATACATAGCTGTGCGAAGTAACAGCAAATTTCGTCATCCCTACGCAATTTTAGGTTTTCCACGTAAATCTCAGAAAATTTTAGAAAATCACTTCGCAATCGATATGTAAATTATTGTAGCCATTAATAATGAATTATAAGCCATGTCATATTGAACAAACTCCAACAAGACATCAGATAATTAAATATGTTGAAAACATTGAACCTTGCAGCTTCAGGAGTTTTGAAAGTGATTTTTTATTTCCTTTGCAAGTTTAAGAATACCACTGTTTAGTGTATGAAATTATTGCTGAACGTATGCTCTACGTTGCAACATTATTGGGAATTTTTGGCTCTCATATTCATCTAGATTTTACTTGTCGAAAATGGGGTCTAAAAATTGGCATCATTGAGCATTTGCTAATATTGCGTCATTACTATGCCATCATTACTCGAAATTAACATTTTGTTAGATAGACCAATGGTGTGTTATATCATCGTGGGAGAAGGTTCGGAAGTACAGGTTGTAGTTCGCATGATATCATTGAAAAACTAAAAGTCGCAAAACTTTTGGGACACCCTAATAGATTAGCGTAGAGGAATGCGAGCAACACATGAAATGAGATCGTTTTGAAACCTACAACGAAAAATTAACGACAGATTCATGAGAGTGAGACGTCTATTATACGAGCGATCGGAACATAGACACTTATAACAGCTTTTTGTGAATATTTTTTGAACTTTTCTAGAACTTTGATACCGTCCAAACATCGGCATTTGCTTCAAGAATGGGGTGAACATACGTTGCAAATAAACGAGATAGTAAATTGAGGTTTCTAGTTTTGAAAGTGCGGAGTATATAAAAGGAGGGCAACAAGTGCTGGACAGCAGAAAATGTGAATTCTAGGTACAAAACTATTTTCGGTACTCTCGAGGGCACTGAATACAATGGTAAGTATCTCAAAGTATGCAAATGTATCAGGTTGGCCCATACGTTTTTCCCGTTTTCGAGAGATTAATTTGACTCTCTCGTACTCAGTCAGCTGTTATCATCCGACCATCCGTTTTTGTGTGTTATAGCGGTACACTTCTCCAACAAAAACATGCCGTCTGGACCAGGTTTACTCCTCTCATGCTCCAGATCCGAAAAAAACCGTACGGAATTGGTACCACAAGTTCGAAAGGGGAGACTTTTCTTTGTTGGATGATGACCGATCCGGAAGACCCCTCGAGTTAGATTTGAATCAATTGCGAACCATGGTGCAGGAGGACCCATATCTCACTACTCGCGATTTAGGCCTCTCATTAGGGGTCGGACAGCTTTTTGTGAATTTTTTTACCACTGTGGAGCGCGGACTTCATTCGATCGGAAAGACATCTAAGCTGGGGAGATATCACGCCTCTCACGAGAGGCTCGGGACAAAATGGCATTTTTCTGGCACTGGTAATGTTTTTCGAACTCGAGTTTTTCACATTTTCGGGTGTCATTAGGTCCAACTAAGATCCCTGTGAGTTATTATGCCTCAGAAGTCATTCTTCACCGAGATGCTGCTACTGTAAGGTGCAGCCCGTGAACTTTGATGCCTTGTTACGGGTGTTCAACTTAGTTTCTGTGAAAACTTCTTTCTTGGAGCTAGGGCTACTTTTCTGCGCTCTATTAGACTATGTCAGTTGTTTTTCGATTTGTTGCTCAATTTGTATACAAACAAACATTCTTAATTATACAAAAATCCACTCGAAAATAACTATTTTATATTTCGCCATGGTCTCCGTCTTGTCTTAAGGATTCGAATGATATACTGATGCTCCCCCAACTCAGGAGATGAGGTCGCATTTCATACGATAATGTGAAATCTGAAGCAATTTCCGTAATTCTGGCATCCCACATAGAGTGCGAAATGTGAGGCCACAGCCTCTTCCTTTCACACAGTCTCTAGACCGGTCGATGGACGAGAGAGTGTGCGAAATGAAGAGACCGTGGTCTCACATTTCGCGCTCTAATCCCACAACGCTCTATTCGAGCGAAATGATTGCTTTGAACGCGCGAGAACAATAGAAGGACGGGTCATTCGTCACGAGATGTTCGAATAACTCGGTGTGCAATGCCGAGAATCAGGAAAGATTTCACATTATCGTATGAAATGCGACCTCATCTACCGAGTTGGGGGAGCATCAGCATATCATTCGAATCCTTAAGACAAGACGGAGGCTATGGTGAAATATAAAATAGGTATTTTCGAGTGGATTTTTGTATAATTAAGAATGTTTGTTTGTATGCAAATTAAGCCATCTATCGAAAAACTACTGGCACAGCCTAAAAGAGCACATAAAAGTAGCCCTAGCTCCAAGAAAGAAGTTCTCACAGAAATTAAGTTGAACACCCGTAACAAAGCCGTTCTAGCACGTACTTGACTAACTTGAAACACGATTTGTTTTGCCGAGTTTTACAATGGAAAATCGAAAAATTCGAAAAGTTGCCAATTGATTCGCAAAGCGTGGGGGACCATAGGAAAAGTGTTTTGCTTTCTCGGAAATGTGTCTGAACGTGTTCTAACACGTTTTAACATGAAAAATCGAGAATTTCGAAAAGTTGCAAATTGATTCGCAGAGCGTGGGGAACCATAGGAAAAGTGTTTTGCGATGTCGGAAACGTGTTCGAACACGCCAGGGAAATCAACACACCACGGTATCCTGCGTTTCCGTTGAGAAATGCTCGTGAGGCTGAAAGCGATCGAAAAAAAGTTGCCACGGACCACGAAGTGGCGTAGTGGCAACTTTTTTCGATCGCTCTCACCCTCACGAACCTTTTGCAATGGAATAAGCCAGTACTTACTCTTTCTAGAGATTAACATTCCCCAGCATACTAAACTCCCCCTGGACCGTACTTGGAGCCGGCTACCGAGTCCACCTCCCTGGATCGAACCTGGAATAAGCTACCGAAATCCCCCTGGACTGAACCTGAAGCATGCTGCCGAGGCTCCCCTGGACCGAACTTTAAGTAGGCTACCGAGCTCCCTGGACCGAACCTGAAGTAATTTTAACAAAACATCCGGAAACACCAGCAAATCACGGGAAACGTATTCAGCGATGTCAATGTGTTCAAACGTGTCAGAACACGTTTTAACTTGTTTTAACGAAATTTTCAAAATTCTACCAAAATATCCGGGGACTGTAGGGAATCACGGGGGAAGTGTTTTGCGAGTTCACAAACATGTCACAAACATGTCAGAACACGTTTTAACGAAATTTTAGAAAATTTTCAAAACGAATCGGCGAGTGTTGGGAATCGCCGGAAAAGCGTTTTGCAATGCCACAAACGTGTCAGAACACGTTTTGACGTGTTTTTACGAAATTTTACAAAACTAACTGGGGAGCGTGGGGAATCACGGGAAAAGAGTTCCGCGATGTCACAAACGTGTCCGAACACGTCAGGGAAATCAACAAACGCTATCCTGCGTTTCCGTTGTGAAAGGCTCGTGAGGCTGAGAGCGATCGAAAAAAAAGTTTCCACGGAGCCACGAAGTGGCGTAGTGGCAACTTTTTCCGATCGCTCTCAGTTTTGTTTAGTAGGCTGAAAATGCACGAGTTCTTGGAATTATGATGCACTTACAGTGGCATGGTAAAAAGTCCAAATGCTATCAAACGGCTCTGGAAGCCACAGTATCCATTGTAGGGTAACTACGCAATAGTAGGTTACTAGGCCTTTCGTCGGCCTGACCCCCGAACCTGCCGGATAATATTTGTAAATTACTCCGGGTTACTGTAAGTACACCATAATTCCAAAAACTCATGCATTTTCAGCTTACTGAACATGTTTGATGGAACTCGTATGAACAACCCTTCACAAAGTTGAACCATCAGTGTTGCAGCATTGCATATCAAAAATAAAATCTTCTCACTTGCACAGGCAAACAACAGAAAAATAAATTAATTTAAAAAATAAAATATTTTTTTTGAAACCAATTTTTCAGGCTTAGATCAAATATTAGCGAAAAATTCATGAAGTCGAAAATGTCTTAGAATTTTATGAGGAATCGATTGGTACCACTAATTAAGCCATTCGATGATGTTTTCGAAAAACCGGAAATTCTTGACGTCATGCCCTAAGGCGTAGAAACGTTTCTGCACTTCCTCCATATCATGACTCAACTCTGCCTCGGCCATACTACAATGTGGCATGTTTATCTCATCAACTCATTTTTCCTGCTGTGCCAAGATTAATTCGACTGAGTCAGATCATCTCTCTTAAACATTGAAAAATGGCCTTAAACTTCGCAAGCTGCAACTAACAGTTGCAAGTTCAAAGCGGGGAATAATTTTGGTGACGTAATAACTCTCAGGGATCTTAGTTGGACCATATGGTAACCAAAGAGTGAAAAAAATCTTATATCGAAATTAGAACCTGTGCCGCTGTTGGCCCGAGCCTCCCGTGAGAGGCGTAATATGGTGATAGAATTTTCCATCAGCATATCACTAACATGACTGTCATCATCGAAGTCCTTCAAGCGATCAGCTAGAAATTAGGAAAGAAATGACCTCGAATTCAAGCGATTTTTTAAAGCACTGAATACTTTTTGCGCGAATTAAATATTGTGCAGTTCAAAAACTTAGCAGTCTCCGCCCACTTAAGCGATACGGTCGTTAGTGCGAATTAGTCCATCTTTCGGAGCATTATATTCCCTACTAAGGCAGATGTCTTCTCTAAAAATATTTCATTCCTATTTCATAAAACGTGCATTCTACTGCTATTGAAAGCGCATAATTATATCACTGAAATATTGATATGGCGTGTTAGCGTTTAGCCGACTTTTTGCACAGTAGTTTCGTTATTGTCGGAACGGAAAATTTACGCACAATAATTATGCGTAAATATTCTAGGCCAAAATAAATAGCCCACCTGTGTCAATAGATTGGATACTGTGCGGTGAGGCGGTATTAAATGAAGGTGCCCGAATAGAAGAGCATAGGTGGGCACGATGGTGCAGGGGCACTGTGCAAATGGAGATCTGGATTTTCGAGGGCACTGTGCAAAAGTCAAAGAGGAAAAATCCAGAAGGAGGAAACAAACAAGAATTTTCGGGAGCACCCCGCAATGGACAATACTGGTACGAGGGGCACTGTACACTGTGCACATACACAATGTACACGTGTAAAAAGGCTCGGATAAGCGGTGCCCACCTATGCAGAAGAGTATTACATGATGCATTAGCATTAGCATTATCAAAACAACAAGCCTTCTCTCCGCTTCACTGCCGACCTCCGATAACATAGAATATCCTTGCTATGAGCGAGTAGGACATGGCTCTTCTCCATGAACTCAAAATAAACTAAATCAAATTCACAGAGTAAAAGAAAACATCACAAAAAAAGATAAAATAGTAAATATCGCCGTCGACCGCCGGCGGCGTAGTGGAGAAAACCGATAAAAATAGCGAGTAAATTGCTCAAAGATTGCCCAAAATAGCGCAAAGATGAAGCAAGTTACTGGCAAGTTTAAAGTAAGTAAACAATGAAGCAAGAATGTAGCAACTTATTCGCTTAAAACCTCATTATCGCGAAATAGCCAAAACAGCGCGGCGAATACGATGCAATTTATTCGCAACTTTCCTAATTGTGTCATATTTGCAGCAACTTTGCGCGAAAATTTCAGTGAATGCCATTTTTTAATATTTGTCCACGTCTCACGGAATTTCACAGAGGCAGATCAAAAAAGAACCTGTTAGTGCGGGGGAGAAAGAAAAAGGGAGACTGTGTATGCATGTGTACTGGCATCCTATTTACCCATTAATTCACCATGGGATCTAGCTAGATCTGTCTCGAAGAATATTTACGAATGTGGTTCAAAATTGTCCCCATCAAAATGCCGTGAATTGCACGACGTTGGAAAAACCAAAAAAACTACTGTCCCTAATTCGTCGAAACATCAAAATATTAACCTGAACATCGTCGTCACTATCATCGGAATCAACAACTCCAACATGATGAGTGTTACCATCAATTTCGGCCTGAAACGAAAATAAAAATGGGGATTGTCTCCAAGTGTACAACACATAGTGTTAAAGGTATCGGGAATCCACATTTTTGAGGGATCATCTTACGACGGAATCGAATAGACAAGTGCCGTAAAAGAGAGGCAGTTAAAGAAAAAATAAAACCGATAATTAGGCCGTGGCACAGCTCCAAATGTCCGAAAATAGAGCACTGATCATCAGGAAAGTTCGCGCAAAATCAAATTGAATATTTAATGATGCTGTTTTATGGCGCTGCGGCCTTTTTATCATTTATTTTTTTACATACTTCCGTGTCTCATAATTTATTGAAATTTATTGTCATATTAGAATTTATATAACGAAAACCTCGAATGAGAAAAAGAGCATCCAAAATAAGACCGCGACGTGGTCTTATAACATCAGGGAATACCGCGAATACAACATTATTTCGTGAATTCCCGGTAACTTTAAGCGGGGGACTAATGCTCATCTGCATGGCACGGCTGCCTGGGGCACTGATGCTAAAAATCCGAAATTTTACAATTTAATTATGTCTCCAATTTAATAAATTAAAATTTCAACATTCAAAAATATAAATATTTATTGATAAGTATATCCGTTTGAACTTATTGCACATCAACGAACCAGTGATATAGGAAAGATACACCACCCGAACACCGTGTCTACGGTACTTGCCGCGGTATTGATCGAGCACGCGCTGCTTATATAGGGTAAGGAGAAGGTGGTCTGTACTCGAGTCGGGTTTGACAATGGAGAGGAGAGGTGACGTCTCGCCCGCCCCCTCGCTTGACCGATCTCTTCTCGCTCCCCCCCCCTCGCTTGACTGCGGCACAGAGACCTACAGAGAGGGAGAGTACTGCGGTAGATCGGTGTCTCTTCGTCTATGCCCCACTCGAAGATGGCGAGACCTGTCAACCCCGTCTCGGGTAACGCGCGTCCTCCTGATATAAAATGGTCCGTTCTTTCGCTCTGGCCTCTCTCTTGAGTGGCGCTCTCTAGTTTTTGTCTAGCCGTCTAGCCCGAATATGCGCTCTCGAAATGCTGTGTGCGAGCCTCATTCACACCGCTTGCATGACTTTTAAAATCCACTTTTTGAACGTCTTGGGGTGTGATGAACATCTGAAAGAAATATTTTTCAGACATCGATTAGAATTTTAAAATGATGAGTCCATTAAATGGACTACTGGCGCGTTCACTCTCTTTCTATACCTCGCCGAACAGCGTTTCACGGGCAGACATTGCGGGCGAGAGAGTAGAGCCGGCAGAGAAACGAGTATCCCGCACTCTCCGATCCTTTCTCTCCCTACTCTCAAACCCGTCTCGCGTAACTCGCGCTCTCCAGCAATGTTATATATGCAGCGCGCGCAAATCAGAGACAACGTCTCTCATACCACGCTTCTCACAAAAGGTTCGACTCGGAATGGCCATAATCCGGCACAGACCAACTTTTCGACTTTTTTTTTGCACTTTTGGATGCTCCTGGGTCTAACTAAGATCCCTGAGAACTATTATGTCATACATGTCATTCTTTGCCGAGATGCAGCTCCTGTTAGGTGCAGCCCATGAACTTTGGCTGTTTTTCAAAGCAATTTCTATGAAAACTTTTATATTTATATCTTTTATATATATATTTATATGAAAACTCTTGGAGCTAAGGTCCATTTTCAACACTCTTTCGATCTATGTATTTTGTTTTCTGATATGCTCTGAATTTGCATAATATTAAATTTAATTTATTTACGAAAAATCCACTCGAAAGAAGTTTTCACTTTCTAGAACGATCTGCTAGGTAATTAGGATTCGAATGATATATTGATATAAGAGGATGGGGGCAACACTCACAGCCGGGCACCCATCCCCAACGCCGACCGCGCAACCCCCAGCCGCATACAGAGAGGAGGAGCTACATACATACAGGAGCTCCCATAACTCGGTGGGACGACTGATTTTCGACGAAAAAACGTTTCTCTATATCCATTAAACTTCATTCTCAGCATTTGACATCGGGTAGTTTTGAGATTTCGCGAGGAATTACTCGGCCTCTCTCATTTCTCCCATTTGCTTCTGGGAATTATGTTTTTATATTTGTAGAGAAACGTTTTTTCATCGAAAATTAGTCGTCCCACCGAGATATCGGAGCTCCAATATATCATTCGAATCCTAATAACCTAGCGGATCGTTCTGGAAAGAGAAAACTACTGGCTTTCGAGTGGATTTTTCGTAAATCAATTAAATTTAATATTATGCAAATTCAGATGCATATCAGAAAACAAATTACATAGATCGGAAGAGCGTTGAAAATGGACCTTAGGTCCAAGAGAAAAGTTTTCATAGAAATTGCGTTGAAACATCAAAAAACAGCCTCAAAGTTCATGGGCTGCACCTAACAGGAACTACATCTCGGCAAAGAATTACATGTATGACATAATAGTTCTCAAGGAATCTTAGTTAGACCCAGGAGCATCAAAAATTGCAAAAAAACAGAAGTCGAAAAGTTGGTCTGTGCCGGACATAGGCCGAGCCTCTGGTGAGTCGCGTGATATCCATGGCTCTTCAGCACATCTTATCAATCGAGTTTTGCATGGCCTGTCCGAAGCGCACGCAACGCGTCCGTCCGCTCGCTCTCAATTTCGACTTCCCGCTGACATGCACACAAAAAAAATAAGTTCAAAACCAAATGTCCCAAAAGCTACAGGTGTGAAACGCTGTGCGCCGTGTCTCTCGTTGTCTCTGGTTTTTTTTCTCCCCCAGTAGGGCACAGCGTTTCACGAGTATGGGGAGAGTAGACCTATGAAAATCCCCGTTTGAACTTATCTTGCGCACCAGACCACTGATATAGGAAGAATTCTCGATGCGGGCGCCCCATGTACGGTAATTGTCACACTATTGATCGAGCGCGCGCAGCTTATATAGAGTATTGAGAAAGCGGTCCTGACGCGAGCCGGGTTTGACGGTGGGAAGAAAACAGATGTCTCGCCCCGCCCCCTCTCTCTCGAGCGTCTCCGAGAGGGAGCGGGCTGAGGAAGCTCGAGTCTCCGCCCCTTTTCCACTGAGAAACCGTTCCACCCCGTCTCGTGTAAGGCGTCCTTCCCGATATAAAAGGGCACGTTTATTTTTTTTTTATATCTTCCCGATATAAAAGGGCACGTTCTTTTGCTTTGCGGTCTGGTGTCTCTCTTCAGTGAACGCTTTCTAGCTTTTGTCTCGTCGTCTAACCCGTATGTCCGCTCTCGAAACGCTGTGTAGGGCACCAGGCTGCCTCCCAATGGGGCAAAGATCAAAGGTCCCGTGGGGCCCCACTGGGGGATTCGCCGGGACCCTAGTGGGGCGGGCGTTTCGCGTTTTATTTCTTCCAAAACGACTTAAATAAGTTGTAAATATCTCTAGATGTACAGTGGTTATGAAATCAAAGGTCATATGTTGTGTACACGTCGTTTGGAGCTGGGCGCACTCAATTTAGCCGTTGATACTGAAGTGCAGTAATGAAAGTGCCGGTTCTTTTCTTTTTTGAACAAGTTTTTTCGTAAACGTTGAAAAAAGATATAATGTTTTGAAATTTCCAACTTTGGAGAGCCGGCTTTTAGGCATCGTCGAATTTACGGCTCCAATAAATATTGCGAAATACCATAGTTACGGAGAAATTGGGCCATTTTGAATTTTTTTGTACAGATGAAGCCCTTTTTCATGCAATCTCTCAGAATACCTGTGTTATGTACAGGTTTCCAACATACCTTGCGAATTTTTTTTCAATTTTTTCAAGTTGTGAAACATATCTCAGCCGGGTGTTGATCTTACTAACTTTTCATGTCCATTTTCGGACCCTACACAGAAAGTTTACCCAAGGAGCATCTTTTCAGCATAAGTTAGTTTTGACTTGTACGGGCGTATCTCGATCGACTGAAATAGTCTCTCACCTGACGTTTTAAGTAATCCATTGCTGCAGATTTTTGGATATGATGTCACATTCTCTACCTGATACCGCATTCACTGTGGCTCTTTTATTGTCACTGTCGGTTCCAAGCTACCGACTTGTGTGTATTCGCGAAGTTAATTTTGCGATAAAGATATATACTAAGTTCTCTTATATGTGAATTATGGGCTTACAACTAACCTGTCGCTCAATTAGCATCGATTTTCGCTCTCTTCTCTCTTGCCCATAATCCCCAAGAAAGTAGCGCCACGCAAATGAGCATTACCCTCCATCGTTTGAGATGGTGTATACAATCCAAAACCTGTGACTGTTCTTGATCGTCGTCTAATATAGCTCGTCGAGAGATAACCATCTCGCCATCCCGACGTCGTCCACGTTCACTACGACGCCCATCCATCCTTCAATATTCCGCTTTAGGCAACTATTAGGGAACCGCAAAATTAACCGTAGCGAAATCTGAAATGCGTCTCTGGAGACTCCCAACATGTACTCGAATCATTTTTTTTAAAAATTCTAATGTGGCGTTAAAAATCTTCGAAAAGAACCTAAACGTTGACATCTGCATGTTAAAAAATGTACTATCAAAAGATCTAAAACATCTCATATTTGAATTCCTGCACTTTCTGTTTTTATCGATTATCTCGGCTCCCAGAGAAGGTAGAGGCTCAATTTTTGGATCACTTGTTCCAAATAGGAGTGTCTATCATCTAGAGACCGCAACGAGGTAGACGAAATCACTTCAAACCGCATTAATTTTACATTTTTCTATATATTTCGAGCATGCTGAATCGCACTGAATAAAAAATAAAATAATTGAATAAAATAAAAGAAATCAGTTTACTGCGCGAACGCCTTTACACCGTAATCTTTGGAGCGTTCGTAGTATCATTCGAACGTTCACGCGGTTTCATATTTTTATAGCGGGTATTATATAGACATCTAATTTTATCTTAATTCAATATTTTAAAGGTGAACCTAATTAATTATCCAGTTAGAAAATGGAAAAAAGATGCGTAAAGACATAGAAATAGGCTGTCTAACAAGGGAAGACCGCACAGTCGATATGGAGTTTCCGGACGAGACCGTGTACGATCGATAGGTCACTCAATTCCATTACGATATCGGGCATTCAAATCTGCTAAATGCTCTCGGGGCATCAGAAAACTCGCAAAAACCGCGACAATTGTGCGCGAGCATATCGCGCTAGTCTTACGCTCTCTTCCCAAGGGTCATGTGGTGCAGTGCGATGAGGCGCCAGTAGTGATGGCTATTCGGCTTTTGCGTAATGCAATTCCTCCCCCTCTCCTTTGCGGAATGCAATAGGCTCCGCCCACAATTGCATCACGCAATTCTGAGGAAAATATATTCGGCGCCGCAATTAATTGCATTACGCAATTCGGGGGGGGGGGGGTCTATTCGACGCCGAATAGATTTTCCGATCACAGACCAGTACTGAAATGCGATTTGTTCGTGGATTTCTTTTGTTCACTTCAAATTCCTCATTGAAAAAATTCCCATTAGTTGTGAATGAGAAAACCTTCCCACGGGAAGGGTCGCGTCTTATGAGGAACCTAGCAAAAGAGCTGTTTGATTTTCCACCTTTACGGCGCTGTGATGAAAATAACTAAGTGACAAATTCTGCATCCCTTTGAGGTGTGAAGAACATAATTCTATAGAATCTCTGCTAACAGACCAGTGACATAGGGCGATGACAATCGAGAGGGACTATACCTCTTTACTAAGATTATTTCACTTCTGACCCCTCTCTGGAGGCCCAGAACCTTTGTGGGATATGATTTTCTAGGAAAGGCCCTTCTCACTTCCCACTGAGATTTCTTGGCCTCCAGAGAGGAGTCAGAAGTGAAACAATCTTGATAAAGTAGAATAGTCCCTCTCAATTGTCAACGCTCTATGTCACGCTCCGTGTTTCCTCATTCACTCCTATCACTGAGGAATTTGAAGTGAACGAAAGAAATCCACGAACAAATCGCATTTGAGTGCTGATCTGTGATCGGAAAATCTATTCGGCGCCGAATAGATCCCTCCTCCCCCCGAATTGCGTAATGCAATTAATTGCGACGCCGAATAGATTTCCCTCAGAATTGCGTAATGTAATTGTGGGCGGAGCCTATTGCATTCCGCAAAGCCGCAATCGTTTAGCGCCAGTGTCAATCCGAAGGTCGTGGGTTCGGCTCCCGCGATGCGAAATATATTTTGCCGTTTTTTCTCCACTGCGTCATGAACTATTGAACAATAATTTTCACGAATTAGCAAAGCTTCGAGTACCGACAACACATGGAACTGTCTAAAAGCTTTAGAAGGACTCTCGTTTTCACACAATCTCTCGCTCCTGACCTCATTCTGGAGGTATTGTGTGAAGAGATTTCCAGCAAGTTCCAAATGTTTCTAGAACGAGTCAGAAGGTACTCGAGATTCGCTTGCCATCTCTCTATGGCGTATCGCACACAGCGAAAGTCATCCGAATTATTAAAACTGTTATTTTATTTGATGTTCGATTTTTTTTATTGACAATGCATTGTTTTGATAGTATGATCATCCGACTGGATGCAATATTTGGATAGCTACAAGCAGACCACATCATTCTGGAGGTCCTGAATCACGTCCTCCAGAATGGGGTCAGGAGCGAGAGATTGTGTGAAAACGAGAGTCCTTCTAAATCTTTTAGACAGTTCCATGTGTTGTCGGTACATGAAGCTTTGCTAATTCGTGAAAATTATTGTTCAATAGTCCATGACGCAGTGGAGAAAAAACGGCAAAAATATATTTCGCATAGCGGGAACAGAACACACGACATTCGGATTGACACTGGAGCCTCATCGCACTGCACCACAGGACCGTTGGGAAGAGAGCGTAAGACTCGTGGGATATGCTCGCGCTCAATTGCTGTCGCGGTTTTTGCGAGTTTTCTGATGCCCCGAGGGCATTTAGCAGATTTGAATGCCCGATATCGTAATGGAATTGAGTGACCTATCGATCGTACACGGTCTCGCCCGGAAACGCCCTGTGCGGTCTTTCCTTGTAAGTGTACTTGATAGGTAAACTTTGAGGCGACATAACAGGCGTCCGAACGAAAAGTGGACATAGTGGATAGGCTCATGCGATGCGCAGTGTCCATATCATCAAAAACACCAAAAGGCAGCACGGGGGTCTCTAGAAACAACCGAGGAAGAATGGAAAATGTGCGAAATTCGAAGAAAAATGGCAAATATTCTTACTTCAACGCGCTATAACTTGCGTCCGAACGAAGAGCCCGGTGTGTGTTAAACGAAATTTTACTCTCCGAAGACATTAGTCTAACAAGATTATGGTCTAATGCGGGGGTCTCCGTCATACCTGAGCGCCGATTCAGTGGGCTGTCATAATTGGCGCGGGGACCAGTAGATTTTTGTTATTTTCCTCAGAAAACTACGGCGTACTTTTTCATCTTGAATTTTCCCTCTTTCCCCTTATAAATAGAGGGGATACGTAGAAATATTTGTCAAAATTGAGCCGGGGACCCGTATGTTTTGAAGTAAGTTTTTGGCCATCTCGCACAGGTATGGTCTTCGTTCGGGCGCCAGAAAACTTGAGAAAACTGAAGTAACTCAACAACACTTTACGCGTAAGGGCTTTTATGAATCGCAAGAAAGTCGCATATCGTGATAGTGCATACCAATCAGGGCTGGGTGTAAAATGAAAATTTTACGGATCCGTAAAACCGTAAAATTTACGGGTTCTGAATAACGTAAATTCCGTAAAAAATAAAACCTTGGTTTTTAACTAACTATTTAATCTATTTTGTTCTCCAAGTGGATGGGAATGTCATCTTAGCGTGGTTCCTTCCAGTAATAAATCGAATTTTCCTTAATTCAAACAATTTCGTAAACTTCAATTTTTTTGCTACTCCTCGATGAGAACTGAACAAATCAGGACTACATTTGTTGTCTGAATAGAATATCCATTCAAATAGATAAGTTCAGAAAGAAATTGTTTTTTTCCAACTCTTTCTTCAAATTTGTTTTTGTGACAAGTTTGGAGTAAAATAATCAAAAACAGTTTTTACGGATTTATATTTTACGGAATCCGTAAAATAATTATTTTACGGTTTAGGTCCGTAAAATCCGTAAACGTAAAATCCCAGCCCTGATACCAATCGGTAGGCAATCGGACAATCTTTCACTTTGAAGAAATATATGAAAACAAAAATGAGTAGAAATCCATACAAATTAGCGAAAATAAAAAGAAGCAACTGTGAAAAGACTGAGGTATACGGTAAGTGGGATAACGCGGATAACAACCGCACGTTGCGGTACCTATCTATCATCACCTAAAGTTTGAACACAGTTTGATCACCTAAAGTTTGAACACAGTTTGATCACCTAAAGTTTGAACACAGTTTGAACAAAAGACATGATCTTTTGGTCCGATTTTTTAACAGACAAAAGATATCTTTCTTAAGATAACATCTCATAAGGACTGAAAAATGCAGCAAAGCGTTTCCCACTCGACTTACAGGTCGCGTTTTATATCGTTGCCCTTGGTGGTAAGGCCGCCTTTTAAAACGTCTTCTGACAGAAAGTAGGAAAAAGGAATTTCGTCGTCAGAATAAATTCAAAATGCTTCTTCCCAAGCTTATTTTTGTACATTGACAAATTCATAGTGCCTCATTCGAAAAATATTCGACATGGGGCATGCAACTAATTATGCCCGGAAATACACGTCCTAACCGGTCGAATTTTAAAAAAATGGTATCTCCGTTTAAAATGAAGTATACTACTAATAGTCGCGTTGTTTTTAAAAAAAAGGATCGTCGTTTTGAGTAGAATTAAAGTCGTGAACACATCTACGTGCTATATCAACGGCATTATAGAGTAAAAATTTAAAATCTGTTTTTTTTTCAATCTAAAAAATAATCCGTCTTGAAAAGTAATGCACTTGTTACCAAGATTTCCTTTGCAAAATTAGATTCCTCCAATAAGACATGCTAGACGATTCCCAATCTATATTTTTAGCCAACCAAAACGTCGCAAAATTAATTGGGCTAAAGTATAGTGAATTGACATTATTTGCTCTCTTCACTCCGGCCGTTCTTTCTCCACTCTCTCGATTGCACACGCTCTCTCGTCTTCTCGTGAGACGAGAGAGAGGACACAGCCAAAGGGGAGAAAGGGAATGTAGTGAGAGAGCAAATTCCTTCTTTTACTTACAATCTCTATTCATCATACTTTAGCCCAATTAGATTTGTAACGCTTTGGTTGGCTAAAAATATAGATTTAGAAAATATAGATTTAATATAGATTTAAAATCAGAGCGTCAGATCGCCAGGCCTGCAGGGCTGGAGTATAGTGTAGTGAAATTGCAAGTAAAAAAAGCACCCTCTCCCCTCATCTCATCTCTCGATTTCTAACGTTCTCTCACTACGGTCCCCTCTTCCTAGTGACTGTTCCCCTATCTCGCCAGACGGGGAGGCGAGAGAACGTGGGAAATCGAGAGTGCAGAGAGGAAAGGAGGGAGAGAGGAGAATTGCTTCCAACTTCAATTCACTATACCCCAGAACATTTGGCGATTTGACGCTTTGATGGGCTAGAAATATGGATTTGGAATCGTCTCGCGAAGCCGGCCCGATTGGTGTACATTAGGGTTGGCTAAACGATTGCTGCTATGCGAGGTTGCAATGAGCTCCGCCTAAATCGAGGTGGAAGGGAGGGGAGGCTATAAGAGGGCGCAATTAATTGCGACCTCGCAATTTTTCCTGATGGCCGATGAGCAACCAAATGCGAATTCTTCTTGTATTTTATTCGTAGAATTTACATCTCCAATTCATAGAAGTGAAAAATAGGTCGTCAGAAATGTAGTTTCATCATCACAAATCAACAATAGTGGTTGAAAATAACGGAAAAACCATTTATTGCGCCATTCAAGAACTTAGCTGTCTCCGCCCACTTCTGGTGATCCTCTGGTTATTAGAGAATTAGACAAAGATTATTTTCGGACTATGTATTTCCCGCCGGGGTTCCTCGGCTTATATCATGTGGTCAGAGAGCACGTGCTACGCGAGCCGGGTTTGCCCCGCCGGGAGAGGGAGAGGGCGACGTTGGTCAACAGCGGCGTCGGGGGCAAACATGTCTCGAGTAAAGCACACGGGGCTACGACCTAACCAAGATTTCGAAATCTTGCGGTTTAATCACCCACTTCGCCAAACTACGGTAGAAGGCTAGTATCGACTTCCACCGTAATTTGGCATAAGTTCGCAAGCGGTGCAGTGGGCGGAATTCTGCGAACAACTGCCGCAAAGCCGCAGCCGCAAACCTTTTGGAATTCTTAGGGCGGAACTGAAAATTTTCGCACAATATTATTATCTATTATTCACTTCTGTGAATTGGGAATGTTAAAGAAGGCCTCCCACGAGTTTTTGGTCACATAGACTGCCAACATAGTGTTGTTGGGGGCACTCACCCGAGCACATTGCAACGCCTCCGAAATTATACCTTAATCTATAAATCGATATATTGGCGCTCAAATGGCCGGAAAGGTACCAAGTATTGACAGGCAACGCGTGCTAGGACGCGAAGATAGGAAAATTAACGGAGGAAATATGAAGCTGCCGACGATATAATCATGTTTCCCCCTATGGATAATATAGGTTTTCATCTAAAATATATTTGCTTTCGTAAGGGAATGTTTAGAAATTGCCTCTACTCAGTGAAAGTGAGGTTGGCATGAAACAGGTGGAAGGCAGGCATGATTCAGCTAATTATTGCGTTTCATGCATGAAGCAGGTAGGAGGCAGGCATGCTGGCTGGCAAGGGGAAGACAGTAGGCAGAAGGAAGGTACAGGGCAGGCCTGTTTCAGCTATCTTGATATTTTGTGTTGATTTTTATAATTATCGGAATGACGTGTGTTATCGTTTCTATTCATATTACTGGATGTTGGTTAGACTCGACGCGGAAGATGGAGGGAAGGCATGATTCAGGTAAGTGGCAGGCATGATTCAGCTATTTGTTCCTGATTCATGCCTGCCTCTTGCCAGCCAGCATGCCTGCCTCGCATCTGAATCATGCCTGCCTCACTTTCACTGAGTAATTCTAGTGTGCGCGCTCCATTAATTTTTCGATAAGCCAAATACAGTACACCTGAAAAATGGAGCCAAAAATGGAGAAATTTGTCCGCCAGCAAGCTAGTATCTCTTTCATAGTTCGATTCAGTTCCATAAAAAAATTATTGCGATGGAGAGATGACTTCGTAAAGGCAACTTGACCTCTCTTCATGCAAATCGCAAGGAACAATCGAACTCAGTGTAGCCTAACATCCAAATCAGCTAATAAATGTATATCACGAAATAAACAAAGAACGAAAACTAAATTTTATAAATAAAGACATGCAAAGCAAGATCAAGCAAGAAAAGCCAACATCCGGGAAAAGGTTTTGTGTAATTTTGGCACGGCGTGACATGAACGTCGTCGCTGAACACTCCGGAGTTTCAACGCACGATGCTCCGGTTTTTCAGCGCAGCTTGTGCGCGCGATTCCAATTGCACAAGCTGCGCGCGGGATTCTACAAGACGCGCGCCGGACTTTTTGCCGGACCTGGCTTGTTCCGTTCGAGACCTTCAAAGGGAACGCGCGATTTGTGTAAGGTGCGGCGCATGCCGCGTCTTACCCTACACAAATCGCGCGCGCAAGCTGCGCTGAAAAACCGGAGTGTGCGCGCGATTCCGGGAAAACATCGTGCGCGCGCGATTTTCACATGACGCGCCGCGAGATCTCCACAAGTCGCGCGCGGGCCTGATCCTGAAACCGTAATTTCCGTTCAAGACCTTCAACAGAGCACACGATTTCCACACGACGCGCGCGACATTTCCGCTACTCGTTTTGCATGACGCGAAACTAGTAGTGGAAATCGCGCGCACATCGTGCGTTGAAACTCCGGAGCATCTCCGGAGTTTCAACGCATGATGTGCGCGCGATTCCAGCAAAACATCGTGCGCGCGCGATTTTCACCTGATGCGCGCGAGATTTCCACACGTCGCGCGCGGGCCTGATCCTGAAACCGTAATTTCCGTTCAAGACCTTCAACAGAGCACACGATTTCCACATGACGCGCGCGCGATTTCCGCTACTCGTTTCACACGACGCGAAACTAGTAGTGGAAATCGCGCGCGCATCGTGCGTTGAAATACCGGAGTCGTAAACGAGAAGTTCCTATGTTTAACAACTGTAATATTTGGTTCAAGAGCTGCATTATTCTAAAAATCCTTGAATTGAAAATTAATTGAATTCTAATTGAAAACCCTTACGAAAGATTCTGAGAGGATCGACTTATTCCAAATTATTTGAACAAATAATTCAAATATAGTCTTTTTTTTTCAGGGGGCTGGCAGTTGACGAAACTTTGTATAAGAGGCAAGCGACGCTATTTTGCACGGCGTTCTTGCGATCGCCGGCGAATCTATGCTAATCGAGGCGGATAGTTAGAGAGCGCGAAAATAGCATGTAAATGGGCGATGGTCTCATCACGAATTCACTTTTGGCATTTTACCCAGAACGCAGTGTGTTGTAGTGCATTGGGTGAGGGTTGCTTGCGTGGCATTCCTGAAATTCAAAACCGCTTCGAAGCGCTTCTATGCCCCAGCCTCAGGGAAATAATATGGCAATGATGACGTCGCAAAACATTTTCGTCAAATCGAAACGAATCATTTCAATTTTTAGCACAAGGCAGCAAATTAAAGATATTTTTTGCAGAGTGCTTCCAGCCCGGTTTCACTCGATTACATAGTGTCCCGAGCATTGGCCAACTCCCCAAATCTTTAACTTATCACATTTTAAACTTTTGCATACGGTCCCCGGGGATCCCCGACAAAGATTCTCGAAAGGCTCCCGGGTTACCGTGCCGACCCCTGGAAAGAACCTGGGAAATTTTCCCTCTTTCTACAGTAGATTACGTGAGAAGCGTTTTCTATGAATGGCTAAATACATCTGCTCTGATCAAAAAAATTTGTGAAAGAAAAAAATGTTTGATGGGCCATTGATCGGACTAAAAATTATACGTGGGCACGGTAACCCGGGAGCCTTTCGAGAATCTTTGTCGGGGATCCCCGGGGACCGTATGCAAAAGTTTAAAATGTGATAAGTTAAAGATTTGGGGAGTTGGCCAATGCTGGGGACACTATGTAATCGAGTGAAACCGGGCTGGGAGCACTCTGCAAAAAATATCTATAATTTGCTGCCTTGTGCTGTAGGGACCACCGAACCGGGAATTCCAAAATTAGAGCCGGGGGAAAACACAAACGACAGAAACGGCCCGGGAATTCAAATATGTGCAGGAAAACTGTTTTTTCGGTGTATTTCGAGTTTTAAGGGGTGCCCCTATCAGGATTTGTTCTTTATATGAAAATAAGATGACTGCGAAGTAGCACACATAAAATTAAGCAAATCCGTACTAGCCAATGTGTTAAAATTCTTGCGCGATGTGTGTCGATGTCAAATTATATTTAATAGCTTTTGTTTTAGAAGGTGCCCCTATGGAAGTAGTGTATTTATTCATTTTTGGTAGTCCGATGCATCTTTAGAGAAGTTACAAGGAAAATCCATATTAGCCAACCTTTCGTATTTTGGCTTCAAATATTACGAGTTGAACACTGTAGCTATTGATTATGAACTAGTTATAATTTACAAAACTTAAAATTAAATATTATTTTATTATCAATGGCTCCGAAAAGGCAGCTAGAACTGAATACATGCTGTAAAGACTATATTAGTCAAGAAAACAGCTAGAAAAACTGTCAAAACTAGATGATCTGACCCAACCTATGTTCGTTCGCCCCACCGAACTCATGGCGCAACGATGCCGCATGAGTTCGGTGGGGCGACTACACCACGCAGAGCGGTGCTTAGAAATTTGTTTGATACTGGTTGAGTAGGAAATATTTTATAAATCAGGAAACGCTGTCGTGATTCTGCATCCCTCATTACCCCGAAGGCACGAAATTTGCAATTTTAGGAATAATTTTCAATTTTACGCGGTGGTCCCTACATTCTACACTATCACGCGACAGTTGCGCTCAATCTGCGAGAGATATAGAATTTAAACGTTTCTGTAAAGACGTTAATTATTTAAATATCACGCCTGCCACGTAAGGATCGAATAAACGCTGGTACATTCAAAAAGTCGAAAATGAGTTTGACACAGTTTTGGGTAGCCATTAGGGTCCCTCACAAGATAGCGTCGCGCTTTTTTCCCAGAGATCGATTTCCATTTCCCTGGCGGGGGCAAGAATGAGGGCCTCTTTGGAGCTCTGTATCTTTCTTCAAAATGAGTATACCGGAAAATTTCCAACAGATGATCTGTGCAGGATCATCTGGAGAACAACTCTATCTAATTGGGCCCACGATATCACCTAAACTAATTAGTCCAACTAATTAAAACTTTTAATTTCAATTGTTTTTTCGGGCCCAGGATAATCTCGGCGTCATTTGGTAGAGCTCGTCAAGACGAATCGAATGATATGCTGAACTATGTGATTCATTTTGCATCTCTGCCTTTCATGGCCGAAAAACTATTTCGCACAACCCCACGCGTGACCTCTTGTTGTGTGAGAGAGAGAGAGCGAGAGACGCGCCGTGCAAAACTGCAAAATTGCAAAACTTCTGGACGAAAAAAGGAATTGAACCCACTACTTTTAAAAAGACGGGCTACCGACTGAGCTATGCTGTGGACATGGAGGGAAGAGCCTGTGGACACAAGAACTGTGGGACGGCGCGTCTCTCGCTCTCTCTCTCACACAACAAGAGGTCACGCGTGGGGTTGTGCGAAATAGTTTTTCGGCCATGAAAGGCAAAGACGCAAAATGAATCACATAGTTCAGCATATCATTCGATTCGTCTTGACGAGCTCTACCAAATGACGCCGAGATTATCCTGGGCCCGAAAACACAATTGAAATTAAAAGTTTTAATTAGTTGGACTAATTAGTTTAGGTGATATCGTGGGCCCAATTACATAGAGTTGTTCTCCAGATGATCCTGCACAGATCATCTGTTGGAAATTTTCCGGTATACTCATTTTGAAGAAAGATACAGAGCTCCAAAGAGGCCCTCCTTCTTGCCCCCGCCAACTTCGACGTCGTCTATCATCGAGGAAATCGATCTCTGGGGAAAAAGCGCGACGCTATCTTGTGAGGGACCCTAATGGCTACCCAAAACTGAAATAATATTGGGGGGTCACAAAATGTACCAGGCCCCCTTTGATTTGACTCGATCTTTACGTGACAGGCGTGATATGGGACAGTAAATAGGGACCACCGAACTGGGAATTCCAAAATCAGAGCCGACGAAAAGACAGAAACGGCCCGGGAATTCAAATCTCAACAGAAAAATTGTTTTTCGATGATATTTCGATTACTAGAGCGTGCGGGTCTGAGATTATTTGTGAAGTATGAAGATTAGATGGCATAGAAGCCACAGAAATGATATAAGCAAAATCGGTTCTAGCCAATGTGTTTTAATTCTTGAGCAAACTTCAGTGATTTTAAATTATATTGAATAACTGTTGTTTCAGGATGTGCGGCTCTGAGGTTAGACTACTTTTTAATTCTATCATAACCATTGAGAGAAAAAGAAGGCAAATCTGTTCTAGCCAACCTTTTCTATTTTGGCTTCAAAGTTTATTGGTTGATTACCGTAGCTGTCGATTGTAAACTAGTTATAATTTATGAAACATTTAATTAATTGATTTTGTATAAACAAATCGCTCCCTAAGAGCAGGCAGAGCTGTATACTTGCTGTAAATGGTAGAATGATCCAAGCAAAACTCAAGAAAACTATCAAAACGAAAATGTATGACCTAACAAACAGTCGTTGCCCCACCGAACTCATGGCGCAACGATGCGGCACGAATTCGGTTGTGTGACTACACCACGGTGGGCGGGGCTTAGAAACTTGTCTGATACTCGCTTAATTGGTAATATTTGATAATTCTGGAAACGCTATCGTGATTCTGCATCCCTCATTACCCCAACTGAACGAAATTTGCATTTTTAGGAACAATTTTCAATTTTACGCGGCGGTCCCTAGACAGTAAATCACGGCGACCACAAAATGAACAAAAGGGCGAATCTAAACTATTCGGTAGAGTTCTTTAATACTGAGGGAATTCGTGGCAGGAGTCACTCGCGCGTGAGTTAGTCTTCAAAATAGGACCCGTGTGATCGCTGGCTAACGTTACGTGTATTTAGTTTCTGCCGTTTATTCACTATATTAGCCTACAGCTTCTCTATTTTATGCATCTTTCGTGGGGTTTCGAACATTCTGTGTTGTTTAAGCACAAAATTAAAAAGATTGGTGCTCTAGTCGCCTCGGAAGATGCACGTTGAATCAAAAGCACAATAAACTGAGACGCTCTCTTTATCTAGTTGCAGCAGTTATATTTATAAAATCCGACTTGATTTCACAAAATCGGATGCGCCGGGAAAGCTGATAGCGATGATTTGGAGCAAAAATACTGAGGTTGAAAATCTTCTTTAAAAAACCGCGACGCAGCCGCAACGCACGTAAGCATCACAGCGAAATCGCCCTTGTGGTCGCCGTTTACGTAAATGAAAAATTCGAATAAAATCAGTTCTCGATTGGTCTACTTATGATAGGGGTGTGATTATATCCTCCTTAGTTGCACTATTTCTTATCTTAAGTATTTAGCTTTTACGATGTATCTGGTAAAAATAGATTACAGGGGAAAATAAGGAAGTAATCAACTTGACCCAGAAAAGGAAAAGATTTAATTGTAAATACTGGGTCGCATCGCTAACTGAAAATGATTCAGGCAAAGTCGTTCTGTAGGTTTTGAATGCGCGGGAAATCCCTGAGAATTATACTGATGCTTGGCCCCATTTATGTTTGTCCTATATCAGAGCTCGGGTGGGTTCCGTGATATAACCGTGCGCACGGTTATATCACGGAACCCACCCACGCGTGCGCACACGCACGTGCGCGCGAATCTTTTTTTAAAATATATAAATTTATAGCACTTAAATCGTATGTTTATCGCGCACTTGCCGGCGGTATAGTTGTGTGTACAGTTCTTGAACTTGTTCTGCGTACATGTAGTCGGAAAAAATATCCCGAACTGTACCGGCAAATGTACTCAGCGCTAATGGGATATGTCCAGTTCGGCTTGGGGAATATCTCCCTCCCTCTACTCCCTAGCCGCCTGTCTTCCTTCTATCGATCATATTTTCGATAAAACACTGTTATTTCGATAATACTGTTTGTATGTGTCGATTTCTTAATGAAGGCTTCTTATTTCTGAATGATAAATACACGGCGTTTTGGCGGGCAGAATTTTGAACGGCTCTCGTAATTTCCCTTCGAGAGAATCAGGGATTGGTAAAATGCCAGTACACAGGCTCTCTCACTTGCTCTCCTCTCTCGCTGACCCCTTCCCATGACTCTCTTTTGATCTACCTCTCTCCTACACCCCCTGTAAAATGCCGTGCAAATATACGACATATCGTACATGCTAGAGAAATCGGAACAAGTACCGAGCAGTACCGTACAATTGGCTACAATTGAAACATTGCGAATACAGGGTTTTAAATTTTGATTTTATTCGCATTCGATTTCCCTTCCCCGATTTGCCGGAAACGGCTCGGATTTTCACGGTGAAATATATCTAGAAATCGATAAAACGTGAGCTAAAAAGTCGCCGGGCCTATCGAATCGCGAACTGAAAGCGCGCCAGCAGTGGCAATTTGCGCACTACACAAAACACGTGGCACACTGGCACACGCACGACACTGATTTATCGATTTCTAGCGATATTTCACCGAGACAATCCGAGTCGTTTTCCGCAAATCGGGGAAGGGAAATCAAATGAGTATAAAATCAAATTTAAAACCCTGTATTCGCAATGTTTCAATTGTAGCCAATTGTACGGTATTGCTCGGTACTTGTTCCGATTTCTCTGACATGTACGATATGTCGTATATTTGTGTGTGTCGACATAACACCCCTCTCAGCCTGTGATTAATGGCAGAATGCCATTAATCACAGGTTCAAATTTCGATTAGTTTTTTTTCACTCTTTGGTTGCCATATGGTCCAACGAAGATACCTGCGAGTTATTACGCCACCAAAATCATTCCCCGCTTTGAAATTGCAACTGTTAGTTGCAGCTTGCGAACTTTAAGGCCATTTTTCAATGTTTAAGCGCAATTTCTAAAAGAAATTTCTTCTTACACGGGACACCACAACTCACATATTCCGATCTTTTTGATATTTTCATAGTAGCATGTATGTCTATGGACTACCTCAAAACTATTCTCAAAAGTTGCTAAATGCGCCTGGGAAGCGAGTTAACAATTTTCATGCCACATAAGATCGAAAAAGCGCACAGTTGACAACTGGATCGGTGGCCGAGTGGTCTAAGGCGGCGGTGAGGGGCAGGCGTGAGGACGTGGGTTCGGCTCCGCTCCCCCGATATTTTGTTTTGCTCTTTTTTCGCACTCGTTGGCAATGTTCTAGATTGCAGAATCAAATTTATTTTCATACTATGCTATGCGTATTATTGGTCTACGATGCTACACGAACTCTCCTGACCTTCAAAACGAAAAAAACTTCGAAGTCTGTCCTTCATGTTTCCCCTGCTCATTTCATCTATTCCTTGTGCCGTCTACCGATAGGTCAATCAAACTTCTTGAAAGGGGTCAGAAGTGAGATATCTTGTGCAAGCACTCCACTCTGACACTCTCTCGCTCCCGACCCCTTTCTGGATGTTTGGAATTATGTGATTCCCAAATAGGAACTGATTTTTATGTCTCTCCTGCTTCCCTGTGAATACGGTGACCATCCGGGCCGTGTGTGATCTTCTTAATTAAACTAGTCTGGATTATCTCATATGTCAGTCAAGATTATTAGAAAGTCGGACCAAATGCAAAACGTCCGATGATGGACTGACTGGTCGATAAACCGCGTCGACAGTGCAGGCACTCACAGCCGGAGCACCCAACCCCATCGCCGACCGCTCCACCCCCAAACGCATACAGAGAATGAGGGTGGGAGGAAGATTGAGAGACACACAATGAGAGTCATAATTATGTAGGTGGAGAGGATCTGGAGAGAATATAACGGCCCGGATGGCCATCGTATTCACAGGGAAGCAGGAGAGACATAAAAATCAGTTCCTATTTGGGCATCTCATAAATCCAAACATCCAGAAAGGGGTTCGGGAGCGAGAGAGTGTGTCAGAGTGGAGTGCTTGCACAAGATGCCTTTCAAGAAGTTCGATTGGCCTATCGGAAGACGGCCTAAGGAATAGATGAAATGAGCAGGGGAAACACGAAGGGCAGACTTCGAAGATCAAATTTATTTCGTTTTTTTTCTCGTTTTGAAGGTCAGGAGAGTTCGTGTAGCATCGTAGACCAATAATACGCATAGCATAGTATGAAAATAAATTTGATTCTGCAATCTAGAACATTGCCAACGAGTGCGAAAAAAGAGCAAAACAAAATATCGGGGGAGCGGAGCCGAACCCACGTCCTCACGCCTGCCCCTCACCGCCGCCTTAGACCACTCGGCCACCGATCCAGCTGTCAACAGTGCGCTTTTTCGATCTTATGTGGCATGAAAATTGTTAACTCGCTTCCCAGGCGCATTTAGCAACTTTTGAGAATAGTTTTGAGGTAGTCCATAGACATACATGCTCGGGAGTTGGGGGAGTATAGACATATCATTCGAATCCTCATGACCTTGTGCACACTTCTAAAGAGTAAAAAAAGGTCTTGCGAACAGATTGTTGTTGAATGAAAAAAGTTTGTTATTATGCAAATTACGAGATGTTTGTCAAAACAATCGACAGGAGTCGAAAGAGCATGCAAAAGTAGCCTTAGCTCTAAGAAGAAATTTCTTTTAGAAATTGCGTTTAAACATTGAAAAATGGCCTTAAAGTTCTGCAACTAACAGTTGCAATTTCAAAGCGGGGAATGATTTTGGTAACCTCAGTGTTTCTGGGGCATAGCTACTTCAGCTAGAAGACAGAAATCAGCTAGGAAGTAGTTAGAAGGCAGCGGTACTTCAGCTCTTTACAGCTGAAGTAGCGCTGCCTTCAAACTACTTTCTAGCTGATTTCTGTCTTTTAGCTGAACTAGCTATGACCCCTGCCTACAGTAGCTATACCCCAGAAGCGCTGAGACGTAATAACTCTCAGGGATCTTAGTTGGACCATATCACGACCAAAGAGTGAAAAAAAACTACATCGAAATTAGAACCTGTGCCGCTGTTGGTCCGAGCCTCTCGTGAGAGGCGTGATAAAGCGGTATGAGCATCCATAGGACTACTTTGTGGGCTGGAGTAGATCGTCCTTGGTCCAAAACTGACGTAGATCTCCCCACTGTCAGTTTAAATATGGATCACTATAGGTGATATAAATCTACCTCCTTCGGTTTTTGCTGAGGTATAACTCCCCCCCCCCGTGCTGAAATAGCTCTATCCCATAAGCGCTGAGTAGCTCCCGTTTCCAATTGTACGCAGACATATGCCAAAAGGTACGTAGAACACGACGAAGCTAACCTAGATTTTGGCATTTTCATGGCCAAATTTTGAAAACTCCTACCCACTCTTTTGAATTTCGAGAAAAAAATTAAAAACCAACACACATTTTCGACTTTCCCCAGCACACCCTTATGACCTATGGTACGTAGAGCTGAAAAGACGCATTTTTTTTGGAAATTTTGGATCATGATGGCTTTTTTGTGCATATACATAGGGACCGCAGCGCATACAACGAAATCGACTGTTAAAAAAACTAGCTTTCTCGTGAGTGATACTTTTGATTGCGCTGATTCGACTAAGTAAAATTAAAATAGCCAATAAAATAAACCAGAGTGTCAAAACATCTTCGAAAATGTCTAACAAAATACATGAAAGTGGGCGGGGTTTGGCGAGTTCCGTGTGTCAAATTCATAACTCGAAATGAACTTTCGAAAAAAATTCATGAAATGTATTGTTTCCTATGTTTATACTTCCGATTCTTGATATTTCCTGCAATTGAAGTTATCATCACCCTCGCCCTTCCATTTGTTCCGTTATCCTCGACAGTTCTGGCCTCGTGCTAATCATACAAATAATCGCAAGTGTACAATGGTTCGAAGGCTATAACTTGCGAACGAACGAACGCCGGGCTTAGCTGTTCAGTTGTGGAGGAGCGCAATAAGCTGTTTTGTCAGAATGCGAAGAGAAATTAGAGGGGACACGCGAAATAAATAGAGGAGAGAAGAAAGTTATTTGAAGTCACAAGAATATAGCAAGTTTTCAATGTCTCAACGGTTGCAGCAATCGAACGAACGAACACCGTGCTTATCGGTTGCGCTGTGGATAAGCGCCATAAGTTGTTTGATCAATAGGTGAAGAAAAATTGGAGGGGACACGCCGATTTCGAAGACTATACTAAGGAACGTGACAAAAATTATAAACACAATTTACTAAAGATGAAAGTTCAACCGGCACGGGCATCGAATCACCGTGAATCACTCTGTAAGCAATAGAGCGAAAGAAGGGCTATCGATTGAGCTAAAAAAAATAAATGAAACAAAGAAAAATCGACGAGTAATTTGAGAAATCGATAAAGAAAGAATAATGTGACACATCACGACATTCTGCGGTATACGGTGCCTTTACCTTTACCTTTTACCTTTTATACCTACTATTACCCGGATGTTGATTATACAGATGTGACACTGGTCTGCGGTCCCTACATATACAGTAATATTTTCAGATATTCTAAGCAGCTGAAAATGTCGAGCAGCAGAAAGTGAGTCCATTTTCTTTATGGCTCAACCTACTTTAAACTTATTTCAGACGCGCTCACACACCAGGTGAACGGGGCAAGGCAAAACACAAGAGGGCCGACAGGGACACTCTGGAAGTGGTCTGTCGATTAACCCCATACAACGGAACCAATCCTTGTCTCCTTCTCATCGATGAAAATGTAGTCCAATGCATACCGCCCGTGGGAATCGTGCAGAGGAATGGCCAGCCCTACGTGAGTATCTCTCCCTACTGTGTCAATAGCATGAAATGTTCCAGCCCGATAAAGTCTATGAGTTCGGTCGTGTCTTCGATGAGACGGACACTCAACGGAATATGTTCGAGAGATGCTCTGTAGATCTAATCGAGCAATTAATAAAAGGCAAAAATTCCCTCCTCTTCACTTATGGAGTTAGTTTCACTTGTTCTGAGACGATATTTATATTTAATTTTTTAAAGGTTACTGGTAGTGGAAAGACATATACGATGATGGGGAACAACAGTCGTAATCAATGTGGAATCCTCCCTCGTACACTCGACACCATCTTCAACTCCATCCAGAATGTGGCAGACAAATGTGTTTTTTACCCCACGGGCAAGAATACGTTCGAAATCCGTTCCAAGGTTTTCTTTGCTTCCAATTGTCGCACAACGGAATGTGTATGTACAGGAGGAGGCAGCGGAGGAGCGTCGTCGTAGTCGTCATTCAGATTTAACCATAGACGAGAATCGATTCACCGAGACCAAAGTGGTATGAATTTTTATTTGGGTGGTAAATCCAGTTAATTTTAGGTGCAAGGATACAGAGATGACTATGCTTGTGCTGTATTCATCTCTTACGTCGAGATATACAACAATTACTGTTATGATCTACTTGATAATGGACCGTCAGTTGTTTATTGACGAATAAATTTTTTGTCACAACATATTCAGTGCACGTGGGGTTTAGGTACTTCAGCCAGAAGACAGAAATCAGCTAGAAAGTAGCTAGAAAGCATCGCTACTTCAGCTCTATACAGCTGAAGTAGCTATACCCCACGAGCACTGAGTACACTCAGATGATCTATCTCCGAAACAGGCGGAGAGGTCTCCGGGAGAGGTTTGCGAAACAGTTTGTGGTGTAGTTTCCGGTGAAGTGTTCCGGAAACTCGCAAACTACTTCGGAAACGTCTTTCATTTTGAACTTCCACAGCTTTATCATGACCCTGATCAGGTTCAATTTAAAATGGCTTGGTGGTCTACTGGATAAGAGCTGTGCCTACTATTCGTAGGCCCTTGGTTCTGTTCCCGTCGGTCGCGAGTTTTCTATTTTCGCTTTTTCGTTCGCGCTAAAGTTTCCGAAACAGTTTGCGATGCGGTTTCCAGCCAGGTGTTTGCAAACTGCTCCGCAAAGTGTTTGGCAAACCTCGTTTCTCGCTTCAGAGTATACTTTAGCTGACTTCAGGGTGGAACAGAACCTCCCCTCGCTTGATATGCATATGGACGCGAATCGGATGGTTTTTGTTGGTAAAGTAAGAGAAGTTGAGGTGGAGAATGTTGAGGAAGCGATGCAGTTACTCTTACAGGGTCAGTTTATTATGTAGTGTTCCTCAGAGATTGTACGGTAATATTACTGCAAGTATATTGGCCGAAAAGTAAATTACTTTTTGTCGCACAGCGTTTCATCGCCCCCTAAATAGGGACGCATGCGTTTGAACGGTTAATGTGCAGGGTTTTCAAATCTGGGGCAGTAAACAACAACAAAGAGTCGGAGACTGGTGTCTGGCGCTCTCTCACTTTCACACGCTCTCGTGTTTCCTAGTTTCTCTGCCGCTCTCCACTCTCTAGCCCGCCAACTCCGGGTTTTCAACACACGATGCGCGCGCGATTTCCGTTACTCGTCGTGTAAAACCACTAGCGGAAATGTTGCGCGCGTCGTGTGGAAATCGTGTATCTGTTGAAGGTCTTGAACGGAGATTACGGTATTCCTGATGACGTCATGTAAAATCGCGCGCACACGATGTGGGACTGGAATCGCGCGCACATCATTTGTTGAAATACCGGAGAACGTTGTGTGTCGTGCAGTACTTTAGCCTCTCAATATCAGTAACTCCGTTTGAGCTTATTACAGAGGTAAATTTGAAGTAAGCAAAAAATAACATTGCAGCAATGTTGAAATAATGTTACTTTTTTTGAGAGCAAGAACAAATCATGTTTCTAGTTAGTTACAAATGCGAAGTAAGTAAAAAGTAATTTTACTGGAAGCATCAAGGTAACTTACCTTAGTACTTCTAGTAACTTACTCTACTACTTGCAGTAATATTACCCTGTAAACACAGAGTCGCTTCTAAAGTAAGTTACCTTGATGCTTGCAGTAATATTACTTTTTACTTCGCATTTGTGACTAACTAGAAACTCACTGTTCTTGCTCTCAAAAAAGTTATTTGAGAGACTCTGACTCGATCGACATACTTGTTCAGAGGCTTGGCACAGTGCAAAAAAGACTTGATGAGATAATAATGGCGTGATGTAGTGTGGTCCAGGACAAGTCGATTCCCGCTGAAGATAAAGTGCGAAAACGCTTCTACGCCTCAGGGCATTACTTCATAGCACGCCTCTCACGAGAGGTTCGAGTCAGAATGATCAGAATCCGGCACAGACCCAAATTTCGACATGCGTTTTTTAGCAGTTTTGGATTCCACTAGATCTAACTAAGATCCCTGAGAACTATTATGGCGTAAAAGTCATTCTTCGCCGAGATGCTGCTACTTAGGCGCAGCCCTCGAACTTTGAGGCTATTTTAGGATGCTTTAACGCAATTTCTATGAAAACATTTCTCTTGGAGGTTAGGTCTATTTTCAACGGTATTTCGACCTATGTGATTCGTTTTCCGATACACATCTGTATTTCCATGATATTTAATTTAGTTGATTTTACAAAAATCCGTTCGATAACCCATTGATTTCTCTTTAGGGACGGTGGTCGTGTAAATGAAACCGAAAGATAAATTACAAGTTTGTGCTCAATCGGAAGCTGAGTGTGCCCCATTTCGACTTTTCAATTTACTTTTTGCAAAATTTAACTAAAATAAAAAGAAAAATGCTTCGGAAGATGAGCAGCACTTGCGACGTTTGAGTTCAAGCAGAGAGGTTCGGTGGGTCAAACTCATGATTAGGATGACTAAACTTAAAATGGTGCTAGGTGATAAGGATTCGAATGACATACTGGAGCTCGCATAACTCGGTGGCTCGGATGATTTTCCTTGAAAAAACTTTTCATTTCCTCATTTCAACATCATTCTGCGCATTTGGCACCGGGTCATTTCAAGGTTTCGCGAGAAATGACTCCGTTTCTCCCATTGTTCTCGTTCATTTCTCTCATTTTTATTCCGAGAAGAGAGAAAAATCATCCGAGCCACCGAGTTATGCGAGCTCCAGTATGTCATTCGAATCCTTATCACCTAGCACCATTTTAAGTTTAGTCATCCTAATCATGAGTTTGACCCACCGAACCTCTCTGCTTGAACTCAAACGTCGCAAGTGCTGCTCATCTTCCGAAGCATTTTTCTTTTTATTTTAGTTAAATTTTGCAAAAAGTAAATTGAAAAGTCGAAATGGGGCACACTCAGCTTCCGATTGAGCACAAACTTGTAATTTATCTTTCGGTTTCATTTACACGACCACCGTCCCTAAAGAGAAATCAATGGGTTATCGAACGGATTTTTGTAAAATCAACAAAATTAAATATCATGGAAATACAGATGTGTATCGGAAAACGAATCACATAGGTCGAAATACCGTTGAAAATAGACCTAACCTCCAAGAGAAATGTTTTCATAGAAATTGCGTTAAAGCATCCTAAAATAGCCTCAAAGTTCGAGGGCTGCGCCTAACAGTAGCAGCATCTCGGCGAAGAATGACTTTTACGCCATAATAGTTCTCAGGGATCTTAGTTAGATCTAGTGGAATCCAAAACTGCTAAAAAAACGCATGTCTAATTTGGGTCTGTGCCGAACTTACTAGGGAAAGTCGCAAAGTGTAGGCAGATTCTTCTGTCAAAAGTTGCCAAGGCCCCTTGGCGGCCCCAGAAAATCCATTGAAAGATCGCACTCCAGATTTCGGTTGTCTCCTGAGCGCGCTCGAAGCGGTCTCACACAACTGCCTTGGTGGCCGATTCGATAAGGCGTTCGACTAGCGATCCGATGATCTTTTGTCCCGTGGGTTCGATCCCAGGTGATCGAGTTCATTTTGCCCCATTTTTCGAAGAACTCTTGCCATTTTTATAGCCTATTAATTCGTTAGGATTACAGAATCGGGCAGTCAACTGCCGAACTGCGAGGGCGAGATTATGTCTCCGAAGTGTGCTTGCCCTTGTTCAGAAGTGTATTCAGATTGTTCAGATTTGTTCGAGATTCCCGGCTTTTATTGGTTTGCTGATTCTAATGGTATCTCTGACTCGAATTTTAGCAAGAAACACGAAGCACTTGACAAGTTTCACAAACGATGCCCCATTCTTTCTCGGTTTCTTTTATTAGCCAACTCTCATTCGAATCCTCGTTTTCGCCGAGGGTTTACGGTTCGGACAATGTATAGTATTTTTCGGGGAAAATCGTGTAGGTGGGAAATGCGTGTGAACACTAGGGAAATGAGGTCGACCCATCATTCCTTCCGGAATTCACAAATCTAATGTCGAGGCTTCGCGAAATCTCAAACATGAATGGCAAACGAACCATCGTTCTCTCCGTAGCAACAGCTCAATGCTTATTTACGCAGCGTTTCATGTAGCGGAAGCACTTATTTCTGTCCTCACTCTCAATAACTTTTCTCTCAATAGTTTTCTGGTATCGAATCAACTCTGTTCTGAAACGTCTATTTAAACTTTCAAACTCGCGCGTAAATCGTGGGCAACTTATTGCGATTGATTTCTGCCACGAAGGTCACTAAGGTTTCACTAAGGACACTACGATTTTTCATTCGGCGATGTTCGAGGGGGAAATTAAAACAGTCCGTATTAACATGGTTTGTCACTTACTATTATACAAATGTATTGATGAAATAAAACTTCGGCATTTGCGGTGGGAAAATATATAGAAAAGCGAAAAACTTAAAGTCAAACTTATTTTTAACTTTTGTGGTCGTAGATCGACGTTTATCAAAAAATACACAGAGTTGAAAAAGTCTTTGAATTTGATGAGGAATCGATTGGGACCACTAATTAAGCTATTCGATGAAGTTTTCGTAAAACATGGAAATACCTATGACGTAATGCCCCGAGGCGTAGAAGCGTTTTCGCATTTTATCTTCAGCGGGAATCGACTCGTACTGGACCACACTACATCATACCATTATTATCGCATCAATTCGTTTTTCGCCCTGTGCCAAGAATGATTCGAACGAGTCAGATAGTCTGTCATATTATTTCAACATTGTTACAATATTACTTTTTGATAACTTCAAATTTACTTCAGTAGCAAGCCCAAAGTAAGTTACTCAGATATTGTTAAATTATTGCACAAAAAAATAATTTACTTTGCTACTGCTGGTAACTTACTTTTCCGCCAAGATACTTGCAGTAATATTACCCTACAATTTCTGAGCTCTCCGTGTTTGCAGGGTAATATTGTCTTTAGTAAAAAAGTGCGGTAACTACTTTTCATAAGTTACCAGATGTACTGCCGTAAATTACACTCGGACTTACAGCAATGTTATTTTGTTCTTAGCTCCGTTTTGAAAATTACAGACAAGTTCATTTTTACTTTCTCTTATATTTGTTTTTTTTTCTTAGATCCAAGTTTCTTTTTGCTTACTTTCAACTTTGCCACCAATCATCTTGTAATTCGATGGTCTTTTTAATATTGTTTATTTTTAAAAATTATATTTCATTTTAAAGAATGCGGAGAACCAATTTAATCAACGCATATCCATAATTATATTAAATAAAATTAAAATAAAAGTGAATGCCTGCGGAAAAAAATACATGGACAGGCACTGTTGCTGGGAAGAAAGCGGAGGTAGGCCTCGAGTCTTAATTAATCGGACGGCATACGGGAGTCCCGGCACGATATTGCCGATACCGTAATCCATCCAACACAGTAACCGGAAAATATTGAATGGAGCAATTCGACTCGTGATAGGTATCACGAGCAAGGCCTCGAGTAGTCGTTGCTCGGACGGTATGGGGTGGTTCCGACTCGATATTGTAAGTACCGTAATCCATTCTACAACAAAATATGAAATGGAGAAAATCGACTTTGTATGTATTGTATGAGGTCGTGTTGCCATTTCTCGGACGGTAATCCGTTTCTTGGATACCGTATCTGCGACAACTGAAATGGCGATAAAGTACACCAAATTTTCAAACTTTATCAATCGAGTCGGGATTTGTATAGGAGGTTTGTATAGGAGGTGACTGGGGGGAATAACACATTGCTCCTACAGTATCTCCGGCTACGGTAGCGGGGCTAAATTGCACTGAATTTGGAAATTGAGCCAATTGAATGTCTACCAACTTGTGGGAGTTGGATTTCATAAGATCATCGCTGACGCGGCATACCGTGACCGAAATATTATAAATACACGTGGTGTTGTTCTACCGTATTATCCCTTTCCGAGCGTAGCCAGCGAGGTCAATATGGTGAAACAACAGAGGCGCGCACCACTTTTTTGTTTTCGTATTTTGCCTAATTTTACAATTATTTTCAGAATCCAAATTGAAAAGATGGTGCATCCTATAGGTCAAAAAGTCAGATCGACGGATTTAGATAATTTTTACTAGATTTTTTTCCAGGGCGAGCTTTTTCGATTCCTCCGATGATCTTCTTTTTAACAAAAATATCTCTTACTGGCTCACTGCACGAGAGGGAAGGCTTTTTTCGCGAGATAAATTCCTAAAGACTATTATTTCAGAACGTCTGTGTGTCTGTCTGTCTGCCCAAGTTCGATCCCCGCCGCGGGCAAATGTTTTGCCGCATTTTTCGCAAGTGCCAGAAAGCACCCTGACAAGTTTTTGAGTACCGTGAAACACGTTTTCACCTGTTTTGCCGAGTTTTAACTGGAAAAATCGAAATTTTCGAAATTTCTCCAAACGCGCCGGTGAGTGTCGGGGATCACAGGAAAAGTATTTTGCGGTGACAGAAACGTGTCTAAACGTGTTCTAACACGTTCTAACGTAAAAATCGTAAATTTCGAAAAGTTCCAAAATGATTCACAGAGCGTAGGCAGTCACAGGAAAAGTATTTTGCGATGTCAGAAACGTGTTTGAACGTGTTCTAACACGTTTTAACATGAAAAATAGAAAATTTCGAACTTTTTTCCAAACACAACGCGGAGTGCCGGGAATCACCGAAAAATATTTTGCAATTAAAGCGACTCGTCTAAACCTGTCCGAACACGTTCTAAAAGTTTATCGCACTCTATCTTTTTCGTTGCGTTTTCGTTGTGAACGGCTCGTGAGGCTGAGAGCGATTGAAAAAAATTGCCACGGAGCCACGAAGTGGCGTAGTGGCAACTTCGATCGCTCTCAGCCTCACGAGCCTTTAGCAACGGAATAAGCCAGTACTTTTTGTAGGGATTTCCCATCAAAAGTCGAGCTTCAATGTAACCTGGAGCCGGCTCCCGAGTTCCCCCTTGGACCGAACCTGGAGCCGACTCCCGTATTTCCCCGAATTTGGAGCCGGCTAAAAAGCTCTCCGGGACCGAACTTTGAGCCGGCTACCGAGCTTCCCCTGGACCGAACTTTGAGCCGGCTATCGAGCTCCCTCTGGACCGAACTTGGAGACGGCTACCGAGCTCCCCTGGACCGAACTTTGAGCCGGCTATCGAGCTCCCCCTGGACCGAACTTGGAGACGGCTACCGAGCTCTCCCTGGACCAAACCTGGAGCCTGCTACCGAGCTTCTCCTGGACCGAACCTGGAGTCGGCTGCAAAGCTCCCCCTGGGCCGAACTGTGCCCGGCAACTGAACGCCCCCCTGAACCATACTTTGAAAACGTAGTGCGCACCCTACCATAACGTAGTTTAACCTCAACACACCCTGCTAGTTTGCATTAGCAAATGTATTGGGGCAGTGGTGGCTACAAAACATACCGCTGACCTATAACAGTATATTCCCTGTATGTAGATATCATTTAAAAAAAAATTTAAATTGCCTTTTTTAGCAATTTAAAAATTAAGTGAAAAAACTAACTAGGGATCCGCAAAAGTAGGTCTCGGTCCCGGCAAAATTCACTATCACAGGTCTAAAGATACGCCTCAGATGATCTCAGAACAGTTTTCAAAAGTTCCGATATTTGCTTCCTGAGTATCGGAAATTGATCATGAAAATGTAATCCGAATTTGCACACGCGTCGACGGGAATACTCTTCGAGATTCACAGCCCTACGCTCGAAGCATCCGTAGCCTAGTGGATAGCGCGTCTGTCTAGCAGTTTTGGGGACGAAGTTCGACTCCCGCCTCCTGCATCTTCTTCTGCCGCATTTTTCGTTTGCTTATTTGTAATGGGTATCCCCTTTTTGGCCAAACTTCATTACCAATCTTTTCAACAGCACTCACTGTCGGGCTAGGAACAATGCATGTGAAACTTTTTTCGTAAGTTCGTTCTTCCAGTGCCCCCCCCCCCCCTCAAAATAAATTTCCACTTTGACCCATTGTCTGTCGTAGTTGTTTCTGAACATGCCGCCATGACATTCGATCACTCTTAAAGAAGGCATCCGACGAATAAAAAATTAAATGGGACCCCAAAGTCCCTGTCGATTCAATGAAAAATACGGTATCTTGAAAGCACTAAATCCTGAAAGATTTTGTGGCTAAAGTGGGCAAAATGCCAAGTGCAAGTGTCGCGCATGAAAAGCGTTAGCGCGCGAGATTTTAATTTTCAAAAATACCCTCTCTCCCTCTCATTCGGCGAGAACTACAGACGACCAGAGCTCTCTGCGTTCCTGCCACCCCCCAGAGACGCAATGCTCTCTCTCTCCGTTCTTCCCAGGAGGGGCAGAGACGCAGAGAGAGAAAAGGGGAGAGTGCCTTACAAACATCCCCTTCCCTATTTCTTGTTCAACTATCTATTACAGTAGGATCAAGGTTTGCCTGAATCATCAATTGTTGTCTTTTTTCACATGATTGCGCGACTGTATCTCTCTTCAACGGATACGGATGCACTTCGGATAAACGGGCGCGTGATCGGGTGAACATCCCCAACAACACTGCGTTGGCAGTCTATGTGACAAAATATTCGTGGGAGGCATTCTTTAAAACGCCCCCATTCAATCGATATTCCCTCAATTCATCTGAAAAGAGATCGGTGGAGATGTGTGAGAGGCCATTCTGCTTATATTCCTTCTGGGTGAAACTCCACCGTTGATTTGTTTTTAGTGTTGCTGTAAAGGCTGATAATTAAGTCGAGGGCGGGAGTCGAACTCCGTCCCCCAAAACTGCTAGACAGACGCGCTATCCACTAGGCTACGGATGCTTCGAGCCCACTAGGCTACGGATGCTTCGAGCGTAGGACTGTGAATCTCGAAGAGTATTCTCGTCGACACGCGTGTAAATTTTCATTACATTTTCATGATCAATTTTCGGTCAACGATAGATCCAACTTTCTGAAATTGGTAGACACTCAATTGGCTCAATTTAAAAATTCAGTGCAATTTAGCCCCGCTCTACCGTTGCCGGAGATACTGTAGGAGCAATACGTTATTCCCCTCAGGCATTGCCTATTCAAAACCTACCTCCTACAAAAAATCCCGACTCGATTGCTCAATTTTGAAAATTTGGTGTTCTGCATCGCCGGTACAGTTGCGCGGATACGGTATCTGAGAAACGGATTACTGTTCCAGCAATGACAACTCGAATACTGCCTCATACAATAAATACCGAGTATGTTCTTCATTTAATATTTTCCGGTTACTGTGTGATGGAATACGGTATCGGCAATATCGTGACGGGACTCCCGTATGCCGTCCGATTAATTACGACTTGAGGTCTTCCTCATGCAACGTACCTCGGCTCAATTCGTTCACTTTCGTATTGTCGATATACCCTGGGATATCGACAATACGAAAGTGTATCGGCAATACCATGCCAAAACTTCCGTATACCGTCCGATCAATGACTACTCGAGGTCTGGCTCCTACAAAAATCACGACTCGGTTTGATCAGTTTTATACTTTCGGTTAAAGTAGGATGGATTACGGTAGTTTGTTTTTGCTGCGTGACCCCGGCGGTGATGTTACCATAGACCAGTTTGGGTTTGACCAAGTAGACCCAATCCCATTTTGGGCCATAAACTTCCTTCATGGTGCCGCTGTGTCTACCAGAAAGTATCGAGTTAGGATTAGGTAGGAACAGCGCAAACAACAAAAGAGCCACTGGCTTGAGCACATGTCAGCAACACAACTTTTTATACTGAACCGATAATTTACTCAAATTTGGCCTCTGTTTTTGCTTTACCCACCTTCGTATATTATACTTATGCATACTGCATTTGATTAGCCTTCACGCAACTGCATAGTTTTCATTTAAAGAGACAGGAAAGGCACCGTTGCATTTCCACAATTTTCAAAAGTCTCGGCAAGAATTTCGTACCATGGGAAGAAATAAAGCAAAAGACGTGGATAGAGTGGGAATTGAACCCACCCGGGTGCGAGTGTCAGACATGCGCTCTACTTCTGCTCCACACGGGCTGATAGCACAGAGAGAGCGCGTGTTGTCTCTATCCCTACCTCGCTCGCAGAAAATGGAGCACACGAGCCATACTTTTTTTGTGTTTACTGTCCCTTTAAACAGCGGGCCAGCGAAAACACTAGCCCGTTTTTGTTCAATCAATACGACACTCGCTCTTTTTGGAACAAATGTTCTTAATCATGATAGCTATCGATGTGACAGTAAATGACAAGAAAGAAAAAGTCGCATTAAACGTCAAATTAACAATTTACAATACTTACTTAGTAGATCCATCTTCAACGGGCGGGGCCACGTGGCTCACAGTTCCTCCAACACACCGTGTCAAACGGGGGAAGAGCCCTCATTTGCGTGGCGCGATTGCCTGGCGGATTAGTGAGCGAGAGAGTGAGAGAGCAAAATCAATATGCGATCAAATTTGACAGAAATAAATTCATAATTTGACTAGTAGACCAAAATCGAAAAATCTACTTCCAAGGATTTTGGGGAAATGCCCCAGAGATGCTCTGTAAAATTGGTATAATGATAGCTTCTCTTCCCGAAGAGTTAATAGAGCTTGAATTACTATACCTCTATTAACTCGCTGCACAATATTGATCAGGAGATCAAAAATTCACAAAATATCCCCATCACAATTGACCACAATTCCTTGGAAGTCGATTTTTCAATTTTGGCTTTATATTCGAATTATGAATATGTTTATCTCAAATTCGGCCTCATTCCGACCGCTCTCCCTCCCTCTCTCATTACACGTTAATCCACCAGACATCCGCGCCACGCAAATGAAGTGTCTTCCCCCGCTTGACACGGTGTGCTCCAGTATTCTCTGTCATGTACTCGAGTCATCCAGTGGCGAAGATCTCATGGATCTTCTTGTGGTGTAGGGCATCCAGGTGTATTCCTCGATCGAATCTCTCCAAAAAACGTGTTAGATCACGTTCCGATCCGTTTCCGACATCGCAAAACACTTTTGCTGTGACCTGACCGCGAAATTAGCGTACTTTGGTGTTTGCATTTGGTTTTCTGATCAGTTATCATCATATGCATAAGGTTCTGAGAAGATTGCGCGATTTATAGGGAAAATGAAAATAATTTTGTGACGCTGCAATACAAAAAAAACGGACAGACAGATAATATAAATTTCCTATTAGTGGAGGAACCTTACCGATCAATTTATCTCGTTTTCTCAGGAGACAATCGTCGTCGTGTCAGTGATACTCTACTCAACAAGGAATCTTCTCGCTCTCACTCAGTGTTCACTGTTAAATTGGCCATGGCACCTTGTGAGCAGTATGAGATCCATCCAATCGAGTCAGTCAATCGACACAGTTATTGTCAAATTTGTGCGCAGCAGTGCGTTCGCCTAAATTGTTCTCCATTAAATTAGGAATAATCAGCACATCAAATTTTATGTTTGTCAAATTTTTTTTGAAGGGGGGTGACAATTCCGCAACGAGATTTATAACTGCTCTAAACCTATCTGCATAACTCCACCAAAGTGTTATCATTATCAGAATCGCGAGGGCTTTCAAACCCATAAAATAAACTAATTAGCTAATTAAAATTTCGCTAATTAGACGGAAATTCAAAATAAAATGGTCAGAAAAATACATCAACAAGCCGAATCGATGGAGGTTAGCAAATAACTAAAGGGAAAAAAATTCATACAGATTCCACGAGTTTCAGCAAAGTTATAAGCCGTTGCCGAAATGTCGGTTGCGGAATTGTCACCCCCCCCCTAATTTTGACATGGAGATCGTAGGGTAATATTTCTTCAAGTATCTAGGCCGAAAAGTAAGTAACCAATAGTTAAAAAGTAAATTTCCTGCAACACTTCAGCAATATCTTAGTATCTTATTGTGTAATTGCTTCAGAGGCAAAAATAATATTGCATCAAAGTTGAAAGAATATGATTTTTTTAGAACAAAAATAAAGTAAGTTTCTAGTTAGTTACAAATGCAACGTAACTAGGGACCACCACTCAGTGATTACAGGGTAATATTACTGCAAGTAGTAGGGTAAGTAAAAATGCTCTGGTAAGTTTTACTTGCAGCAATATAACTTTTCACTTACTTCGCATTTTCGCATTGATTGGGATGAGGGGGAGGTTAATTGATCAGTATTTAAAAGTTGTAAAAAATGTTTCTACGCCTCAGGACATTGCGTCATAGCAATTTCTGGGTTTTTCTCAAAAATATCACACCTATTTCCGCTTCGCACGTACTATAGGGTGAAATGAAAACTCTCCGTATTAAAATGGTTTTTTTTTGTCTAATAGGACGTTCCAAGTAAGAGTACGAGAACAACTTTCATTTTCGCTTCCTGTTACAAGCGGCGTCCCACAAGGATCAGTATTAGGACCACTTTTATTTTTGATTTACACCTCTGAAATCCCTTCCCTTGTCCAGAATGATGGAGTCATCGCACGAATGTACGCAGATGACATCAAAATCTATCGCCCTTTCAAAAGATCCGACACTACTATCCCATTACAGAGCGCTATTGATACCATTGCTAGTTGGTCTGAAGAGTGGCAGCTACCATTAGCTGCACATAAATGTAACTCGTTACACCTAGGCAGGGCCAACCTGAAGAAGAAATACAAAATAGGATCCACAACACTAGAGCAAAAAGAGCTTGTCAAAGATCTTGGCTTCATAATTGAAAAGTCTCTAACATTCTCCAAACATTGTAAGGCAATAGCTCTGAAAGGCACAACCGCGTGCCATATAATTCTTAGAGCTCTTCGTACAAATAACGTAGAAATTCTCATCAAAGCTTACTCTATTTACATTCGACCCATTCTAGAAAGCGCATCCATGGTTTTTAATCCTTACTTAAAACGCGATAAGGAAGTTCTTGAAAAGGTTCAGAATTATTTCACCAGAAGGCTGTTCATACGATGCTATAATTCAAGCTGGCAAACAATGCCTAGCTCAACCACTAGGAACAAGAAGCTAGGGCTTCTCTCCTTAGAGAAGCGCAGGGATGAAATTGATTTGAAGTCGGCCAGAAATCTTCTCATAGGCAAATACAAAATATCTAAAAAGAACCCGCATCACTTTTGCTATTACTTTACTAGGAATGGAATCAATTTCACAAACGCCTCTTCAACCTCTAACTACAGGCATAATAGTTTCTTTCTCAGAGCGGCAAGGCTATACTCAAAATCCGGAAAATTGAGCAGTTTTCCTGAGTGACCCTCTTACTTTTGTTGTTGTTGCCCAATAATGATTCGTGCCTTTCTTTTAATTTATGTTATTGTACCGCGTTTCCTCGTGACTCGCATAAATATTATTATTATTTAACGCTTATTGCTGAAGAACGTAATCTACTAGCATGCCAATTACATATCAGAAAATTAAATAAATCTGTCGATTCCCTCACTTGATATGGACAAGTGGTAGAGCTAAAGCGCGTACTAATCGTGACACGTTCGCATTTGAAGCGCTCCGTAACCCGTTATATGAGAGGGCCGCTACTTTTGAATGCTTTATTTGATAAAGTTCGTATCCCCTCAGAGCATGACCAAAATCCATCCAATTTGGTCAGTACCCTTGATTTCTATAGTATATAGTTCAAACGTGTTTGAACGTTGATCTACTACAGAAACCAAGGGCACTTATCAAATTTCCGGTGATTTTCGAAAATCGTAATTTGCATAGAAATTTAAAAAAAAACTTGTGTGACTTTCTCATACGTAGGCACGGCCACCCGGAGGCGCTCCGCATTTCCGAGAATCCTGGTAACTATGCAAACGTAGAAAATGTGATAAGTCAACGGTTTGGGGAATTGGTCAATTCCGGGGCACTATGTAATCGAGCGAAACCAGGGTCCAGGGTGGGAGCAGTTTGCTAAAAATATGCATAGTTCGCAGCCCACGTGTACTTTGTCTCTTCAGAAATGCGATTCAGCACACCGGATTCGCATTCTGCCATTGTGTTCATGTTTTAGTTTTCAATTCTGTTCATGAGGATACTGTACCCTTCATAATTAAGAAAATATGATAAAATGGTTAGAAAAGAAACGTTTACAGTGACTCGTCTCGAATCGTCGTGGGTCAATTTTCTCTGGTGGATTTGGCTGGTAGTGAGAGAGCCAAAAGAACTCTCAATACCGGCGAGAGACTGAACGAAGCCGCCAAGATTAATCAGAGTCTCATGACACTACGACAGTGCTTCGACAAACTCAGGTTATTTGCTCTTCTATCATGTAAAGAGCTGAAAGAGAGAAGTTATATTCTCTAAACATTTTTAACGAGAAGTCTCCATTGATTACAGGTAGATCGACAAAGTTTACAAAAAAATCTTTTTTTTTAAAGTTATTTTTAAAATATTATTCTTGAACTTTTATTTGAGTGTATAGCAGGAACTAAAATTCTAAAAAATCACGTATAAAGTTTTGCGAAAATCCTTGTTGTAGGGACGGAAACGTCGAACACAAATGAAGGAAATATATTAGAGTATGTTCAATCGATTTCGTTTATTTTGACGCTATTCTTCGTTATCTTGGCTTTTGAGGCTTAAAAGCCAAGAAAACGAAGAACAGCGTCAAAAGAATTTTAAAAAAAAGAAGAAAAGTTTTGAGCACTCTTATTATGCTAACAAGGCAAAATAGAGAAGAATCTGATCAAAATGGAGGAAACGCTAAGAAAATAACAGCTTAAAGTTACCGACCAACCAAAAATTTCGAAATGTTTAAATTTTTTTATTCAATACAGATGAGACTGCCGATTATTAGTTCGAATAAGAAAACGCCTGAAAATAAGCCCCTAATGTACTATAAGCTCGGAAAGGGTCACCCTGATCGGCAATATTGATTAGTATACTGTACCAGCTCGAAATTCTTCTTTTCCTTTTTTCCCGCAAGCTCAAAATTCTTCTTTTCCTTTTTTTCACAAGCCCTTTCAACTTGACATTCAGAAAATTGTAGCTGCATCCTGCAGTTGATTGCATGCAAGAAATCTCAGTTTTAAATAACAAAAATATGAACAAGTTAAAAAATATATTTAAAAAATAATTTTAAATTCGCATCTTTCGCTTTAGTATATTTTTAAAAAAATATTTACTCTTTTTTCCAAGTTTGTTCATATTTTGGCCATTTAAAACTGAGATTTCTTGCATGCAATCAACTTGAGGATGCAGCTACAATTGCTTGAATGTCAATTTGAAAGAGCTTGTACCGTGAAATCGCAGAAAAAAATGAAAAGAAGAATTTTGAGCTGCTACAGTATACTAATCAATATTGCCGATCAGGGTGACCCTTTCCGAGTTTATAATAAATTTGGGGCTTATTTATTAGTTTTCTTATTCGAACTAACAATCAGCAGTCTCATCTGCATCGAATAACAAAATATCGAAATTTTTGTTCGGACGGTAACTTTAACAGCTAAAATACTTAAGAGTACAAAGAAACTACCGCACTACTATTGGCGCACAACACGTTACGAAACTCACACTTTCTGGTACAGTATTTTCCAATAAATGTTTGGAAATAGGGGCTACTTGCGCGACGCAATAAGTTCAAGTGGATAAGTGACTGTGCCCACGTTTCAAATTCGTCTATCGCTAACTGACACCTTTTTTTATTCATTACGAACAGTTTCATAGTCTTATTTCTGCATTCAGCACGTTGTAATAAATCCGTAATGAATTATGCAAATAGGAGGTACGCTAAAAAAAAGTCGCAGAACTCATAAAAATAGAATTGATTGAACTGGAGTAACTCTCCGTTGAGACATTTTTGAAGGTAAATTTCTTGAAATCCGTTAAATGAGTTCCTAGTTTGCACAACATTGATCGAACATTAAATTACTCGCGTCCTATTATTTTGTAGGTGTTGATTTATTTATATATATTCAATTATTTATCACACCAGGCGGTAACGCTATCTGGTGAGGATGTAGCATTCTTCTCAGTGTAGACTGATCATTTCGGCTGGGGTCGAGGTAGATGATCGGCCTTCTTCCCATTCACAGATCATCTTCTTTGAAGTTGATGGAGGAATAGACTAGATCTTTCTTAGGACTATGGACGTAGGAAGAAAGGGGAGGATACGTGAGGCTGAAGGCAGTTCTTTCTTGCACTTGAGTCCACCAAGCTCGAATCATCAATCAAATTGAGAATTAGCGAAACTGGTATCTGAGTAACCAACATCAAACGGTCATACCCATCCACGGTGACCAGGCCGGCTAGGACGGGGATTCCAATCTTGTCGAGTAGTTGGTAGAAAGACGAGGGGGTCCATGGAACTAGGGAAGTCCCCTCTCCATCAGAGCAAAATGGAGAGGGACAGCTCGCGACGACTGACAGAAACGAGAATGAGTTTTCGTTTCTGTCATTATATTTATATATATATATATATATATATATATATATATATATATATATATATATATATATATTGTTGTGTATTCCGTCTGTGTGTGTCGGTGCGAGTAGTCGTGGCAGGGGATTGGATAACTAATAGCGTTTATCCATGAGGGAGAGAAGAGGGGAGAGGGACGGGTAGACTCTGGGGCGAACTCTCTAGCAACTGAATGGCTCACGTAGGGGAGGGAGAGCCATTAACATACACATGGTAATTGATAGTAGACAGACAAGGGGGCGAGTGGCACGTCGCATAGATTATGATAATCTAATAGGGCAGGTCTGACTACGGTAGTGAATAGATAATCGATAACTGATTACATTACGGGATGCTAGTTGGATTACGGTAACTAGCATAATACTATTCTATACAACACCTCCCCTTCAAGATTGGCGCTGCCGATCTTAAGTAACAAGAATGGGGGTAAGAGGTGAGATGACGTAACACATTGGGACGGGATTACTTCTTCGTCTCCTTGTACGTCTTCTTCGATGGATCGATGACGAGGCGTGTCGGCGGGCGGCGCTCTCGTTGAAGTCTCGGCACGGCGGGTGTCGGCGTCTTCACAGGGCTCGGATCACGGGATGGCGTGGCAGATGCAGGCGTTGACGTGGCAGTTGAGTAGTCCGACGCTGCAGTCTCATCCTCGAGCACTTGCTCGGTATTCACACCGAATTCACTCTTAGGATTCTCTCCGTGATCTCTCAGATCCATTTGCATCTCCTTTCGATTGGTCTCAACCAACTCGAAGGAATCGAGCAGCACATCGAGGGGTAACTGAGAGTCTCTATTCTGCTCATTCAGAATCACTCCTCCCTCTCTCTTGCGAAGCTGATTCGCATGTGCTCTCTGTTTCCACTTACTGTTCTCGATCTCGATCTCGAACATGACCTTTCCCTTCTTTCCAGTCACCACAGCAGGCAACCATTGGAAACGATTGGGTCCATCTTGCGAACGGTAGTAGACGCAGTCTCCGACAGAGTACCATCTGTCCTTGGCACCATGACGCTTGTCAAACTGGTCCTTCATTCCTTGGTCTACCTGATCCAATCTCATGGTAGGTCTCATCAGATCAACTCTTGATCTGTTGGATCCACTGGCAGTAACTTTGGGGAACTCTTTCATCGCCCATACCATGTTGATCTGAGGCGTGGTGACCTCTTTGCTTGACTGGACTGGCTCTCGAATCTTGATCAGATTGAGCAGCTTGATGAAGTTCTTGCCAAATAGGTCGATGTTCTTGCGAGTGACGTACATGTCACCAGTCGCCTTGACACCACCGTACTCTGTTCTGGCCTTGAATTTGCCCATCAGTTCCAGTTTCTTTCCATTGGCGCACGTGGCAGTGCAATCGGCCGTCGAGCATGCGGGCTCGCCGATTCGTCTCCACGTCTTCTCTGAGACAATCGTCATGTCTGCGCCTGTATCGATCTTGATCGAAAACTCGATACCATTGATCTTCACTCGGATGCGGTAGTCCGACGTGGAGATCGTGGAAACACGCACAGTGTCGGCACGCATGGACGAATTGCACACCATGGCAATGTGTCCCTTCTTGCCACACTTGTTGCAGCTAGCGTCCTTGAATGGGCACTCAGCTCTCATGTGTTTCGTGTTTCCGCAACCATAGCACTGTCTGCTCTGGCTCGATCCCTTCCTGGGATGGTCTGTTCTCTTCTTGATCTTGCTCTCCATCGGTCTGTGATCGTTCACATAGTTCACCACTCGACTCGCCTCCGTCACGGACCTGGAGTCCTTCTTGAGCTGGTGAACGTCATTGAACACCGAGAGCAAATCATCGAGCTTGCAGTCTTTGCCCTTCTGCTTGGCAGTCTGCATCATCTTCAGATGCACATCAGCGTATCTGGACAGATCCAGCGAATGCAGGAAGGTCAGTACCTTCTACTCATCAATCGACGCTGCTCCCACTTGAGCATTCTCCACGGTCTGATTGACCCGTGCTGCGAGAACTCTGACGTCATCGATGTTCTGCTGGCTCATTTTCAGATCGAACATCGTCCGTCTTCGATCGAAGAGCGACGTGTTGTCACCGAACAGCGTCGTCATTCTCTCGACGACCTGTTTGAGCTTCAGGCCCATCCACTTCGAGGGCGCAATGGCCTCAGTGAATGTTCGCTCTACCGATACAGACACGTGTCTGATCAGCATTCGGATCTTTTTGACTTCGTCCCAGTCCTTGAGATCCACCTCGAAGATGTCTTCGTGTCTCGACCACCATCTCTCGAATGTACTGCCTTCCTCTGGACAGTACACGAATTCGAGGATTCTCGACTCGATCGCACCGATCGACGTCATTGACCACTCGTGGGATGACTCAGAACCGACCTGGTTCTGCTTCTTGATCACACTTGCAAGCAACTGTTGCGTCTGTGCGTTGCTCTGTGCCAACGTTGTGTTGCTCTGCGCCAACGTGGCCAGCAGCCTTTTCATATCAAGAAGTTCCTCATTCTCCTCCATTTCCACCATTTTCGTGTTGATTCGAACCAATCAACAACAAAAAATCGGGCAGAGCCTTCGGCGGACCGTAGGTAAAATCTCTCACAGGTAGTGCACACGATGAGTACAACTACCTGGCGCGCACTGATAGCACGACTTCCACTGCGCGCACTTATAGCACGAGTTCACTGCGCACACAATGAGTACGACTTCCTAACTCCTCCGCGAAGGAAGTTAGGCACACAAAGAAAACACGAGAAAAATGAAAGAAAATAACGGAATTCAAACTCACGTTAAGTCCAACCTTGATCCTGAACGCCAATATGTTGTGTATTCCGTCTGTGTGTGTCGGTGCGAGTAGTCGTGGCAGGGGATTGGATAACTAATAGCGTTTATCCATGAGGGAGAGAAGAGGGGAGAGGGACGGGTAGACTCTGGGGCGAACTCTCTAGCAACTGAATGGCTCACGTAGGGGAGGGAGAGCCATTAACATACACATGGTAATCGATAGTAGACAGACAAGGGGGCGAGTGGCACGTCGCATAGATTATGATAATCTAATAGGGCAGTTCTGACTACGGTAGTGAATAGATAATCGATAACTGATTACATTACGGGATGCTAGTTGGATTACGGTAACTAGCATAATACTATTCTATACAACATTTATATATATATATATATATATATATATATTATAATCAACGGTACACCGCTGTTGAACAGCAAAAGAATCGACAAAGCACTCGATATTTATAGAGCACCCTTCAGTAACAAAGATAAACAACTTCGAATATTCGTAAATTTCTTTTTTTTAAGTTGAAGGCTAATTTCTTCATGATCGGTACAATTCGTAGCACAAATCATGAATATAGGGAATCTACCATAGCGCGGCAGTAGAATTTTTTCGCCGATTTGGCTCCTAGGAGAATGCAAGGTGCTCTATTTGATGGCGTTTATCGTTTTTTGTTAAACGTCCTATTTTTTTCGAGTACTCGCGTTTCAAAGTGACTTTCCTCGGCATTTCGACTCCTAGTGTGTCTCAGCAGAATTTTCATATCTTTTTTAAAAAAGAAATATGAAGTTCTAATTTTTTTCACTAGATAGAGGAATAGATTCTGCACTTTTTCAACAAGAAAAAAATATTTTTCAAAATATTTCATTTTTTTTGAAAATTCAGTATGTGAAAACAGTCGTAACTTTTCTAATCGGGAAAAAAAGAATCATACAGCTCTATGCGGCATTTTTTCGAGCTTATTTATGATTAATTTTTCATGCACACATTTGCCAGATCGAGACATGTGAAAAAACGGCGAAAAAAAAATGGGGCCGCACAATTAATTCAAAATGATCGTACAGGGCTCAAACTTTTTTTTACAAAGAGTCTTGGGTGGAAGGTATATATTAACCATGAGAAATACAGGAAATGTCAACTTTTGAAAAATCGATAATTTTTTCCCAACTTTTTAATTTAGGTACCGTGTTATATCTCATTCGAAAGAGCATCAAAAGTTATGTAAGAATCAGAGAAATGGTGGAAATTGAGCATCTCTTAAAGAAATTAGAGCCCAGTTTCTGAAGAAGTTTATATTTCATCAAAACGACAATTTTGGCTACCTATGTTCCTATAATTTGTTCCTCCCAGTTTCGACATATATTAAACATTACACATTATATACGACGAAATGGGGATGAGCAACTCGTAGGAACATGGGTAGCCGAAATAATATTTCATCAAAACGACAAACTTCGTCAGAATATCGGCTTTAATTTCTTTCAATCATGCTCAATTTCAATTATCTCTCGGATTCCTACATAACGTTTGATACTCCTTCGATTGATATACAACACTACATTAAACTAAAAAAAATTGTTTTCGAAAAAAAAATTATCGATTTTTTCAAAAATTGAAATTTCATATCACTATCAATCCTAACATGTTCCTACCACCTAATAATCACTGTAAAAATAAGTTTTCACATTTTGAACTGCCAGAACACGCAAAAAATTTTGAAACCATGCGGAATTGGTCTTTTCTCGTGATGCGGTGGTGGTCGGACGAAAAATGCTCAAAAATGCACCGAAAATATGAACTTTTTAGTTGCTTATCTGATTCTACTATAAAAAAATACATGATATATGTCGAAACTGGGAGGAACAAATTATAGGAACATAGGTACCCAAAATTATATTTCATCAAAACGACAAACTTCTTCAGAAACTGGGCTCTAATTTCTTTCAGAGATGCTCAATTTCCACCATTTCTCTGATTCTTACATAACTTTTGAAGCTCTTTCGAATGAGATATAACACGGTACCTAAATAAAAAAGTCGGGAAAAAATTTTTTTTTCGTAAAAAAATTATCGATTTTTCAACAGTTGACATTTCCTGTATTTCTCATGGTTAATGTATACCTTCCAAGACTCTGTAAAAAAAGTTTGAGCCCTGCACGGTCATTTTGAATTAGTTGTGCGGCCTACTCCGTACTGCGATCTTATGGAACGAGTTTTAAAGCCAAAAATAATGAAAATCGGTATTTCCCTCCAAAAAATCTCCCAATGAGTAGAACTTTAGCTAAAGAGGTATTGCATGTGATGTAATGATAGAGAACTGATGTGTATGTTGGTAGGACATGCCTCAGTTGGTAAGACAAAAACGGCGCATGTGAAACTCATACATTTTCATCTGTTCATTCAAAATATTAGCATTCCTCCCGTTGTGTCAGGATAGATCTTTAGGTGCTGATCAACTTTGTTCTTTAAAGTTAGTTGATATCTCTTCGTTGAAAGACGCTACAACCGTAGATTGCTGCGCAAGAGAGAGACGCGCGCTCTTCCCTCTCCCCTGCTCTCTCAATTTCACGCGCTCCCTCGTTGGTTTTTTTAGATAAAAAAATTTGCAAATTTGCAAAATTTTTTGGAGTTGTAAATAGTTCTTTTCGATGAAAAAAAGATGTCCCCATTTCTTTTTTCAACACTATTTGACTATTTTTGGATCTAAACAAGCGAGCACGGCGGGTTAGAGGTTCAGTGGATCGGCGATGTAGTTTGTAGTCTACTTTTAGTAAAAGTCCCACGCGCTTCAACCCCTCTAATTAATTTTCAATCGACTTGTGGCTATTGTGATCGTTCTCAGTGAAAAATTCCGCACAGGTTGACGATACAACATTTGACATTTGACATACAGATTTTCTAATTCGAGCACGGCACAAACGGCAGACAGGATAAGGCGCACTCTCGCGTTACATCAACCGAACCGCAGATTGACGCGCCGTGGCGAGAGAGCGCGTGAAATTGGGAGAAAAGGGGAGAGGGGAGCGCGCGTCTCCCTCTTGCGCAGCAAGCTATGAGCGGTTGTAGCGTCTTTCAATGAAGATATATCAACTAACTTTAAAGAACAAAGTTGATCAGCACCCAAAGATCTATGCTGACACAACGGGAGGAGTGCTGATCTGTTGATTGAACACATGAAACTGTATGCATGATACGTCGATATTTCTCGAATCTTCCAAGATAAATAACTCGAGTTTCACATGCGCCGTTTTTGTCTTACCAACTGAGGCATGTCCTACCAACATACACTTCAGTTCTCTATCATTACATCACATGCAATACCTCTTTAGCATCGTTGCAATTTTCCTACACTTTCTCAGAAGGTTTCTGATAAGAGTGGCACGAAAAAAACCCTTTCTGGCAACTTGAATTCCACAAGATTCTAAATATCCATAAGCCTGTCGGGTGCGAGAGTGCAGGAAACAATGAGATTGTTTAACTCTTGTTTACACACTGATATCTTTCTAGAATCTGGACGATGTATATTAATATTAAGTTTTCACAGTAATGTTTGCATCTTCACAACGTAGTAATGATGGATAAACTAGCAGCGCTTCCGCGGGGGACCTTATATGACTCACGAGATCACACGCACTTGCTTTAAACGAGACGTTAATTACGTCCTCGACTAGCTTCTCCTTCCTCTCCACTCTGAATTGCGGAATGCAATTGTGGGCGGAGCGTATTGCAACCTCGACTAGCCGTAATCGTTTAGCCAGCCCAAGTCCCAGCGGCGAAATTTCAAGCGAATACGATTTTTTTTTCATCTGTTCCAGACCCACATCGAATCTTGTTGTCCCTAGTTTAAACAGCGTCATATACAGGAAGAACCAGCGCAGCGCATTACAAGAATCTGTTCCCTATCGAGACACCAAACTTACCTACCTATTCAAGAACTTCTTCGAGGGATCGGGAAAGGTACTGTAGCTAATCACGCGCTAAAATAAGTGATGACCTTCCAGGTCCGAATGATCATATGTGCCAATCCACGACCCGATGATTACGAGGAGAATCAAGTGAGTTAACTACATTTTTTTGCGATAAAACTGCATATAATTTCCTCACGTTTAAAATTTCAGTTTATAGCGAAAAAAAATTTTTGCACCACACATTTCCAGATGTGAAAATCCTATTTGCTATTGATACGGAAAAAAGGCGCGTCCGCTGGTATATTGTTTGTGCGGATATGCACGAAAATTCGAAAAGCTCTGTCTACGTCTTTACTGAATTTAATTGTAATAGTTCAGGGTTATAGATCTCCGGCTCCCTGTTCATTTTTGCCTCATAACATGTCTAACATCAACATTAATAAAGTTATAGGAGGGGAATCGCGATAGGCTCAGACACTTCGAGAGCACTGTGAAAAATGAATTTTTTTGATTTTGCTGAAAACATGACCTAAACTTTCAACCTTTCCAATATCACGTACTGTCGCCAGAATTTTAAAAAAATCACAATCCAGCGAAACATGAATGAACCAGGCTACTCGGCGAATATTTCCCGAGACGAGAACATTCGAAAACTCTCACATCGCTTTAAAATGAAGTTAGAAACTCGTTCTTTTTTTTAGTTTGATATATATTTCTGTTCAAGACTGTCAATAGTTTAACTACAAAAAGGTTTTTGAGTCTATTTCGACACATTTCATGCACATTTTTAAGAGAGTATAAATTGAAAATGTTTAAAGTTGAAATTTGGTTTTGCAGAATTATGCTCTACCAAATGAAACTCATTGGGGGGGGGTACTGTAGTTCACGGTATTATTTATAGATTTTTGTGTTTTTTTGTGAAAAATCATGTTTCTGACACGAGGAACTCATTGGGGGGGGGGTACTATAGGTGACGATAGCATTTATTGTTATTGTGAAAAATCATGTTTTTAACCTGCGGCCTGACACGCGGAACTCATTGGGGGGGGTAGTAGGTTAAGGTAGCATTTATTGATTTTGTTGAAAGGTCTGACCTAAGGAAGTTTGGTCGCCCTAGCAAACTTCTTCAATAAGGGGGTTACGGTAGTGGCGCACGAATGGACGGACGGACGAGCTCACAGACAGACAGGCATGGCTTGTCGTTTAAGGGTAATGCTGAGCAAATTTCATGGGGTGCAAGGTGCAAGAAAAATAATGGGGTGCAAAAATCAAAGGGTGAAAAGTTTAAATTTGACTTCCCGCAATTATCGATTTTTGCTTATATCTCGGCTCCTGATGAACCTAGCAATAAAATGTCGTCTCCACGTTCTAAACATGTAAAATAGTTTAAATCGGAAGTTTTTTACTCTTGGCTTCAACGGGAGCCGAGTTGTAAGGAAAAATCGATAATTGCGGGAATTCAATTTTTTTCTTTGCAGCCCCTAAGATTTTTGCACCCATGATTTTTGCTCAGCATAAGTAGTTATAGATGGAAGTGGATTGTGAAGAAATACAATATTTTGAATGCGAGCGATAATAGGTTATGCCCTTCAATTTGGTTACGCTTGCATTTAGCTGATGCTGCACTTGTTTAATAGTACTTTTCTGATTTTAATATTTTCGTTGTTTTCTCATCCTTAACCCAAGTAATATAAACATGTTATTGGTTATTGAGAACGAAAAACCTGTGGGGATCGAAACAAGTCAAGTTTGTTTGATTGCCAAGCGTATGCGAATAACTCCGTTCGAAGACATCGATGTGTCCCCTGATTTAAAACAAGCGCCGCGAAATTTGAAATCGATTTTTTCGACTTTTTGTTCTCGCGTGTGTATATTTTGTGAGAGGAGTCGGTCACCGTTCGACTCCTCACACAAAACTGAGCATTTTATGTGTTGACGACTTTCCATGAAAAAAAAACTAATCCTAGCGAGATATTCTTGTTTGAAATTTGTTTTCTTACTAACTTTTCCGGTTTTAAAAAGTGCAGGAATTTTATTTTGAATATCGTCCGCAAAGCACTTAAAGTTACCGGGAATCCACATTTTTGAGGGATCATCTTACGACGGAATCGAATAGACAAGTGCCGTAAAAGAGAGGCAGTTAAAGAAAAAATGTCGAAAATCGATAATTAGGCCGTGGTACAGCTCCAAATGTCCGAAAATAGAGCACTTATCAGGAAAGTTCGCGCAAATTCAAATGTGTATATTTCAAGATGCTGTTTTATGGCTACAGTGGCCGTACAAGGAGACCTAACCTATGCTGAAAAGATGACCCTAGGGTAGCCATTGTGTGCAGAAACCGAAAATCGACCTTAGAAGTTTGTATTCTCGAACCCGGCTGAGATATGTTTCAGAACATGTACTAAGGTCGAAAAATTAAATTTTTTTCTCTGCATAGTTGGACCCAAATATGGTAGTAGATATTGAATATCATCCAAAATGTATCATTTTCACTGTTGAGAGTGAGATGGAAACTCTTCTTAGAAAAAAGTTAGAGATTTTTGAATATTTGAAATAAAAATCTTGAAAAAAGTTTTTCAATTAGGGGGGTTTTGACTATTTGATTAGATTCCCCGTCAAAAAATACCCCTAGGCGCCCATTTCAAGCGCGATCGAAGGGGGAAAGTTATTTTAAATTATTTTTTGAAATACGCTCCTTGGCATTTTCGTGACTTTCACTAGTTTCAAACTCTCTAGATTTTCGCTATATCGAACTATTTGAGTTGAAAACAATTATAAAATGAATAAATCACTATTAAAATTGATGTCATATTGTCATATTTCTCGAAAAAAAAATTTGACATTTTTCAAACTCGAATTTTCATTATCGTCATTTTTTTGAATTTCGAAAGCGAATTGTATCCTATTCTCTTTAGAATGTTCAAATATCGCGTTTAAGTAAATATATGTACATATGCAGTGTGCCAAACAACTTTTTCACAAGATTTGCACCTCAACAATCTGTTATTTTCCACCATCTATTAAAACGTTTCAATCACAACCAAACCGGCTGAGGAGGTTACGCAGTATGTGTAGAACATTTCGCCTTTTGAAAGTGATATGTGTAGAACATTTCGCCTTTTGAAAGTGAGTGGCTATCTATTTGTACAAAGAAGCTACGACGCCGTATTAGTATTACATTTTATCTTTATAAAGTGATTCAGACACAATTCACCTCTATCCCATGGTGTTAGGCTCTGGCAAAAGATTCATGCATCGGTCGGGGCTCGAACCAGCGAGAGAGTGCACAATAGCGATAGAGTACAAGAGAAGACATAACCCGCGTCCTCGTTCAGATGCACGGTATTCACGGCGTCGTAGCTTCTTTGTACAAATAGATAGCCACTCACTTTCAAAAGACGAAATGTTCTACACATATCACTTTCAAAAGACGAAATGTTCTACACATATCACTTTCAAAAGGCGAAATGTTGGTTTGATAATACAAACTTCTAAGGTCGATTTTCGGTTTCTATACTAAAAGTTTACCCTAAGGTCATATTTTCAGCATAGCTTAGGTCGCCTTGTACGGCTCAATGTCGAGCCTCTCAGATAGTCTCTGATATATGATACAACAAATCCCTAATTCCATTCACTCAATGACTTTTCCACAGCCCAAATGCTTTCTTATGATGTTCAAAGAACAAATACACAGTGAGGAGTGTATGAAATCACGATTGGCGCAATTTGCAAACTTTTGGGAAAAGTCAACTTTCTTACATTATCCTAGCGCTGCGCCGACGCGTCGCGGTCCTTCTCCAGTTTGCTATCTGCATCTCTCATGGAGTACTACCCACTATAGAAGTTTGGAGCGGATCCCTCGTTTCGGCTTTTCCCCTAGTTCCGGGCATGTGATGAGATATCTCAGTGATGTCAGACATAGATATAGATATACATAGACATAGATAGATATAGACACACATAGACATAGATATAGACACACATAGACATAGATATAGACACACATTTATACTGGCATCAAGGCAAAGGGCCTGCAGGAGGTATCATTCGGGGGCAGAGGTGATCGGGATCTTCGAACTCGAGGCAACCGGGTCAAGGGAATGGATCATGCTTGGCTTCCTTTGTCAATTGTAGTGTCGATCTTAGACGATAGACATTGAGCGTAGATGTAGATCTTCCAGCTTCCAGAGTCGTCATAATCTTGTCAGCTGGAGCTTTTCTTGACAGTTGACGACTTGAATTAGACGTACAGTATCGGTCATAAGTTCAAAGACGATTATTTGCTCGGAGGATTTTTTTCGAACAATCTCACTTACTGAGGTGAAAGTTGATGCAATATGACACACAAGAAAAAATAGTACCACATTCTACGATTTCATAGCGGAACAGCACCAAAGTTCAAAATGAGTGTCTCAAAAAATGAATTTTCGTTTCTAGACATGCTAGAGACTCGTCATAATCGCCAAAATGATGGTAATAGCTACCTAATAAGAACCACAAAGTATGATTGTGATCGGTATGCCCTCAGGGCACGAAAAAGTCACTTTTTGAGGTGAGGTAATTTTGACTGTCCATAATTCCAAGGGATGGCTGGCTAAAATTCTGATTTGTTGACTGAAACATGGCGAATATATTGTAGAATTACCTCTCAAATTTTTGTGAATACATCTTTTTTCCTCTTTCCATGGCATCCATTTCCCGAGATGACTCCGCCTTCTGAATCGACTCGCCCCGCCCATTTTTTTCTTATCCCCCTAGGAGGAAATAAAAATTCATGGTCTTCAAAATGGACGGAACAAATAATTTAGGTACTAAAAAGCAAGGCGGTTCGAACTCCGTTTATCGCTTTTCGATAAAAAAAATTGTTCACGAGCTGCAAAGATTCAAAGACGACGAAAAATAGAAAACACCGAAAACCACCCCTCACGCAATTAACATATCTCGCTTCAAAATTGAGATAGAAACTTTTTCAAAAAAAAAGGAATTTAAGAGCAATAGATTCTCTAAAACTTTTCCCATTTTGTCATAACAAGTGTGAAACCCGAATCAGCCTGGTCGGTCATCGGCAAAATGGCCATAACTCGAACAAGCATATTTTTTGTGGTTATGCGCAAGTTGTAGGTCATATATGATAGTATTTGGGCCCCACGTATTAGATTTTGAATGATTATCTTCACTTTGAAGCGAGCTACAAGTTTCAGAAAGTGCAACAACAGGATAGCCGCGCGCTCTCGTTTCTCTAGCACTCTCCTCATTTCCCACCCTCTCTCGCCAGTTCGATGCCCGGCGAGTACAAAAATCTTTTGCTAAATAGGAATTACTATCATTATTGCACGTAAAAGTAAATTTCGCCGTACTTTGCTATTTCAAAATATTTTTGTTTTGTTCGAGTTATGGCCATTTTTCCGATGACCGACCAGGCTGATTTCACACTTAGATTTATGACATAATGGGAAAAGTTTTTGAGAATCTATTGCTTTTCAATTCCTTTTTTTGAAAAAGTTTCTATCTCAATTGTGAAGAGAGATATGATTAATTGCGTGAGGGGTGGTTTTCGGCGTTTTCTCTATTTCGTAATCGTTGAGGATTTACAGCTCGTGAACAAATTTTTTTATCGAAAAACGGTGAACGTAGTTCGAACCGCCTTGCTTATTAGTACCTAAATTAATTTTTTCGTCCATTTTACCGTGAATTTATATTTCCTCACCCAGGTCTCTCTCGCGATTCGTTTCATAAAGGCATCCCAACTAGCCCCGTTGCTCTCTCTCTCTCTCTCTCTCTATATATATATATATATATATATATATATATATATATATATATATTTATAAATCGAAATTGCTCAAAACTTTCTCCTAGGGGTTACTTTTGATGTTGAACATACTGGTGCTGCCGATTTCGTAGTAGGGCTTCTCCGGGCGCCGGTATGGCGCCACGCCCGTTCTGTGGAAAACGCTTTTTTTATTAAAACTCGTCAAAATGGCTGGATCCTACAAGTTTTATATAAGAATTTGAAGCTCTATCAAATGACACTAGTGCCACATCATTTTTGTTCCCCGTATTCTCAAAAAAATCGATTTTTGAAACTGGCCGAATTGCGGGAAAAAACCGCTCATTGGTTATAGAGATTGTTTTCTGATCATTTTGGCATATTTGATTATGTATTTGATATCGTGCAAAGTAGTTTTTCATTAAATCAAACGATTTTTTTCACGCACGCGGAACGCGTGTACACACGCGGCATCCGCATGATCGAGGTGGTAGTGGCCTAGAACTTGATCCGAAGATCATTGGTTCGATTCCTATACACTCGAAAAAACCACTTCCGAGATTTCTGAAAAAAGTGTAAATTGGATCGGTAAAAAACTTTGGCAACCGATTGGAATCGAACCAATGGCCTTTGGATTGAAGTTCTAGGCCAACACCACGTCTTCCATGCGGGTGCCGCGTGTGTAAACGCGTTCCGCTTACGTGAAAATCGTTTGATGCAATGAAAAATTACTTTGTACGAGGTCAAATACATAATGAAATATACCAAAATGTCCTAGTCCAAATTGATACTTTTTAATTATCCAGATATAGCGAAAAATATCTAAATTTCCGGATCTTAGGAACTTAAGATCAAGCTCCAGGCGAATTTGCATACCATGAGTCAGCACCACTTTGATCAGCATACCAAACTATATCGAAAATCATTGTTTCCTCAGACACGCAGTACCGAGCTGTGTTGACGTTTGTGCGACAATTACGCAGTCGGCCTCATATGTCCTTTTGCTCGTTTCAGAATGTGCTCGGATTTGCAGAGGAATCGCAGTCAGTAATGACTATCAAAGGAATTGACCGATTGGAAGTTAGTTTCAGTTCACAGTCATATTATACTTTCAATATCACATATATCTCCGGCACACCAATTTTTGACACCCACTTTTCACGTGTTTCCCCTCAAGCTGAGTTACCTCTGAGTCGGATGAAAGAGATGGTATGACAGACTATTTGAGAGGATCAATATATTTCTTCAGGGGCTTGGAACATGGGTAAATTTTCGATAAGGGACTAACAACGCTATTTTGTTGTGCATTGTGAATAGACTGTAGTAATCCGGAAGTTCTAAAAATGCTTGTACGCTTCGGGCCAAAAATATCGGCACTAGTGGCGTCACGAAACTTACATTTTTTACATATTATCCCGCATTTGACCTCCTTGTAAAAACTTTTGAATTCGTTTTTACAGGTTGAGCACAACTACATGTCTGATGTAGTAGGATGCAGAAAATTTTCAAGACTTCTAGAAGTATTAATAATTTGGCGAGAAACTATTTTTGTTTAATAATTAGGCTGTTCAAGCTCCGATTTGAAAAGAGGCAAAAATTTCGATGGGCTATCGATTGAACAATTAGTGCGCTCTAGTAACCGGGACGCTTGATGCACGCCTTTGCGCACACCACATGCTATTGCCATGGTTCCATGACCGGCCCCGTTGAAACTCCAGCCCAAATCACGTTTATTCAAATATTTTTGTCTGACTACCCTCTTCATTTTTTTCGCAAGGTCAGATTGCGATCTTGTCATGTTAGAACACACTTTGTGAAGTTTTAGTTTGTGCAGAAAACCTTACAGAACACCCTCAAAGTAATAGATATCATAAATTGTCCATTTCTTCAAGATATAGGCGCTCGGGCGACGTACTTTCATTGAAGGTGCATCTCCACTATTGACAAGGTGTAAGATACCTTCGGCCTATGTAGCGAGCCCATGGCCCTTGAGATAAGTGGATTATAGCGAAGTGGTAGCGCTCTTTCGTACAATCTTGAGGGACTTCGCGTACCTCAATGATTCTTTTGCACTTCCTTGGACCTCTAGATGAGTTACTAATGCTCACCCTCCGAGAATGGTTCGCCGCAGCGAACTCCCCAGCTGCGAAGCATGCGATGAGCGCCCCCCCCCCAACCTCTGCAACTCGCTGTGGTACTAATAATTGAAAAGATCCCATCCGATTTGTCGAAAATAGTTTGTGACGCAACACAAGTACCAATATTTTTTGCCCTAAGCTTTTTTGAACTTCCGGAATGGTACAGTCACAACCCCCACCCAATGCACTGCAATCGTTGTTATGCTGCGCAAATGACATAGGGGGGACTTTAATTCCCGCAATTGGGTACCTCGGCTCTCAATTAGAATCTCGAAAGAACTGGTTCATCGAATTTAACTGGTTGATAATCCAAACTCAACTAGTTGTCTTCCATTCAACTGTTCTTCCCGACCATTTTCAACTAGTTATCTAATTTAAAAGTGGTCAACTAGCATACATTTTATAACACACACAATGTGTGTGAACAATTTTTTTGAAGGAGGCAGTTTTGACCCTCGAGACCTATCTATGAATACGCGGAAGGATGAGTTTATTAAGAATCAATTCAAATATGAGAGGAATCACGAGAAAAACGAGGACGGCAGGGACGTAGAATTTTATGATTTTTGATCTGGCTGAAAGTTTATCACAAGGTATAACAAACATTCCTCTATCGAATGGCGTTGGCAGAATTTCGATAAAAAATTTCGCAACCGCGTGAAACACAAAACAACCTGGCTACTTCGGATTTTTTTCTTAAAAAGACAAAGTTTGAAAATTCATAACTCTCTTCAAAATGATGATAGAGATTTCTGGTTTGGATATTTGGATAGAGAAACTCCTCGACTACAAGGTGAAAATTCAAAACTCATTCTTGGCTCTTGAGCCGATGAGGGGCGGTAGCTTTTGCAAAATATATTATTACTTCCATAAAAGTAAAAAAGGCTGGCTCCCACCGCGTGCGTTCTGGTGATGGTTGTAGGCACTAATTGTAACCAAAATGTGAGCCAAAAAGGGCCATGCTTTTTAAAGTGGGCGCAGGTGACGTAAAATTTTTCGAAATCCGTCAAATGAAAATGCAACGGAACCATTGTCAATTTTGCTGAAAAAGCATGAAAACTATTCAAACCGAGAAAATACTTGACTGTGATGAGTTTTAACTTATATTTTTTGCATATAAAACTTTTGAAAAATTTAAAATTTTTAAAAATTTTTAACATTTTTTTCGTATTTTCGATGTTAAATTTTTATATCTTTTCACAGTTTCGTCTTCTCATTGTTAAAGATACTGCATAGAGAAAGTTTGACTGGTTCAAGTAGTTTCACTCCGAAATTTTACAATGTTTACACATCAATTGTGCAATTATTATTTTTGCGTATTCAATCTCATCAGTGATATCCTGTTCTCATTGTGTGTATTCCTGATCATGTATAGAACATTTCCTTTTTTGAAAGTGAGTTGATATCTATTCGAAGAAACGAGCTACAAAGTCAAGAAAACTGAGTGTCTGACGAACGACGCACGCTCTGCCTTCTCTAGCACTCTCACATTTCCCCACGCTATCTCGCCTGGGTCGGACCCCTACCTGGGCAGAAATCTTTTGCCAGTGTTACTTTGACTCCATATCAGCTGTTTTGAACATAATTCCTTTCGCCCCGTTAAGGCAAGGCTCTGGCAAAAGATTTCTGCCCAGGTCGGGGTCCGAACCCAGGCGAGAGAGCGTGGGGAAATGAGAGAGTGCTAGAGAAGTCAGAGCGTGCGTTGTTCGTCAGACACTCAGTTTTCTTGACTTTGTAGCTCGTTTCTTCGAATAGATATCAACTCACTTTCAAAAAAGGAAATGTTCTATACATGATCAGGAATACACACAATGAGAACAGGATATCACTGATGAGATTGAATACGCAAAAATAATAATTGCACAATTGATGTGTAAACATTGTAAAATTTCGGAGTGAAACTACTTGAACCAGTCAAACTTTCTCTATGCAGTATCTTTAACAATGAGAAGACGAAACTGTGAAAAGATATAAAAATTTAACATCGAAAATACGAAAAAAATGTTAAAAATTTAAAAAAATTTTAAATTTTTCAAAAATTTTATATGCAAAAAATATAAGTTAAAACTCATCACAGTCAAGTATTTTCTCGGTTTGAATAGTTTTCATGCTTTTTCAGCAAAATTGACAATGGTTCCGTTGCATTTTCATTTGACGGATTTCGAAAAATTTTACGTCACCTGCGCCCACTTTAAAAAGCATGGCCCTTTTTGGCTCACATTTTGGTTACAATTAGTGCCTACAACCATCACCAGAACGCACGCGGTGGGAGCCAGCCTTTTTTACTTTTATGGAAGTAATAATATATTTTGCAAAAGCTACCGCCCCTCATCGGCTCAAGAGCCAAGAATGAGTTTTGAATTTTCACCTTGTAGTCGAGGAGTTTCTCTATCCAAATATCCAAACCAGAAATCTCTATCATCATTTTGAAGAGAGTTATGAATTTTCAAACTTTGTCCTTTTAAGAAAAAAATCCGAAGTAGCCAGGTTGTTTTGTGTTTCACGCGGTTGCGAAATTTTTTATCGAAATTCTGCCAACGCCATTCGATAGAGGAATGTTTGTTATACCTTGTGATAAACTTTCAGCCAGATCAAAAATCATAAATTTCTACGTCCCTGCAGCCCGCGAAATGCTCGAGTCTATCGCGATTCCTCTCATATATGGCCAGTTTTATGGGACTTGCACTATAGATCTGGCCAGTTTATAGCGATTTCTGGCCAGTTTATATATTTCGCAATAAGCCGCATTGTGTGTGGGACGAAAATGTATGTCAACTAGTCAACTATTATATACCAGTCACCTCATCTCATTTTAAGGGGGCTCGGCGGATCGAACTGATGGTTAATTTTGCACGAGTCCAGAGATGAAAATAAGATAGTTGAGTTCGACCGCTCTCAACTAGTTGAATAGTTGACAACTGGTTATACTCAACTAGGTGACAAGAAATGAGTCAACTAGTTGATTGTTTTCGAGACTCTACTCTCAATGGAGCTCGTGAAAAATATCCTTTGGTGCAAAACAGTTTTACAACCCAGGAAAAAATTTCTCATCTCTATCCTTACTAGGAGCTGAAATACACACTTGCGGGAATTCAAATTTAAACTTTCTCTTGTGAAATTTGCGCAGGATTAGTTTCTTATGGAAAACTTAGCCCTGTACCAAGCCTATGTTGATCCACTCTGATAGTCTCTCATATATCATTCACATCGACGCGCATGCACAGCAGCGCCGGGAAGTATTGGCGCGTTTTTCCGTCTTTGTGTAGCTTTTGAAGTATAAGAGGAATCTAGCTGAAATTTTCATTTTAAGTAGGTAATCTATCAGGGAACACGTTGCTGATACTGACATTTCATGAAGTTTCCGCAAAATTACATAGTGACGACGCAGCTGAACAACACTTGTTGCTGCGATTTTAATTCGCAGCTTTGCTGCAAAATCAAGGCTACAAACTCATAACTCGGCTCCCAGAGAAGCTTACAGACCCTTTCTAAAATATAAATATATATATTCTAGGGCTCAAAATGATCCTTTTTGTGAGCCCAAACATCTCTGAAAATTTGAAGATTGCTCATAATTTGCCCTCTGGACTCAAAAAAGTCACATTTCCGAATACCCTTATTTTATGGTTCCTGTGCAGGAACGACCCCAAAGAGTCGATTCCCAACTTTTTGTAGCAGCACGAGAAAAAACGCGTCCCGATCGCATCCCTGGTGCGCCCTTGTTTCGAAATGTATCGTCTCTCTCTTTGCATACTCTCGCCCCGCCCCCTTTCCATAGACTCTCACGTTTCCGAAAACCAGGGTGCGCCAGGGATGCGATCACGTCATGCAGGAAAAAAAATGCTTACGCTACAAAAAGTTGGGAATCGATGCTTGGATGGTTTTGGGTCGTTCCTGCACAGGAACCACAATTTTAGCTAATTCAGCCCTTGTAGATGGTCAAAGCCATGTATGTGAAAAAAGTGACTTTTTTGTCCCTTGGGGCAAATGATGAGCAATCTTCATCAAGATTTCATGGATGTCTGTGCTCACGAAAATAATCATTTTGAGCCCCTTTTTTAAGTCTCTAGCTTTTCTGGGATCCGAGTTACGAGTTTGCAACCTCGATTTTGCAGCAAGGCTGATGCAAAGGAATAACATCGCAGCAACTTGAAACTTATTTTCTGGGTAGTCTACCTCCACACTCCGAAAGTTTGTAAACTCAACATTTTTGTCCAGGGAATATACATTTTTTCTGTTGCGTTGTTCAGTTGCGTCGTCACTATGTTAGTTTTGCGGAAACTTAATGAAATTTCAATATCAGCAACGTGTTCCCTACTTAAAATTAAAGTTTCAACTAGATTTCTTTTATACCCTCAAAACAGACGAAAGTGAAATGCGTCGGGGATTTCCCCCGAAAAACTCCGACTCACTGCCAAGTCGTTGTTTCTCAACCAAATCGTCCGAATTTTTGAGTACGAAACTTAGAGCCGATTTCCAGATAATCTTATCGAAAATTTAGAAAATTATTGATTGGAACGTACATAAATAAAAAGGCGGTGTATTGTGTATGACTCGAGGTGCGGTGGTGTTTCTGTGCACTTCACTATTTGTTTCAGCCTGTTTTCATTTCCTCCCTATTGCTTTGGCGTTACCAATATAAAATTACCAATATATAGCTTCATTAGCATCATAATAGAGTTTACAAGCCGAAATAATGAATAATAACTGGAAACTAAAGATTCGGACAAGAAAAAGTGCTGAAAAAACATTAGTGTGCAAAAATCACCACCGTACCTCGAGTCATGCACAACACACTGTCTTTTTATTTATGTACTTTCCAATCCTTAAATTTCTTAGTTTTCAAAAAATCTTATCTGGAAATCGGCTGCAACCTTCGTACTGAAAAAAAATCGGACGATTTGTTTGAGAAACAACGTTTTGGCAGTGTGTCGGAGATTTTCGGGGAATATCCCCGAAAATCCCCGACGCGGTTCACTTTCGTTCGTTTGAGGGTGCTTCAAAAGCTACACCAAGACGAAAAAACGCGCCAATACTTTCCGGCGCTACAGTAGGTTCGATAGCTGAATTAGAGAGGGTAAATAGATTGAGAAAGAAAACAGCTATTATTTGGACGATCGGTGAACGTGAAACTTCCGACCTTCCGTTTGCTCCGTGGCAAAAAAACCACATTTGGGATCTTATATGAGAAGAATCGCGAGAGACTCGACCACTTCGGCCATGGCTAGGACGTAGAAATTCATGATTTTTAATTTGGCTGAAAATTTATTCCTTACACGGGACACACCACAACTCACATATCCCGATCTTTTTGATATTTCCATAGTAGTATGTACGTCTATGGACTACCTCAAAACTATTCTCAAAAGTTGCCGAACCCGCATGGGAAGCGAGTTAGCAATTTTCATGCCCCTTAAGATCGAAAGAGCGCACAGTTGTCAACTGGATCGGTAGCCGAGTGGTCTACGGCGGCAGGGAGGGAGCGGGGAGGACGTGGGTTCGGGTCCGCTCCCCAGAAATTTTGTTTTGCTCTTTTTTTGCACTCGTAGGCCATGTTCTAGATTACAGAATCAAATTCATTTGGTACGTATTATTGGTTTACGATGTTACACGACCTCTCCTGACGTGTTTCTTCATCAAAATAAAAAAAAAACAAATATTACTAGAAATTACATTATTACTAGAAAGTTGGACCGAATGCCCGACCGATCGAACGTTTGATTATGTACCGAATGGTCGGTAAGCCACACTTCGAGTCTCGCGTATAATTGGCGAAAGTGAATTTCAAATGATCTGGAGCAGTGGAATCATTCAGTTGGTCCAAAATCTCTTCGATCCACTTTCGTCCTTCAATTGATGTCTGCGTCGTCATAGGTTCACTATAAATGCAGAATCGAAACAAGTTTAATTGGGAAGATGACACAAACGGCCCTGGTATTCACCATTTTATAGGGAAGCAGAGGAGACATACAAATCAATCCGAGATTTGAAATCGCATAATTCCAAACATCCAGAAAGAGGCCCGGAACGAGAGATTGTGTCAGAGTGGAGTTCTTGATCTTTCACTTCTGGCCCCTTTTTAGAAGTTTGATCCACCTATCGGAAGATGTAACAGGGAATCGACCGATCACATGTGCAGGGGGAAACACGAAGGACAGACTTCGAAGATCGCATTTATTTGTTTTTTTTTATTTTGATGAAGAAACACGTCAGGAGAGGTCGTGTGAAAAAATTTTCAGCCAAATTAAAAATCATGAATTTCTAAGTCCTGGCCATGGTCGAGTCTCTCGCGATTTCTCTCATATAGACAAGAATGTTTGCGTTTTCAGTAACCATTACTTATCAGCTGAATAGATGCGCATAATTCACACATTTCATGAGAAAATTGCTATAAAGACATTGGCAAAAAAAGAGATACGAACTATCTACCACCTCACTCCAGTTCAGGTTACCCAGTAATATTCTTTAGAAAACACATCGAAAAGTAGGTGCTTAAAAGTTTATGTACAATAAGAAAAGCGATTATCTTATTGAAAACGTGATATGCACATACTGGAAATATAGGATGATTTATCACTTCAGAATTCGTCTATTTCTCGCCCTCCCGTCCCGCGCAAATTCTTCGCTACTTGGAATGATGAAATCGATCGCATCCAATCGTGTATGCCATATTTAATTCTGGGCCAGGCCAAATTTAACTTTATGCAGAAATAAGTTCACCATTGTGCCCTTGCATCAATGAAAATCGAGAGTATTTGACCGAAAAGGAAGAAAATGTATTTTAAAACGCTTTCTCTGTAAGTGCTCAGTGCGACGAATTGTTGAAAGGTTGACGCCCTGGGTTAAAAAAATGCACACAAAAAGTATTAGGTATAAATTAAATTTTAAACGTGAGAAGTAAGCGAAAACACACATCATTCGAAAGAGCATTAAAAGTTACCGCTTAAAGTTAGTGGCCACTAAAAACTAATCCCCTGTTTTTATATTTTTAAAAGAAGGAGAAAAAATTCTAAGAATTTGGGTTTTTTTGTTAAAAATTTAAAAAAAAAATTTAGACCGTCACACATTTATGGTGTACAGAAACCCGCCGAGATTTTCCAAAGTCGTTAAAAGTCGTTGATTTTCCAAAGTCGGTGTCTTTTTTTGACCACTAACTTTAAAGGGATACGGCGGCTGTAGAATCTCAAAAAGGATGATGTCGTAATATTTTTGCGCTTCTTTCTTCTGATTCGTCCTCACGGATACTCGCCATAGTCGAATCAATTGCAAAAACACTTATTTTCACTTTGCTAAGGCCTTTTTAAAATTTTGCAGCAGCTAAACAGCGTAAGTTTTGTGGATGCAGGAACTACAGTACCTTTGAAACACGATTTTTTTGAAAATTCATAATTTTTTTAAATCGTAAAAATATATGGTTTGGCAGCTTTTCTTAGAATTATCAGCGTTTTTGAATAAAAATAGAATTAAAAGAAAGTAAAATTATGATTTTTGGCTGCAACCTCCCTTTAGTTACCAAAGTTTTGATCCTTGGTTTTGGTTCAGCACTTACTCTAATCTTGACGAAATGCAAGTTATTACAGCGTTGTCTCTTACGGAATCACAACATACTTTCGGATGGGAGCAATTCTTGAGCAATGGCGAGGATGTACAGAAATTGAGGGAATTGGCGAGAATACGGGAAGATCTAATGAATGCGGATAATATCAACGAAATGGGTAAGATTTTATCTTTATTTATGTTCGAAATAGTAGTCATACTATAGACTATTACTTCGAAAGGCATGCTTGTCTATCTCTTTCATTAATGTTTATCCTACAAGAAATATTTCTGACAATTATATTAGTCAGAAAAAGTCGACAAAACCGGCCAGATCAAATGTGTTCGTCCAACCGGATGTAACGAAATTTAAAACTGGTGAGGAACTGCAAAAAAAAACTGGCAATATTTGTATCGTAAGTTGATGGAAACTGGTCAGATAGGAGGTGGTCATTCTTACGTATCTGAACCTTCTGCACATTTTTCGATTTGGTCAAGAAAATTGTGGACCGTAATTTCTGGTCAACGAAATTGTGTGGGTCAGATCTACACAGCAAGTAGATGAAAACCGAACCGATTATCATAAACTTTTAATCAAGATAACCATCAAATTTTCTATTATAGTTCACTCCTTCGACCCGACGCGCGCGATATTACGCCTCTCACAAAAGGCTCGGCTTTTTTGACACATACCCTGTTTTTCGAAATCGAGTTTTTGACGTTTTCGGGTACCAATAGGACCAACTAAGACCGTACACTATTATGCCACAGAAATCATTCCTCGAATTTATTCAGCTACTGTTCCCGCGAACTTTGAGGCACTTTTTTCCATGGGTTCGTCGTGGTTTCTGTGAAAACTTTCTGCTTGGAGCTAACTTTTATTTTCAAAGATGTTTCGACCGATGAATTTATTTTACGATTGTCCTCTAAATTTCCATATTATCTATTTTTATTAATTTTCCGCCCAACCGCTCGAATAGATAAAAATGTTTTTCAAATGTTTTTTCGATAGGAAGTTGCAGAAGGAGATAAGGATTCGAATGATATATTTACGCTCTCTCAACTCGGGAGGTTAGATAGGAAAACATCTGAAAACACGAAAAAGTGAGGAAAGATGCTCGATAAATGAAAGAAGAGTGCTAGAATTTTGTCGCTAGTGAGTCGAACCTCTCGTGAGTCGCGTGATATATCAGTGTGTTCGCCTAAGAATCGCACAATTCTCAGAAATTTCGGTACTGGGAAAATTCTCAGAAATTTCGGTACTGGGAAAATTCTCAGAAATTTCGGTACTGGGAAAACACTCATTCTCGGTTTTTCGCAGTTTTAGATAGACATGGTCTATCAATTTCTGATAGTCTCATTTGTTGGTTCAACTTATTTTCTTAATTACAGTCTGTCTAAGTTTAGCTGTTTTTCAGTATCTCGAGCGCCAACTAAGGCAAACACGCCGATTGCGTATTTCTCGGACAAGTGCCGGTACAGAGGAAAAGTTGAAGTCTGAGGAAACGCCGGCATAGACCAAAAAGCTCGTTCTTAGGAACAAACCCAGACAGCTTTTGATCTCTTTGAGGTGAAATTTCGAGAAAAAATCAAACATAATTTTCGATTTTCACATCGAAATCCTAAAAACCAGACATATTTTGAGACTTTCGGGAACACACGTTTTTGGTCTATGAACACCGGTTTTCTATACTATTTGATGTGCTTATCAACTTGGTGTAACGTCATGGTATGCAAATTCAGGTGGAGCTCGATTTGGAGCTCCGAAGATCCGACTATTTTACAATTTGTTCCTTTATTTGGATACCCGTTGCCTCCATCTAATATCTGAGGGGATCCAGGTTGTTAAACACGTAAAAAATCTAAATAATTCTGAGAGAGAGGAACCCCTAATTTCATCTTATTCCACCCTTTCAACCCCTGACGAGCTGTCAGAAATGAGACATGAACAATGGCTCGTGACGTCATTACACACCTGTTTCACAAGATCTAAAATTATTATGATGTATTGACTTAGTAAATTTGACTATGCCTATGAGAATCTCCATTTTTTCCTACTTTATATCATCTTCGGTTTCAATTGTCTTCGGCATATGACTGGCTCTTTCTATACATGCGTTACAATGAATATAGACAAAATGTCACTATCTATGTGAGTGTTTATTTCAATTCAATTCAATTCAATTATTTATCATGTCAGGCAATAGTGCACAGACGAGGATGGGTCGGTAATCTTCATAAGTTTATTTTAACTTAGACTTAATTGGCGCTCGAAATACTGAAAACAGCCATTCTTTGAGATGATATAATTATGCAAATGAGCAAAATCAAAACATGAATCTATTATAAATCGATCCCATTGGGCTCTCTAATTTTTGCTTTACCGTGGGGTGCGATTCTTACGCGAACACAATGATAAACTGTCAAGTTTTGTGGGCAATCCGACAGATTCGAACATTGAACAATGATTTATGGGAATCGGAGTGAAGGTAGTGATGGTGGGCGAGTATTCTAGTGACAGATATTCATGGTGGTTGTTTCGTGCTCTCCAACAGTTGGTTGCCGCAGTCTTGGTGAATACCTTTATGGTACTGTCGGCGTCGTGAACAGGGACGAACAAGGGGCAGTGATGCAAGGAGATTTGCGTTGGCATAAAATGCGGCCCGATCGAAATCCCTGCGTCGATACGATACAGATATGATACGATAGAGATACATCCGAAAAAAAACGATGATTGAAGCTTAACTCGACTCCTCAATTAACTGCGCACATGGATGGACGGGAAGCGATGTAGTCTATATGATGGATTATGAAGGTTCAGATCCGGAAGTGTCTTCTATGTGAGCAGATATCCCATATGCGCATATGTAGGCTTCTTCGAAAGTGCGGTTACGCGAGTTCGGTGACTGTGAGGAGAAGTTGCCAAGAAAGGTCTCATTTCCGGGCTCCCTCGCTACTCTACTGTTGAAGTCACCAACCGGGCATGAAACCTTTCAGCGCTCTTTGTGTGCGGCCTCAACATGATCGTAGTCGTTGTCTCTGCGGAAAGCCGCTCCATTCGATTTCGCTGCAGAAAAAAACATGGTATAATGCTGTCTTCGAACGATTAAGGATCCGATATACTTGATGTGAGGAGTACCAGTTGCAGTGCCCAGCTGACGTACAATCATAGGTCAAATGGGGTTCTTTCATATATTTCGTGGAAGGATGCATAAAATCTCGTGCCGACGTGCATATTGCCCAATTTTCGATAAATTTGTCAAAAAATTGGTGATACGTGGACGAAACATTCAAAATTTTCGTTTGCTGACGTGGTCTGGGCTCTATGCAGAAGTGCCTATTCTCGCTAGCGAAAACCTATTTGACCTATGCGTACAATCAACTCGAACCCGTTCTAACTGCAGTGAGAGCGGAGTCTTCTTTGAGTGGAGGCTTTTCTCATATGATTCGCAACCGTGAATAAAGCAAATCCGGGGATCGCATTTTGACTTTAAAATAAGCCTCTCAGCGGTTCGCAACCTGAAATTTGGCGTGGGTTCTAGCTCATCTCTGATTACATAAGAAAATAAAATTTCTGTTAATCATATACTGAAATATACACAACAGAAAAATGATGTGCCATACTTTTATTAATTTCAACCGCAGCATTCTATCTTCATTTTGAACAAAGCACGTCGATTCCGGCTTTAGAACCGGGAGATAAAGCCGGTTCTGCAGCCTGGGACCGGGATCAATGAAATTCTCGTCCCCAGGGTACTTCCAATACAAAAAAAATGATCGGAATCTAAAATATGTGGTGATAAGACATTTCGGGAAAACAAAACGAGAAAAAAACGTTTCAGAAAAAAAATTTCAGAAAAATACGTTTCGGAAAATCAAAGTCAGAAACGGACGTTTCAGAAAGTTTTTCTTCAGAATGTGACGCTTCAGAAAGTTTTTTTTTCAGAAACTGACGTTTCAGAAAGTTTTTTTCCAGAAAAAAAGACATTTTATACCTCCAAACTTATTTTCTAGTAATTTTCTTGTTATCACCGTGTTGTTTGAGATTAATTGAAGTGGGAGATACAAAAGACACAGTAAAAAAGTTGATATTTATGGAGAAACAGCTTTCAAATTAATCTGCGCGCTCACGCGTTGCGGTCGCTTCGCGTTTTCTGAAGCAACTGTTTCTGAAAAAAAACTTTCTGAAACGTCTTATTCTGAGATGGATTTTTATTCAGATTACTTTTCTGAAATGGTATTTTCTCAATATGTATTTTCTGGTTTTGTTTTTCCGAAATGTCTTATCACCAAATATGTTTTCGAAAGTTGTTCTGGTGTTCACGGAATCTCTGGTCATTCCTGTCCAAAGACATCTCTCTATATGTCCAAAGGTAAGGGGGCTCCCAGGCGCGTCTATTTGCCGGCTCGGGCGCTCTCTCTCCCTCTCCCTCACCCTTTCCATTAGATCTTTCTTGATTTACTCCATTTTGTAAATCCTTTTTCTCAGGTTAAATTTAAATAATCGAAGTAATTTTTTGTTTGTGAAAAATTCTGAGCAAGACTATCTAATCTAACCGGAATTTAAAGGAATCATGCAGAGATAGTGAAGCACACTTATTTGGCATTATTTTGGACGACTAATAAAGGGAAAAATAAGAAAAAAATTTTCGGACCCTTTGGGAGTGGTTTACGGCGACTCCCAGAGGTACACGCTCGAAGTTTCCTAATTTCTTTTCAAACGTATCTCAGCTCCAAATATTTGGATGAATGCCTACGATGTCCTGAATGACTACTAAGCATAATTCAGGGCATGTCATGTTCATTCCTCGAAGTTATGACCACATTAGGAAACGTCGAATTCGTACACCACGACAGTTCAACTGCGCATATCCCGAAACACAAAGTTCCGAGAATTTTTTTCACTATTTTTCCCGTTATCAGCATGTCATATTTGACTAATAGAGATCAAGTTGCCAATCTCTTCCGGGTCCCTTTAAGCTAATTCCGGTTTATCCTATTGAGTTGTGAGAGGCTGATACAGGCCATTTTCGCGCACATAAGGGTCCCCCCTATCAAGGATGTGCGGGAAAACTTTTCGGGAAACTTTCGAGAAAAATTTTTTTCCCAGTCTGAAAACCGGGAAATTTCGGGAAAATCGGGAAAATAAAAATTTATTAGTTTGATACAAAATCGGATAAAATTTGTCTGAACGTGTTTTTAAAATGAATACTGTTATTCGCAAACTAATCTCTAATGCGCTATCATTATTTGAAAAATCGGGATGGAAGAGATGAAAAAATGCAAAACATAAAACTGCTGGAAAAACTTCCATTTATCCAGAATATCGATTTTATGTAAATAATTTCGCTGAAATTATTTTTGCTGAACTACTAGATACCAATGACACATAACACTACATTTTTGGGACGATTTTCATAAACTCGATTTTTCACAATCTAAAGCGATTTTCGACTTAAAATGGACCCTTTTATTTTTTCTTAATTTTTTTCTTATGACTCAGCTGCATGAACACTGATCAAAAAATTGTGAAAGTGAAAAATAGTTGTATTTGGATGGGCTATCGATCCACTAAGAATGGAAAAGATTCCATTCAACCTGACGAAAAGTTTTATGACGTCACAAACGACAATAATTTTGCCCTGAGGTGTAGTAGCCGACATATTCTTCTCTCATTTTGTCGTTTTCCTCTTTCTATTTGTATTCGCGTTTTCTTTGAACACGCATAAATATATATATATATATTTGAACTTCCGAAACGGCATAGTCGTAACTCTTGTCCAACGCAACACAACATTACGTTGTTAGTGTCGCATAGAAAATTAGTCAACTGCCAAGGTTATTTCGATCCACTCAGATAGTCTCTCATATAAAGGCTTGCGACAATTTAATAATCTTTCTCCTTGATGAATTTATCGATTTTTATGAAAAATATATTAATATTCATAACGGAACGTGAAATGCGAGTGCGCGCGCTCTATTTCCCCCAAAATGCTAGTGTGCACGCTCTATTTTCGTGTTTAAGTATGTTGTATATCTAAAACTGATAATTTCCGTTCGTGATACTCCTTCTTTAAGTGTCTCATCTGGAAGACGGACTCCGTTCTCGTCTCTGTCTCTCTGACTATGAAGGAACTGTAATTGGGGAGTTGAAAATGAGAGAAGAAACACTGAATGACGAGAGAAGTGCCGATGCTGCACTCATCAAGAAGTTGAAGGTTACACATACGGTGCCCTATTAGGAACTCCATATCACGATAGCAAAGACACGGCTATTTAGTGGCGCATTGAAAAAAATGATTGGTAATTTATTTTCGCATATTTATTGTTGGAGTCCTCCTTTGTCGACACTATGCAGTATTTGATTTTTAGCTCGCCCCTGAGATGCAGCTCTCTTCTGCAAAGGTTCGGGCAGAGTGAGGGGGAGTAGCATACCAAGGATAGAGAGTGAGGGGGGGAGTAGCATACCAAGGATAGAGAGTGAGGGGGGAGTAGCATACCAAGGATCACAATACTTGACACGAGCAATGGCTACGCGAGATCCTGAACACTCATACTGTTATGCCATTTCGGGCGGTCGACCACAACCTCATTTTGCCCCCCCCCCCGGTGGGAGTTTGCCGCCCAAAAAAACTTGCCTACGAAAACTTCACAACGCCTCATTAGTATCGCGAAATCGCCTTCAGGCCGGGACACACATGACTATAACCCCTGCATTCACACATCCAAAGTGTTTACGACCGAACCGTAACCACAACCGCAAAAGTAGGTCTCGCTCCCGGGGAAATTTACAATCACAGGTCGAAAGGGACCCATCAGAGGATCTCAGAACAGTTTTCAAAAGTTCCATTATACGGGGCAGATGGGCAAAAAGACTAATTGCGGGAAGTCCCAATCAACATCAACATATTCACCGCATGACAGTATCGACCTTTTCATGTACGCACAACTCCCCATCGTCAGCTCCCCGAATCATCAACATACTGCGATCCATCCATCTCTTTTCAGATGAATTGAGGGAATATCGATTGATTGGGGCGATATGAGAGTGATCGAATGTCGTCGCGACGTTTTTAAAAAAAAAACTACCACAGCCAATAGGTCAAAGTGGAAATTTATTTTGGTGGACTAGGGGGCAGGTCAATGGGAGAACAAACTTATGAAACTAGTTTCACAGAACAAACTTATGAAACTAGTTGATTCTAGCAATTATTACTGCTTTAAAATGATAAAAAATCAATTTATAAAATAACGATTGATCCTAACAAGTGCAGGTTAGTAAATTTTTCAAACGCAGAGTGTGATTTGAGCAGAAAACTATATTTTTATGTTTCCAAAATTGAAAACATTGAAATAAATAATACATTTGCGAATTTTATTTCAAAATTTCGTCACAAATTTCATCTCGAAAAAGATTTTTTAAACGTATTTTTCGAAAATGATTCGAAAAATTTTTCGACGAAAAAGTTTTTCGAAACAAGTCGAAAAATCGAAAAACGAAAAATGCACAGGCCTGCTAAATACGGATGCTTACAGCGGAGCGTTGTGAATCTCGAAGAGTATTACCATCGCCGCGCGTGAAGATTTTCATGACAAAATTACCTCCGTCACTCCAAGTAAAATTCGTAGAGTCCCCCCATATCCCCCATTATTTCTTGTAAAATTTCAAATCCTGTTGCGCCTCGGGCGTAGAGAAATTATTATTATTGTAATCATGATCAGTTTTCGGTACTCAGGAACTATAATGGAACTTTTGAAAACTGTTCTGAGATGCTCTGATTGTGAGGGGTCTCTTTCGACATGTGATTGTGAATTCCCCCGGGAACGAAACCTACTTTTGCGGCTCCCTAGTAATTCCGACCCAACACCAAATCCATTTTACACAACTACAACGAGTCAAAGGTCCAATATGCCTACCAAAATAATTATACCTCCCTTTCATTTTACAATGTGCCTACAAGGTCACCGACAGCGTGGACACTTTTGTTTATACATTTTCGTCTCACGTACAATATTACTTGTTGTAGTTATTATGACTTATTGTGAAATTTATAAACTGGCCAGATTTCACATAAAACTGGTCAGAACAATAGTTCACATCCCATAAACTGGTCAGATTTGAAATTGATTCTTACTACATGATATCATCCCTCCGCGTATTTCTAGATGGTTTTCGCATGTCAAAACTTCTTTCTTCTAACATTTGTTCACGGGACATTTTCCGTGTTTTAAAATGTATGATTTTCGTTCAAAAATTCTGGTTGTGATTTGAACCTGTTTTTTTTCTTTTGAGACAATTTTCTGCTTTTGATATTCATTCGATGCTTTCTATTTCGTCATGACATCACCTGTGAACATGTGGATTACTTTACATTCAATTGCAAAACAACTGGTCAGAACCTCAATTATGACTAACAAACAAAATAGTTTTGGGGAAGTTATAATATATTCCTGTGCATGCATAGGAATACATTACTAATTTAATGAAATTCAAAAATTTTCAAATGTATTTGCATGCCTCCAAACTTGCCAAACATGCTGCAGTACAGATGCATGATAAAAATGGGTTAATGATTCTTTTCGACAAATGTTGGGACAACAATCAATACTCGAAAGTAAATTGCGATATCTTTTTTTTAATGTACCAGACTTTGTCGAATCCCTCGTGAGCGGAGTGGCTGCCTTTAATATCTGATTTACAGCGTGAAAACGCGTCTCTCCGTTCGCGTCTTCTTGTATACGAAGAAGATAGTGAATATGGGATCCATATGGAGAAGGAAATAAGAAGAGTGAAAGAAGAGGAGCATAATAGGGTCAGAATACACAGAGGAAGAGTAGAGAGGACTCTCGAGATCGCTAATGGAGGTACTCCTTCTGTGGCTGCACTTCGGACAAAGTTCAATATCCGGGCAGAAGAGGTATATTTTTAAAAAAAATATATGGCACCGTATCGATCCGTACCGTATTAGTATTCACCTAAAATTTTGAAACGGTGTCTTTTCTGAACCAGATTAGGCTGATTTTTTGCATGGAAGCCACTCTTGTCTAGATGCGTCATTTCCAATTACTTCATCCTATGTCGATATTTTGTTATTACGTCGTGATGGCGCAAGATTACAATGCTAATTCCGTTTTACTCGGAGAAAATAGATTTCAGGTATCAAACTTATTTTGGTGGAAGTTGAAGTGGATGGACACTCATAAATAATTGGTCCCACTTTAAACGTTTCACGACGATCCGTCAATCGAAGTTCCCGGGGGAAAAAAGTTATTTTTTTGTTTCTAGACGTGTTCTTACAATTAGGTTTGAAATTATAGCAATCGTGAAGTAAGATAATCCAATAGGATTGACAGCATTTATTTTGTTTCATGTAAGAGGTTTTCCTCTCCATACAAAGAGGAAAAAACGCACATATCTTAAAGAAAAAAACACGCACTTAACGTGCTGATTCTCTATTCGATTCACAAAGTTTTAGTCGAAATACCAGATTTTTAGGTCACCTCTCATTCCTAAAGTGCCCCTCGAAAATGGCTCATCCGAAAAAAGTTACATTTCATGCTCTGAGCGCAAATTAATGACAATTACCACCAAACTTTGGGGATCGTCTTAATAAGGAAGGGCAAACGTCTCCGGAGACCGTTTTGAATTTGGACCATATGGGCTTGCAGGTATCCCTGAGGCATGTTTATACCAGTTTTCAAGAGTTCCCCGATAGACCTTCTCTGACCTAAAGTCATCATCAAAGTTAGCGTCGATTCGCCATTGAGGCGCTCCGCCTTATAGTCATTGAGAAGGAACGCTCTCATCACAAGTGATGTGGTGTATGGTACTACCCTAGACTTGTATACGATTTGTTCTTGGTTCGGCCCCCTATTTTTTGCAAAATTTTTGTGGCATTTTCCCAATCACCACAACATCTGTTATCTTCAATTCTGAACAACTTAAAAGGTGCACGGCGACGCCGTCGACGCTCTTTCGTCATATTTCATCATAATGACGGCGACTCGATCAATCTACACACCATTTAGTAGACGTTCTATTTTGGCGCTAAAGGAAGATTCATTAAATTCGATTACGAATCATTAATTGCCGATTTACAGCACATGCCAAAGAAAAGGAGAAAAGTCCCATAAAACTGGCCAGATCTGAATTGATTCTCACTAAGCTCATCCTCCCGCGTATTTATAGATAGGTTTCGAGGGCCAAAACTGCCTCCTTCAAAAAATTGTTCACCCACGTTGTGTGTGTTTAAAAAAGTATCGTGACTATTGCGTGGAGTGCCGCAATGGCGAATCCACGTTAACTTTGATGATGATTTTACGGTCTTAGAGGTAAATCGGGGAAAATAGGTATGAACGTCCCTCAGGGGTACCTGCAAGCTCATATGGTCCAAATTCAAATCGGTCTCCGGTGACTTTTGCCCTTCCCTATTTAGTACATTATTGTTATCATTTCAAACCAAAGAACAAGTCTCTAGCACATCTATTAATCAAAATCCAATTTTCAGGAACCCACTTCGACAGATGGTTCTGAACCTCTACAGAACCGTACAACGTGGTACTAATTTTTCATGAGTCTTCCACCAAAATAAGCGTGATACCTGAAAAATTTTCCTCGGAGCAAATAATCGCCTTTGAATTACGATTTAAATCTTGAGTCATCATTACGATAAGTCCGCTTCTGATGAAATAATTGAAAATGAGGCCCTTGGCTATGAGTGACTTCCACTAAACAATCTGCCCGATCATTAATCTGGTTTAGAAGATATGAGGCTGTTTGCGAGAGGATGAATAACTTTTGTGAAGGACCTCGTATATCGATTTTCTGGAAATCTCTTGATCGACGTAATCGAGTGTGCTGATCATTATGGCGACATTCATTTTTCATTTCACTCGTCGGTTCGGGGGTACTGTAGCTACCGTTTTTGAGACTGAAATGTCATATATAATGACCCAGTGAACCGTTTTGCATGAAAAAAATTCCGGGGCTAGTTTAAGTTGCTGATAACTATTTGATACTCTATTTTTCTCAACTTTCAAAAACATGTTCTCGAATACTCCTCATAACTAATGTTTGCAACGTATACCACAACACGCTACGTTTTCACAGCTTTCATATTCTTATGCTACATGCATACTTTAGAGGTACCACTTATATAGATTATGCCCTTATAATTCACCATATGCAGGAGAGCGCGAAATGAAAGGATCAGTGATAAATGATACTAAATGATGCGATACTGGCCATTTCCCATACGAAATTGTGTATAAAGAGGGCCAGATCTACATCAGTGATACCTCTGAAATATGCATGTAGCATAAGAAAATTTAATCTGAGAAAACGGCGCATGTTGTGATACGTCGCAAACATTAGTTGTGAGGAGTTTTCGAGAACACTTTTTGAAAGTTGAGAAAAAATAGAAATATCAAACTAGTGTATCAAATAGTCGTATACCACAACACGCTCCGTTTTTTTCATATTTATGGTGAATCTTAAAGTTACCGGGAATCCACATTTTTGAGGTCTTATCTTACGATGGAATCGAATAGACAAGTAGACGAATAGACACCGTAAAAGAAAGGCAGTTAAAGCAAAAAAAAATGTCAAAAATCGATAATTAGGACGTGGCACAGCTCCAAATGTCCGAAAATAGAGCACTGATCATCAGGAAAGTTTGCGCAAATTTAAATGTGAATATTTCATGATGCTGTTTTGTGGCGCTCCTGCCTTTTTCGTTTCTTTTTTTTACATAATTCCGTGCCTGATTATTTATTGAAATTTATTTTCATATCAGAATTTATCTAATGAAATTATCCAATGAGAAAAAACCTCCAAAATAAGACCGCGACGCAGCCATTGATCATCAGGGAATAGCGCGAATTCAAAATAATTCCGTGGATTCCCGGTAACTTTCTAGCCCCGGAAAATTTTTTTTTCATGGAAAACGGTTCACTGGGTTATTAGATATGACATTCCAGTCTCAAAAACGGTAGCTACAGTACCCCCGAACCGATGAGTGAAATGAAAAATGATTGTCACCATGATCATCAGCACACTCGATAACACCAATGTGCACATTTTGGTAGTACTTTTCAATTTCAGTGTACGTCCATTTCGTGGGGGGGGGGTGACAATCCGGCAACGTCATTACGGCAAAGGCTCATAACTCAATGCAAACTCGAAAAATCTTTGAAATATTTTTTCCTCACTATCAATACACTCACCCCGATCGATTGTGGTGCTTAATATATTTCTCCAGCGCGTTTGAAATTTCCACTAATTAGTTAATTAGCTAATTAGTCGAAATTCTAATAACCATTTCGAACTCTGACCAATATAATACTTTTATTTGCCCAAGGGGTTGATTTTGAAGAAAGTTATTCGAGTTGGAAATCCTCCGTTGCCGAAATGTCGTTGCCGTATTGTCACTCCTCTCATTTCGTTGATCTTTTCGCGAACAGCCTCATATATTGCTTCGAAGTTTTAGGCGCATAATTATGATCGATACTGTAGATATAGGTGGGCTGCACTTATCCGAGCCTTTTTGCACGGTGCCCCGATTCAGTACAGTCCATTGTGTGTACTTTTTCTGCGATGTGAACTTTTTCGCTCCTCGAAAACACCGACCCCCATTTGTACGGCCCTCATGTGCACGTATGACTAGATATATTACACTTTCTGCGTAAGGAATAATAAGCGCTCAACAGAGGTCTAAAATAAGTGAAAATTATAATTAGCTCAAAAACTGATCCATGTGAATTTGGAACGTAATTTCTGCAGAAAATGTGTGTTTCCGATTAAAATTAAAGTGGTATGGCCACAAATCTCAAGTGAATTTCCAGAATCTTTAAGATTCGGGCACTTCTGGACATTCGCGCCTTTCGATTTGGCCATCATTCCTATACCATATTCCTATATTCGTTTCCCCCCCACCCCCCAAAGTAGTCGAATATGTACCATGAGGCTCAACCCTGGTTTGCATATCACGCTTGAAGTTAGAAAATTATATTTTCACAACTTTTAAACTGTGAAAGATGTATGCAATTTTCTTCATAAATGTGTTTGACGTGCTCTATGAGCAAGAAAGCATAAAGGCCATATGTTCTCACTCAATTGTAAAAAGGGGATTCCGAATTAAATTTTTAGGACTTTCTCGCCCATCGCACAGATTTCGAATTTCCGCAGCACATATCGTGTGTCGTGATTGTACTTTTTATTAGCCATATGGGACAGATTATCAGTTCTGCCTTCATCTCGACAATTTTATTTGAATGAACTTCTGAGGGTGCTGGATATTTCCCAATTTTTTTGTTGTTTATGAGCCATACAACACAATATAATACAAGAGACGCTTATCAATATGAGGTTTCGCATAGGTTTCAGAACAGGGCTGTGCATTTTCCTCTTTTCCGACTTTTTTGGAGGTAAATGACGGTTTGTCGGAAAACTTTTGCCCAACATTTTCCGAAATTTGTCAAATTATCATTGAAGTTCTTGCTTTTTTCGACATTTTTTTTAGTAGAGGGGTAGAAAATTAGTGAAAATCGGGGGAAAGTAGGAAATCGTATGCAAACTCATTATCAAGAGTCTCATATTCGTCGAATAAAAAAATTTTGTAAAAAATATTTTAAAAATATTCAATCACTATTACTCATTTTAGTCTTGTAATAATGGGCTGTTTCATAGTGTTTTCGTTTCTCCTTTGACTTTATTCCTTTTTATCGTAACGAGCGACGTTGAAGACGGGAAGCCTAAATATCTGAAAATCCGATATACTTGATGTGAGGAGTACCAGTTGCAGTGCCCAGCTGACGTACAATCATAGGTCAAATGGGGTTCTTTCATATATTTCGTGGAAGGATGCATAAAATCTCGCGCCGACGTGCATATTGCCCAATTTTCGATAAATTTGTCAAAAAATTGGTGATACGTGGACGAAACATTCAAAATTTTCGTTTGCTGACGTGGTCTGGGCTCTATGCAGAAGTGCCTATTCTCGCTAGCGAAAACCTATTTGACCTATGCGTACAATCAACTCGAACCCGTTCTAACTGCAGTAAGAGCGGAGTCTTCTTTGAGTGGAGGCTTTTCTCATATGATTCGCAACCGTGAATAAAGCAAATCCGGGGATCGCATTTTGACTTTAAAATAAGCCCCTCAGCGGTTCGCAACCTGAAATTTGGCGTGGGTTCTAGCTCATCTCTGATTACATAAGAAAATAAAATTTCTGTTAATCATATACTGAAATATACACAACAGAAAAATGATGTGCCATACTTTTATTAATTTCAACCGCAGCATTCTATCTTCATTTTGAACAAAGCACGTCGATTCCGGCTTTAGAACCGGGAGATAAAGCCGGTTCTGCAGCCTGGGACCGGGATCAATGAAATTCTCGTCCCCAGGGTACTTCCAATACAAAAAAAATGATCGGAATCTAAAATATGTGGTGATAAGACATTTCGGGAAAACAAAACGAGAAAAAACCGTTTCAGAAAAAAAATTTCAGAAAAATACGTTTCGGAAAATCAAAGTCAGAAACGGACGTTTCAGAAAGTTTTTCTTCAGAATGTGACGCTTCAGAAAGTTTTTTTTTCAGAAACTGACGTTTCAGAAAGTTTTTTTCCAGAAAAAAAGACATTTTATACCTCCAAACTTATTTTCTAGTAATTTTCTACACAGTAAAAAAGTTGATATTTATGGAGAAAACAGCTTTCAAATTAATCTGCGCGCTCACGCGTTGCGGTCGCTTCGCGTTTTCTGAAGCAACTGTTTCTGAAAAAAAACTTTCTGAAACGTCTTATTCTGAGATGGATTTTTATTCAAATTACTTTTCTGAAATGGTATTTTCTCAATATGTATTTTCTGGTTTTGTTTTTCCGAAATGTCTTATCACCAAATATGTTTTCGAAAGTTGTTCTGGTGTTCACGGAATCTCTGGTCATTCCTGTCCAAAGACATCTCTCTATATGTCCAAAGATAAGTGGCTCCCAAGCGCGTCTATTTGCCGGCCCGGGCGCTCTCCCCCCCCCTCTCCCTCACCCTTTTAATTAGATCTTTCTTGATTTAACCCATTTTGTAAATGCTTTTTCTCAGGTTAAATTTAAATAACATAAGTAATTTTTTGCTCGTGAATAGCTCTGAAAAGAGATGGAACTCGGTTCTATTGTCGAACTCATACTTCTCCCACTCGAAGTTTCCAGTCATTGGGTGCAACAGGATGGCATGTCTGCAGAGGGACTGGTGACACGCTCCACTCCAGTCCAATTGCAGTATAGGTAAAATGATCGGAGAATATTTTGATAAATTATAGCAAAATGTGAATCAAATGAATTGACGCAAAAAGCGGACTAACAAGCGAATAATTGTCTTAAAAGGCGAAAGCATGTGCAATGGGTGTAGAAATAGAGTTCCCCATGTTTGGATATGGTTGAAATATATTTTATATAACAGTTCATAAATACCATAGAATATTTTCACTTTTCACCACGCTTATGTGCGTGAAAATGGTCTGGAATGGCCTCTCGCTACTCAATAGGAAGAATCGGGATTAGCTTAACTTCCGGTTAGATTTGATCGTCTTGGTCAGAACTATTCACAAACAAAAAATACTTAGCTTATTTAGATTTAAACATGAAAAAAACATTTACAAAATGGAGTAAATCGAGAAAGATCTAATGGAAAGGGTGAGAGGGAGAGGAAGAGAGAGAGAGAGAAAGAGAGAGAGAGAGAGAGAGAGAGAGAGAGAGAGAGAGAGAGCGCCCGGACCGGAAAATAGACGCGCTTGGGAGCCCCCTTATCTTTGGACATATAGAGAAATGTATTTTTCCACGTTTTGCTTCTCATTTCCCAGCTCTTTTTTCTATACGATTCATTGTATACTGTGATGTATCTATTTCCGTAAAACCACTCAAAATACCAATTCTTGCATTTTATAGAGAAGCAAAGACAATAAAAGCGATCTTGACTGCATTCGATAAATTGGCTCGGCCCACAGCCTTCAGAGAACTTGGAATTGTTGTGCCCATCTATAACGCAATGAGCGTCATATGGTAGAGGACGAAGAGAGTACACATAAATGATTACAGACTGAAGGTAGTAATGGAGGAGTTGAAAGGAGAGCAGGGAAACGAGGAGGAAGGACTTTGGATAAGAATGGATACTACAATCCCAAGTTCAATCGGAGGTATTCAACACTTTTAATCTGATAGAAGTTCGCTCATTTTTCCGCATTTTTTCTCGCTTTAGACATTAGAATAGGGTAAAATTAATATATTATCGGGAGAATTAGCAATACCTCTTAAAAGTTTGCGGAATTCCGCAAACAGTTTTACGCGAGCTAGACAGTGACGAGAGAGCACGTAAAAAGGAGCGAGAAATTAAGCGATGTTGTGGTTAGTACTTACGAGAGACTTTCTGACATTGTGGAAAGACTAGTGGGGGGGTAGAAATTCGATGAAACAGAGTCCACCCAATTTAGTGTGCGTGTAGTGTGAAGCACATACTTCGAATGGGCTTGCATCAGGCACAGGTGGGCTCAAAAATCCAGATTCCCTACAAGACACATAGACCAAATAGGTTTCTCGCAAGTTCGCAATTAGCATAGGGCAGTACATGTAAATAGACGTCTTTATGTGTCTGCCCTGCACTCTCTCGCTATGTTAATCGGGTTTGCATGCAAAGTGCCCTTCGCTAGTGAAGACCTATTTGACGTATGACAAGACAAATGAACAGAGGATGGTCACGACCGTAATGCGTGAAATGTGAATTGCTTACTACGGTATTACTACGAAACTTGTGGCTGTAGAAGGCATTATACTGTAGTAAGCGCATTTGATTCTCGGACCACTTTTTATCCGCTTTTGAGCCGTGGTGTACATACCCTGAATTCTGTAAGAAACTTCATCGTTTGCGTTGCGAGTGGTTTGTGGGCGTTGCCGGGTTGTCGAGCGCCCATGCACTTCTTGTGCGCCCGATGCATAATTCACGATGATGCTTTCCGAAGAACACCACGCACGTTCGACGCACGGGCGTGCTATCGCAAAATGAAAAATTGGGAAATGCCCGGGCGTCATTCGTGCACGCACCGTGCGTTTTAAAACAGAGTAGTGAGAAGATACGCAAAAAAATTGTTTAAAGCGAAATTTGAATTTGGCGCCAACAAAGATTTGTGTACTTTGAAATGCAGTATTTCCCACAAATTATCGAAAATGAGAAATGTTCTTCCATTACTGTCATGCTAAAAAAATGCAGTAAATCAATTGTAAATTTTTCAATTAAACTTATTTCATCTCGATTTAATTTTTACGAGTTGTAGCACAGTTATACGAATCGTATGGTACCTCTACAGTTATTTTTCCAGCGAAGATCTTCGAGACATACTTATTTTCCGTGTTTGTACAATTTTGAGCACAAAACACATTAATATCTAGAAAGCTGTTGGAGAAAAGACGACTCTAGGGGTCTGAAAGCGTACCGGACAACTCAGAAAAAAACAGATACTCGGAAAAGGCCGGTAACTCAGAAAGCGGCAACTCCGACTACTCAGAACGACCGCTCAGAATAGTGGCAGTGAACGATGATATTCTGAAATGTAGTATGCAAAAAAGGTTAATATACTGATAAATGTAAGTATAGGTACTAGTGTTGATATAGCGGCTTACTCGGCACTCGCGAACCTTTTAGTCAAAGTGGCTCACGTGCAAAAGGCACTCGCGAGTGCATTTCTCATTTTTACTCGCGAGTCGATTTAGGCCATCGACTCCATTGTTTCCTGTCTGTCTGTCTGTCTGTTTTTTTCTTCCGTTCGCGTGACAGACATTTTTTTCGCATTTTCCTTATATTTCACTTCAAAATTTTCCCAGATCCTTTTGCATATGATAACCGACCAGAATACCTTTCACATTTTTCAAAATTTAATTAACGAAATCCATAGCCAAGTGGGTTATGCGCTTTACTAGCAAACCGGCTCCCCCAGGTTCGATCCCTGCCGCGGGCAAACCTTTTGCCGCATTTTTCGCAAGTGCCAGAAACCGTTCTTCTAACACGTTTTTGAGTACCGTGAAACACGTTTTCACCTGTTTTGCCGAGTTTTAATTTGAAAAATCGAAATTTTCGAAAAATTCCAAAATTATTCAAAGAGTGTAGGGGATCACAGGAAAAGTGTTTTGCAACGTCGGAAACTTATCTGAACGTGTTCTAACACGTTTTAACGTGAAAATCGAAAATTTCGAAAAGTTTCCAATTGATCCGCAGAGCGTGGGGAATCACAGGAAAAGTGTTTTGCGATGTCGGAAACGTGTTCGAACAAGCCAGGGAAATCAACACACGGTATCCTGCGTTTCAGTTGAGAAAGGCTCGTGAGGCTGAGAGCGATCGAAAAAAAGTTGCCACGGAGCTACGAAGTGGCGTAGTGGCAACTTTTTTTCGATCGCTCTCATCCTCACGAGCCTTTTGCAACGGATTAAGCCAGTACTCTTCCTAGCGATAACATTCCCCAACATCCTAGGCTCTCCCGGGATCGAACCTGAAGAAGACTACCGAGGTCCCCCTTACCCGAACCTTAAGTAGGCTACCGAGCTCCCCCTCAACCGAACCTGTGGCAGGCTACCGAGCTCCCCCTGGACCGAACATGGAGCAGGCATAAGTGCTCCCCTGGACCGAACCTGGAGCAAGCTACCGAGGTCCCCCTGGACCGAACCTGGAGCAGGCTACCCAGCTCCCCCTGGACCGAACCTGCACCCAGAACTATGCATAGAGCGTAGTGTACGAATAGAGCGTAGTGTATTTAACCTCAACACACCCACCCCGGCTAGTTAAAAATACGATTTGAAGTTGTAGATGAAAGGACAATGATAATAATCACAGTGAATCGCATGAAGAGATCGATAATCGCGACGTAATTAATAGAATTAATACGTTTTCTGAGCGGTCGTTCTGAGTTGCAACTTTCTGAGTTGTCCTTTTTCTGAACTGCCATTTATTGGGGACCAAGCGAGGACATTCCTAACTACGAGTTTCTGAGTTGCATTTTATTCGTCTAACTGTGCTACAACTCGTAAAAATTAAATCGAGATGAAATAAGTTTATTTGAAAAAGTTGCAATTGATTTACTGCTCTTGCCGAAAATGCTTGCCGCACAGCCCTGAATGGAATGGTCTCTTCATTACAGGGTCTCTTCATTAATCCGTAAAATAAAAATCCGTAAATACCTCTTTTTGTTGTTTTTGTTGTTGCTAAAATGCTCTCAAAAACATTTTTGAAGAACATTTCAGAAGTATCTCTATTTGAATAATTATTTTATTCAGACAAGAAATGTAGTCCTGATTTGTTTTGTTCGTACCTAGGAGTAGCATAATACAGGTATCACGAGAGATTGCATGAAAACCCATTGGGGAACAACTTTCAAAAACATATTTTTGATTTCGACCAAACTTTTATGTGGGAGTACCCTGGGGACGAGAATTCGATCAATCTAGGTCTCAGGTCACAGAATCGGCTTTTAGGAATTTTCCGGCTCAAAAAAACGGAATCGACGTAATTTTGTTCAAAATCTACGTAGACGGTCGTTCTCAACAAAATTCGAAAAATATTTTCTATAATTTATCTGTTGAGCACAAAGGGCCATATGAGGCACAAAAAAGTTCTGATTAAAAATCGGGAAAAAATCAATAAAATTTTTTTCTTATTTTTATAATTCAAATGTCACAAAATTATAAAGAGAAAGTCAACTATATGGTTATTAAGAAAGTAATGAACCATTTCGGATTTGAAATTTAAGCTCATGGTTTTCGAACGATTCAAATCAGTATGCCTTGTACTCAGGATATGTTATAGGAGGAGTGTTGAAGAGTAGTTGTCAATGTTAATTTTATTGGGCTCTATATTGTTGCCGCAAATATAATGAAAAATAATTTTGCTTATTTTAACGATAAAAATTGAAGTTTTTGAGTGCGATTTTAGTCAAGAATATTTTCATGGCCTCAACTTAGAATGTACAACACTATACGATATCCCCTTTCAGAAAATAATGTGAACGAGCAGGTACTCCTTTTAGTTTAGAAGTTATCAGTATATCATTTGAAGTTATTTTCGGCATTAAACGCATTCAATGCACCTCAATATTAAATAAAACGACTATACGTGATAGTTTGACTTGATTCGTCGAGATATTTACCCATCTGCGAAAACATCCAAAAAAATCGAAAAAAATTTCGAAATTTTTTATGACTGAAAATTTTTGCGAGTTATTATATTATTATCTTATTATTATACACAAAATAGGTAGTTATTATAGGAAACCATTATTAGAATAAAAGTGTCCACCAAAACGAAGAACAGCGGTATAATTTTGAAAAATGACAAAAATTGTTTAATTATTTCGAGTGTCTGATATGTTTGCGCTAGGATAGGTATATTTGAAATTGATGAATACATATCAGAATGAGCGACCAGAATTATTTACACATTTTCTAAATGATAAAAAAAATTTTGATAAAAAAAAGTTTTCGCAAATGGGTAAAAATCTCGACGAATCAAGTCAAACTATCACGTATAGTTGTTTTATTTAATATTGAGGTGTATTGAATGTGTTTAATGCCGAAAAAAATTTCAAACGATAGATTCATTTCGAAAAAATACACTTTTCCGTGTTTCGATGCATTTTTTTTTCTTTTTTTCGTACCCACATTTTTTGCCATTTTTATTTTTTATATTAACATAGTTGACTTGCTCTTTAATATTCCGCTTTATAATTTTGTGGCATTTGAATTATAAAAGTAAGAAAACAATTATTGAATTTTTTTCACGATTTTTAATCAGAACTTTTTTTTGTGCCTCATATGGCCCTTTGTGTTCAACAGATAAATTATAGAGAATATGTTTTCTGATTTTTTTTGAGCTCAATAACGATCTTTTACGTGGATTTTGAACAAGCCGGAAAATTACAAAAAGGTGGTTCTGTGACAAAATTACAAAAAGGTGGTTCTGTGACCTGAGACCTAGATTGATCGATTTATAATTCCCAGGGTACGTACTCCCACATAAAAGTTTGGTCGAAATCAAATTTTTCTTTTTTTGAAAGTGTTCCCGGCTTCATGCAATCTCTTGGTGATACCTGTCATAACCAAACGAAGTTTACGAAATGTTTCTAATAAGCGTAAATTCGATTTATTACTCGATTTTTTTTCTCTAAATTTTTTTCTAAAACTCGAATTTATTCCCATCTATTTGGAGAACTAAATAAATTAAATAGTCAGTTAAATATCAGAGATGAAATATTTCACGGAATTTACGGATTTTATGGTTTTCAAGATCCTTAAATTTTACGCATTCACGGATCCGTAAAATTTTCATCTTACGCCCAGCCCTGCTTCATTACTCGTCGCCTTCCATCTTCTCTTGTCCGAGAGATCGGGCGACGAAGGGATAAGTGGAATGAATCCGTCCCTATGTCATTCCTAATCTTCGTGTTCCTCGGTTTGGTCTGTAACACTCACATGCAGATTAATCCTATTCTACTTCTACCCAACTACCTCAATACCAATTAATAGCAAAAACTAAGAAAACTATATAATTTAAGCAGTTATTCATTGAAATTCAATTTGACAAGTTCACAATTCTGGCATAACTACGGTAACGACACGCAGATTGCACTCAGTTTTCGATAAAAGAAGAATTTTTGCGTATTTTCTTTCCGTGTATATTTTAAAATGACTATTTTTTGCTTTAATTATTTTGAGCCCAAACAATCTGCTCTTCGCCGAAAAGCCGATTTAAAAATACGATTTGGCATATCACGCGTGACACCTAACGATCACAACAATGCATGTACATGTTTTTATCGGGATTTTCAGTAAAACCATTTTTGGATGCCCAAAAGGAAAATATAGCAGGAACCTTTTTGCGTCAGCACAGCAGAGACAAAACAGGAGAAATGCAGAGTTGAAAAACTATCGAGAACTGAAACAGGAAAGGGAATTCCAGGCGGGACCTGACGCGATTATGAATATACATTAAATAAGTCAGTTGTCGATGTCGCTCAATTTCTACAAGAGGTGTTCTAGTATAAGGCAATTTTGTCCTTAATTATACTCAATTTGCTTGTTTCTTTCGATCTTTCAACGAGTTTGAGGCTATCTGCTAATTATAGAGATAAAATAGCAACCAGAAGGATGTTCTAATTGGGTGAAAGATCTGCATGAATTTCTCAACGTACCGACTTCCAATAACTCGCTTTGTTCGTCATTTTGTGCAAATATAATGTGATTTCAGTAAATCGGGGGCCCTGGAAAACCCAGTGAAATAAGTTAGAAGCTGATTTTTGAAATTCAATTGCAAACCCGCGACGCAGCCGTAGCGCTTATGAATGGTTCATGCTGAACCGCGGTTGTAGCTGCCATGGTCAGATCTCGTCCATAGACGTCGTACAGTGACGAAATAGCTGAAAACACCTTTCATTTCCTGCTGAATATCCTGTTTCTGAGGGAAGCTATTGAAAAATTGATAAAGGCTTGTGTATTCTTTCTGTTGATCCTCAACCCGATCGAGTCTCCTACTTCCTCCAGTTCTAATAATGTCGACCGCACATCAGAGATGCGAGAGGCACCCATGCAAATTCCTTCCATCTCCCAGTCGAATCCTCGCAATACCTCCGAGAGGAGTATGGGAAGTGGTCAGCACTTGGAGTTAAAGGGCAGCGAGGAGTTGGTGTCTCAGATCGGAAGAGATCGGTGTTGAACTCCTTGAGTCTCTCATCAATCCCTGCTCTGCTGGTGATGACTTCTCCGGCTGAATCGAAAACTGTCGGAGATCGATCCTCCGATAAGTACTATGCACTTCGTGTCAGAATGGTGGTAATGCCCCATTGGCATGGTGGTGACATTTGTGAAACTAATCCCAGGCGACGAGTCATTTCTGGAGTGGTGACCGGTCGAAATGAGATCACCTTTATATATCTTTATCGCAAAATTAACTCCGCGAGTACACACTAATTCGGTAGCTTGGAACCGACAGTCACAATAAACGACGATTACGGAGGCGTCGACGTAGAATAGTGGAACGGAGTTAAGGAGAAAAGACAAAGTGGAAGAGAGCAGAGAGAGACCATTAAGATATAATCAATTGGAAGATGAGGAGAAAGGAATTTGAGGAATAGCGGAGGGAAAATGGATTGCGGTTTTTTTCTCTTTTCCTTTTCTTCAACTTTCTCATAAATAAATTCATATTTTATAAATAAGGTCAAAATTGAAACTTGTAAACTGGTCAAGTTGTTGGAACATGTGTTGGGCATGTTATATAAATCTGGTCAAATTTTGGAACGTGTCTTGGAGAGGTGACGAAAAATCGGCATGGTTATAGCTTTCTCGTCGAGGAGGAAATAGCTTTCGAAAATTTTAGAAGCTGTATCCTCTATGGAGATAAAAGATGGTGAGATGGGAAATTAACATGCTCAAAAAGGGTGTGCAAAATTACCCGAACGGTTTTCCCGTTTCCCGTATTTTTCCGGGAAATGTTGCACTTGTTGTTTTCTCTTGAAAATGGAGAAAATGGGGCTAAAATAGTATTGAAAAAATTCAATTTATTAAATAATGAGCGCTTATTCACAGAAAATCGATATTCTTGAAAAATAGAAATTCTTCTTTCAGTATTTTTATGTTCTCTGTCTGTTCATTTCTTACATTTCAAGTTCCTACCCGACAGACGCAAGTTCGATTCCGCCCGCGGAATAGTCTTTTGCTGATTTTTCTAAACATTATAGCGGAGTAAAAATTTGTTTGTGCACAACAGTAATCATTTTTTGAGCTTTTAAAACACGTTTTAAACGGATATCAACGTAAGAAATGTTTACTGTTTCCCGATTTTCCCGGAATTTCCCGGTTTTCAGACCGGGAAAAATATTTTTCCCGAAAGTTTCCCGAAAAGTTTTCCCGCACACCCTTGATGCTCAACACATGTTCCAACAACTTGGCCAGTTTACATTTTTCAATTTTGACCTTATTTATAAAATGTAAATTTATTTATTAGAAAGTCGATCTCATTTCGACCGATCCCCACTCCAGATATGACTAGTCGTCTGGGATTAGTTTCACACATTTCACCGCCATGCTAATGGGGCATTCTCACCAGTCTGACACGCAGTGCGATACAGGATCCTGCTTAGCCTCCTTGAGAGAGCGTCGAGATTCCGCAGCTAGCAGGAGAATTGTGCTTTCTTTATATCATTCTCCAATAAATTTCATCACGTCCATCGTCTTCTTAAAAAGTGTACAGTTGGGGTCCCGGGAAAATTCTCCTCTCTTCCTTATCCAGATTTCCCTAGTTTTTTTGCGCTCTCTCGTCCATGTCTAGCTAGCGTAAAATTGTTCGCGGAATTCCGCGAATTTGTATTGCTAATTCCTCTGATGAAAATTCTGGTTAAAATATTTTTCATTCGCGGTTTCTCACTCTTTTCTAAGTCAGGATAAAAAAATATAAAGAAAATGTCCTAAAACGAGCGAGAAAAAATGCGGGCAAAGTTTGCGGACTTCTAACAGATTATATAGATCAAATATCTTAGATGCTATAAGTGTAATTAATGTCAGATCACAATCCGCGCCTCGGGTCCTCGATCACCAGCCTAATTACCGTATTCCGGCTGGGAACATCCTTCGCCCCAAGATGCCTCCCAATTCGAAGTGTACAAAAAATTTGAAAGTGGATGAGCTGAAGACGAGTTCCACATATGTGCTCACTCATCAGGAAGTCGATAATGACGGAAATATATCGACAAGTATCATAAAGGTATAATCGGCTCAGATTAGCAACATTTTAGAGTGTCCGGGCGACGCTTTCCGACCTCGTAGGGAATTGGGGAATTATTTTCATTTATTTTATCCTCCATATTAGCCGGACCATGGCTGTGCGGCAAGTCCCTTGCTGGGTGCTAGAAATTATCGGACTTTCGTTTCTCGCATGCTAGATAATAATAATATTTAGCTAAATGTTAATGTTTTCTATTTTCTGAAAACATTGAATGATTAGGCGAGCGAATTCGGCTAGACTTTCTGTTCGAACATTTTTGATTTCTTTGATGGTTAATGAGTTATGTACGAAAACCAGTATTTTTGTATGATCTTCTGACCTACAGACTGACCCTAAATCAAATTTACATACTACAAGATTGGGCCAATGTTTTCAACCCCGTTTATTATCTCACATCTTCACTTTTTTTTTACTTTTTCGAGGTTTTTCTTTTACGCAGACGGGCTCCTATATTGAAAATTTTTCACAAATATGCACCTTTTTCGAAGATGGAATCGGATTCGCCATTCAATATTACCCCTACTGACTCAAAAGAACGAAATTCGAAAATGGTTTCTCTCCAAACGGATCGATTGAGTGCTTTTTTGCTGTAACGAGCGCTGTTGAGAATTGTCTGAATCTCAGCAAACGGGCTCATAGATCATTTTTTTTTATTTTTCATGATTTTCATGTCAATGAGAAAGATTCAGCCAGTGTGGACATTGAACCCACGTGGGCGCGATCATAAGACAAGTGCTCTACCTCTGCACCACATAGGCTGATATCATCTATTTCGCGCTTCTTCTATCCTTATGTCGCTCGCGGGAAGTGGATCACATGAGCCAAATTTTGTCACGGCGACCAGAAAATGAACAAAAGGGCGATTGTGAAAAACACGGTGGAATTTCACATTGATCAAAATATTGAGGGAAGTCGTGGTGGTAGCCCCGTTGCTGATCAAAAATAGGACCAGTGTGATCTGAGGTGATACGTTACCAGCTTTCGTGTACACTGTTTATGGACTGAAATAGGCTATTGTTTCCATGTTTTGTGGATCATTCCAGCGTTTTGGAACATTCTGCGTTTTTAAAGCACAAAATTGAAACAATTTGTTCTAAATTCGCCTGGGAAGATGCGCCGTGGGCCGAAAGTACTGCAAATTCGGACACTCTGTATCTTGCTTTATAGGATATTTTTCCGAAAATCGAAGCGATTTCATTAAATCGAGTGCGCCGGGAAAGCTGATTGCGTTGGTTTGGAGCAAAAATATTGATTTTGAAAATATTGGTTTAAAACAACGACGCATCCGCAGCGCAGGTAAACATAGGTACCGCAGTCTCCGCCCACTTTTCGACATTTGTGGAAGCCCGCGACAGTATACCCGGCACACAATTATTATTTTATTGCAAACTGAACGAAAGTACTCTTTTTCATTACGATAGAAAATTGGTTAGTTTCTTTTACCTCTCGTGTCTCTTTCGAGTTGCTCTTGATGCTGACCATCTTACTTATTATGGTTACGTTTTTATCAAGTAGTTAAGGAGCAGCGAACTTCACGATTTTCAAACCTTAATAACTTTTTAGTCCACAAGGTCCCTCTTATTTTGTATTTGCATATTGGGCAGTGATGTCTGCTGACCAGTTTCTGCATTGGCGAAATTCGTCGAAATTTAGCAGCATCGATTTTTGTGTATAACTTAGTTATGCTTAACTCTTATTTCTCTTAGTTTTCAAGCAATACATGTGTAGGTGCCTCGAGGCTAGAATTTTACTTCTAAATAATCCTTGCTTATTATTTTTGAAGAGCGCCAAAAAAAATCTGGAAATGGTGCATGTCTTCAAAATTATGAGTATATTCGGAATATTTTTTATGCTTCGTACGGCTCTTACCGCATGTGAAGGAGGACTAGTAGAGTGTGCAGCGGTAGAAAGAAAAATTAACGCAGTGAAATTGAAGAAATATGATCAAAAAAGTGAACTTTAGCTCCATTTAAAATTGTTTAGCAGCTTCTGCATTACATCAAAATACTATACGGATATCGGCAAGGCATAGCTGAAGGCTTCCTGAGTGAATTAGAAAACACTGACGAGAAACCCCCACGAAAACTGTAAAAATTTGACGCGCATTCGAAAAGAGTTTGCTGTGTTGTTGTACGGATATTATTTCCGACCTCATTCGTCGAGCGTACTGCAACACTATAGAGTATTCGAATGATGCATAAAATAAAGAAAACAAAAAATTAATTTAGTAGAAAAAATATGAAAAGTTAATTAGGAGTCATGAGTTTGACACAGATCTGACACACGGAACTCGCCAAACCCCGCCCATTTGCTCAATTTTTGGAACTCATTTTCGAAGATCTAGATCTTTTCGAAGGTCTTGCTACTTGACACACGGAACTCGCCAAACCCCGCCCATTTGCTCAATTTTTGGAACTCATTTTCGAAGATCTAGATCTTTTCGATCTTTTCGAAGGTCTTGCTACTTTAGTTTATAAATTAAATTATTTTAGCTTAGATTAGTCGAGTCAGCACATCCGAAAGTCTCATTCACGAGAAAGCCAAATCTTAGCGTTCAACTTCGTTGTAGGCGCTGCGGTCCCTAGGTAAACATCACACCGAAATCGTCCTTGTGGTCGCCGTGTTTGTGTGTTTACTGTCCCTTTAATTTGAATTTCACACATTTAATCGATAAAGGTCATTTTTGAGTTTGAAATTCGGTTAAATAATTGGATTATATCGCTTCATTTTGCACACTCTCACCAATCTCCGACCGGTGTAAAGAGTGTGCGAAATGAAGAGCTCTAATCCAATTATGTATCCGTATTTCTAGTCATTATTCACAATAAAAGAAGAATGTAGTATCTTAATGGCATAGCTTACTCGGTAAGACGAATGACTTTGGTTTTGCAAGTGTTTGGGTGCAATTCCATTTTTATCTCATTGTTCGAGCGGTCTGGGTTGGCTGGTCCGCTAAAGAAGCGTTCTGTATTGTGCGAAAATTCTCAGTCCAGTCTAAGAATTCCGCTTTGAAAAATGCTGGGATGTCTAAACGGAATACGGAATGGACCCCTCTCATTATTATCATTTCGGAATTCCGCATAGCGGCCGATCGGTTTCATTATGTATGCGGAATGAACGATGATTACGGAATTCCGTATTCCGTATTCCGCATTCTGCCGTTTTCCCTCGGTATTGAGCGCATAGATAAAATGGCTCCGTTGTCTAACGTTACGCAGTGCACCATGTGTACGCAAAGGAGGGCGATAATACGCTCCAAATCTAGATCAGCCTATTCTTAGAAACCACATGAAGCGGATTTGCTATGTTAGACATCAGAATTTAGTCAGAACTAATTTTTACAAATCGAAAGATACATCTGAAATCCCGGATTTTCCCGCCAAAAAACGCTCCATGTGTTTGAAGCCTTAGAGAGTCAGGATAATTTCAATTATCACTGAAATGTACTCTATATAACACTATACGAACATTTGGTAAAAGAAAAGATCAAAAAAAAGTTTCCCAAACATATGGTGCATTTGAGCTAACGGTACCTATTTCATCTCTGATTGAGCGTTTAAGTCATCAATTAATTATCTGTTCATTACTGATCATAGGATGCGCGAAGTGAATTTCCGTAAATGTCCAATTAGTAGAGCGGTTGAAGGTTTGTCTAATAATCGCTGCCTCCTTGGTTCAATGCCTCGATACGAGCTAAACTTTTGCCATTTTCTTATAAATCACTCGACAAAATACCGTAGTTTCAATTAAATTTACCGTACTTGAGTACAATGGGAGGCATTTAAAACATAGCATGTTGCTTTCTTAAGAAGAGCTCTAAAATCGAGAAAAAAATGAAAACTTTTCATCAACAAAAATTATTGAAAAACATACTGGTTTTTACTAAATAATATAAATAAATTAGTAACATCGAGTTGACTTCTTCCGGTTTCATGAAAAATCGATCGTATGTCCTCAAAAGTACGATTTTTATTACGGAATTCCGTAATCATTCGGAAAACCGGGGTTTACGGCATACCGCGAAAGTGAAAATGAGAGGGAAAATCGATTCGGAATTACGGAATGAATTCCGTTTAGACATCCAGTGCACATAGGCCAGATTACGGTGGGAGTTGACACTAGCCCTCTATCGTAGTTTGGCGAATCTGGAATTTATCTGCAAGATTTCAAAATTTGGGATATAACTCGAGCCGGGAAATACGTAGCCCGAAGCTCATCTTGGTCTAATTCTCTGATAACCAGAGGATCACGAGAAGTGGACGGAGACTGCTGAGTTTTTCAATGACACAATATCTTTCCCTGTCCTCTAATGCTACTCTTAGAAATATCATTGTTTTTGCAGGGTGATTGCATTCCCACATCAGGAGGTGGAACAGCTGTCTGCTTCAATGACATCGAAAAACTCACTCACAATTCTCCCACGAAGAGCACTACTAGGCTTTAAATTTCACTTTCATTCGATATTTAATATTACCAGATTCTGTCGAGAACTGGACTGATGTATCACTGGCACACAACATTTTTTTCTGTATCAGATATTACGCCACTCACGTAAGGCGCGGGACAAATCTGGCAAATTTCAAAAAAAAAATCGTGCACACCGCGTATTTTGGTGCAATGAGTGATGGGGTAAGGAGAAACGGACATTCGGGCTAGACGGTTAGACAACAACTAGAGAGCGCAGCTCAAGAGAGAGGCCAAGAGTGCGAGGCGAAAGAACGGGCCGTTTTATATCAAGAGGACGCACGTTACCTGATACGGGGTTGACAGGTCTCGTCCTTTTCGAGTGGGGCAGAGACGCAGAGACACCGATCTACCGCTGTACGCTCCCTCTCCTTAGGTCCTTCGGGTAATCGCCAAAGAAGAACGTTCACTAAATCGTGTGTAGATTGACCGGGTCGTCATTATTATGGCGAAATATAACGAAAGATCCTTATGATTGACCTTTTAAGCTGTGTAGAAGTGAAGATATATATCAAGCGACTCATCAGAGGCTCGGCCTAAGTTCGGCACAGACCAAGATTTTCGACATGTGTTTTTTTTGCAGTTTTGGATGCCCCTGGGTCTAACTAAGATCTCTGAGAACTATTATGCCATACAGGTCATTCTTTGCCGAGATGCTGCTACTGTCAGGTGCAGCCCTAGAACTTTGAGGCCGTTTTTCGGTGTTTCAATTCAATTTCTGTGAAATGTGTTCGCTTAGAACTAACACGGGACACACCACAACTCACATATCCCGATCTTTTTGATATTTCCATAGTAGCATGTACGTCTATGGACTACCTCAAAACTATTCTCAAAAGTTGCTAAATCCGCCTGGGAAGCGAGTTAGCAATTTTCATGCCTCATAAGATCGAAAGAGCGCACAGTTGACAACTGGATCGGCGGCCGAGTGGTCTAAGGCGGCGGGGAAGGGAAAGCGTGAGGACGTGGGTTCGATTAAGATCCCTAGATATTTTGTTTTGCTCTTTTTTCGCACTCGTTGGCAATATTCTAGATTGCAGAGTCGAACCCCCCTGCTCATTTCATATATTCCTTGTTACGTCTTCCGATAGGCCGATCAAACTTCTTGAAAGGGGTCAGAAGTGGGAGATCTTGTGCAAGCACTCTACTCTGACACACTCTCTCGCTCCCGACCCCTTTCTGGATGTTTGAAATTAAGTGATGCCCAACTAGGAACTGATTTTTAAGTCTCCTGCTTTCCTATGAATACGGTGACCATTGACCGTGACCGTGACCGTGTGTGTCATCTTCTTAATTAAACTAGTCTGGATTCTCTCATATATCAGTCAACATTATTACATTATTACAGTCATTATTATTACAGTCGGACCAAATGCCTGACAGGCAGAACGTCCGATGAACTGACTGGTTGATAAACCGCGTCCGATAGTCCGGGCACTCACAGCCGGGGCACCCATCCCCAGCGCCGACCGCTCCACCCCCTATCGCATACAGAGAGTGAGGGGGGAGGAAGAGTGCGAGAGACACAATGAGAATCCTCAATATGTGGGTGGAGAGGATCTGGAGAGAATATCACGCCTCTCATGAGAGAATCGAGCTGGCGGATGCAATTGGCCAAAAAAGTGAAATTGAGATTTATATGGATTAAATCATGCCTGGGGATGGCGGACATCCTCCCAAACTATAGGACATCCAGGATCAACTGTAGGACATCCAGGATCCGTAGGTACTGGGTCGGTACCCTGGGTATCCAACTTCGAGCTCGATTATCTCGGTTGCTGGTTGTTTTTGTGAAAATTTTTGTCTGAATTACCTCGGCTAATTTTTCGAGCTCTATCGATCTATGTACTTCATTTATCGAGAAATGGAATTTCTAAGGCGCTACAATCAGGTCGATATTTCTCAAAAATGTAGGAAAAGCGGGAGCTCTAATCTCTTGAGCTTGTAGATCTCATCAAGATCTTTCGAATGATTAGCTTATGGTTAAAATAGCCGGGGATATGTGAGAGTTGTGTAGTTTTGAAATCCCGAGATGATTTGAAGTAAATTTTGTTCAGCGATAACCGGTCTTATGCAGGAAAGAGGGAAGAAATGGAAGAATTACAAGATCATTTCATTCCTCGTGTCAGAGACCGCGCGGTCAATGGTGAAGAAAATTTACTTCAAATCATCTCGGGCTTTCAAAAGTACACAACTCCCATATCCCCGGCTATTTTCACCATAAGCTACTCATTCGAAAGATCTTGATGAGATCTACATGCACTTTTTTGGCCAAATCCGCAAAAGATGTGTTTCAGCCCGATTCTCTCGTGAGAGGCGTGATATAACGGCCCAGATGGTCACCGTATTCATAGGGAAGCAGGGGAGACATAAAAAAATCAGTTCCTAGTTGGGCATCACGTAATTTCAAACATCCAGAAAGGGGTCGGGAGCGAGAGAGTGTGTCAGAGTGGAGTGCTCCCACTTCTGACCCCTTTCAAGAAGTTTGATCGGCCTATCGGAAGACGTAACAAGGAATATATGAAATGAGCATGAAATGAACATGAAGGACAGACTTCGAAGATCGAATTTATTTCGTTTTTAAAGAAGTAGCAGGTCAGGAGAGTTCGTGTAGCATCGTAGGCCAATAATACGCATAGGATAGTATCAAAATAAATTTGACTCTGCAATCTAGAATATTGCCAACTAGTGCGAAAAAAGAGCAAAACAAAATATCTAGGGAGCGGAACCGAACCCACGTCCTCACGCTTTCCCCTCCCCGCCGCCTTAGACCACTCGGCCGCCGATCCAGTTGTCAATTGTGCGCTCTTTCGATCTTATGAGGCATGAAAATTGCTAACTCGCTTCCCATGCGGATTTAGCAACTTTTGAGAATAGTTTTGAGGTAGTCCATAGACATACATGCTACTATTGAAATATCAAAAAGATCGGGATATGTGAGTTTTGGTGTGTCCCGTGTAAGGACCACTTTCAATGCTCTTTCGATCTGTGTACTTCGTTTTCTGATAAACATCTATATTTGCATAATATTAAACTTTGTTGATTTTACAAAAATCGGCTCGAAAGCAAATTGGTTGTATGGAATAATAGTTCTCAGGGATCTTAGTTAGAAAAACTGCAAAAAAAGACATGTCGCAAAATCTTGGCATGCGCCGTATTTTAATCATTCTAAGTCGAACTCCTCGTGAAAGGCGTGATATATATACAATGTGGTGTAGTGATTGGGAAAATGTTGCAAACGTTTTTTCAAAGAGCGGGGGCGAACCAACAACATACTGTTTTCATTCCTGGCATGTTACCCAACACACCACCGGACCACTTGTGATGAGATCTATAGCATGGAGCCTCACAATCGGGGAACTTTTGAAAACTGGCATGAACATGCCTTATCTACAATCCCACATTGTCTAAATTCAAATCGACCGGCGGTAACTTTTCCCCTTACCTATTTAGAAGGTCTGTATACATATATTCCACAAATATTGAATAAATATGTATGAATGTATACACATTACATACGTTTCGTAATTTATGTTATTTGGTTTCTGATGTATTTAGCAAATATTTGCCATTCGAGAAAAATGACGGCCGAGTGGTGTAAGAAACCACTATTCACTCGAAGTGTCACTAGTTCCCCGCCGGGGCCAACCAATCCTTCCATCTCGGGGCGGCAAAATGGTAGCAACTTCGATTGCAAAGGTAACGTGCCCTAGATGCCTTGGGAAAGCTTGGGTCATGTAATGAAGGGGCTTGCCCCCCCCCCATCTCGCGTGGAAGTCAAAAACAATGAAATGGCTCCACAACATACCTTAAATCTGGGTGCATATATTTTCATATTTTTACGTTATTACGCAAAAAACTGCTCAGAATTTCAAATATGCTCCGATGCGCCAGGATACGTATCCTGAAAGTGTCTATGGAAGTGTAATCACAAGTGCTTGTCGTAGAATATGGATTGCCCGCTTGATGAAGTCTCACAGCTATCAAATACTCTGGTGGATAACAGAGTAAACGATAGGTCGGTGGTTCGAATCCCCACTAGTGCTTTAATTTTTTCCAAATTTTACGGAATGAAGCTTGCGTGCGCGAAATTAGCTAATTTATCGTGCGCATCCGTGACGTGAAAGACACTTGCGTGGAACTGATTTTAAGCTCCGGTTTTTCAGCGCAGCTTGTGCGCGCGGTCCAGATGCGCGCTGGATTCTGGACTTTCCGTTCGGGATCTTTCAAAGAACGCGCGATGTGCGCCCGATTTGTGCAGGGTGCGGCGCAAGACGCGTCGAACCCTACACAAACCTTTTCTTCTCGCGCGCACAAGCTGCGCTGAAAACCCGGAGTGTCTGCGCATGTGTTATTTTTAAGTCCAATGTGCAAATAATTCTGGTGGGTGCTCGAACATTCCATCAGGTGGCCAGAAACCAAATGTCATCCAAAACTAAGCATTTTGAACCTATTTGGGGCTGAAGTGCGGCGTTTGAAATTGCAGCCTGCTTAAAATTTGCCAAAATTCTAATTGATATTTTTTTCGATAATACTCTGAAGAAAGCAGATTTTTTTAAAATGTGCCTCGGAAAATACGAATTGTCCCACGCCTTGCGTGATATTATGATTAAATACAAACTCACAATTGGAAATCATTTAGTTTATCGGAATGTATATCAATAAAGGATTAATTATGATGTTATCTAGCAAGCGTCGAGACTACATGGCGATTCGTTGCTCTATACATGGAACGTTTTTGCAAATAACATCTTGTCCGTCTTGGGATCAAATTAATGGCCCGTCGATCCCCACTTTTCGCCAAGCCATCGAATGGTTTTCACCGGAATTTGAGGTCCGATAAGAGGGTTCAGCTGATGGAGGTATACGAGAATCCAGAATGCCCAACAGCAAACGGCAGTCATCACGATCATGGTCTGGATGATTCCTGCAATATATTCCTTATCCATCACGGTGAAACGATTCTCCAAAAATCGTCAGTCGTTTCTGTTTCTCTCACTCTCGCCGTTTTCCGCCACGGTAGATCCATTTCTTGCTAGGAAACTTTCAATTGAAAAATGAATTAAAGTGCCTTTTTCGTTCTGCACAATCGACAACAATTGACCACAATAATGTTTTTTCCGAGCTCCTTATTATAAGTTTACAAAAAAAATTTGACAAAATCAGCGTAATTTATAAACGTCGTCGTGATCCATTGAACAATTTCCTATTTGGTTTTTTTAGCATTTACATTCTTATTCAATGTATCAGGGTGTCCCAAAAGTTCTGTCACAAAGCCTATTTTCATGGTTGTATAGAACATGTTATCGATCGATAGGCATGATGATACAATGGCTTTGGTACATTGTCCACTCAGTAATCAAACACGCCTCAGTCACTGTCCTAGTTTTTACATCAATTCTATCGTAGTACACATCAACTCACTTTCGATTGATTTTGCTCTAATGATTTCTCAATGGTACGAAATCCATGGAAACCAATGAATAACTGGCGCTATCGAAACTAGAGGCGGCACCTAATATGTGGCTGTGTTAGTGTTGGCATTTGGCGTTCGCTTTCGATGTCACAGCCGCGAAATCAGACCCCTGTCCCTCACCTCTCCGATACCGACCCTCCGTTCTCATTGCGTAGGCAAACAATCTCAAAACTAATGCCCTTCTGGTAGAGGCAGTCACTCATACTCCCTAAAGATGGGCCAGAAAGGTATTCGATATGGATATGAAGTGGATCATGTACGACAACACTAACATGAGAATGGATCGATTGCGTGCAGGAGAGAAGTCATAGCCCGTCTCAAAGAAAATAGTCTAGAACAATTATGAATTGATTAGCTTCTTCTCCTCCGTTCCGGGCCCCATCTATATGGAGCTCCTTCTTCATAGCACCAACATCACCGACGACCCCTTATCTACCCAACTGCAAGAGGTCGTCGACAGAGTCCTTCTTGGTCTCATAAGATAGTAAGAAATTGAAATTATGATCGACCGGCAAAAACCACATTTTTCGAAATTGATTCAGAAAAAGAAGGGCAATCCAAAGCAGGGGTGACTAACTATACCGCTACATACTCTCGGTACCAGTGCCATCAACTATCACTGTTTCGAAACCATTGCGGCCATCTGCTCCGGAAAAGAGCTATCTAATCGGACCTATCTCAACGCTGTCTGTCAATTTTGGTTTAACTCCGGAACCAGTCTTTCTAAAGTAAGAGGATCATAGTTCTGCGCGATCGATATGACAAGGTCATTATTATAAACTGTGACTACCTCGATCTCTGACCGTTTACACCTCTTCAAGTTATAACGAAAAATCTCCTTGTTGAGATTTTGTGACAGAACTTTTAGGACACCCGAATAGCTTAATCCGTGTTTCGCAAACCTTATTTCTAGCCTCAGAGATTTTTTTAGAACTTTACCCTAATGTTGAAAAATAATATTGATAAGAATGTAGTAGAAGAAGCTATCGAATGAGCGCACTCTTGTAATTTATTTCATACGTTAGAACACATTTTTCGCAACATTATTTTTAAATGGATCCGCATATTTCTTTTTGCGTGTTTCATCGTGCTAAGTCAAAAAGTATAGCTTTGAAAAAAAGGAGGAAAATTAAAAAATTAATTAGCAGCAATCCACAATCAGCCTTTCCTCAGTGATTGCATGATCATATTACGGCAAGTAGTAGGGTATGTTACTAGAAGTAATCAAGTAAGTTACGTTGTTGCTTGCAGTAATATTACTTTTAACTTACTTCGCATTTGTAACTAAGTAGAAATTTATTTTGTTATTGCTCTCTTTAAAAAAGTAATATCACTTCAACTTTGCTACAATGTTACTTTTTGCTTACTTCAAATTTGCCTCCACAGAAATTCTGGCGCAAATTTACCGCAAGGACCTTGTGCAATATGCAGGGAACACCACCGCAAGTACCCTCGACCCTTCCTGCAAACTTGCGCAGGCGCGCGCAAGTACAAAATAACTACAGAAAACTTACCGGTAAATTGCTCGATCCTTGCCCGAACGGGACCTGAGTATCACGCAATAAGCGAGCAAGTTATTTTGGTTTGTCAATTTTGAAAGTTTCAAGCAAATTGCCGGCTACAACAACATCATTGCGCTGGTGTTCCCCGCAACTTGCATGAGGTCCAGATTATTGCGGCAAATTTGCGCTAGTTTTTTTTCCGTGCCTGTAGCCAGCACAAAGTAAGTTAGTAACTTAAAGTTACCGAGATATTGCTAAAAAATACAGAAGTGAACACAGAAGTAAGCACATTAAGTCTAAAATCCGCTGGCGATTGTTTACTTCTTCTAGTTGCCTTATAGATATATTTCGCGCCTTCACCCTTCCTATTCCCTAAAAATCCGTGAAATGAATAAAGAAATGACGTGATTAAACTACGATTTGCGTAAAGCCAAACAGCTCACCCTTGTTCGGTCCTTTCCTCACGACGAACGGTCCGAGGATTCCGACAAGAGCCCAGAATCCAGTGACGACGGCCAAGGGTATAATAACGCCCATGACTGAACAAAAAAAATTAAGAAGGAAAAAATATAAATTGTTTTGAATAGTTTTATGAAATAGCGCATGAAATAGTGAAGAAATCTGAAACGGTGAACTGAGTCGACCGGAGATCGAGGGTGCGTATTGCGTGTTACGCAATGCGCAACGTCACTAATTTGTGGCTTTTTGTTTAAAAAGGGCCATTTTAATATTTAAAAATAAGAGAAATATATTTAACACAGTATTTGAACAAAATTTAGCAATAAAATGGGACAAATTCAATAATAATAAAAATTTATGCGGCGTATATAGAGGAAGTGTATGAAAAGTGTGCGCGATCGAAAACCGGGGTACTGGTCAATCGAGCGTTCAACGTTTTCACTATTTTACCGAATTTTCAATATGTCTCCTCATCTTTCTATTTCAGGGTGTTCAGGATGGGGAAGGTGTGTCCTATGTGCGGCCCCAAGATGTCGGCGTTCTGGTGAGAATGCACGTTTCCATTTGTTTTAATTTGTATTCCACATTATCTTAATTTTCCCTCTAATTCCATAGAAAACCCACTGCATTTTTGTGAACTCCCTACGAGGTGATGCATTTTATGTTGCAGTTAAATCATTTTGCAAACTTTAAAATAAATTTCAGCATGGTTATGTCTGTGTGGGGTGTCGTCTTCCTGGGCCTGCTAGGAGTATTTTTCTACTTGCAAGCTGTCACCCTCTTCCCTGATCTCCACTTCGCAGAAGAAAAAGACGCCCTGGACAATCAGTGAGTCATAGTTATGAAGGGTGTGGTCCTAGTGTTGCGAATTCAGCCAGAACTGGACATTCTTCGCGAAATTAAAGCGGACGAAATGGGCCGTTATTAGGGCTCCGAAAGCGAGTGTTTGCTCGAAGACGAGGCCTTCTCCTGTTTTGAAATGCGCGGTGGTCCGGTTTTTCAGCGCAGCTTTTGCGCGGGATTCTACAAGACGCGCGCCGGATTCTGCAAGCTGCGCGCCTTTCCGTTCGGGACCTTTCAACAGAACGCGCGATGTGCGCCCGATTGGTGTAGGGCGCGGCGTGCGCGCGTTCTGTTGAAAGGTCTCGAACGGAAAAGCCAGGTCCGGCAAATAGATCGGCGCGCAGCTTGTGAAATCCGGCGCACATCTTGCGCAGCTAAAATCCCGCGCACATCGTGCGTTGAAAAGTCCGAGGATGCGTGGTGCGTGCATGCCCGTCGAAAGGCACGTCACAACGCACGGTGTGTGCACATCCTGAATTCTTTAAGAAATTTCGTCGTTTGCGTTGGGGGCGCTATTCGAGCGCACGTGCGCCTCTTGTGTGCCCCATGCACAATTGACGATGTTCCTTACCGAAGTACACCACGCGCGTTCTACGAACGTGCATGCTATCGCAAACTTAAAAATTGTGCACACACCGTGCGTTTTAAAACAGGAGTTGTTTACTCTCAGTGATTGTAGGGTAATATTACGGCAAGTAGTAGGGTATGTTACTAGAAGTATTCAAGTAAGTTAACTTGGTGCTTGCAGTAATATTACTTTCTACTTCGCATTTTTAACTACTCAGAGATTGTAGGGTATATTACCGCTAGTATCGGGTAATATTACTGTAAATTACCTTTTTCATACAACTTTTTGCTTACTTTAAACCACGGTAAATTACCTTTTTCCTACAACAATTTAGCAATGTCTCTGTAACTTACATTGTGCTTGCTAAAACGGCAAATTTAAAGTAAGCAAAAAGTAACATTTTAGCAATTTTGAAATAACATCACTTTTTTCGAGAGCAATAACAAAGTAAGTTTCTAGTTAGTTACAAATTTTAAGTAAGTAAAAAGTAATATTACTGCAAGCACCAGGTAACTTATTTGAGTACTTTTGGTAACTTACCGCACTAATTGCAGTAATATTACCCTGCAATCACTGAGTAACTAAAAAACTTTGTTATTGCTCTCAAAAAACTATTATTTCAACATTGCTACCATGTTACTTTACTTTAGGGATGGTTTCCCTTGTCATATTGTAGCAACGCATGAAAAGTCGACGAGTGAAATAATTTTGGACTTTTTCGAGTACCTTTTTGCTTTGGATCATGTAGGGGTTAAACACAATGGACGCACTTTCCATGGGTCAAATAGGTTCTCGCCAGCGAGGATAGGCACTTCTGCATGGCGTTCAGACCATGTCGGCAAACGAGCATTTCGAATGTTTCATGCGTTTCTGAGCTCTCTTTTTGGCAAATTTATCGAAAATTGGGCAATATGCATTTCGGCACGTGGTTATAAGCATTTCTACACAGATAACTGCGAGAAACCCATTTGACCTATGGCACTTTCTAGGATGGGTCTTATGTATATCGAGTAGGTTTCACGAGGATTTCAACATTTTTCGTTCTGAGCGCTCTGAGTATATTGTGACAGGCTGTTTTACCTTTCATTGCAGTTGTTCTATAGTGCTTAGGGAAAGTAAGGGTTTTCTCAATTATGATTTGCAACATACATTTTCGCCCGGCCGAGATCTCTCATTTTCACACACTCTCTCGCCTAGCATAAACGCGTCAGATGTTTCATAAACAGCTCAGATTTCTATCGGAAGTTCGATAAAACAGGTCAGATAGGGGACAATTCTGACTAAACTCGACATTCTGCGCATTCCTAGATGGGTCTCGAGTCTCTAAACTGCCTAGTTCAAAAAAGTGTAAACCGAGAATCTCGGCCAACGAAAATGTATGATTTGCAATTAATCCTCTCATTCAATAGCGCGATCGATAACCCATAAAAATAAAAGTTTATTTTATTTTCAGAATTGTTTTGATTGGTGTTCATGGAAACTAGTTATTTGTAAATTGCGATTTTGCACACAAATGTCAACGCCGTGCCAGGCCCTGGATATCAGGGTTGGTTAAACGATTGCTGACATTCGAGGTCGTAATAAGCTCCGCCCACAATTGCATTCGACAATTCTGGGAGGGGAGGGCATTCGAGGGCGTAATTAATTGCGCCCTCGCAATTATTCCAGATCGCACATTAGCAGTTAAATGCGAATTCTTAGTGTATTTCACTCTTGCCCTTTACTACTCCAATCCATAAAAGTGAATAATAGGTTGTAAGAAATGTTTTTCTTCACCACAACTCAACAATATTTGTTGTTAACGTTTCTTCCATCCTATATTTAAAACATTTCTTACAACCTATCATTCACTTCTATGAATTGGAGTAGTAAGGCAAATAATTTAATCCACTAAGAATTCGCATTTCACAGCTAATCGGAGATCAGGAATAATTGCGAGGGCGCAACCCTCGAATAGTTTTCCCTAAGATTTGCGGGACGCGCGAGGGAGTTCCCGACTTAAGGGAGCGTTTAAGAGAGACTATCTGAGAGGATCGACATATTTGTTCAGGAAGCTGGCAGTTGACGAAATGTTTTTAGAAGAGTAACAATGCTATGTTCTCGGCGTAACATGCACATCTACACAGCTATTTTGGCCTTGTGCATCCCCACAGTGGCATCAACGTGTCCACACAGTGGCTATCCTCTTCCAAGTCGAAGAAGCACATCGCCACTGTGTCGATGTACTGGAGGGTGGCGAGAGGGTCGGCCTGCGCCGGACACAGATCAACTTTTTCGACATGTGTTTTTCTGCACTTTCGGATGCTCCTAGGTCCAATTAAGATCCCTGGGAAGTATTATGCCTCAAATATCATTCTTTGCCGAGATACTGCTACTGTAAGGTGCAGCCCTCGAATTTTGAAGCCGTTTTTCGAGGTTTCAATGATATTTCTCTGAAAAGTTTTCGCTTGGAGCTAAGGCTCCTTTTCAAAGTTCTTTCCAGCTATGTAATTTGTTTTCTGGTAAACATCAAAATTTGCATAATATCAGTCTTTGTAAATTTTACATAAATCCGTTCGAAAACCCATTACTTTCTCTTTTTAGAAGGCTCCGCTAGGTATCAAGGATTCGAATGATATACTGGACCTCACATAACTCGGTGGGAGGAGTGAGTTAAGATAGAAAATGAGCCTTATAGTTAGCTCCAAGCGAAAACTGTTCACAGAGATATCATTGAAACCTCGAAAAACGGCTTGAAAGTTCGAGGGTTGCACCTTGTAGTAGCAGTATCTCGGCAAAGAATGATATCTGAGGCATACTAGTTCCCAGGGATCTTAATCGGACCTAGGAGCATCCGAAAGTGCAGAAAAATACATGCCGAAAAAGTTGGTCTGTGCCGGATTATGGCCATTCTGAGTCGAACCTCTCGTGAGACGCGTGATATTTGTTCAGTGCCTTGGCACAGGGCTAAATTTTCATTTATATCAGTGGGACATCTCTTTCAAAAGTATTCGAATATGTACTCTGAGGCTCAAACCCGGCTCGCTTCTCTACTCTCTCTCTCTCTCTCTCTCTCTCTCTCTCTCTCTCTTGATAATTCAATATTTGAACTATTTGCTACACTGGACGAGTTTGTCCGATTTCGGGCGATCGATCACGAATACAGTTCTTTTTAAGAGACTATCTGAGTGGGTCGACATAGGCTTGGCACAGGGCTAAATTTTCCATATGAGACTGGTAACACTATGTTGTAGTGCGTTGGGTGTGGGTGCTAAGTGTGCCATTCCGATAGGCTAAAATTGCTTCTACGCCTCATCACAGGCAGTTGTGACGTCACCATTCATTTTCGCCAAATCGTATACAATCGTTTCCATTCCTAGTGCGATTGATAGAACATCGAAATACAAGCATATTTTACTCACGCAACTTTGTCGATCGGAGGTCATGCAGACCAGCTATTCGTCGATAAATGAAACAGACATTATTTTCAACACTACCAGGGACCCGCCAAAGTTTTAATTTACTTGTTTAAATCGTTTTAATATTCTTCACATTCTGCGAGAATATGGTAATTTAAAAAATTCTAATAAGGAAGTAAAATATTGAAATATGTTGCAACACTTGAATTAAATTAGTTATCGATGGCATGAATGGGGTCAAGTTTTTTTAGTAAATACTTTCATAAAATATTTATATATTTCATTATTACTTTATTTTGTAGATTGCTCTTAAATTGTAAGACCTATTGATAACATTTGTGAACAATAGATATCAGGAAAGACAGCAATTTAATTAAATACTTCAAAAATATAAAAATAGGCGGGAAAACATACCGTAACTTATCCCCAAGTTGTGCTATCGATAACTGATTTAAATAATTTTTTAGAAACACTTGGGAGTGACCTGAACTCACATTTCCCGATCTTTTTGATTTTACCATGGTAGCAATGTAAAAAATGGGAAGATTCCTGGCTGGGATACGATATATATTTCCAGCCTGGAATCGGACAGGGATCCAGTAAGGAAAAAAATATCAGGGCACCCTCCTCACCATAAACCATAGACGAGTTGGGTTGAGCATAATGCGGGGAAACGAGAGAGTCAGACAGTGACCTACCACTCCTCCCCCGAGCTCGAGCTTGCGGGGTGGCGAGAGAGTGCGCGGAAACTAGAGAAGGAGAGAAAACGAGAGCAACCTCTATGCGCATTGAGGGAGACTCGTTTCGAGCAAGGTGGTGGCGACAGAATCGAACAATATTGCATGAAGATGACATAGTACGACTTAGCTAAGGTAAGGTAAAGGTGTTCCATGTCAAGCGATTTTACAGTAGCGAGCTACCACGCTAGATGGGGCAAGCCGGTAAGCCTAAGGTAGGATATGACAAATATAGGTATTAGAGACATTTCATGTGTGAAAAATTGTAAGAGTAGAGACGAAGACGGTAGCAACGGGGTGTTTTCTCCTCCCCCCGAGCTCGAAACGAGTCTCCCTCAATGCGCATAGAGGTTGCTCTCGTTTCCGCGCACACTCTCGCCACCCCGCACCCTCGAGCTCGGGGGTGGAGTGGTAAGTCCCTGTCTGCCTCTCTCGCTTCCCCGCACTATTTTCGTCTCTGCCTACCCCCACCTCCGGGGTATTTAATACGGCAGCTGGTGGGATGACGTATCGGGTAGTAGACCGACAACACGAGAGGGGTAAACATGTAAATCAGTGTCTTCATTTATTATTCCCCAATTTATAAAAGTAGCGGGCCAGGAAAGGTTACGTAATAGGGTAGGTCAAAAGTGAAGAAAACCATTTGAACATCAAGATTGACTCTACAATCCAGAAAACAAGTGGCGAAAAATGAGCAAAACAAAGTTTCGGGGAGCGGAACCGATTACCAGTGCATTATTTCGTTCTTATGAGGCGTGAAAACTGCTAACTCGCTTCCCAGGCGAGTTTCGCAGCTTTTGATAATTGTTTTGCGATAGTCTATAGAATTGTATGCTACTATGGAGAAATCAAAAGGTCGGGAAATGTGAGTTCAGGTCACTCCCATGTCAGTAATTTACTACCTTATTAGAATTTTTAAATTACCATATTCTCGCAGAATGTGAAGAATATTAAAACGATTTAAACATGTAAATGAAAACTTGGCGGATCCCTGCTAGTGTTGAAAGTATTGTTCATTTAATTTATTGACGAATAACTGGTCTGCATGACCCCCGATCGAAAAAGTTGCGGGAGCAAAAAATGGTTGTATTTCGATGTTCTATCGATCGCACTAGGAATGGAAACGATTGGATACGCTTTTGCGGATATGAATGGTGACGTCACAACTGCTGATTCATTTGCCCTGAGGCGTAGAAGCAATTTTCGCCTTTTAGAATTGCACGGTCAAAACCCCCACCCAACGCGCTACAACATAGCGTTACCAGTCTCATATGGAAAATTTAGCCCTGTGCCAAGCCTATGTCGACCCACTCAGATAGTCTCTTAAAAAGAACTGTATTCGTGATCGATCCGAAATCGGACAAACTCGTCCAGTGTAGCAAATAGTTCAAATATTGAATGATCAAGAGAGAGAGAGAGAGTAGAGATGCGAGCCGGGTTTGAGCCTCAGGGTACATATTCGAATACTTTTGAAAGAGATGCCCCACTGATATGAATATGTTGGGCCAAGTCGAAAATCCTCGCCATACATGGGCGCCGATCCTGTGGGCTGTCATAATTGGCGCGGGGACACATATTTTGAAGTAAGTTTTTGTCGACTGGCAATCTCGCACAGGTATGGTCCTCGCGCGAATGTCCGGCAATGCTAAAATTTTACCGAGCCGGTCTCTTAAATAAATTTCTTAGTATTTTTCCTCAAATTGGGAACAAGAACATCCGCATCGGAAAAGTAATTGGTGGGCGATTTAGTTTAAACGAACAGAGCTATTTTATAAAAGGAGTACCACGAACCCAACGTTTCCTGATTTTCATTAAGCCAGTACAGTATATTTAAACGAACACTCAAATGGAGCGCGCAAACTCGGAATAGGAGCAATTTCTAATCGTTCCGTTACGGAAATTATTACATTTTTGCTGAAAACCAATATTATCCACTGGGGAAAACATTATTATATTGCTGGAAACTTTTACGTCGATTGCATGTATTTCACGTGTCCTAACACGCGTTGCCTGTCGATTACGATAGATTTCCGGATGCGTTGCAATGTGATCGGGTGAGCGTCCCCCAAAGCACTGCGTTGGCAGTCTATGTGACCAAATGTTCGTGGGACGCTTTCTTAAAAATTACCGAATAAGGAAAAATTTCGATATTAAAAAAATTATTCGTAGTAGATGAGACTCCTGATTATTTGTTCGCATAAGAAAACGCATGAAAATAAGCCCCAAATTTAATATGACTTCTGAAATGGCCCTGATCTGCAATATTTCACGTTATACTGTAGCTATTCAAAATTCTTTTTTTTCATGCTTGCTGCGATTTGACGGCACAAACTCATTCAAAATTACTTTCGCATCGTGGAGTCGAATGCATGCAAAAAACCTTAGTTTTAAATAGCAAAAATATGAACAAACTCGAAAAAAAACAAGAATAAATAGTTTTAAATGTGCATCTTTATCAATTTTATTCGTAGTATCGCGTTTGTTCAAATTTTTGCTATTTAAAACAGAGATTTCTTACATGCGTTCGACTCCACAATGTTATTACAATTGCACGAAAGTAGTTTTGAGCTTGTGCCGTCAAATCACAGAATACACGAAAAATGAATTTTTATAATAGCTACACTATACCGTTAAATATTGACACCCTTTCCGCGCTTAATTTGGGGATTTTTATATATAGCATTCTTTATGTTGAATGTCGAAAATGAAATGCTGAGTAAAGTAAACACGAAAAGACCGTGTCTGAGCAAAAAAAGACGACCGTGGTAGCCTCTATGTACGCGTATTTGAGCAAATTAATTCTTCAAAAGTCACACCTCTGCCTTCAGGAAAGTTGAAGCGGCGTTCGCCGAGAAGGCGAACCAGTGCTGGATTGCGGCAGGAATGTACTTCGTCACACTCATCTTAGTGTTCTGGCAAAATAAGTTCAATACGGCTTCCGTATTCTAGTCTGCATAACTAGATAATATCATACATCTGTGATTTGCATAATAGATTCCACTATCCTAGACATTCCAATTCAGTCATGCATACTTGCTTCATACGTTTCGACCTAGTTAGAAGGAAGATTTATACGGTGCCACCTGCAGCGATCCAAGATTCGCCTTGGAATATTGCGCGACGATTATGCATCATATTTGAATCATGTGTGTATTTTGTATTAGCGATAAATAAACGAGAACGTTGAACAATGGAACAAACATTGCAAAACGGAAATGAGGGACGTTTTGCGATGAATACGCAATTACTTATTCCCATACTTCTTGATTCCATCATAATAGGTGATTTCAATTCTGACAATATCACTTCTCCCATCTCTCTCATCGACAAAACTCTGCACTCTTTTGTTTCATCTTCTGCTCTTACCCATCTCATTCGTTCTCCCACTCGCAGCAATCGCTGCATTGACTAGCTTTTAGCCAACGATTCCTCTTGTGTAAGTAACCCCACCGTCATCCCCGCTTTCCCCTCTTCTGATCATTCTGGAATATCTTTCTCTATTGATTATTACTGTCTTCCTCCCCCTCAATCCCTCGTCCGTGACTATGCACGTGCAAACTATGAAGCTCTCACCAATTACTTGCATTCCTTTGACTGGTTTCATTTGTTCTCTCGCTCCCCTAATGTTGATGATATGTATGCTGATTTCACATCCATTGTTCACCACGGTATTGATCAATTTGTACCCTATCACTGCCCGAAACCCAAAATCGCCTCATACCCTTCACACATCCAGAATCTTATCAATCATCGAAATATTCTCTTCACTAAAATCAATATCCCTTCTATTCATTGTCAATACGAGCAATGTAGTAGAGATCTCTTGTCTAAAATCAAAAAATGGAGCCAGTTTTGTGAGAAGAAGAAAATCAAAAGAACAAAAGATCTCTATCGACACATTCGTTCACTCACTAAGACCAAATCCCTAGTACCAAAGGAACTTGTTTCTCCTTCAGGTTGTGCTGTCAATGGTATTTCAAACATTGTCAATCTACTAGCCTCACAATTTGCTTCCTATTTCACGCTTGATGATGGTTGTCTCCCTAATATACCCTCCCACCCTCTCCCTCCTTTTCTCTCGAACGTCTCCTTCCTGCCTACAGATGTGTTCAAAGCTCTGAAACATCTCTCTCCTTCTTGTTTCACTGGTTATGACAACATTCCTCAGATTATTTTTCGTAAATGCGCGTCTGCTCTTGCCCTGCCACTGCGATATTTTCAACATTAGCATGCTCACAGGAGTTCCTTCTCTCTGGAAATTCTCTCTCATTACCCCTCTGCTTAAACCAGATAAGGCGTCCAATTCCCCTGAATCCTACCGTCCCATCTCTATCCTCTCCCCTGCCTCTAAAACAATGGAACGACTTGTTAAAGCCAAACTTGCTCCCTATCTATTCCGTTTCAAGATCATTCCCGACTATCAACACGGCTTTCGCTCAGGTGCCTCTGTTCTAACAAATATTATAGATTGTGAGTATGATTGGACTAAGGCCCATTCACTCAAAGAAGACACCGATGTCATATATCTCGACCTAAGCTCATCTCAAAATGTTCTCATTACGGTATTCATGGCTACCTTCTCAATTGGATTACATCATTTATCACAGATAGGCAATTCCCAGTTCGCAGTGGCGGCTGTGTCTCCAACCCATTTCCTGCCCTCTCTGGTGTTCCCCAAGGCTCTGTCCTTGGTCCCATACTATTTACCTTGTACATTTCTGATATTTCCCACGTTCTTGCCCCTTTCCCCGATGTCCGTATCCAATCCTATGCCGATGACATCGAAGTGTACATCTCTTACTCCCCCAATTCCTTCACCTCCCGAACCTCCCAACTCCAAGCTGCTCTCAATGCTATTTATGATTGGACCGTGGTAAACCAGCTCTCCCTCTCTGAATCAAAATGCACACATCTTCACATAGGTAGATCTCCCATTCCCTCATATTGTATCAACAATGTAACTTTGTCTCAAAAAAACTGAAAATGCACCTCAACGTGATCTAGGCCTTCAAGTTGTCCCCTCATTGCTTAGAACTGCTTCCATCGATACTCGCATTAGTAAGGCCCAAACTGCACTATTCATCATGCTTCGTTCCGTCTCCATCAATTGCCCTGATATTCTTGTAAAATGCTTTCAAACATATGTCCTCCCTCACCTTGAATTTGCTAGTCCGTTCTGGAATCCCTATGTAAAGAAGCATTGTGAGAGACTCGAGAAGGTACAACAACAATTCACAAGAATCCTTTTCTATCGATGTTTTCCTTCTCCTTCTTATCCTATTGGTCTACTCACAAAGAAAAAACTCTACGGAATTAGAGTTTTAGCTAGAGTTTCAAACTCTCGCTCCAGGCATATGGAGTTTCGTGCTCTAAATATTAGAGTTTCCAACTCTAATGGGCTGACTCCGCCCCCTTACGCTCCCTCCCCCTCTACCGTAATCCAGTTCAAGTAGAGCGCATGCCGTGTCAGATTCATGACTTCCGTTCATTTCACCGGTACAGGATACCGTAATACTGTTGATATTGTGATCTAACTGGGTACTGTGTATAACGAAGAAGCTTTCAGCCACGGAAATGGGTATGTTACACTATTTTATCAACAAACAAAAACCGAACAGAACGAAGTGAATAAATAATTATAAAAGTAAATCGGGTGATATGGAGATGAAGAGAGGAATCTCCGGAGGGGAGAAGATCGCCTGCAAAACACTAGTGAAAATTCGAGCTTTCGATCGATTATTACTATTTCGTAAATGTTCATAGAACTATCTAGCATGTGCGCACCTAGAGAACCACATGAGTTTACTAATCAATAATATATCTGTAAAACTAAATGGATCACAACGCATTTGGCGCATATTTGAGCGGCTAGAAAACAAGTCTATTTTCCGCCCCGATTTCGCCTAGATAATGGTTCTCTAGCGCTTCACATCCTAGAAAGTTCTCATGCTTAGAGGCTAGCAAGCTTTTTACTTGGACATATATTAAAAGTTACAAAAGATAAATCGATAATTTGAATAATTCTGGAATGAAGTCTATGAAATATTCGTGATTCAGTTTTTCCCGAGCTAGCAATAATAACAGCAATGGCTCACCGAGAAGATAGGACACTTTCCACTCTTGAATAATTAATCCGTATAGGAGGTAATTAATATAATCAATAATAACCTGAAACTCTCCACAGACAACCCCAACTCGTGCATGAGTGAGTGGGGGTTATCTGAGGCAATGTTACAAATTTAAACGAATGAGGCTCACCTTTTTCTATAAACCGATGATATATTTTATAATAATTTAGATAATTTTGTTTGAAATAGTATCTGAAAAGATTAAGATTACGGGATAAAGATGGAATACCTGCTGAACTGTTGAATAGTGTGAGTTGCGTAGAGGAAACCCCGACACCATCGTGAAATGAGACTGAAACGTAATGATCACTTTCATGTGAGTGGTACAGCGATGAGGTGGGATTATTTTTGTGCCATACATTGAATCAAGTCGATATCACCGTTGGTCAGCCGCTTAGAGCGCTTATAGAATGCTAAATTAAATTCGCCTGAGAGCAGCGATTCGGCCGATTTATGCCAGGAACAACCAAGAGCCAGAGCACAAACCTTGTTGTGAAGGTGCCGTCCTGCTTCTTATCACTCCTCTACAGCTCGGCAATCAAGAACAGTTGGGCCTGAGTATGGAATCACAAGCAAAAACCCGAACTTAGGAATTAATAGACTTGCCTCCGCCGAAAAACTGACCTAATTTGAATGATCGGGGCTCCGAGAGCCGCTGTGAGTGGAGAGCAGTTGCGCGAAGGCGCTGACGTCATCTAGGCTACGCATATCGGGATTAAAGCAGCAAAGAAAGCTTGAAAACAATTTAAATACGAAAATTTTAATTAAGAGCGCAGGTTGAAGGAAATTCGTACAGTATTCATTCATTCATTCATTCATTCATTGTTTATTCCGTCAGAATCATGTACAAGAATTATAACTGTGAATGGGGGGCAAGAGACGGATGTCCGTCGTTGTTGTCGAATCGGTGGTTTTGCTTTGGCAGCAAGGGTATTGGAGAGGGGGGGGAGGGGGATCAGAGCCAATTTTTAATAATGGATTCAGGGAAAAATGAGATGGGTTGAGAGCGGAGAAATTTGCGGAAAGTATCATGTGAGGTGAAAACTGATTTATAAGGGAGGGAGTTCCAGATTGTGATAGTTCTAGAGGCAAATGTGGAATGGGAATTGTGAGGGAGGAAGGGAAGTGAAATGCGGAAAGGATGGGAATTGCGTATAAAACGAGTGAGAGGAGAGAGAGTAAGAAGAGAGGAATAATCAAGTTCATACTTCCTATGGAGGGTTGAATGCAGGAATACGATATCTGTGATAACTCTACGCCTTTCTAATGTTACTAGATTCAGTGCAAGCAGACGATTACGGTAGTTGGTGTGGGGAAGGGAACATCGATAATACAACTTTCTAGTGAAATCGCGCTGGACTTTTTCTATTTCCATAGTTATTTCAACGGCATGAACTGGATTCCAAATGACAGAGCAGGTCTCGAGACCAGGAAGGATATAAGTAGTAAATGACTTTAAATAAACATCAGTTGTATTACTACGGAATGAATTGAACAGAAGATACAGTTTGGAACGAGCTTTTGAAATAATCTTCTCTATGTGCTTAGAGAAAGAGAGCGAAGGGGTGAAAATTACTCCTAGATCTTTTACAGTCAGGGAAGGTTTAAGGGCAACATTATTTATGTAAAAAGTCCTAAGTGGGTTGTGGAGGCCGTAATGCATGATGGAGCATTTGGTCTCAGATAATCCGAGATTCCATTGGGTAGACCAGTTGGCAATGATATCGAGGGCACATTGTAAGTCATCAGAAAAGAGAGGGGCTTCGGAATAAAGCTTAAGGTCGTCGGCATAAACGGAGTATCTAATAGATTTTGGGAATAGGGATGAAATATCAGTGATGAACAGGATAAATAGGAGGGGGCCTAGGCAAGAACCTTGCGGCACTCCGGATCTGACTACAGTGGAGGGGGAAAAGGAATTATCGATAAACACAGATTGCGTACGATTAGATAGATAAGATTCAAACCAGGATACTAAATGCGAGGAAATGCCTAATTGCGATAATTTATGAAGCAAAAGACGGTGGTCGATGCTATCGAAGGCTTTTCTAAAGTCAATATAGACGGTATCAAAAGGGGACTTTTTATGCAAGATTCGTAGGTAGTTGGCATGGGTTTCAGCGAGATTGGTAGAAGTGGATCTAGATGACCTAAACCCTGTTTGATGAGGATCGAAAAGGTTATATTGGTCAAGGAAAGTCGTGATTTCACTAATTAGAATTTTCTCGAATACTTTACAAACGGAAGAGGTTAAAGAAATGGGACGGAAGTCGGATATGGAGTTACTAGTCTTCTTAGGAATAGGTTTCACAAGGGCGTGTTTCCACAAAACAGGCACTTTACAAGTGAGCAGGGACTTATTGTAAATGATAAGTAAAGGAGAAATAATCGAGAATTTACAATTTGTGAGAACAATACTTGGAATGTTGTCAGGAGTGACGTTAATCTTAGGTGAGAGATTACTGATGGCATTCATGATATGTAAATGGGATATCGATGGGAGATCAAAGATCATTGAAGGGGAAAGGAAAGGGAGTATAGCTTCCGAGTTCAACTACGCGTTGTTCCAGGTCATATTTCTGATTCGTCGTTTTAGATAATTAATATCGATAATATTTTTACATTTAAATAGCATCATAAGAAGCTTGTTCATATCCACGTCTGCGCAATATCATAAAAAATGCAAACTCTGGCACTACTGCTGTGTTTGGGACCAGCCACTCTTGAATGAGGGAAGAGACCAGAAATGAGAAGGATAGTAAATGTGGAAGGATAAATGAGTGACTCTACAGGTAGAATGAATGGCTGGTCCCAAACACAGCAGTAGTGCCCAAACTCTAAGAGAGCAATCGATGGATGGACGGTAGTCGACGCTCGCGGAGACCTACATACCTTGAAAGTGCTGCGGGCAATCTCTCTTATCGCGAGGGAACTAATTCGACAGTCAAAACATAATGAATAGCCTTAAAACAGCGAAATAGGTAGATAAAATTATGAAAATGTCGCGATCCGTGAGCAGGCGCGATTAGAGTTTGAAACTCTAATGTCTTAGAGTTTGAAACTCTAATGTATTAGAGTTTGCAACTCTAGGGGACTTTAGAGTTCGAAACTCTAATTTTCTAGAGTTTGAAACTCTAAAAGTGGTTAGAGTTTCAAACACCTAGAGTTTTTTCTTTGTGAGTATACCTTCCTATCCTGAACGTCTGTCTCATCTTGGTCTTCAAGCGCTTTTTGAGAGGAGAGTCATTTTTGACTTAGTATTCGCCCGTAGAATAATGAATGGCGAGACCATCTTAGATCGTAACAAATTTTTCATTTTCAAACCCCTTCGTGATAGAGCGAACACATTTGGAGTCCACGAATGTACTAGGTCAACACCTCGATTTCATTGCTTCCCCCGTAGAGTTGCTATGTTACTGAATACTCTTCCCCCGTACATTCATAGATCACCTAGTATCACTGTTTACAAGAGTCGTCTACGTGAACTAGATTATAGTCATTACGATATTAGCCGATACACGTTTCGTTAGTTATGTACATTGAGTTGCCCCCCCTCCACCTCGTCCCCTATTAGAGATCACTGAGTCTGCTCCCGGAGATGAGTCAACCTGGTCGTCCGAGTCCCCTTCCTCGGATCCCCCCTCTCTCAGTCCACACAGAGAACAACGGCCAGACGATGACAGATGGGACCACGACGATTGATCTACCCATTCACACATTTCTCCTATCGCACCCCCTTTCACCTACTCTATAGAGAGTCATAATTTACTGATTTTACCTCACGATTCATTCATTATCTCGTTGATAAAATAAATAAATATTCTATCTATATTCTGAACAAAGTTACGTCGATTCCGGCTTTGGAGCCGGGAATCGCTAAAAGCCGGTTCTGCGACCTGGGACCCGGATTGATGGAATTCTCATCCCTAACCTACCTCTACTTCCAGATACTGTCAAAGGCTGATCGAAGCGCTTGGATTTTTGCTGGTGATCGATTGCTTGTTGAATGACTGACGGGACGGACTTCAACATCCATGGAGTTGAGGATGTTCTGAACATGGCGGAAGTCGTCGTCGACTCGATCGCTCGCCAGACTCTTGGTCGATTCGGGAAGCATCTCCACCACAATCGATCGACCTCTTCTCTCTTTCTCGATCGGGCACTCAGTCGGCATGAATGTCTCGCAGGTGTACGAGAGCATTCGAACACGGCCGGCGAGACCGAGGAAGAGAGGGTCTCCCGCCATTTTCTCCATGTTGGCAGTGACGTACTTGCAGAGCGCCTCGGTCACCACACCGATCTGGGAGGCGACCGCAGCACGGAACTCGGGTCCGGACACGGTGGCCGGGCGCTTGCGGTTGTCGGCGATGGAGTTGGGGGTGGAGGGGTCGGTCGACTGGGAGGGGACGGTGGTCTGGAGGGAGGGGGGATGGCAGAGAGAAGGGAGGGGACGGAAGGGAAGTGAGAAGTGGTGGGGGAAGACATTGTGAGGAGAGATGGGAAGGGGGTGAGAGACAAGGGGAAAACGAGAGAGCAGAGAGAAAGAGAGAAGGAAAACGGGGATTCAGACGACAATTAGGTGATAATGAGGTACGAGAAGGGTAGTCCTACTCAATAATTAATAATGAGAGGCTCGAGAAGGTAAATGAGAGGGTTTATGAAAGAATAAAGTCAGAAAGGAATGGAAAAGCGCGAAAAAGAGAGAGCGTTGGAGAGGTCACCTATCGCTAAGAGAGACGAGAGGAGAGGATTTAGATTAGAAGTGCCACAAAATTATGAAGTGGAATGTAAAAGAGCGATTCTATATTAATAATATAAAAAATATAAAAATGACCAAAAAGTACGGTATTCGGACCTGAATAATCGATTTTTCTAACCAAAATGTACTGCGTCACGCTAATATCGAGGTCAAACTCATCCAAATGGCCATTTATTTTGTTTAAACAATATCGCGATATGCTCTGAAGAGCGTCATTACGATACTCCGATATTTTCAAAAACTTTCAAAAAAAAGTTCAAAAATTTTTTTTTGGAATTTTTCGAAGATATCGGAATATCTTGAAAAAATTTTCTGACTATATCGCGTTATTGTTTAAACAAAATAAATCTCCATTTGGATGAGTTTGACCTCGATATTAGCGTGACGCAGTACATTTTGGTTAGAAAAATCGCGGGTTTCTGAGTTTCAATGCGATTTTTCAGGTCCGAATACCGTACTTTTTGGAAATGTTTATTTTTTTATATTATTTATATAGAATCGCTCTTTTACATTCCACTTCATAATTTTTTGGCATTTCTAATCTAAAAATATTCATAATTTTTTATTAGATTTTTGTCAGTTTTCGAATCAGAACTTTTGAACAGTATTAGATACGTGAATATCGCCAACAGAAAATTTGTAGAGAATAATTTTCTGGTAATTTTAAGCCTTTGAACTGCATTCTATCAATATTATGAACAAAGTTACGTCGATTCCGGCTTTGGAGCCGGGAATCGCTAAAAACCGGTTCTGCGACCTGGGACCCGGATTGATGGAATTCTCATCCCTAACCTACTTCTACATAAAAGTTTCATCGAAATCTAAAGTATGTTTTTGAAAGTTGTTCCCCAATGGGTATGTTTTCATGCAATCTCTCATGATGCCTGTCATAAGGGTGTCCCAAAAGTTTTCGCACTTTTTCACGTTTATGCTTCTTCCCCCTTTCGTCTTAACTGTATGCGCCATTGCTATGGCATCTTTGTGTGAGGGCCAGCACTTACGACTTTTCTAGTTTTGACTAGGGAGTTATGACTCACTATCACATGGTGCACAGCGTTTCATCGCCCCCTAAATAGGGACGCATGCGTTTGAACGGTTGATGTGCAGGGTTTTCAAATCTGGGGCGGCCGAACAGTAAACAACAACAAAGAAGCGGAGACTGGTGTCTGGCGCTCTCTCACTTTCACACGCTCTCTCGTGTTTCCTAGTTTCTCTGCCGCTCTCCGCTCTCTAGCCCGCCAATGTCCGCGTTTGAAACGTTGTGTGGTGCCTTCTATAGAACTGCAAACCTACCATAGTCAGACCTGAACTTCAAAAGTTTATCTAGCACACCATGTCATTCGGGGGAAGAGGGTGCGCTGGAGCGGTCAAAATGAGGTCATTTTAGGCATAAATAAATTCATAACTAAATTGTTAGATCGAAATCGAAAAATCGGCTTCCTTAACTTTGTTAGGAATTGATCGTTTCATATTGTGCAAAAAATCATATAATTATCAGCATTCCCCTAAGAGGAGATACAATTCGAAATTTTCATTTGATATCTCCTCATCGGGGAGTAAAGCTATAAACATGCAAATTTCATAGAATTTGGGTAAGGCGATTTTTTTTTGGGGGACGATTTTTCGATTTCGATCTAATAATTTAGTTATGAATTTATTTATGCCTAAAATGGCCACATTTTGACCGCTCCGGCGCCCCCTCCTCCCCCGAATGACATGGTGTGTCTAGCAGTCAAAACAGTTCGTCCAAAGTGTCTAATGAGTCAACAGATGATTGCGGATAATTTCTGAACAATTTCGTCATCACTACGCAACAATAAATTTTCAACGTGATTTTGAAACGCTGAGATTTTCTCCGTACAATCGGAGGATATGGATACCTATTCACGTATAAATGTTTATAAGCCATAGTTGGAGGGAATTGTGTCTGAAAGTTGGAATTTTGAAATTATCGGGAAAAAAAATTTCCGACGATTTTCCAGTTTTCACTTTTGACAGCGACCAGCCCCTTGAATTAGAGTGCAATCCACTCTGTTGATACTCATTTAGTTATATTTTATTTGCTTCAATATTCATCAAGATTTTGATCAGCAAATTTGAGTTTCGGAAATAGCTTAATTGCATATTGCATCACTACTAGGTAATATTACGACACGACAACAGCATCAAAAATTTCGCTCAATTTCTGTTTCAATATAACAAAAGAAAATTCATGGCCAGGAAGTTTAACTTTCACAAAATTTTTGAAAAAAACTAAAAGTGCGAGAACTTTTGGGACACCATTATACTATGCTAGAAGTTCAAAAATGCAAAATAATTGTCGTTTATGACGTCACAAAACTTTTTCGTCGAATCGAATGGAATCTTTTCCATTCTTAGCGCGATCGATATACAACTATTTTTCTTTCACAAAATTTTTGATCACATTATGCAGCTTAGCTGTTCGTCAAAAATAGTTTCTTACGCAATTTTCAGTACATGTGAACGACGTGAAATATGTTAGGTGCGACGTCGGGTCGATTAATTAATTCACAAAGGCAATTAAGAAACACGGTAACGTCTGTAACACATACTCGCAAACTTGAGCAAATTGAGTGCCGGTCAAATCGTTTATGTGATTGTCGGAATTCAACCACCGAATTAGCGATGAAATGACATGCAACCAATAAATATGTATCGAGTATGCAAAAGAATCTTGTGGTAGCACGAGAACATGTCAGGCGTTGATCACTCGAGCTAACTTCTGGATACGGTTAAGCAGGATGTCGCCGTCCCTGCCATTGAAATTGTACTGCTAAAATTATGTGGCAAGCGTGGAATAATTACTAAATAATAACAAAAAATACATACTTGATCAGATTTTTGTAGAGATGGTTCTTGCTGTCAGGATGGTTCATCTCAATGACTCCTCTGATGGCATCGATTTTGCAGTGCAACTGTCCTGTCGCGATCAGAGTGTGCAGTTCGGAGTCCACGAACGTACGAGAGACACCAAAATCACGCGCCTGCAAATACACACTAGCATCTTCCCGAAAGTATGCATTATGATTTTTTTTTGCGAATCAGCGGCAAACAATTTTTTTTGCTGCAAATCGTTCACATTTTTCTGCACTTTCTCAGAGGGTCTGTGGTGGTGTGTGACTTACCATCATATCGATCCGAACAGTTTTGTAAGGAGTGAGGAACTGCTGGTATGCCCTCAGTCTCATTCCCCTCGAGTAGAAATGAGCATGCGGGGCAAGATAACGATCGACCACTAGTCTAGTTTCCTCAAGCTTCGCCATACTCTGCAAACGGTTCTCAATCACACCAAGATAATAATCAAATAATTAAATACCTGGAAAAACGTGTCGTAGTGGCAGTCATAGTACGAATTGAGATATTGTCTGATTAGAACGAGACCTCCGTTGACGCCACCTCCAGTCAACTGATATAGCCCCACTTTTAACCGTAACGACTTATTAATTCGTTCAATATAAAGATAGGGACAATATCTCCCCTTTTATCTCACCTGCTCCTGTACTTCATTGCATCTAACCACCTTCTTCCTCAGATCCGGTCGCTCGAGAGCTGCAATTTTCACAATTCATTGGCATATACTAACGTCGATGCAATTCCGCAAAGTAGTCGCATCACACCCGTTTGAAAACGAACCCATGAGCGATGTGATGACAGTGTAGAACACGAGTTGCTCATAACTCATAAGTTCGTAACTGCCGAAGGTGGGAACGGCCTCAAGGAAGAGAGAGGCAGCCCCCGAGAAGTCTCTGATCGACATCTTATGAAGGGCTTCATACGATCGAAGACGGTTCTTGCGTTCCCAGTCGCCTCCCTTCACGACATCACATTATTATTTGTTAAAGTTACTGTTAAAGTTATTTGTTAAATCGAAAAATTTCACTCTTTATTTTGTCCCGGAAATGAATAGAGAAGTGTCGAAATAGTAAGGAAGGAATATTTTTAAAAAAATTCAAAAATGGATAATCAAGGCCTGGGAAAGGACGGAAAGGACGAACCGATAATCTTTTAAATCACACACATTTATACAATATTCACAATACACTTATAATCAGGGGTTGTACTCGATGGGGAGGTTCTTTCTGCGGACCATGCCGTCTCCCTGGAACCACTCGCGGCGGAACTGCTTTGCGGCTCCATCGGGGGTGTTGGTCCACTCGATGGTCACACGGTCGTTGTTGGTGTCCTCCTGTCCGTAGGCGAAGGCATCGCAAGAGACGGCGATGAGGGCGGCCTCCTTGGGGTCGAGGACTCTGGATCCGGGGTCGACACCGAGTCTCTTCATGTTGGTGGTCTTGAAGGCCCATCCGATACGGCGAGCGGAGGAGTTGGTCACCTTGATGTGGTAGGTGTGCTTGTCATCGTAGGGGGCGTTGAAGACGATCTTGGTGCCGGCTTCTTGTCCTTCTGGCAAAGCGCGCAAATTCCAAAAGCGATTTTTTAAACTACGGTAGTGCGCTGTGTCATATTAGTGATCTTTTATTTTACGTATTATCACTTTTTGTATTCTAGTTCTCTTCTAGGTATTAAGTCACGGCGACAGGCGTCAATCGTCTAGCGCTCAGAAAGTAACGTAATCAGTAAAAGCACTGAAATTATAACCGCGACGCGGACCGCAACGCGAGCCGAGCGTTCAGAATAGGCCCGCCGCACTGTCCTTGCGCGAAATCAAAATTTTCGATTCGACTCCCGGTAACTTTAATATTAAAACGCGTTCTCTGTAAGAGCGCAGTGAAATTTGGAATAAGCGGCGCAACTCATTCAAAGTGATCGCCCCGGGTCGAAACTTTTTTCACAGTAGGATTGAACCACTGGTATCGAAAATTATCGATTTTTTTCAAAGTTGTTTTTTTCATGGCTTTTTCACAATGAAAATTTTCTCTAGACCTAAGACTGCAAGGTAAAAAAGTTTAAGCCCTGGTCGATCACTCTGAGAGCGAATACAGTCAAATATCTATCCTCATCAAAAATCCGTGAATCTATACGTCGGATTAATTGGGGTCGCTCCACACCTCCCTCGACTAGCGAGAGATCGCGGGGAAGTGAGAGAGCGCAGACAGGAGAGAGAAGTGCGAACTCCCTCGAGTGAGGGAAGGGAACTCGCTCGAGACGAGAGACAAGCGGTATGTCAGAGAGGTTAGAGAAGCAGAGACATAGGCTAGGGATGTCGCTCTTCTCGATCTCACCTCACTCAACAGAGGGATTTTGATGTAATTTCAACTCCGTTCTTCTAAGATTTTTTATATGGGTTACGGTACCTCAAACTCTTTCCACAACTATTGAGATGGATCAATATGAGCAGCAGTATACTACCAATATGTTTTCATCCATTTTCTACATTATGTCACCAAATTGCTTCCAAATGGTCCATTTCTTTATTGCAGGTTTCCATTGGACCTACCGTAATTCACACAAAAAATCTTAGAAAGAGCGGAGTCGAAATTCCATCAATTACACACTCCATTTGAAAGAGCGTCAAAAGTTACGTATAAATCGATCGTGTCAATAGGATTGAACCACTGGTATCGAAAATCGATAATCGCATCCGCAGAATCTGCCGCGGGATTAATTGGGGTCGCCTCAGAACGGGGAGGGAGCCGTTCTGATCCATATATGTCTGATGGATCAAGTGGAGCAACTATATCTACAGTTTTCCAACTGTAGCTCGTCAACGAGAAGAGCTACAAATTTGGTCGTAACAGCAATTTTAACCGCCTTGACGAGTTGCATCTAGCTGTGTAATTTGTTTATTCAAATTTTTAATTCTAAAAAAATGAAAAAATTCAAAGACGATTATCTCGAAAACAAGGCAAAATATGGTTTCAATTTTTTGATATGTTGTAGCCCTTGTCAAGATCGACAGGATAGGGGAAATACTGTATCGAGGGAGAGTATGTACTCAAATCATGGAAAAACCGAATGGTCCTAATCGAGAGAAACCCCTAATTTCACCCTCATTCCACCCATTCGACGCGGACTGCGCTGTCTAAAATGACAATTTAAAGCGATTTTCGGCCGATTCCTCTCATTTCAATCAATTTAGACCGCGCAGTTCGCGTCGAACGGGTAGAATGAGGGCGAAATCAGGGGTTTCTCTCGATTAGGACCCATCGGGTTTTCCATGATTTGAGTACATACTCTCCCTCGAAACAGTATTTAATCGAGCCTATCCTGTCGATCTTGACAAGGGCTACAACATAATATGTATATAAATATTATATATGAGAGGAATCGCCAGAGAATCGACCACTGTGCGGCGGTAGAAATTTTTTTCACCAATTTTGCTCTAAAGAGAATGCAAGCTACTATCAACAGTGCTCTTTCTAATAGCGTTTACCAATTTTCACGAAACCTCTTATTTTTCGAGTACTCGCGTGTCAAAGTGACGGTCCTTTGACGTTTAACATCGAGTGTGCCTCAGCAGAAAAATCATAACTTTCTTGAAAGTTGAGATATCAAGTAATTTTTTTTTCATTAGAAAGAAGAATAGTTTCCCCTCATTTTAGCGACCACCGCATCATTCCTGGATGAACGGCCGGTCGGGGGCGGTCACTTTTGTGTAAAGTGTCGTAACTTTCCAAATCGGAAAATCTAATAAACGCCCCTATGCGGCTTTTGTAGGCCATAGTTATGTTCAATTCCACCGCATGTTTCAGCCTGATCGGTACATGCGAAAAAAAGAGCGCTGGTTTAAGTGTGTCTCGGTCAAAACGACCCCCATGGAAAATACTGTTCTAGCATGTTTACCTGTCACATTTGGGATAAAAAATTATCCAAATACCCAAGAATGATAATTGATAACTATAAATCCCTAATTATCCATGAATTGGACCGAGAAATTGAATTTTTCTGAAAAATCTGCCAAAAACGTATAGAGTGAAACTAACGTTAAAACAGTGTGCAATGTGGTGAATCAACTTTTAATGTGAGTACATGATGGGACGAGATCCCTAAACATGTCAGACAAAAAGAGCGCAAGTTTGGCTGGAGATATTTCACTTGAAAGTTTCGTTAAATTCTGTAAAAACAGGGCGGGATTTCTTTTATTCGTTCACGACCTACACGCTTCTTACGATGCGACAATGTAGCCCTCGAAGTGCTGAGCAACTTTGTTTTTGAATGTGAGCTCGTATCTGTTCATTGAAATGAGATATGATCTCCAGAATTTTGAAATTGTGCTAGGGGTGCGCGCGCTCTAGCCCCCGCGCGCTCTCTCGCGCTCTCTCACTTTCTCATGCTCTCTCGTAAGTAGAGGGCATGAATTGGTCCGATGATGTCAAGAATGCATTATTTGAGCTAAAATATGATATTTTTGCATTCGCCAATACTCGTAAGCGGTTTTGCTCTTCACTGGCACCGAACAAGGCGAGAGAGCATGTGAAAGTGAGAGAGCGCGAGAGAGCGCGCGGGGGCTAGAGCGCGCGCATCCCTCGCGCAATTTCAAAGTTATGGAGACCATATCTCTTTTCTATGAACAGATACGAACTCAATTTCAAAAACAAAGTAAGTCAGCATGTCGAGGGCTCTACTGTCGCAACGTAAGAAGCGTGTAGGTCGTGAACGAACAAGCGAAACCACACCCTGTTTTTAAAGAATTTAACGAATCTGTTAAGTGAAATATCTCCAATCAAAGTAGCGCTTGTCTGGCAAGTTTGGGGATCTCGTCCCAGCATGTACTAACTTTAAAAGTTGATTCACCACCTTGCACACTGTTTTAACGTTAGTTTCACTCAATTATACCTTTTTGGCAGATTTTTCAGAAAAATTCAATTTATCGGTCCAATTCATGGATAATTAGGGATTTATAGTTACCAATTATCATTCTTGGGTATTTGGATAATTTTTTATCCCAAATGTGACAGGTAAACATGCGAGAACAGTATTTTCCAGGGGGTTCGCTTTGACCGAGACGCACTTAAACCAGCGCTCTTTTTTTCGCATGTTCCGATCAGGCTGAAACATGCGGTGGAATTGAACATAACTATGGTATACAAAAGCCGCATAGGGGCGTTTATTAGATTTTCCGATTTGGAAAGTTAGGACACTTTTCACAAAAGTGACCGCCCACGACCGGCCGCTCATCCAGGAATGATGCGGTGGTCGCTAAAATGAGGGGAAACTATTCGTCTTTCTAATGAACAAAACTAGAACTTGGTATCTCAACTTTCAAGAAAGTTATGATTTTTCTGCTGAGGCACACTCGATGTTAAACGTCAAAGGACCGTCACTTTGACACGCGCGTACTCGAAAAATAAGAGGTTTCGTGAAAATTGGTAAACGCTATTAGAAAGAGCACTGTTGATAGTACCTTGCATTCTCTTTAAAGCAAAATTGGTTGAAAAAAATTTCTACCGCCGCTGACACCCGTCAAATGGTCGATCCTATCGCGATTCCTCTCATATAATAGTATCAAAAAATTGAAACCATATTTTGCCTTTTTTTTCGAGATATTCGGCTTTGAAATTTCTCGAAATTTTTAGAATTAAAAATTTGAATAAACAAATTACACAGCTAGATGCAACTCGTCAAGGCGGTTAAAATTGCTGTTACGACCAAATTTGTAGCTCTTCTCGTTGATGAGCTACAGTTCGAAAACTATAAATATAGGCTAACGTTGACCTCGTGTAATTATGCAAATTAGAAAGATCAGGTCATGAGACAAACCTAAATCGATAGAGCATATCAATGCTATCAGAACATGTGAAAAACTGGAGGAGTCACTTTTCGCTGTACGGATTTTTCGTAATTTCTGCGCTCCTTACGCGAACGCACTGATATCATTCGAAAGAGCATCAAAAGTTAGGTAAAACCCGAAAAATTATTTATATTGAGTACGCCCAATCCAGGTCTTCAGAGCACGTCCTATAGACTTCCTCTTCGTCAGACCGCAATAATGCGAAAAAGAGATTTTTTCGTGCCCTGAGGGTAACCTGAGGGAGGGTGGCCTACCGCGACCACATTCTCAGGATCATCGGCAATCATGATGATGATCATTTTGGTGCTTTGATCGGATTTGTGGGATGTCTAGAAGACGAGATATGGTTTTCCGACTTCGATTAGCAGCATGGCTGCACCGAAGTAGCGAGACCGCAGGAACTTGAAAAAAATGTTTATAGGTAGGTCGTGGCCATGCCTCAACACCCTGAAAGTTTGGTGGGCATTAAAAAAATCCATTTAAGAATAAAGCCCCTTCAAAAAAGTATTAATTGATTGCGTCATCACAACGCAATAACTGAAAGATTTCGCAATGCCCCAATAGTTGCATCGTAATCGTCAATGGCAACCTCTATGGGTTCAAAAGTTTTAACAAAAAGAAAAAGGGTCCGAAGACTTTTTTTGACCTGACCGCTACTTTATTTATATATATATATATACATATATATAAATAAATAAATATATATACCTGCTCCATGAGTTCCTTTGCCTTGGCCATGTTGTCATTGATGAGCTTGTGATCGAGATGGAAGAGACCCAGACGAATAAGGATAAAAACGAGGTCAATGCGATATCCGACACCCACCTTTAATTGTAACTCCTGATAAAGAGGCTTAGGAAAGACTATCTGACTCGATCGACATATTTGTACCTCTAGTAGGCAACATCTGTAATGCACGTAACACACAGGACAAGACTAGTACATTGCAAAAAATTCATGATTCTGTTTTCTTTCGAATATGGGCGTGTATTGATGCGCTATCGAAAAATGTGCCAATTAACATTTTAGCAAATTTCTGGGTTGCAGCAGGCGGCTGCAAAGTTTCGGGAGCCACAACTCGGCGAGCTAGACAGAGGCTTTAAAATGCTTCGATTTTCTTGAAATATGAAATGTTGGCGTCCGTGGGAACATACTCCCATTACTAACGGAAGAGAGAGTAAGAGAGCACTTTGAGGGACCGAAATACCGATATAAATACGGTATACAGTAGCGGTCAAAAGTTTCCGGACACTTTTTCTCTTTGTTAAAACTGTTGAACCCGAAGACGTATCGATCTGATAATGGAGGTGTCGTATGTGAAATCTATTGGAGATTACAATGCAAGTATGGGGGTATAGCGAAATCTTTCAGTTATTGCGTAGTGATGACGCAATCAATGCACAACTTTTTTGAATGGGCATTATTCTTACATGGATTTTTTCCTGCTCCGATAACTTTCAGAGTGTTGAGACATGGCCACGGTCTACCCATAAATTTTTTTTCAAATGGCTGGGGTGCCGCTAATTGGCTGCAGCCAAGCTGCAAAATCGAGGTCGGAAAATCATATCTCGCATTTTAGACAAGCCACAGAAACGATCTTAGCACCAAAATGATTGCCATCATGACTGCCGATGATCCTGAGAATATGGTCACGGTAGGTCACCATTTGCCCTCAGGGCACAAAAAAATCACTTTTTTTGCATTATTGTTGTCCGACCGAGGGCCCCCCTCGCTCTAGCTCTCCTCGCTCATAGGACGTGCTCTAGAGATCTGGTTTGGGTGTGGATTCGGTAGAGAACCTATGGGAGATCCGATTGCTCGGGGCGATTGGATTCCTGCTCGCGGCGATCGATTTCCGGAAGGACACTGGTTTGGCCACTACCGTTTTCAGCCCGTTGACGAGGTTCTGACTTTTCAGTGTATCTCGGCTCTGAATAAACGTAGAAGGCTGGCAGACCCATCAATGGAATCAGCGTGGCTGGCTCTATAATCTCATTCACAAAATTTCATCATCACTATGCAATATTGCATCATCCTTAGGCAATATTCTTCAGAATGCTGAAATATTGCATATTAATGGCGTAATTTGAGCTCTAAACTGGCGGAAAGACCAATTTTATTTCATTGACATTTATTCCACCGTTATCCCCTCACTTACCGATAAGAAAACGCAAAAAAGATGAATATTGCCTAAGGATGATGTAATATTGCATAGTGATGATGAAATTTTGTGAATGAGCTTATAGAGCCAGCCACGCTGATTCCATTGATGGGTCTGCTAGCCTTCTACGTTTACTCAGAGCCGAGATACACTCAAAAGTCAGGACCTTGTCAACGGGCAGAAAATGGGCGGGAATCCAATCGAAACGCTTATTGCCCCGAGCAATCGGATCTCCCATAGATTCCCTACCGAATCCACGCCCAAACCAGATCTCTAGAGCACGTCCTATAGGGGGGCCCTCGGTCGGACAACAATAATGCAAAAAAGTGATTTTTTTGTGCCCTGAGGGCAAATGGTGGCCTACCGTGACCATATTCTCAGGATCAGCGGCAGTCATGATGGCAATCATTTTGGTGCAAAGATCGGGTCTGTGGCTTGTCTAAAAGGCGAGATATGATTTTCCGACCTCGATTTTGCAGCTTGGCTGCTGCCAATTAGCGGCACCGCAGCCACTTGAAAAAATTTTTATGGGTAAACCGTGGCCATGTCTCAACACTCTGAAAGTTAGGGGAGCAGGAAAAAATCCATGTAAGAATAATGCCCATTCAAAAAAGTTGTGCATTGATTGCGTCATCACTACGCAATAACTGAAAGATTTCGCAATACCCCCATACTTGCATTGTAATCTCCAATAGATTTCACATACGACACCTCCATTATCAGATCGATACGTCTTCGGGTTCAACAGTTTTAACAAAGAGAAACAGTGTCCGGAAACTTTTGACCGCTACTGTACATCTCTATATACGTTTATATACGATCTCAAAACAATCCTCAAAGATAGCGAAACTGGCCTGGGAAGCGCGATAGCAGTTTTCACGCCTCATAAGAACGAAATATTGCGTTGATCCCAACGACAGCGGTGGCCGAGTGGTAAAGAGCGGCGGGGGCCGGATGGAGCTCTCTTACTCTCTCTCTTCCCTTAGTAATGGGAGTATGCTCCCACGTCCTTGGTTTAATTACCCAAGTTTGAGAAATCCCTCATCATGTCCGCTGCCAAGGTTGATATCGACACCGTCGCCGATGCCATCTCCCCGTCCAAGAACGTCGAAGCCGTGAAGGAGTCGACCCCTGCCAAGAGAAAGGCTGAGGAGGTAGAGGAGGAAGTTGAGACCAAGAAGGCCCGTGTGAACGAGCCCGCAGACACCACCGAAGAGTCCAAGCCCGAAGCTCCTGTTGACGAGAAGAAGTCGGAGGAGGAAGCTAAGAAGGAGGCCGAGGAGACTGTCGAGGTTGAGAAGCCCGACTCTCAGGCCGAAGAGGCCAAGACTGAGGAAGTGTCTACGGCTCCTTCCGATGAGGACCGTGAGCAGGCCAGAAAGGTGATCTCTGCTGCCTTCGCTAAGAAGGAGGTTGAGAACGCCGAGGACAAGATCTTCACTGCCAAGGGAACCAACAAGGCTGAGTTCCTTCACTTCGCATACTCTGTTGCCTTCAACATTGCGACCGTCGAGGAGTTTGCCAGCTCCTTGGAGGACGCCGACAAGGAGATCAGCGTCGAGGGAATTACTGAGGAGACCAAGGCGAAGATCACCGATAAGGTCGAGGGATTTGTCAAGAACGCCGAAGCTGACTTTGATTTCGATGCGCTCACCGTAAGGAGTCAGTAATTCAAATAACACATAGTTGCTAAGTTCGTTTCACATTGTTTGATTACATTACAAACCGATGATCTACTTTCACACTCACTGATGTTCGCAAACTGTAACATTTAATCAATACTTTAAAATAAATATTTCACGTCCAATTGATATTGATATTTCGGTCCCTCAGAGCGCTCTCTTCATTTAGTAATGGGAGTATGTTCCCACGGACATCAACATTTAAAATTCCAAGAAAATCGAAGCATTTTTGAATCCTCTTTCTAGCTCGCCGAAGTGTGGCTACCGAAACTTTGCAGCCGCTTGCTGCAACCCAGAAATATGCTAAAATTCTAATTCGCACATTTTTCCATAGCGCTACGAATTTTCGTCAATATTCGAAAGAAAAGAATCAGGATTTTTTTTTGCAGTGTACCACTGAAAATACGAATTTTCCCACATTCCTCCACTTATAGGAAATCAAAATGCCTGTCTGTGAGTTTTTTTGTTGCAGCGTGACACACATTTTTTTCACGGCCAAGTGGATAACGAGCCGGACTTTCAATCCGAGACCCCCAGGTTCGACCCCCGCCGCGGGCAAACCTTTTGCCGCATTTTTCGCAAGTCTCAGAAGCCCTTCTAGCACGTTCTTGAGTAACGTAAAACACGTTTTCACTTGTTTTGCCGAATTTTAATTTGAAAAATCGAAAAGTTCCCAATTTATTCGCAGAGCGTGGGGAATCAAAGGAAAAGTGTTTTGCGATGTCGGAAACATGAGAGCACGTTTTAAAGTGAAAAATCGAAAATTTCCGAATTCATTCGCAGAGCGTGGGGATCACAAGAAAAGTGTTTTACGATTTCGGAAACGTGTCTGAACGTGTTCTCACACGTTTTAACGTGAAAAATCGAAAATTTCGAAGAGTTCCCAAATGAACCGGCGAGCGTGGAATCATGGGAAAAGTGTTTTGCGATGCCACAAACGTGTTCGCACACGAAAGGGGAATCAACACACGGCATCCTGCGTTTACGTTGAGAAAGGCTCGTGAGGCAGAGAGCGATCGAAAAAAAAGTTGCCACGGAGACGCGAAGTGGCGTAGTGGCAACTTTTTTTGATAGGAGCAGCAAACAGAAGGGGGAATCGACGGAGTCAAGGATGAAACACAGAACCGGGTTTTCCAGAGCCGGGTATCGAGACACCGTAATCCCCGAGAACTTTATCGAGAACTGCTAATATAAATAAATGAATTGTCTAATTACTCAATAATTTCACGTTATTTAGTTTTTGGCGACCCGCCAATTTTTTCTCCATATCGAAAACTATATGTTTCAGCGGTTCGCGCAATTTTAAAGTGTGCAATGGCGCTTTAAAAAGTCGCCCGCTAGGACCCGCTTTTTTCTATTTTGTTTGAATCCGATTCGTAATCGCAAATTAAGTAAATCCGGGAGGTCGCATTTTGACTTTTACATAAGCGTTTCGGCGGTCCACAACCTGAAATTTGGCGTAGTTTCCAGCTCATCTGTTTCTAGCGATTAACATTCTCCAACATACTAAACTCTCCCTGGATCGTACTTAGAGGCGGCTACCGAGTCCTCCTCCCTGGACCGAGCCTTAAGTAGGCTACCGAAATCTCCCTGTACCAAACCTGGAGCATTCTACCGAGCTCCCCCTGAACCGAACCTGCACCCAGAACTATGCATAGAGCGTAGTGTATTTAACCTCAACACATCCCTGCTAGTTTCTCTATATGTCCAAAGATAAGGGGGCTCCCAAGCGCGTCTATTTGCCGGCCCGGGCGCACTCTCGCGCGGGGAGCCCCCTCACCCTTTCCATTAGATCTCTCTTCATTTACTTTTTTCTATTAGATCTCTCTTCATTTACTTTTTTCCATTAGACCTCTCTTCGGCTCCCGGCTGCCACTAAGACACGCGCGAGAGTGCGCCCGGGCCGGCAAATAGACGCGCTTGGGAGCCCCCTTATCTTTGGACATATAGAGAAATGTAATTTCCCCGAGAGGCGTGATGTTCTTCTCACCGTCTTTTCATAGGTCTTCTCAAGTGAAACAATAGCTGCATCCTTTTCTCCAATCTGACATAGATACTCAGACTTCTTGAGCCATGCTTGTCGCACCTCACTCTCACCTACAAATACAATTAATATACACATTTCATTTTCATGATAATTGTGAAAACCAAGTTATATAATATTTATTGATTATTATCACTAATATTAGCACCAATAGTATGTCCAGGCTTCAGGGGAAAGTCCCCTAGCGCACCCAAAGTGGCGTTATAACAACGTGGTGAAAGCAAGGCCGCCACAGACTGAACTAAAGAGCGATTGTAGAAAAGACCGCCGGATTCTAGATTTATCCAATCATTCAGAGAAGTCGTGGAATGAGTCCATCGCGCGCGACTTTCGATCAAAATAGGACCATTGTAATCGCAGGTAGGGGCAGACGTGTGATTTTAAGTTCGAAATTTTGCCGTAGTATCTGCGGTTGTGTTCGATATAACCTGTGTTTTTCGAAGAAAATTTCCAGGGTTTTTGACGAGGTATTTCTGCTTATAACTGATATTTGGCCATAAATAAAAATCGAAAAAAAACCAGACAACATAATCAGACTTTTCTGCACTTACCCTTTTGGTCTATGTAGTGGATTGAGGAGTAAAGAGCAATGACATGCAAATCAGTCCTACATGTCAAGGCCCATTGTCCCCTAATAGTGTGAAGAGTAAAAAACCCTTTCCCCTCCTTATTCAGCGTTCTAAGCGTTCCGTGCCAGAGCTCGTCTTCCGAGGTCGACATCATCCTCTTCACTCTGGTCGAGGATTTCCTGTTCATGTCTTCCAAAAAGACATGCATACCCACGCTCACTTGTTACCGTATCACCAGATGTGATATCGCTATCTTGTACTGGACAAGTAAAGGGACAGCTCATAAAGTATACTTCAAGTAAACAAACTTGTAAGTTATAGACAGAATACAAAAAGTACACAATATCCTTTTGTTGTTGTTGTAATTTTCTCATACATTTTCTTCTCACAGACAATACGGCTTATTGCGAAATATATAAGCAGGGGTGGTATTCTTCTTCCATTTTCGGCTCACTAGTTTCACAAAGAACGGTCTCGAATTTCAGCCGAGCCGAAATCTAAAAATTCGGCAGAATTTTTGGCTATTGAGCGGTCGCTCCGTTATAAAAATTCGGCGCACTTTTTAACGCCGAAAAATATTCGGCGTAGACAAAGGGATTTTCACATTTTTCGGAAAGAATTTCGGCCAGAGATCGTTTCATTGTTAGTTATCCTATCGATCATTGCCCGCTCATTTTCACTTTCCCCGCGTGTTGCGTCTGGTCGATCACGCGTCGCGCATTAGCAATTCAATCGATAACGACAGCGCTTGAATGTTACTCCAAGAATTGAAACGGAACAAGCATTGTGCGAACTATGTTTGATGGTTGCCTCCAATGGGATAAAAAAGAATACACTTACCATTAAACCCCAACCTATAGTGGGATGGTACTGTATGATCTACAGTAACTCTAATTCCGTCTACACTATTTGGTACGACATTGCTCGAAGGTATACTTTGGGGCCGCAAGGTGATCTGCCAATGTCATGCTAAGTGGAAGCAAGTGTGTCCAAATTAACCGCTGAGGTCTCAATAACATACTACTTTTTGCCGTTTGTCGATATCTTGTCTCTGAGCCGCGCTATGTGTTGAAAATCATTCGCGTCATTTCACAGAAAGTGTCACGAGAGAGAAAGGGGCGGAGTCTATCTGTATCTTGAAATTCTGAATGCCTGTGAGAGCGAAAGAGCGCTTCTTACCCGTGTTCCCCCATGGCTCACGTGGTTGAGCACTCGCTTTATAAACAGAATGAGAATTTATAAACAGAATGTTCAAATCCAATGGTTTGCAATTTTTTTACCTCGGCTACAGTAACCTTGCCTACATTGGCCTGTATGCCGTAGCTTTCGCTGCGGGACCACTATTTTAGGACTTCTTAAAATATTAGTCCCGCAGTGAAAGCTACAGTAACCCGGAATATCGATTTTGAGTTACTGTAGATCGTACGTTACCATCCCACTATAGATTGGATTGGGGAATCGATAATCAAAAATGTTGATTTTGACCATGAACCCCGCATCATGGTTGCGAAGTGCCTACTAAACAATGGTGGGCACTACTCATGCGTCACGGTATGACTGGGTGTCACATCTCAGTATTATAAATATTCTCCGCGCAGCTCATTTCATATCCCGCACAATCTCTGCTCGAACGAATGTTCCAAAAAGGCACTGCCAATTGAGTAATAGTCATGACCACAATTGCTCTTATCTTCGACAGTCTATAGAACATTTTTTTTTATAGAATTTGATTGGTAGTGTAGCCCTACGGCAATACGCATCCGACCGGGAGAGGGGTGAGAGCAACCTCAAAATGAAAAAAATTTTGGCGCCTCGCCGAATTTTTCGGCCAGGCCAAAAATGGAAGAAGAATACCACCCCAGGTAAGATTTCGCATACAACTGATCTGAACTATAGTGCAAGTCCATAAAATGGGTCAGATTCCAATTGATTATTATTAAACGCGCCCCTCTCGCGCATTTCTAGATAGGTTTCGAGAAGGAACAGGTTTCTCTTCTACCGCCTGCAAGCTTAAATAATTCGGGTGTCCCACAATTTCTGTCGCCAAATCTCAACTAAGAAAATTATGGTCATAACTTAATAAGTCGAAGCGGTTAGTGACCGAAGTAGTCGTCGTTTCTACAGGTGAACGGCACTACTGGTGAAGCCCAGAAGGGGCGGAGCCTAAGGCGAGAACCCTTGCCCCCCAGCGGGGTCATTCCGGTATTTTTTTCCAGGCTGGATCCCGGTAAGAAATGGGAAGATTTCAGCCTGGATTCCGGTATATTTCGATTCCAACTAGGAACAAACTTCCAGAGAACAAACATTCGAGTGTCTAGTCGTCTAGTGAGCGGTCGCTCCCTCCCTCTCTCCCTAGTCGCCACGTCATCTTCTCTCCCCTCGTCTTCTGCCATCCCTACCTCGTCATCTCTCGAGCTGGCTAGTGGGAAGCCGGCACTTTGGTGTGGACGAAAATCCCACCTGACGAGGTAGGTCAGTTTCGCTTCTAGACCCGTCTCCCCTCCCCTCTGGAAATGTTTGGCTCCCCCAAGAAAGCCGTCCCTTACGCGACTCTTACGCGTCTGTCGACCAGTTGGCTGCCGAACTGAGTGAGTGCAAGACTCTCCTCACTCAGTTGATCGATCTGGTGAAGAACCCCCTCCCACTCTCAACGCGGGCGCTGACGTGGCACGACAGATGTACGAGTCATGTGCCCGTGCAATGACGGATAAGGTGGAGTACGAGGACAAGGAGACTCGTGCTGTCATCATCGGACTGCCCGAACTCAAGGATCCCACGGCCGGAAATGAGTCTGACCAGAAGATCGTCGAGGCACTCGTTGCCTATTCTGGATCGGAGGTCGCCATGAAGGCTCTCAAAGAGAGCAAGATAACCTTCAAGCGCCACCCGGAGAATGCCGAGCACAATCGTCGCCCCCTCAAAGTTGACGCCCACGAGAGCACCATTCGCAACTCTCTTCTCAATGGAATTCGCTCCAAGACTGGCCGTCCTCCCCCTCTCGCCTCTGCTTCCCCCACCACGGTCGCCTTCATACGAATGGACTTGACCCCTCATCAGTTGAAGCTGGAACGTCGGGGCCCGTGTCGAGGTTATGAAGAGAAATCTGGCCGCTGGAAAGCTCCTCTACGGAGTCCGTGATTACTCAATCATCACCTACCGTAACCCTCGCCCTCTCCCTGCCAATTATGGAAACCGTACCCGTCCCTCCCAGAACAAATCTGCCGATGAATTCACTTCAGTTGAACCGACGTCGCCCGCCATCTCTGCCGTTTCTCCGCAGATCGCCGCGCCCGATGGTCACCCCAACATCACCGTCAGAAGATAGGACACAGGCAGCAAGGGTACCCCACTTTTTCTTCTGTCTCTCTCTATCCCATCTCTTGCTCCTCCTTCCTCACCTTTCGTTTCATCTCTTTCGAATCATTCTCTTGATCTTCCTCCATCTCTCCCCATTGCATCATCCTTACGCAATTTGAATAGCACACGTAATCAATCCATTTCGCGCGTCTCGTGCGTTTATGCTAATTGCCGCTCAATCAGATGCAAACTCCCCCAGTTGTACTTTGTCCTCTCCTCTCTCGATTACCATATTGTTTCTCTCACTGAGACTTGGCTTGACTCCTCTGATAGTGACGCTTATCTGATCTCTGGTCATTCTGACTATCTCCCATTTCGTAAGGATCGCGCAATATCTGATGACGTAGGTAGAGGCGGCGGCGTTGCTTTGATTGTTCACCAATCCCTGAGCCCTGTCTTTCTATCATCTTTCACCTCTACTCTCCTTGAATCAATTGTTATCGATATTCATTTGACCTATTCCAATGACCTACCATATCGTAAGATCAGACTATTCACTGTTTATCGATCCCCATCTTCTCCCTCCGGCACATTCGCCGAATTTCTCTCGTTCATCACACCCCTCCTATCCCATGAGTTTCCCTGTATCTTTACTGGCGACTTTAATTACCCTGAAATCGATTGGTCCACCTTATCCTCACCCGTTCATTCCGATCTTTTGGATTTCGTATCCGACCACAACCTCTCCCAGTTTGTTTCCTTCCCAACCCGCCACCAAAATATTCTTGATCTAGTTTTTTTTAGTAAGGATATAATTCACAACATCTCTCCTTCCATCCCTCTCAGTGATCACCTTAGTGTAGTCTTTGATCTTCAAATCCCTCCCCCTCCATTGCGCAAGCATGTCCCCTCTAGATTATACAGACTCGCCGACTGGCAATCCATTAACGACTCTATTTTCCATCATAATTGGACCATTGCTCTTTCCCATCTTGATGCTAATCAGTCATACGATTACTTCGTAGAATTTATGAATAATTTATTAAGAATTTTTGTTCCCCTTTCAAAGCCTTCCCCCTTCTCTAGATATCCTCGCAATGTCAAAATTCTTTATGGCAAGAGTAGGAATTTGACTAGAATCGCTTCAAATAGCAACGCGTGCATTGTTATGACTAAGAGATTCAATCGTGCCCTCAACAGTTTCCATTGTCGTGTAGAGAATAGAGTTGTCGCTTCTGCCGATTCCAAGGCTTTTTACAAATTATGTAGTAGTAGGTTAAATTCCCCCAAGTCCACTCCTTCTGGAATAATAGATACTAATGGTACTATCCTATTGTCTAATAATGATAAGTGTGTAGCCTTCTCCGATTTCTTTTCATCTGTTTTCACTGATCCCATGCATTCTCCACTCCCTTTCCCTTCAATGATCTTTGATCTCCCATTTACATATCATGAATGCCATCAGTAATCTCTCACCTAAGATTAACGTCACTCCTGACAACATTCCAAGTATTGTTCTCACCAATTGTAAATTCTCGATTATTTCTCCTTTACAATAAGTCCCTGCTCACTTGTAAAGTGCCTGTTTTGTGGAAACACGCCCTTGTGAAACCTATTCCTAAGAAGACTAGTAACTCCATATCCGACTTCCGTCCCATTTCTTTAACCTCTTCCGTTTGTAAAGTATTCGAGAAAATTCTAATTAGTGAAATCACGACTTTCCTTGACCAAAATAACCTTTTCGATCCTCATCAAACAGGGTTTAGGTCATCTAGATCCACTTCTACCAATCTCGCTGAAACCCATGCCAACTACCTACGAATCTTGCATAAAAAGTCCCCTTTTGATACCGTCTATATTGACTTTAGAAAAGCCTTCGATAGCATCGACCACCGTCTTTTGCTTCATAAATTATCGCAATTAGGCATTTCCTCGCATTTAGTATCTTGGTTTGAATCTTATCTATCTAATCGTACGCAAATTGTGTTTATCGATAATTCCTTTTCCCCCTCCACTGTGGTCAGATCCGGAGTGCCGCAAGGTTCTTGCCTAGGCCCCCTCCTATTTATCCTTTTCATCACTGATATTTCATCCCAATGCCCAAAATCTATTAGATACTCCGTTTATGCCGACGACCTTAAGCTTTATTCCGAAGCCCCTCTCTTTTCTGATGATTTACAATGTGCCCTCGATATCATTTCTACGTGGTCTACCCAATGGAATCTCGGCTTATCTGAGACCAAATGCTCCATCATGCACTACGGCCTCCACAACCCACTTAGGACTTTTTACATAAATAATGTTGCCCTTAAACCTTCCCTGACTGTAAAAGATCTAGGAGTAATTTTCACCCCTTCGCTCTCTTTCTCTAAGCACATAGAGAAGATTATTTCTAAAGCTCGTTCCAAACTGTATCTTCTGTTCAATTCATTCCGTAGTAATACAACTGATGTTTATTTAAAGTCATTTACTACTTATATCCTTCCTGGTCTCGAGACCTGCTCTGTCATTTGGAATCCAGTTCATGCCGTTGAAATAACTATGGAAATAGAAAAAGTCCAGCGCGATTTCACTAGAAAGTTGTATTATCGATGTTCCCTCCCCCATACCAGCTACCGTAATCGTCTGCGTGCACTGAATCTAGTAACATTAGAAAGGCGTAGAGTTATCACAGATATCGTATTCCTGCATTCAACCCTGCATAGGAAGTATGAACTTGATTATTCCTCTCTTCTTACTCTCTCTCCTCTCACTCGTTTTATACGTAATTCCCATCCTTTCCGCATTTCACTTCCCCTCCTCCCTCACAATTCCCTATCCAAATTTGCCTCTAGAATTATCACAATCTGGAACTCTCTCCCTTATAAATCAGTTTTCACCTCACATGATACTTTCCGCAAATTTCTTCGCTCTCAACCCATCTCATTTTCCCCTGAATCCATTATTAAAAATTGGCTCTGATGACAGATGAAAAAAACTCCCTACACTGATTAACACGTGTTTTCTCCGGGACAGCGAAAAAGGCGTGCTTGGCGACATTTTGCAGCTTTCGCCTCTTTCGGTACCTATGCAGATTTTGACATACAATGGATATGAGATTATGAATATCTGCCTCCACGAGAAAGTCATCGGTTTTGAGTTTGATTGCCAACGCAGTGAGAATGAAGTCCTGATTAAGGAAACGGGCTGGCCAGAGGGTTTATCTACGGGTCCGCTGTCTACGGAAGCTAATCTGTATAGCCGAAACTTTCACGTTGGCTTATTAGGGTCGTCCTTTAGTATTGATTGTAATAGTTATTAATGAGTTCCCGTGTTTGATAAACTTATGACGCAAAAGTGGCATTGATTCGGAAACTCGGTGTAGAAACATTCAATTCTCTTGTAAATTTGGATTTCTGCATATAACTTTCCATGCTCTTTTGAATGATATAACAATGATATAAAATAAGGAAAAAAAACATTTTTTTTTTGTAAAAAATATGGACTTTTCAAAAGTTGGCATTTTATATCACGCATGTCCGGTAAAGATCGGATAAATGCTGGCACATTCAAAAAGTTGAAAATTAGTTAGATGCAGATTTGGATAGTCATTGGGTAGTCATCTAAGAAGAAACCGAGAGCTTTTGTCCCTGTGACCGATCTTCCGACGGTAGACGACGCGGAACTTTGAGGGAGCCAAAAGTAGTGCCTCTTGGGATCTCTGTTGCTCCGTCCACAGTAACAATCGGGAAAAGTCTATATGCTGAACTGCCGAATGTCATTGCTAAATGGCACTACTAATTATTTCTCATTACAAGTCGGGCCCAGTCGATCAGTGTTATTCTTCTGGTGATTCCCCGCAGATGTTCTGTTGACGACTTTTCCTTATTGTTACTGTGGACGGAGATACAGAGCTCCAAAGAGGCACTACTTTTGGCTCCCTTAAAGCTCGGAATCGTCTATCGTCGAGACGATCGATCACAGTAACAAAAGGTCTCGATTTCTTTTTAATACTGCAATGGCTATTAAAAACTGAAAATAATAGGGGGTTAGAAGAATTTTCCAGGTACCCCCTGATTTGATCCGATCCTTACGTGACAGGTGTGATATATCTCTCACATTAAAAATTTACTTTCTACCAAAGACTATGAGGAAAAAAATTGAGTCCGGGGCGACCACTTTGAACATACATTTTAAAACACACACAATGTGGGTGAACAATTTTTTGAAGGAGGAAGTTTTGACCCTCGAAACCTATCTATAAATACGCGCAAGGATGAGTTTAGTAAGAAGCAGCTTTCGCCTCTTTCGGTTTTTTTGCAGCTTTCGCCTCTTTCGGTTCCTATGCAGATGGTAGAAAGTAAATTTTCTTTGGTAGAAAGTAAATTTTTAATGTGAGAGATATATCACACCTGTCACGTAAGGATCGGATCAAATCAGGGGGTACCTGGAAAATTCTTCTAACCCCCCTATTATTTTCAGTTTTTAATAGCCATTGCAGTATTAAAAAGAAACCGAGACCTTTTGTTACTGTGATCGATCGTCTCGACGATAGACGATTCCGAGCTTTAAGGGAGCCAAAAGTAGTGCCTCTTTGGAGCTCTGTATCTCCGTCCACAGTAACAATAAGGAAAAGTCGTCAACAGAACATCTGCGGGGAATCACCAGAAGAATAACACTGATCGACTGGGCCCGACTTGTAATGAGAAATAATTAGTAGTGCCATTTAGCAATGACATTCGGTAGTTCAGCATATAGACTTTTCCCGATTGTTACTGTGGACGGAGCAACAGAGATCCCAAGAGGCACTACTTTTGGCTCCCTCAAAGTTCCGCGTCGTCTACCGTCGGAAGATCGGTCACAGGGACAAAAGCTCTCGGTTTCTTCTTAGATGACTACCCAATGACTATCCAAATCTGCATCTAACTAATTTTCAACTTTTTGAATGTGCCAGCATTTATCCGATCTTTACCGGACATGCGTGATATAAAATGCCAACTTTTGAAAAGTCCATATTTTTTACAAAAAAAAAATGTTTTTTTTCCTTATTTTATATCATTGTTATATCATTCAAAAGAGCATGGAAAGTTATATGCAGAAATCCAAATTTACAAGAGAATTGAATGTTTCTACACCGAGTTTCCGAATCAATGCCACTTTTGCGTCATAAGTTTATCAAACACGGGAACTCATTAATAACTATTACAATCAATACTAAAGGACGACCCTAATAAGCCAACGTGAAAGTTTCGGCTATACAGATTAGCTTCCGTAGACAGCGGACCCGTAGATAAACCCTCTGGCCAGCCCGTTTCCTTAATCAGGACTTCATTCTCACTGCGTTGGCAATCAAACTCAAAACCGATGACTTTCTCGTGGAGGCAGATATTCATAATCTCATATCCATTGTATGTCAAAATCTGCATAGGAACCGAAAGAGGCGAAAGCTGCAAAATGTCGCCAAGCACGCCTTTTTCGCTGTCCCGGAGAAGACACGTGTTAATCAGTGTAGGGAGTTTTTTTTCATCTGTCATGCCAACGTAAGATGTGCCAGCAAGGTGATCGACGTAGATAATAAGTCGATCACGTGCGACAAAGGTGATATTACAATTGGCTGATTGTATTCGGGAAAGTGACCACAGTCTATCCCAAAGGAGAAAGTCCTAACAGAAAATAAATTTCTCAGCTTCTTCTCCCTTCTCGCTCCCATCTACTGAAAGACCCTTAATAATATTATCACTGACATCCGCGACCACTACTCTGCCCAATTAAGAGATGTCGCAGTGTCTCCAGAGCTAAGAAAAAATTCAAATTTTGCGATCCTTTACTCTTTCATTCATTCATTCATTGTTTATTCCGTCAGAATCATGTTCAAGAATTATAACTGGGAATGGGGGGCAAGAGACGGATGTCCGTCGACGTTGTCGAATCGGTGGTTTTGCTTTGGCAGCAAGGGTATTGGAGAGGGGGGCGAAATATCGCTAGAAATCGTTAAATCAGAGTCGTGCGTGTGCCAGTGTGCACACGTGTTTTGTATAGTGCGCAACATATCGTCAGCTTAGAATCTATTATAGTATCAACAGTCCTCTTTCACTTTATGGTGAGAATGAGCCACAAAAATACTTTATGCTGAGAATGAGCCACTGCTTCATTAACTTTACGTTATGATTCTCCAAATTCGGTAAGTTAGGAAAAGTAGTGTCCCAACGATTTCAAATCACGATCTCAAATGCGAAGCTATCGAGATGTACTACTGCACGAATTACTAATTGACAATATGGCAGGTATCACCAGAGATTGCAGGAAAACAGGACCCTTGGGGAAAAACTTTCAAAAACATTTTAGAAAAAAAAATTTTACATGGGACTATCCGGGGGACAAGAATTTGATCAATCCTGGTCCCAGGATCCAGAACCGGCTTTTAGGAATTCTCCTGTTCTGTCACCGGAATCGTCATATCTCAGTTCATTTATGAGATAGAGAGCTGTCTTTAGGTTTAAAAGTTACGGAAAAATATGATGAAAATTTTTTATGTTGAAAATATTGTCTGATCTCTTCAACTAAAAGAGATATTCTCCAAAGAATATAAAATATTCACTATAAAAATATGTCTGTCACTTCAGATGGCCGAAGGCACTGACGTTACTATCATTTTCTGAAAGAAGAAGTCAAATTATGCTAGAAAAAAATTAAAAGTCAAAGATTATGTAGGCTCCCGATACCGAAAAATCGCTTCGAAAGCGACAAAAAATTAGAAAGATTTCAACATGAAATTTGTTTTACAATTTTTTCGGAATATTTTGAACCTAGCGAAATGATCCTATCACATACTTGAAGTGAGATACGTCAAAACCGGTCGTAAAACCGGAATTTTCCTTATCCCCGGTTCTTGGACAAATCAGCCATGCCTTCATTATCGGCATCTTCGATAATGTTTAATATATAGTTAAATAGTGTTCAGACCAACTTTCACTGATTTTACACGACTTTTTCAAAAATTCAATTTTCAAATTTCTCATTTTGTCGCGTTCGAAGCGATTTTTCGATATCGAGTGCCTACATAATCTTTGACTTTTAATTTTTTTCCTCGCATAATTTGACTTCTTCTTTCAGAAAATGATAGTAACGTCAGTGCCTTCGGCCATCTGAAGTGGCCGACATATTTTTAAAGTGAATATTTTATATTCTTTGGAGAATATCTCTTTTAGTTTTTTTTTTCTTTTAGATCAGACAATATTTTCAACATAAAAAATTTTCATCATATTTTTCCGTAACTTTTAAACCTAAAGACAGCTCTCTATCTCATAAATGAACTGAGATATGACGATTCCGGTGACAGAACCGGAGAATTCCTAAAAGCCGGTTCTGGATCCTGGGACCAGGATTGATCAAATTCTTGTCCCCCGGATAGTCCCATGTAAAAGTTTGATCGATTTCTAAAATGTTTTTGAAAGTTTTTCCCCAAGGGTCCTGTTTTCCTGCAATCTCTGGTGATACCTGCCATATTGTCAATTAGTAATTCGTGCAGTAGTACATCTCGATAGCTTCGCATTTGAGATCGTGATTTGAAATCGTTGGGACACTACTTTTCATAACTTACCGAATTTGGAGAATCATAACATAAAGTTAATGAAGCAGTGGCTCATTCTCACCATAAAGTGAAAGAGGACTGTTGATACTATAATAGATTCTAAGCTGACGATATACTATACAAACGATATACTATGCGCACTATACAAAACACGTGTGCACACTGGCACACGCACGACTCTGATTTAACGATTTCTAGCGATATTTCGCCGAGACAATCCGAGCCGTTTCCGAAAAATAGAATGGGCATAAAAATAAAATTTAAAGCCCTGTATTCGCAATGTTTCAATTGTAGCCAATAGAACGGAACAAAAGTACTTGATTTCTCTGACAGTTACGATATGTCAGAAATTGAAGTATTGCATCCAGGAGCCCGAGAGAATTAAATGAAAACAATGATAGAAGTTTTTGCTTAACAGTTCTCCTACAACTTATCATGAGTGCAAGGCTTGCTAATTAGTACTGTTCAAAATCGAAAGCGCCAAGTTCACATCTCCAATTGTGCAAGACTTATTAGCCAGTTTGATAAAAGCATTACATTTGCTACGCCACTCCTTAAAATATTCCTTTAAATACCGAGATTGTGTTCAGCGTCTTCAATCTCAGCTTCGATCTCAACAATTCTTTTTGTGTTTTTGGTCTTCATCGATTCCAGAAGGGTCGAGTCGATTGGTACCTAGATGAACACAGTCCGCTCAAATTTCTCATAAGGGAATCGCTATAGTATTCGGAGCGGAATCTGAAGTGTCGATGCCAGGCGATGCCCCCCCCCCAAGTGGTACTTACTAGGGGACCGCAAAAGTTGGGGCAGGTCCCGGTGAAATTCGTTAACATAGGTTGTATAAATTGGCTGCTGTTATGCGTTTTTTCATGCACCAACAATCTGCTGAACATTGATCACCGGATTACTGAATTTTCAAGCCATATTTTTGGTTACTGTAATTTGGGTTACGGTTGGTTTTACACAATATGAGAGCGTTTGCGATAGAATCGAACAAAGCTCGGACAGTTGAAAAACTGAAAATTGAGTAAAACATTGTTTTCGATACACTTTGTGAAACGAGATAAGTCGTCAGAAATATAAATTAGCATATAATTGACCGGAAACGATCTAAGATCTCGAGGTGGACTGATTAGCGGGGCATGAAACGAAGGTGGTATGTAGGTCATACTAGAAGTAACAAACGCTCAAAATTTAGAATCTCAAATCAGTGCCCAACTCGAGATATCATCTCGAGATCTGAGAACGTTTCCGGTCAATTATATGCTAATTTAAATTTCTGACGACTTATCTCGTTTCACATAGTGTATTGAAAACAATGTTTTACTCAGTTTTCAGTTTCCAACAGTCCGAGCTTTGTTCGATTCTATCGCAAACGCCCTCACATCAGTGCGTTCGCGTAAGAACCGCATAAATTGTCCTCAAATCCGTAAAGCAAAAAGTGACTAGATGAGTATTTCACAGATTCTGGTAGCTATTGGTATGGTCAATCAAATTCCGTTTCACTCATGACCTGAAATGTCAAAATTACATAACAACAGGAGGTCAAAGTTACGAAGTATTCATGGTTTTTCGAGTTTAGCTCTGTTACGACTTTAGTCAACGAACAAAGAATGGCCACAAAAACCTGGCGCATCTTTGTCATTTGATGCATTTGATCGTGTCATTTGTTTAATCAAATTTTTATTTTTTATTAATTCCGAAAATATAAACCCAAATTTATCGAAAACCAGGCCGAGTCCAGTTACCAAATTTCGATATATTGTACTTCTGAAAAAAATTTTTTGAACATGGTCAATCCGATGGTATCGAGGGCCACTTAAGGTCGCAATTTTCAATACAACATTATCTTAAAACGCGTTATTTGTAAGAACGCAGGACAAGCGGCACAACTAGTTTAACGTTGTCGCCCGGGGTTCAAACTTATTGCACAAACAGTCTGAGGTGTAAAGTAAATTTTAAACGTGAAAAATACACAAAATGTCAAAATTTGAAAAATCGATAATTTTTTATTTATTTTGGTATCGTGTTATATATCATTCGACAGAGCGTCAAAAGTTATGTCAGAATCCCAGAAATCATGAAGATTGGACATCTGGGAGCTGAAATATGTGGCCTGATCCGAACTATATGCACATTTCCGCAAATCTTAATTTCAGGAAAATATGTTCCCATGATTAGCACCCTCTGGCTCCGACATATATAATGAATTTTCTATCAGAGAATCGGATGGTCAACATTTCATGACAGATTTTGGTAGTAAAAGTACTCAAATTTTCACAAGACCACTACCACCCTGTGGAAAAGGCAAATCACAAAGTGTGTAGAAAACTTTTTCCAGGCATGAAATCTAAATTAAATGCATACCATCTGAAAGAGCATCAAAAGTTATATATAAATCCATAAAATCAGGAGGATTGAACCACTAGGAGCGCAAATCGATCATCGCATCCGCAGAAGTTGAAAATTTGTATGACGCTATATTTTTAGCTGTATATTTATTGAAAGTGATCGACCAGGGCTCAAACTTTTTTCACAAGCATTCTTATGTATGCGCTAAATTTTAAACGTGAGAAAGTCCTGAAAAGTTGAAGTTTGAAAGATCGAAAAAAATCAATTTTTCTAATTTTTAAAAATTTTCCTGTCGTGTTATATCTCATTCGAAAGAGAATAAAAAGTCATGTATGAAGACGCATTTTCATCATGATTGATGTGCTAGGAGCCAATATATGTGATCGGAAATATCGATTAATTTGTTAGACTGCAATAACTTTTTCTCTGCTAATAGAGCCTCAGTCTTCATGAAACAACGGCGTTATACATAACTTTTCATTCTCTTTCGAATGATATATAACACGACAGAACATTTTTTTTTGAAAATTTTTTTATCGTTTTTTCAAACCTCAACTTTTCCGGATTTTCTCGTGTTTAAAATTTACCGCACACCTAAGAATGCTTGTGAAAAAAGTTTGAGCCCTGGTCGATCACTTTCAATAAAAATACACCCAAAAATATAGCGTCATACAAATTTTCAACTGCGGATGCGATGATCAATTTTCGCTCCTAGTGGTTCAATCCTCCTGATTTTATGTATTTATAGATAACTTTTGATGCTCTTTCAGATGGTGTACATTTAATTTAGATTTATTGAATTTGGTTACAATATCGATTGCTATGTCAAGTGTACTACAAGTTACATACAATTAAAACTACAATAGGTATGACTGTTTCGCTCCCTTAGCGTCAGACAGTCATACCTCCCCTGGGGGGGAGCTCGTCAGTGACGTCCCCAGGAGTGGTTAGGTCAATTTAACTTTTTTCAATAACAAAAGTTTGAATATAAACTAGAATCTATTTGTTAAAAATGGACTAGATATCAAATCAAAGGGGGAAGGGAGAGGGGCGCAGATGTTTTCTAGTCGAACGAATATGCCTGAAAAAAGTTTTCTACACACTTTGTGATTTGCCTTTACCACAGGGTGGTAGTGGTCTTGTGAAAATTTGAGTACTTTTACTACCAAAATCTGGATTCTCTGACGAAAAATACATTATATATGTCGGAGCCAGAGGGTGCTAATCATGGGAACATATTTTCCTGAAATTAAGTTTTGCAGAAATGTGCATATAGTTCGGATCAGGCCACATATTTCAGCTCCCAGAAGTCTTCATGATTTTTGGGATTTTGAAATAACTTTTGACGCTCTTTCGGATGATATATAACACGATACCAAAATAAAAAAATTGGAAAAATTTTTTTTTACGTAAACAAATTATTGATTTTTCAAATTCTGGCATTTTGGGTATTTTTCACTTTTAAAATTTACTATACACCTTAAACTGTTTGTGCAAAAAGTTTGAACCCTGGGCGAGAACCTTACAAAAGTTGTGCCGCCTACCCCAGCCTCGCACTGCGCTCTTACAGAGAACGCGTTTTAAATACACGAAAACCCCTCATTTCACCATCATTTCCGTCATTCGACGCCAACTGCGAGGAGTAAAATGAGAATTTTAGACCGGTCACTTCGCCGAGAACAAGTGAAATAATGGTGACAGGAGGGGTTTTCGTGTATTTCAGATAATCTTGTAATGAAAATTGCGACCTTAAAACGCGTTCTCTGTAAGAGCGCAGTGAAAGCTGAGATAAGCGGCACAACTCCTTCAAAGTGATTTTTTCGGTTCGGACACAAACTTTTTTCACAAACAGTCTTAGGTGAAAAGTAAATTCTAAAAGTGAGAATTACAGAAAATGTCAACTTTTGAAAAATCGATAATTTTTTTACGAAATTTTTTTTATTTTGCTATCGTGTTATATATCATTCAAAAGAGCATCCAAAGTTATGCTTATATTGATAATTTCAAGGGAATCGAACAACCTGGAGGGAAAATCGATGATCATATTCCCAGAAATTTGACACTTCTGTGAAAATTAATTTTGGATAAAATTGCTCCCATGATTTCTACCTCGTGGATCCGATATATAATATGTATTTTTCATCGTAAAATCGCATGGTCACTATTTGGTTAAAAATCTAGGGAGTAAAAGTACTCGTACATTCACTAGACCGTCACCACCCAAAAATGAGATTCAATTTTGAAGTGCGTAGAAAACATTTTTTCAAGGTTCAAAACTAAATCGAAGATACCCCATCGGAAAAAGTATAATAAATTATATATAAATTTACGATATCAGTAGGATTAAACCACTAGGAGCGCCAATCGATGATACCATCCCCAGAAATAAAAAAATTTAGTAAAGCTCAATATTCGCTTATATTTTCATTAAAAGTGATCTACCAGACCTTAAACATTTTTCACAAGCATTCTTATGTGTAAAGTGAATTTTAATCGTAAAAAAGTAATGAAAAGTTGAATTTTGAAAAAACGATAAAAATTTCGAGAAAATTTCCTGACGTGTCATATCTCATTCGAAAGAGCAAGTTACGTATAAATTATTGTTTTCATAACGATTGAGACACAAGGAGCGAAAATATTTGACTGCGAAAACGATCTACTTCTACAGATGCAGCCATCATTTCTGGTTGTTATATAAGAAATCGTACTGAAAGTGTGGTTATGTCCATAACTTTTGATGTTCTTTCGAATGAGATATGACGCGTCAAGAAATTTTACAAAAAATGAAAAATTATTTTTTTTTCGAAATTTTTTTAATCGATTTTTTCAAAATTCAATTTTTCATTACTTTTTTACGATTAAAATTCACTTTACACATAAGAATGCTTGTGAAAAAATTTTAAGGTCTGGTAGATCACTTTGAATGAAAATATAAGCGAATATTGAGCTTCACTAAAATTTTCAATTTCTGGGGTGGTATCATCGATTGGCGCTCCTAGTGGTTCAATCCTCCTGAAAGTAAAGATTTATGCATAACTTTTGATGCTCTTTCATATGGCACACATGCGATTTAGTTCTATACTAAAAAAAAAAAAAAAAAAAAAAAATCCTACGCACTGGGGGGGGGGGGGTTGAACCTCTTTTCTGGGTGGTGATGTACGAGTACTTTTACTCCCTAGATTTTCAACCAAAGAGTGACCATGCGATTTTACGATGAAAAATACATATTATATATCGGGTCCACGAGGTAGAAATCATGGGAACAATTTTATCCAAAATTAATTCTCACAGAAGCGACAAATTTCTGGGAATACGATCATTGATTTTCCCTCCAGGTTGTTCGATTCCCTTGAAATTATCAATATAAACATACATTTTGATGCTCTTTTGAATGATATATAACACCATAGCAAAATAAAATAATTGCGAAAAATTATTTTATTTTGCTATTTTTTTTCAAAAGTTGACATTTTCTGTAATTCTCACTTTTAGAATTTACTTTTCACCTAAGACTGTTCGTGAAAAAAGTTTGAGCCCGAACCGAACACTTTGAAGGGGTTGTGCTGCCCTGTCCTGCGATCTTACAGAGAACGCGTTTTAAGTCTTGTAATGAAAATTGCGACAAAACATATCGAAAAATTTCTAGAAGTACAATATATCGAAATTTGGTAACTGGACTCGGCCTGGTTTTCGAGAAATTCGGGTTTATATTTTCCGGAAATGATCAAAAATAAAAATTTGAATAAAAAATGACACAGAAAGATGCGCCAGATTTTTGTGGCCATTCTTTGTTCTTTGACTAAAGTCGTAACTCAACTCCCTGAAGAGCTACACTAGAAAAACCATGAATAGAAACTAGAAAAACTAGAAAAACCATGAATACAGCGTAACTTTGACCTCCTGTAATTATGCAAATCTGACATTTCAGGTCATGAGTGAAACGGAATTTCATTAACCGCACCAAAAGCTACCAGAATCAGTGAAATACTCATCTAGTCACTTTTTGCTGTACGAGGGGTGTTGCGATTCTTACGCGAATGCACTGATATTGTGTAAAACCAACCGTAACCCAAACTACAGTAACCTGTGCTAAACAACGAAAAAACGTTTTAAATATGGCTTGAGTATCATCGCTACAGTATCACAGGGTACGATAGCAGGACACCTTTCGAGCAATGTCGTACCGAATACCAACTCATACAAGCAATCGCGACTCGATTCTAACAACTTTGAAAAATGGTGATCCCGCAGCGAAAGTTACAGTAACCCGGATTATCGATTTTGAGTTACTGTAGATCAAACGGTACCATCCCACTATAGATTGGGTTGACCAATCGATAATCGAAAATATCGATTTTGACCATGAACCCCGGGTCATCGGAGCGACGTGCCTACCAAAAAAATGTTGGTATGCACGTCTCACGGGTCGATTCATGCAATGCTATGCCTGAGGCTCAAACCCGGCTCGAGTAGTACTCAAACACGAATTTTTTTTCATTTTTCATATTTTTCCAATCGATGCAGGTAAACATAAAATTATCTGTGTATTATGTCTAACTATGTTGGGAAGCGTAGAAACACGTTTTTATTTGAATCAACGTCACTTCCACACATCGAAAATCAAGTTCGTGAAATGGGTTTTCAGAGAACGAGATGCCGCTAACACTAGCTAACACTTTCAAGTACATATTAATTCTGCATATATGGTAGGTATTATAGAGAAATCGAAGGATACTCAATAAGGAAAAAAATTTTTTCGAGTGTTTAAAAAAATCATTGTGAAAGTAGAAATAACGTGCACGACGAAATATCATAGATAGAGCGTGCACTTATTATAATGCATATATTTTGAAAAGAACATGAACATACATAAACTTTGAAAAAAAAATTTTTTTGAAAATTTTTATGTTTACCTGCATCGATTGATGCAGGTAAACATAAAATGTAAATATATGTTTGTCATGTTCCGCTGTACCCATTCAACCCAAGTAATCATATCAATGTCTAAATACTCACTGCATGCATAAGGGTCACTCAAGGTCAACCTATCGTAAAATATCGATTTCGAATTTTTCGACTATGACCTTTCAAGATTATTTTTTTCCGGAATGTTTCACAAAAGCGTGATTTGCACTTTCTGATCTTCTGAATTAGTAACAATTAGATTTCGATTGGGTTGACCAATCGATAATCGAAAATATCGAATTTGACCATGAACCCCGGGTCATGGGTGCGACGTGCCTATGACCCGGGGTTCATGGATTTTTCAAAAAAAAATTTTTTTCCAAAGTTGATGTATTTTCATGCTCTCTTCAAAATATATGCATTATAATAAGTGCACGCTATATCTATGATATTTCGTCGTGCACGCTATATCTATGATATTTCGTCGTGCACGCTATATCTATAATATGATATTTCGTCGTGCACGCTATTTCTACTTTCACAATGATTTTTTTTAAAATTCGAAAAAAATTTTTTCTTATATTGAGTATCCTTCGATTTCTCTATAATACCTACCATATATGCAGCATTAATATGTACTTGAAAGTGTTAGCGGCATCTCGTTCTCAGAAAACCCATTTCACGAACTTAATTTTCGATGTGTGGAAGTGACGTTGATTCAAATAAAAACGTGTTTCTACGCTTCCCAACATAGTTAGACATAATGCACAGGTAATTTTATGATTACCTGCATCGATTGGAAAAATAAAAAAAATTCGTGTTTGAGTACTACTCGAGCCGGGTTTGAGCCTCAGGACACAAATCTGAATACTTTTGTAAATAGGGCCCTAGGGTGCTCCCATGGTATGAGTATGATGGGTCAAATCGAAAGTCCTGGCGCGAATGTCAGGAAATACTCAATTCTTACCGAGCCGGTCTCTTAAACGACAACTATCCTCCTCCATTCGACGGACTCAATCGATGTCTGTCCGGCTAAAACTATGAGATTTTTGCAGTTGTTCCGACACCGAATGCACTCTCTGTTCTCCCTACCACCAGTCATTCTGGTTCTCTTTTTGCTGACAGCTACCGCTCCATTATTGATTTTTTGCCTATTTTTATTCCCCTTTGTTGGCGTTGAAAAAATCGGCACTATCAAAATTGAAGAAAAAAACAACAAACGAGAAATAAATGATTCAACCCGAGGTGTCTAAAATAAAATGCCCACAAGGAGGACGCCTTACCACCCCAGCCGCAAAGCCCTCATGGACTGGCATCGACACTTTTCAGATTCCGTACCATTCTTCGTGGTTCAATTATTAATAGCAAACCTGAAGATCCTCGCAGATTGTTTTGTACAGAGGGCCCATGTCATTTTCCTTGATCTCCTGCTCAATAATAATCATAATTAAGGAATTTCTACATAATGATCAGACTGATAATTTTTGAAATCACCTTGAAAAGAATTTGCCACACTTCTTCCTTCTTCTCTTTCGCTACTTCAGGGTGAGAGAGGAGGAACCTGCTCTGAGCAAGCTCGAGGTTTGGGTGCTTGGAAATTACCTGAAAAAGGAAAGGTCAAATAAATAGGTTGATGATATGCACAGGATAGGCATACATGGCGTCTATACCATGTCGGCAAACGAAAAAAAATTGAGTTTCAAAATTTTTTTTTGACAAAATGATCGAAAATAAGGTGATATCACGCGTGTCACGTAAGGATCGAGACAAGTTCCGTACACCCAAAAAGTCGAACTGAAGAATGCGACGTTTTTGGAGAGCCCTCAAAGTGCTCGAGGACACCGGTCTCCACTTTGAGGCTGAATATCTCGTTTCGGAGCAAAAATGAGAAGAACTTCACAGGGTGTTCAAAAAGTACGGGCTCATGGATTCAAGTGTATAAATTCTTTCAAATCTATCGAAGGCTCATGAAACTGGGCGTGTTATTTTCATGGGGACATACGGTCATAACAGTATGCTGTTTAGTATCTCTGACCGGTATAAATTACGTCAACGACTCGACCAAGGACTCAGAGGGTGAAACGCCGTTTGTATTTTGCGTCGATCTTATTCCATATTTTTAAGAGGGACATCTTGAGCGAGTCCTTATTTTGAGAGATGGTAGAGCATAGCTCCTCCTACAATATTGACCACACGGGCAAGCCGTGTGTACTGAGGTCCGAAGATTTGGAGGGAAAATCCGAAGTTGGGTTGAACTCGCAAAATGGGACTGAAACCCGATGATGGGCGACTTTTGAATGTTGAATCTTGCAGGAGCGTCCATGTTTGTCTTTTGAAATTAAAATATGATCAGACAAGAAGTGCCTTATCTACAATCACCTTGATCAGATTCTTCTTTCCATTTCGCACTAGAGGCTTTGCAAAAAAAGGGTATTGGCGTTTTCAGACACGCCCAAAAACAATGAGCCACAGTGAACGGGAAATGAGGGACAGGGAAACTGCCATGGTTATAGCTTACTGATGTTAGTGAGTACCGATTCTCAAATTGTGGGGATGGGATACCTCCTGTACAGAGAACTAATTATCATCGAAATGTGCATTAGCCGTTTTTCAGGCACAAACGGCGCGCATAAAACCCAACATGCATCTTTCGATCCGTTTTTGCATATGCGCTGCCGTACGAACATGGTTTTCACACATCTTGTAGAGGTATGACGTGAGTCCAGAATGCACCATGAGAGCCACCGATCCTATTGTGATACCGAGATATCAATCCTTTTTACCATAAATCGCTGCGGATTGCGTTTTTTTTCACTACTTTCTGGTATTGTGAAGGACGGCAGCTCGGAATCTACCAAACCTGGGGTAGCCTTTACTCATCTTCAAGTATGGAAAGACTGTCGGCGAATTGTTCGACAGGAGATACGCAATTTAATTCTGATAAAAGTTATGTCCTCTCCGAGAGTCCAAAGTTCAACTTTCGATAGGCGCTTACACTGTGTTCGCATCACGACTGCAGGAACCTAGCCAACTAGCGTCGTGTGATCATCACAGGACCCTCCTACAACGTAGTATACCAGAAATTGTTTGAATGTGTTTTTGCGGAGTTTTTAAAATTCCAAAAACGAGCCCGTACTTTTTGAACACCCTGTAGAGACAAATTGTAGAGAATTTCCAGGAGATTGCAATGAATACAATTAAAATTCCTGAAATAGATTATGAGGAGAGTTAATTGGCGGAAAGCTGCCGGTTGCACCACATTTCGAGACCAGAAAATTGTATTTTCTCAAAAGCTGGGGCTTGTGATTACGCGTCGATTATATAAGAGAGGAATCGCGAAAAACTCGACCATAGCCAGGACGTAGAATTTTTTATTTTTTTTGTTGATTTTGCTGAAGAATTTACCTAAGGTATTTCAACACCTCCTCTATCGATTGGCGTTGACAGAATTTCGATAAAAAAATTTAACAATCGCGTGAAACATATCCAAATAAGGAGTCTTCGAATTTTTCCCCCAAGAGGGCAAAGCTTGCAGAACCATAACTTGGTTCAAAATAAAGATAGAGAATTGCGGTTATGTTTGTTAGATAGAGATATTGTTGCAGTAAGAACCGTGCCAACTCATCCCTGGGTGGCGCGTTGGTGCGGAGCTGTCGATTTCATGAAAACTTTTATAAGTTAAAATTAAAAGTGGTCTTAGGTTCTTTGTTAGTTCTGATGAGCACCGCAGTTACTCACTATAACCGAGAAATTGGCCAAATCGGCCCATGCATGGGAATTGCGCTAAGGTGAACTTTTTTTTTTATTAAAAATTTATTTTTATTTCTATTTGCGTTGAAAATATTCGCAAAATATTCTAAAAAAAACACTATTATGTTTTAGGGGACTTTTAAAGCGAAGTTTTTGAGAGAAAAAAAATTTCAGGGCTGAATTTAACTTTTGACGAAATTCTACTTTTGCAGCGTCCTATTGTGTACTAATGTTCTCATAATTATTTGATATTATGCTAGGGTGAAGAATTGTGCATCTAACCATAGATACTAAATGCTTATTGCATTTCAGCACTCGTTATGCGATGATCGGTTTCATATTTTACATCGGTTCGCATATCCACCAAACTTCCTTAGAAATTCACTCAACATGCGAAGAGCAATTAGTTAACTGAAAGTGAGTTCCTATCTCTTCATTGTGGGCAGCTACAACAACCATATTTTTCTGAAAGATCAAATATCGTATTTTACGAAAATACGTCTGCTTTTTCACACATATCTCAGAAATCTGGAGCTCTACCGAATCCAGGCGCAGGTCAAATTGTTCGCAGAGTTTCACTGAATCATTTTGTTGTTGATAGTATACAAATCTATGAATGATTTGATCTCAGAAAAAAACGAAGACTCAAAAGTGCTCAAATTTTTCAAAAACAAAAAATAATTCTGAAGGTATTTGAAACGGCAGCGAAATATTGCCCAGATTTCTTATACCTAAAGAAGAACTATGAAACTAATAACTTATGAAAAAAAAATTTTTTTGAAAAATACCATGAACGTTCATGAACATACATACATATTTATCCTGACATCAAGGCAAGGGCCTGCAGGAGGTATCATTCGGGGACAGAGGTGGTCGGGATCTTCGAATTCGAGGCAACTGGGTCAAGGGAATGGATCATGCTTGGCTTCCTTGGTCAATTGCAGTGCCGATCTTGGACGATAGACATTGAGCGTAGAAGTAGATCTTCCAGCTTCCAGTGACGTCCTGACTAGCGTGTATCAACCAAAGTGGGAACTCACGTCGTAGTCTTGTCGACTGGGGCCTTTCTTGAAAGTTGACGACTTGAATTATATGTAGTCGATCCGAGTCCTCTGCTCGAAGTGGTACCGGGTGGGCGAAATACTTGCCGGGTTGCCCAAGCTGACTGGCAAGGATTCTCCAAACTGAGGTGGGAGAGGAGCGGGGAGACTGTCGACCGCCCGTCACGAGGCACAGAATGAAGAATGAAATGAAGTTCATGAACATGAATGAAAAATTTTTTTTGGACCATGATATGGTTCATGGTATTTTTCAAAAAAATGTTTTTTTTTCATTAATTTCATAGTTCTTCTTTAGGTCTTTAGGTTCTTCATCAGAACTAACAAAGAACCTAAGACCACTTTTAATTGTAAAGTGACTTGTAACATTTTTCATGAAACAGACCGCTCCGCACCAAAGCGCCACCCAGGAATGAGTTGGCACGGTTCTTAATGTAGCCAACAATATTCTCTATCTAACAAACATAACCGCAATTATCTATCTTTATTTTGAACCAAGTTATGGTTTTGCAAACTTTGCCCTCTTGGGGAAAAAATTCGATGGCTCCAGGTTTGGATATGTTTCACGCGATTGCTAAATTTTTAATCAAAATTCTGTCAACGCCAATCGATAGAGGTGTTGAAATACCTTAGGTAAAATTTTGAGCCAAATCAAAAAAAATTTCTACGTCCTGGCTATGGCCGAAATGGTAGAATTTCTCGCGATTCCTCTCATAAAACATGGGGTTGAATCATTTTAGAAATAAGTGTTTTATCCAATAAACCGAAATAAATTCAATGTTTTGCTATTTCGCACCTCTGTAAGTGAGGAGTCGCAATGATCTACAACTCTCCTCTCTGAAAGGTCAACTGCCCTCCTCGTTTCACAAACTCTTTCGCCTTAACGAGGGAGACTGATAGCACTGACCTCTCGCTTTTTGAGCAGAAAAAACGAGTATGGGACTTTCGAATCGTTTTTTTTTAAATCTCAAACACTGATTTCTAAAATGATTCGACCCCACAAACTATATATCAGTCGACGTGTCTTTTCCATATCTACAATCTTAGCGAATCAAAATTCTGGTCTCTAAATGTTGTGCAAACGGCAGCTTACCGCCACTTAACTCGTCTCATAATTAATTTCAGGAAATCTAATTGTATTCATTGCAATCTCCTGGAAATTTTTCACAATTTGTCTCTGAGTGAAGTTCTTCTCAATTTTGCTTCGAAAAGAGATATTCAGCTTCAAAGTGGGGGGCCCTTTTCCAGACAATAATAATCGGCAAACTCGATATAATGCAAAAAAAAAACCAAAACACTATCTTTTCGAGCGCCACGAGAGCAATCCAAAAATGTATACAACTGAGGGTGTCAGAAATCGTACGTCCACACTCTCATTTTGTCCCGATCCTAACGTGGCACGCGTTATATCACTTCGGCATGTTACGCATTTGTTTTCTGCTTATCAATAATATATTTTAAAACACGGAGAATAGACGTTAATATTTTGTTAAAGATGCAGTTTTCGCCATTGAAGCTTACCTAGAAATACGCAGGAGTATGTGCATAGTAAGAATCAATTGAGATCTGACCAGAGAATAAATACCCACTGCGACAACTTTTTGAAAACCCCATGGTGGGGAGTGGAAAATGGGGTTCATAATTTATGAATCATAAACCCTATGGAAAAAGTTCAAAATTTTTTTTTGTTGGAATTCTGACTTCAATTAATTTAGAAATGAATCGATAACATTTCTAATATACCATGAAAATTTTTATGGGAATTCTGCAATGTTTGAACTATCCGTTCTATGGTAGGTGATATCTCAAAATGCGGCAAATCGCCCACCCCACCATAAGATTCGCTATATTGAATTCAATTAATTCAACAAGTGATCTTTAGCCCATAATCTGAGAAGATATATCACATTTGAAATAGTTACGACATGTGAATTGAGTGCGTGAAAATGGCAAAAGTAATGCCACTTTCTCGCTGTTCCATTTTCGAGAAATAGGATATATAACATGCCCATTCGTTCAAAAATGACTCGGCACTTGCTCTGGGAGCACTCTGCACAAAATATCTATAAGATGCTGCCCATGTGTGATAGGAATCCAACATTTGAAGCTTCAATCTTTCCTGTGAGCCCAGATACGCGTATGCAAAGTAATTAAAGGGTTCAGGGAACATCAGAGTCAACTTGCCGCCCACGCGAAAGGGGTGTTTCCCTAGCGTACGCGACTAAGTAAATCTATCGGCATAAAAAAGTGAGCAAAAATTGGTAAAACAGAAAAAGGTCCTTGCTGACTCAAACCCACGGTGGCAAAAATGATAAGTGCGTACGCTAAGCAATACACCACGAGATGATATCAGAGGGATAGATTAGAAGGAATGAACTATCAACCCGTCACTCTGTGATAATATGACGCTGTTTGCGTTAGGATCAACAAGGTCTCAACAGGAGTCTGGAACAGGTCAAAAATCGAAATGGCTCAAAACTTGCTCCTAGGGGTAACTTTCGACGCTGAAAACGGCTGTGTCATCGATTTCGCAATTGGTCCCCTCTGGGCGCCGGTATGACGCCGCGCCATTTCTGCGGAAAAGGTGTTTTCGATTAAAACTGCACGAAAATGCGTCCAAATGGTACGAAACCTAAACCTACAGGTCAGAATATGACGCTCTATCAAATGGCACTAGCTCCACATCATTTGTTGCTCTCGTTTTCGTTCAAAAAATCGATTTCTTTACACAGGGCGCATTACGGCCAGACCCGATACCAGATTCAAGAGCGCATTGTTCTGATCATTTTGATATATTTGGCTAAGCAATAAAGTCTGGGCTCGGATGTTTCCCATTGCTTCAAAGATTTTTCACGCACGCGGAACGCGTGTACACACGCGGCATCCGCGTGGTCGCGTATTTTTTCGTCTAAAAAATGACTTTTTCAAGTTTTCGGCAAAAGACTTTGGCAGCCGACTGGATCGAACCTGTGACCTTCGGATTGAAGTTTTAGACCACTACCGCATCGACCACGCGGATGCCGTGAAAATTTTTTGAAGCAATGGGAAACATCCGAGCCCAGACTTGATTGCTTAACCAAATATATCAAAATGATCAGAAAAATGCTTTCTTTAATCTGGTATCGGGTCTGGCCGTAATGCGCCCCGTGTCAAAAATCGACTTTTTAGCGAAAACGAGAGCAATAAATGATGTCGAACTAGTGCCATTTGATAGAGTGTCAAATTCTGATCTACAAATATTGGTTTCGTACCATTCGAACGCATTTTCGAGGAGTTTTAACCAAAAAACACGATTTCCGCAGAAATGGCGCGGCGCCATACCGGTGCCCAGAGGGGTCCTATTGCGAAATCGATGACAGAGCCGTTTTCAGCGTCGAAAGTTACCCCTGGGAGCAAGTTTTGAGCCATTTCGATTTTTACCTGTTCCTGACACCTGTTTATCCTAACGCAAACAGCGTCATATCCATGTATTTATATATATATATATATCTGGCTGGAAAAATTTTGCGCACTTTTTGAAAGTCCTACCGGGTCTAATTTCCAGGTTGATGATGCGCTGTAATTTTACGGAGACCAGTGACCGCTCCCTTGTAAGGTTTTTATGTCTGGTATTTTAAATTAACTTATTAAATATCGAAAAGATCATTTCCTGAAAAAAACTTACATCCATAGCTCAAAAAGTATTTTGCTCGATTTTTATTATTTTAATTTAAAATTTCTAGGAGCAAATAAGCGGTTTTTGGCTTATTTAATTCCTCTAGTAATCCTCTTTCAATAGGTGTTCTCATTTTGACGCTGAATGCAAGATTGGCCAGTTTTTTTTCTCGAATAAGATTTGTACAGTAAAGTGACGATTTTACACTACGGCAAAGATTTTTCTCCGACTACGGCAGGCTTTAATCATTTGCGTCAGGATTTTATTTGAAAGATTGAGTGGGATCCGCAATCGTTTGTAGACATCTAGGCTCAATGTTGCCTTCTATTCGAATTCCTTAAGTAGGTTTCGACGAACTTTTAGAGCTCTGCTTACATCCTCTTTAGAGATCGCAAAAAAAACAAATAAGAAAATAAATTTTTCGGTCATTTTCCCTGCCGCTAAAAACTAAGGTCGGACCGCAAAAAATTGGAATCGTCCTAAAACATCTATATCTTTATGCTAGCAAAAAATTCACCGCTCTGCTCACGAAACATGCAAAATGATTGTCATTCGATTGACCAATCGAACATCCATTCGCATATATAAGGATATTCATTCGAATGCCATTCATTTGGCTGTCATTTGAATATAGAAATGATAATTTCCTGAAAATCTTACATCCTTTTCATTCGGAGCAACAGCTGAGGTCGACTTTTGTTCCTCAGGCATCTGAAAAGGAATACACGTTTAATTTTGTGTTTTAATTTTCAAAAAGGCATAAATCGAGAGCTCGATACAGTGGTTGTAGGGTAATATTACTTCAACTAACAACACTTTAACAATATCAACTTTCTTTGTGCTTGATACAGAGGTAAATTTGAAATGAACAAAAAGTAACATTGTAGCAAAGTTGAAATAATATTATTTTTTGAGAGCAATAATAAAGTATGCTTCTAGTTCGTTACAAATGTGAAGTAAGCAAAAAGAAATATTACTGCAAGCACCAAGGTAGATACTTGAGTACTTTTAGTACCCCACCCTATTACTTGCCGCAATATTACCCGGCAATCACTGAGTTAGCAGTGAACAGGCCAGTTACCGTGCCGGTTGCAGTAATACTACTTTTTGCTTACTTCACATTTGAAACGAACTAGAAGCATATTTTGTTCAAGCACTCAAAAAAGATATATTATTTCAGCTTTGCTACATATTACTTTTACTTACTTCAAATTTGTCTCTGTAGCAAGCACTAAATATGTAACTATTGCTCAAGTGTTCTAGGGAATAGATATTTTACCTTGCAACTGCTGGTAACTTACTTTTCGACTAAAAATATTACCCTACAATCTCTGGAGATCGACAGTAATAACTTTTCAGCACATTTTGTGTGCTGGATTGTTTTTTTCACAAGCCGCGCGCCTTTTCCGTTCGAAACCTTTCAAAAGAAAGACACAGCTTGCGAGACGGGGTCGCGCGATAAGCCAAACTGTAAAACAGGCCGGTGCATACACTGCGCTGAAAAACAAGAGAAAGCATAAATAAATAAAAAAAATTCAACCAACTCGACCGTAATCTTGAATTCTCATCATGCGAATCGTGAAATGAAAGTATTGTGTATTATTACGTCCCGTCCGCCCGGGCGGTTACAGTAATCTGATGTCGTATGGACATGTGCTACGCCGCTCAGCAACTGACTTTCTTCTACTTTTAGAGTGTTTCCTCACTGTACCACGGCGACCACAATGGCGATTTTGCTGACACACGGCAGGCAAAAACCCGACTGAAGTTCAAAATCCGTGGCAAAAAAACGACGACCGGCGCGAAGTCGCGGCAAATTCAAACAGCATGTTTGAACCTGATATTTGAATTCGCCGGAAACCGCGGGAAAATGCCTGATATTTCGATACCGGGAATTTAAATTCACAGTATGATGTGCAACCAGCAAATCATACTGTGCTTTTTTTTTGAATTTGGGTTGACGCACAGCGAATTTTTGTTGCCTGAGGAACATGCATGATCTAAGTCCCGCCCACTTTTCGATGGACAACTCGTACATTTTCTCGCCTCGATTTTTACCCTCGGGTCGGGTTTCTGCCCGCCGTGCTGACATACTTACGTGCGTTGCGGCTGCGTCGCGGTTTTTAAACAAAATTTTCACCCTCAGTATTTTTGCTCCAAATCATCGCTATCAGCTTTCCCGGCGCATACGATTTAGTGAAATCAAGTCGTATTTTATAAATATAACTGATGGAACGAGATATAGAGAGCGTCTCAGTTTATTGTGCTTTTGATTCAACGTGCATCTTCCGAGACGACTAGAGAACCAATTGCTTCCATTTTGTTTTTAAACAACACAGAAACAGCAGAGACAAAACAGGAGAAATGCAGAGTTGAAAACTCTATCGAAAACTGAAAAAGGAAAGGGAATTCCAGGCGGGACCTGACGCGATTATGAACATAAATTAAATAAATCAGTTGTCGATGTCGCTCAATTTCTACAAGGGGTGTTTTAGTATAAGGCGATTTCTTCCTTAATTACACTCAATTTGCTTGTTTCTTTCGATCTTTCAACGAGTTTGAGGCTATCTGCTAATTATAGTGATAAAATAGCAATCAGAAGGACGCTCCAATTGGGTGAAAGATCTGCATGGAGTTCTCAACGTACATAGAATATGACCCGTTTGAACTGTCATATCCGATATGCACCGACTTCCAATAACTCGCTTTGTTCGTCATTGTGTGCTAATATAATGTGATTTCAGTAAATCGGGGGCCCTGGAAAACCCAGTGAAATAAGTTAGAAGTGGAATTAACTGATTTTTTAAAATTCAATTGCAAACCATGCTGATGGTTCATGCTGAGCCGCGGTTGTAGCTGCCGTGACAGAATGTTCGAAACCCGATGAAAGATGCATAAAATAGACTCAGGCAAATCGTTCGCAATCTAATCAGCAACTAGAATATTTTCGAGTTTAACGATTGTTTTCAATCACAATGGGCAAATAAATGAGTAAGAAACGCTGAAAATTTGAATATTTCTTCAAGATAATTGCATATAGGGACCACCGAACCGGGAATTCCAAAATCAAAGCCGACGAAAAGACTGCAAATTGCTTCCTTTTCGTCGTGTGGGGGAGGAAATGCGGGAAGGAATATTTTTCAAATATTTTTCCAGTTTTTGTGAAAGTTATTGATTTCTGTATATTTGGCATACCTTTGACAATGCGCATATTAGTCTTCTTGTGGATACGGACGTATGAACGCTAAAAAATGAGCAATTCATTGGTGCGATTTCGTAAAAACTACAATTGTTTTTTGCGAGCTGGAACATACACCGAGCACTTCTTAATTATCGATTTTCTGGTATTTCAACATAATTTAAAGTGGAATATTCTAGTCGATCACTACCAGTAGCATCATCTTTGCTCATGTCATATGATTCCATTCGCGCGAATTTGAGTAATAGTTGAAATATCAAATTTCGTTTCAAAATTTTAACCTACTTTCCCCTTGAATATTGATCTCTACATATTCGGCACACTTTTAACTATTGCGATAGTGTTCTCTGGGTTCAGAGCTTCCATGTAAGCATCTATTTGGAGAAAACCATTGTGGCGATTTTGTGAAAATCACTGTTGATTATCATGTATTCGCAATTTTATGTATCATGTGACTTGCATTATGACGCGTTACGTTGCTGAACATATCCATAGTCAGAGATCGTAGGAGTGTTGCAAACTAGGAATCAAAATTAAATTCGCAATAATTCGCTCAATAAAACAATTTAAAAATTAATTGACACAAGATGGATTAGTTGACACACCGAACCGTGGCCGCGACGCACGAGAATGAACATTGCGTATGCAACATAAACGGAACGGGTGAAGTTTAGGAAGAACCAAATTTGCTAGCTAAATTTACAAATTGCTTTCTTTTCACTGATAAAACCGAAATTCTGCACCATCGAGTCACATGAACGAATGAAATTCAGAATTTTTGAGTCAAATCGGCTGTTTTCATGGTGGTGCCTAAATTGCATACAACGCGAAAACTTACAGTACTATTGCTGAAAATGTGCAATCGAGTGCTGATTTTATTCAAGTTGCCGCATCATTTTTCCTAAATTAACTTCCTTCGGGCCACTTTTAAATATTCACTTTCTAAGTGAATGTGTGCCTCAGTGTAAGGTATACGCTATGATAATAAGAAGTTTCCAGTGGCAGGAGCATAGTTGCAAATTGACATTAAACTAGTTTATGCCGAATAACGCATTTTTGAACTTCCGGAATGGCACACTCGTAACCCTCACGTAATGCACTATTTTATAGAGTAAGTAGTCATTTTCATAAAGAAAATTTAGCCCTGTGCCAAGCCCCCTGAACAAATATGTCGACCCACGGGGGATAAAGAGGTGCACAAAAAGTTGGTCCGGGAAAAGGTCACGTTACTACGATAATACGCCGCCAATACGTAGTAATTACACGTTGTGTGGCGCAAATTACGCAAAGCGCAAATTAAGTACTTGGCATGCTGCCAAGTTTCGTAGCTACGCAAAAATGACTGACACTGAGTGTGAGTATCACGCGATTTTGCATGTCGTACCGTATCGCTGTTCAGCTTGCGATAGTGTTAAAGTTACCGGAATATTAATAAATATCCAAGGAATATTAATAAATATCAAAAATCGATAATCAAGTCCTGGGAAAGGACGGAAAGGACGAATCGAGAATCTTTTCTTTCAGGCAAAGCGCGCAAATTCAAAATGTGACTTTTTTACTACGGTAGTGCGCTGTGTCACATTTGTGATCTTTTAATTTACGTATTATCACTTTTTGTATTCTCGTTCTTTTTTTCGGAATTAAGTCCCGGCGACGGATGTCTATCATCCAGCGCTCAGAAAGTAACGTAATCAAAAGAAGAAAAGGCGCGGAAATTATAACCGCTACGCGGACCGCAACGCGAGCTTTCTGAATAGGCCCACAGCAACACGCACGCACCACACCAGATTTTCGTTCTCCCGCGAATTCAAAATTTTCGGTTCGATTCCTGGTAACTTTAAGTCTGCGGACCGTCGCTGTTCATTTTTCTTGTTCGGGGGCGGGGTTTTTGAGCCCCCGTGCGATCCTCTCAGATAATCTCTCCTATACGACCACAACCGCCAACACCTCGCTCAACCGCTAGCTGATCTGCTGAACCACCTTGTTGCTGGTGACCCCGTCCCTGGAGCTCTGGTCGAAGCTGTTGTCTCCCTTTTCCACAAGAAGGGCCACCCCTCCAACATCGGCAACTTCCGACCCATCTCACTGTTGACAGTCACCCTGAAGAGCATTACCCTTGTCATTCTAAAGCGAGTTGAGACGTCTCTCGATGCGTCAGACTCGCTCACCCAGACCGGTTTCCGGAAAGGGTTTAGTACTCTCGACAATCTGCACGCCATCAAGCAGCTCGCTGAAAGGACTCACGAGTACGGATTGCCCCTCTACCTCGGATGCGTCGACTTCAAGAAGGCCTTCGACTGCGTGGAATGGAATGCAGTGTGGCAAGCACTCTGCACGTTTGGAGTCCATCCCACCCTCGTCGATCTCTTACGTCGCCTCTACGAGTCCTCTTCCACCCTAATACGAGTGAACGAGGACCTGATCCCAATAAGTGTGAAGAGAGGAGTTCGCCAGGGAGACACACTTTCTCCCCGTCTCTTCAATGCAGTGCTGAGAAGCGCGATGGATGACATCGACTGGGAGACTTGCGGAATCCGGATCGACGGACGCCATCTTAGTCATCTGGAGTACGCGGACGACGTCGCTCGTATAGCCAAGTCTCGACCGGAACTGGAAAAGATGCTGCGAAAGCTCATGGAAGCGTGTATACGAGTCGGTCTCGAAGTGAATGCCTCCAAAACGGTTCTCCTAACCTCCTGTAGCACGACCCGCGCACCCATTACCATCGACGGTCAAGTATTCAAATTCGTCTAGTTTACCACATATCTCGGCGGAAGAATTTCCCTTCCCCTTGATCCCTCCGAAGAAGTGAAATACAGGATTCGTCTGGGTTGGGCAGCCTGGAGCAAACTCCACCATCTACTGGCGTCACGCATTCTTCCCATGAAGACTAAGATGAAGACTCGTTATTTCTCGAAGTCTAATCGCTACGAAGAGTACTGACGATTTTCGTTTTAAAATGCTCGTGAGGCCGAGAGCGATCGTCAAAACGCGTTCAAACACGTTACTGCCCCTTGCCGTGCAGCGAAAGATGCGGCAAAATGTTTGCCCGCGGCGGGGGGTCGAACCTGCGTCGGTCGGATTTGAATTTCGCGCTCGTTACCCACTTGGCCATGACACTATAGGTTTCAATTTGGTAAAATTTTAAAACAATTTTGGTCAGTTATCATATAAGACGGGTTCAACTAATTTGTTAGCCATTTTTGCCATTGTCATGTTTTTCCTGATTTTCACTGAGGAAGAGAAGGCAATATTAGCTGGCTCCATTAAACGTACTATCTCGCTAGAAGAACGCGAGATATTCTTGGTGAAATTCATGATTGCAATAAGTAAATCATGACACTCTTATTACCGTATACTTTCCACAGTGAACTGTTGGTTTCTTTCGCAGTAGCACAGATGGACAAGTTTTCACTTTTGCAAAAAGGTTATCTCTACTTTCAATGCCCATGCTTGGATCCGCCATTTATCCACCGTGGTTTTTTTGCCTTTTTTTCACCGTGAAAAAATGGTTGTGACCAATCTGCCATTTTTTAACGGTGAGAAAATGGTTGCTCCTCACTTTTTCAGTTGCGGCAAAAGACAGCGTACTTCACCAGAGTTCGAACCAGCGTCACATGGCTGGTAGTGCATCGCTCTACCGACTGCGCTACAGACGACGATGGGTGGGGAGGGAAAGAAGAGACTTAGAAAATATCGTCTCTTCCGAATAATGAAAGTGTACGGCCACATCCGCTTTATCGAATTCAATAACTCCGGTTTTTCAGCGCAGCTTGTGCGCGCGATCCCAATTCCACAAGCTGCGCGCAGGATTCTACAAGACGCGCGCCGGACTTTTTGCCGGACCTGGCTTTTCCGTTCGGGACCTTTCAACAGAACGCGCGATGTGCGCCCGAATGGTGTAAGGTGCGGCGAATGCCGCGTCTTACCCTACACAAATCGCACGCACAAGCTGCGCTGAAAAACCGGAGAACGTGCATGAGGAATTGTGTACATCTAGTATATCACGCGTGTCACGTATGGATCGAGACAAGTGTCGTACACCCAAAACGTTGAAATTCTCAATCATTCATTTTTGGAGAGCCCTCAGCCATAAAGTTAGAGACCGCAACGAGGTAGACGAAATCATTTTAACCGCATTAATTTTACATTTTTCTATATATTTCGAGAATGCTGAATCGCACTGAATAAAAAATAAAGCATAAAAAATAAGATAATTGAATAAAATAAAATAAAACAGTTTACTGCGCGAACCGCCTCTATACCGTAATCTTTGAAGCGTTCGTAGTATCATTCGAACGTTCACGCGGTTTCCTATTTTTATAGCGAGTACGATTATATAGACATCTAATTTTATCTTAATTCAATAGTTTAAAAGTGAATGTAATTAATTATCCAGTTAGAAAATGGAAAAAAAAGATGCGGAAAGACATAGAAATAGGCTGTCTAAGTGTACTTGATAGGTAAACTTTGAGGCGACATAACAGGCGTCCGAACGAAAAGTGGACATAGTGGATAGGCTCATGCGATGCGCAGTGTCCATATTATCAAAAACATCAAAAGGCAGCAAACAACCGAGGAATCTAGAAACAACCGAGGAAGAATGGAAAATGTACGGATTTCTTAGAAAAATGGAAAATATTCTTACATCAACGTGCTATAACTTGCGTCCGATCAAAGACCCCGGGGTGTGTTAAACAAAATTGTACTCTCCGAAGACAGTATTCTAACAAGATTATGGTCTAATTCGGGGGTCTCCGTTCGGGCGCCAGAAAACTTGAGAAAACTTAAGTAACTCAACAACACTTTACGCGTAAGGGCTTATACGAATCGCAAGAAAGTCGCACATCGTGATAGTGCATACCAATCGGTAGGTAATAGGACAATCTTTCTCTTTGAAGAAATATATGAAAACAAAAATGAGTAGAAATCCAAACAATTTAGCGAAAATAAAAAGAAGCAACTGTGAAAAGACTGAGGTATGCGGTAAGTGGGATAACGCGGACAACAACCGCACGTTGCGGTACCTAAGCATACTCGATGATTGGGACAATAAATGCGCGGTAAGCACGAATATATGGGTCTACAGAAGTACATGAAACGGATCGGAATAATAAGTAGTTAAGCTTGTTTGCTTTCTGACAAACAATATCAATATGTGATTGGAAAGTCAACAATGGGTCCATGTCATAGTGACCTATCATCAAATTTTCGTAACATGGCATTCGGCTATTGTCTCTTATCTATCGAGATGTACTTAAACCGTCATCATATCGGGCAGTTACAAAATCATTGTACGTAACGTGTTGAAGATTGTCTGACGCTTAAGCAAAAGGCCTCATATCAGTGCGTTCGCGTAAGAATCGCAACATCTGCCGTACAGCAAAAAGTGACAAGGTGAGTATTTCACATATTCTGATAGCTATTGGTATGGTTAATCATTTTCCGTTTAGCTTATGACCTGAAATGTCAAATTTGCATAACTACAGTAGGTCTAAGTAAAGCTGTTTTCACAGTTTTTCGAGTGTAGCTCTTCAGGGAGTTGAGTTACGGCTTTAGTCAAAGAACAAAGAATGGCCGCCAAAGCATGGCGCATCTTACTGTGTCATTTGTTTATTCAAATTTTAATTTTTAATTATTTCCGGAAAATTTGAACTCAAATTTCTCGAAAACTAGGCCGAATCCAATCGCCATTTTTCGATATGTTGTACTTCTGAACATGGTCTATCCGATTATCACAGTTACATGGTGTATTGAGGGCGGGCATAGGTCGAAATTCTCAATGCAAAATTATAAGAAATGCACGAAAACCCCTCATTTCACCATCATTCCCCTCATTCGACGCGAACTGCGCGGTGTAAAATGAGAATTGTGCGAATTGTAGACCGCTCACTTCGCGTCGAACAAGTGAAATAAGGGTGAAATGAGGGGTTTTCGTGCATTTCTGATAATTTTGTATTGAGAATTTCGACCTATGCCCGCCCTCAATACACCATGTGACTGTGATCATCGGATAGACCATGTTCAGAAGTACAACATATCGAAAAATGGCGATTGGATTCGGCCTGGTTTTCGAGAAATTTGAGTTCAAATTTTCCTGAAATAATTAAAAAATAAAATTTGAATAAACAAATGACACAGTAAGATGCACCATGCTTTCGCGGCCATTCTTTGTTCTTTGACTAAAGCCGTAACTCAACTCCTTGAAGAGATACATTCGAAAAACTGTGAAACCAGCTGAAATTTGACCTACTGTAATTATGCAAATTTGACATTTCAGGTCATGGGCTAAACGGAAAATGATTGACCATACCAATAGCTATCAGAATATGTGAAATACTCACCTAGTCACTTTTTCCTGTACGGATTTGAGAACAATTTATGCGGTTCTTACGCGAACGCATTGATATGCTCAAAAACGGTGCAGTGAATACAGTACTTCCCAGCGGAGGGGTGAAATGAAAATGATAGTCATTATGTTGATCAGCACCGCCTTAGATCACTACACCGCTTCGCCACTACAATACACTATTTATCAGTACCGCTTTAGGGGCGCTGATCAAGATGGGGTTTCGTATTGGTTTCAGATGTGGTCTATACCTATCTGTGAGCTATACGGTTCTTATATTTAAAAAAATATAACGGGTAGCATTATCCGTTCTTTCTTTTGTTAAAATGTTTGCGGTTGCTAGCAAAAAAATACTGGGGAACCGGTATTTCACGAATATTCACAACTACTCCGTTATTCGACTTAAAAAGTACATGAAATAATAGCGTGACACGTCGAACTAGAATACGGTGAATACTGTACGATGTGAAAATATAGATGAAAAAATAGCTAAATTATATTATTAGTAAAAAGCCCAGTCGTACAATCCATCGATGAATACGGTTTTCGCAAATTTTGAAATCGCCTCAAAGTTATTTTCTCTAGTGATAAAAAAAATTGTTTATGCTTTCAATGGTTACAGCACTCGAATGACGAGGGGATAGGCTAACTATTACAATTGTAGGAATTACTTTGAGTTTTACCACTCGCTAAAAGTGAAAATAAACAAGTTGGACAAAAGAAGATAAGGTAGGGCGAGATATGAGAGACTATCTGACTCGATCGACATACTTGTTCAGAGGCTTGGCAGGGGGCGTAAAACGACTTGATGAAATAATAATGGTATGATGTAGTGTGGTCCAGGACAAGTCGATTCCCACTAAAGATAAAGTGCGAAAACGCTTCTAGAAGTCTTAAAAGTCGCTTCTAGAATTCTACGCCTCAGGGCATTACGTCATAGGTATTTCGGGATTTTCGAAAACTTCATCGAATATCATAATTAGTGGCACCAATCGATTCTTCATCAAATTGTCATTGCGACGTGTGGGCTCTGAATTCACCGGCAGATAAGGATTTATAGTAATATATGGTCAGCCATCCATCTGGAGAACTAGCGGGGTTGTATTGAGGTTAAATGCACTACACTTTATGCATAGTTCTGGGTGCGGGTTCGGTCCAGGGGGAGCTCGGTAGCTGGCTCCGGATTTCGTCCAGGGGGAGCTCGGTAGCCGGCTTCGGGCTACATTAAAGCTCGCAGTATGCTGGGGAATGGTAATTGCCACCAAGAGTACTGGCTTATTCCGGTGGAAAAGGCTCGTGAGGCAGAGAGCGATCGAAAAAGTTGCCACTACGCCACTTCGTAGCTTTCACAACGGAAACGCAGGATACAGTGCGTTCAGAACTTTTAGAACAATTTCAGAGACGTTTCCTGTGATTCTCTACGCTCTCTTAATCATTTTGGAATTTTTCGATTTTTCATGTTAAAACGTGTTAGAACACGTTCAGACACGTTTCTGACATCGTAAAACACTTTTCCTGTGATCCCGACACTCACCGGTGCGTTTGGAGAAAGTTCGAAAATTTCGATTTTTCAAATTAAAACTAAAATATTAAATATATACTGTAGCACACCACAAATCGAGGGCACGACGATTTCACATTCCGCGATGCTCGAGGGGGGGGAATTAAAACTTTCCGTATTAAAATGATTTGTCACTTACTATTATGACAGGTATCACGAGAGATTGCTTGAAAACACCTCCCTTGGGGAACAACTTTAAAAAATATGAAGCCGTTTGCCTAAGAATCGAGCAATGCTCGGTACAGTCAAAGAAGGTCAATTCTTCGAAACTGCGTGATTTGGGGTTATCGAGGGTGCTGATGACGGTGGACATATTCATTTTGGACGTAGAGCCTCCGTTGGCTCCAGACGCCGTTGCGTCGAAATCGATTTTTCTCTATTTATTCAGACTCTAATAACGCTAATTTTTTATCCTTGTTGTTTCTGGGACAGAATTTGATGGCGGTCACACCTGACCAGTTTATTTCTCATAATTATTAATGATAATTGGTAAAAAATCAACTTTCTTCATAGCAATTTCTGACCTTGTTAAGATACACAGATCGGACCGGAACGACGAGAGGAATCCACATATATAATTTGAGCGAAATCTGTCATCCGATCTCCAAATGAGCAGCAATAAAGTTCATTGAAATTGCAAGTAAAAGGGACAGTTATTTCCCCTCTCTACCCCGATCTCTGGGCACTCTCTCGTTTTGACACACTCTCTCGTCACTCCCTCTTCCCTCCCCGTGACTCCCTTCTCTTCTTCTCTATCGGGGAAGCGAGAGAGCATGGCAAAATGAGAGAGTGCGAAGATGCCCAGTGGAAAAGAGGGGAGTATTGGCTCATTTTCAATACACTTTATTGCTGCTCATTTGGAGATCGGATGACAGATTTCGCTCAAATTATATATTTGGATTCCTCTCGTCATTCCGGTCCGATCTGTGTATCTTAACAAGGTCAGAAATTGCTCTGAAGAAAGTTGATTTTTTACCAATTATCATTAATAATTATGAGAAATAAACTGGTCAGGCGTGATCGCCTTCAAATTCTGTACCAGAAACAACAAGGATAAAAAATTAGCGTTATCAGAGCCTGAATAAATAGAGAAAAATCGATTTCGACGCAACGTCGTCTGGAGCCAACGGAGGCTCTGCGTGCAAAATGAATATGTCCACCGTTATCAGCACCCTCGAAAACCCCAAATCACGTAGTTTCAAAGAATTGACCTTTTTTTACTGTACCAACCCCTGTCGGATCTGCCCGACTCTTAGGCAAACGGCTTCATATATCTCATTTCGATCAAACTTTTTTGTGGAAGTACCCCGGGGATGAGAATTCGATCAATCCGGGTCACAGGTTGCAGAACCGGCATTTAGCAATTTCCCGGTTCTGATGCCGGAATCGACGTAACTTCGTTCAAAATGAAGCTACAATACCGTTCAAGAGCTCAAAATGTTTGCAAAAATATGGGAAACAAATTTTCTGTTAAAGACTTTCATGTGCATAAATATTAAAATAATAATTTTTCCCAATTTTCTGTTTGAGTTGTCGCAGAATTTGAAAGCGGAATATTGAAGAGTAAGTTAATATTAGTTAAATAAAAAATAAAATCGAGAAGAATGGGGAGTATTGAGACCCGAGAAATCGCATTGAAACTCAGAAAACCGCTATATTCGAAACAAAAAATTCCATTCATGCGATTATCGGCTGCAATCTCTTCCAAGTGAAGTTTAAATTGGTTAAAACAATAAAACCATTTAGTCTGATAACTTTCGTCAAGATATTTTACCTCCTGCAAAAAATTTCTAAAAATCGTATTTTTCTGTTATAAAAATTCATAAAATTGACTAAGCTCTTAATTTGCAAGTTGTTATTAGGAACATATTAAACCAGTGATCGTTCAATTGAAAAAAAACTATTTTATAGATCGAAAAAAATAACAAAAAGGACGAACAAGAACAATTCATGCATATATTTGACATTGAAATGCTCAGAATGCAATTTTCATGAAATTCACAATTTCACAACATTTATTAATTCGAATAGGTTTGACATGTTCTAAAATTCGAACTTGCAAATTTAGGAACGTAGAAATTAGAAAATCAAATGAAAATTGATTTTAATTTTTAAAAAAATCAGAAAATGTTTATAACAGAAAAATACGATTTTAAGAAACTTTTTGCAGGAGGTAAAATATCTTGACAAAGTTATCAGACTAAATCATTTTATTGTTTTAACAAATTTAAACTTCACTTGAAAGAGATTGAAGCCGATAATCGCACGAATGGTAGTTTTTTGTTTCGAAAAATAGCGGTTTTCTGAGTTTCAATGCGATTTTTCGGGTCTCAATACTCCCCATTCTTTTCGATTTTATTTTTTATTTAACTAATATTAACTTACTCTTCAATATTCCGCTTTCAAATTCTGCGACAACTCAAACAGAAAATAGGGAAAAATTATTATTTCAGTATATTATCAGTTTTGCAATTTTATTTTTCTAAGTGTACTTAGCGACCGCAGGGGATATATTCAAAGTAATTCCTACAATTGTAATATTACGCTTATTCCCTCATAATTCGAGCGCTGAATCCATTGAAATCATAAACAATTTAAAAATAACGATAGAAAATAATTAAAAAGCGATTTCAGAATTGGACGAAATTGCTCTAGCCATACCGTATTCATTTCGCATTGTGTTGTTCGACTGGGTCAGACTTTTTACTTTGATTTTATTTTTTAATTATTTTACAGTTTTATACTTCCGATTTTTGATGTTTCCTGCAATTAAAGTTATCATCACCCTCGCTCTTCCATTTGTCCCTCTCCCCTCGACAATCTTGGCCCTGTATGAATCAGACAATCTCTTAACGAGGGTCCTCGAATACATCAGCTTATAGTGAGTGTCACGGACAAACGACCCATCGGAATTAAACGGGCTGATGCTTGAAAGATGCGCAATAGTCGTAACAGTAAGAAGGGTAATAAGAAAAATTGGGGGCACGGCATTAAATTGGTTTGGTAGGTCAAAGCGCGTAACATTGGGGTGATTCGAAACGAAACTGTACTTCAGAAGCTTTTGCGGACCAACGACCCATCGATATTGAACGGCTTTAGGCTAGAAAGAACGGCAAGCATCTACAGGATGCAGGGGGAATAAGAAATATTGGGGGCACGGCATTAAATTGGGTTGCTAGGTCAAACCGCGTAACATGGTTGCGATTCGAAACAAAATATCATTCAGAAGGTGCTGCGGACCCATCATAATGGAACGGTCTTAGGCTAGAAAGAACGGCGACCATCTACAGAATGCAGAGGGAGGGAATAAAGGGCGGGGCACGATAAGAAATCGGTCAAACAGGCCATCAACGGAAAGACATGCAAAACGGCGAAAATTTCTAAGGCTCACACTAATCAAACGACCCATCCAAAGCAGCGCACACTATGATGAAACGATGCAGAATGATCAACATAGTTTCCTGGTAGAGAAGAAAATCTGGGGGCACGAGCGCTATCATAAGAAAAAGCTGGAAATATAATGGTTTGTAAAATTCAGTGAAAATAAATCATCAATATTTCAGGCGTGCGCGGGGTGGAGGTAGTCGATCAAACGCACACAATCACTGCTTAAGTTGTTGGTCATGTGCTCAAAGTAGAAATACAGCAAAAAAATAAACTTTACTAGCAAATAAAGTTTAAAACGAACGGAATATACGAAATTTGCGAGTTAGCATGTACCACCATGGTGTCTTTTCCAAAAAATCGGCTGGGACTCACCATGCGGTCCCACATCGCGGTCGCTAAGTGTACTATGCACATGAAAGTCTTTAACAGAAAATTTGTTTCCCATATTTTGCAAACATTTTGAGCTCTTGAACGGTATTATAGCTTTATTTTGAACGAAGTTACGTCGATTCCGGCATCAGAACCTGGAAATTGCTAAATGCCGGTTCTGCAACCTGTGATACGGATTGATCAAATTCTCATCCCCGGGTAAATACATCCACAAAAAAAGTTTGATCGAAATCAGAGATATGTTTTTGAAAGTTGTTCCCAGCCTCATGCAATCTCTGGTGATACCTGTCTTATACAAATGTATTGCTGAAATAAATCTTCGACCTTTACGGCGGGAAAATATATAGAAAAGCAAAAAAGTGAAAGTCAAACTAATTTTCAATTTTTGTGGTCGTAGTTCGACGCCTATCAAAAAATGCAGAGAGTCGAAAAAGTCTTAGAATTTGAAGAGGAATCGATTGGTGCCACTAATTAGACTATTCGATGACGTTTTCGAAAATCGGGAAATACCTGACGTAATGCCCTGAGGCGTAGAAGCGTTTTCGCACCTTATCTTCAGTGGGGATCAACAAGGATCACACTACATCATATCATTATTATCTCATCAAGTCGTTTTTCTCCCTGTGCCAAGGATAATTCGAACGAGTCAGATAGTCTCACATAGGTATACACTAATGGATTCAGTTCTCAGAACAATTTAGAGGTTTATACTCTTCATTATTCTCCGTGGGTTCGTCTCCTTTTATATCTTTCATTTCCATTCCTTTTCCTTCCTCCACAGTAGCCAGTGGTTTGTGCGAGGGACGAAATGGGTAGATCGAGTATCCAAACACTGCTCCAATCACCTACAACATTGTGGGCTATCTCATACTCGTGTCTTTCCCCTCTTCTCAATCAATTAATGGGGCGTACCATGCATTAGAGTTGCCCGTTCGGCGTCGGTTTCGGTAATACGGCGTCTCTTTTTCTCTTTTTCTCTCGTTCTCTCCCCTTTATCAGCCGTATTACCGATCTCTCGCTGAGAGGGTCGTAATATGAAAACCGAACTTGCATCCCTACCATGCATGCTCCGATCACAAAGAGCATCGAAGGTCGGAAGGAAAAAAGGAAGTATGAAAGTACGCAATTGAAGACAATGGCGAAAGAAGTAGCGAATGCCTTAATAATAAACATCATTATACATGATATGAGGCCGATTGCGTAAAAGTCGAACAAACAGCAACAGCGCTCGGTACAGACGAAAAATCAATTTCTGAAGAAACAGTGGTTTTCGGTACTATTTCATGTGCTTATCAACTTGGTGTAATGACATGGTATGCAAATTCATGTGGAGCTCATTCTGGAGCTCCGAAGATCCGACTATTTTACTATTTTGGTGCTGTATCTGGATACCCATTGCCTCCAGCGAAAACTTCTGAACACAAACTAGGGCTCATTTTCGATAAGAAATATAAGGGTGTCCCAAAAGTTTTGCGACTGTTTTCTTTTTTCAGTTATTTCTCACCGCTGCTTTTCTCGATGGGACCTATGTATAGTTCTACGATGAGGACAAATTCTCATTATCTGTTTAAAATTGCCGCTTCAACTGTAGACCCTCGATTACGATTGCGCAATTATGCTTAATGAACAGGACTCAGACCCCGAAAATCATGATTTCTGAGAATTTCCTATTAGAAGTGGTGTGAAAATTCCCATTTTCGCTGCAATCAAGTTCAAGGAAGGTTGCGCGTAATCGAGCGAAGTTGCAATAAATTTCGTCATCCCTACGCAATTTTAGGTTTCCCACGTAAATCTCAGAAAATTTTAGAAAATCGATTCGAAATATATCTGTAAATTTTTCTAGTAATTAATAATGAAGTATAAGCCATGCTATATTGAAAAAATTCCAACAAGGCTTCAGATAATTAAAAATGTTGAAAATATTGAACCTGCTGCTTCAAGAGTTTTTGAAAGAGAATTTTTATTTCTTTTGTATATTTACGGATTCCGCCGTTTTGTGTTTCGCTAATATTGCGTCATTACTATGGCATCGTTACCCAAGATGAACATTTCCTTAAATAGGCCAAGGTTATGTTATATCACCATGGATGAATATTTGGATGTACGGTTTGTAGTTCGTATGAAATCTTTGAAAAACCAAAAGTCGCAAAACTTTTGGGACACCCTTATATAATGGAAATATTTATAGGGCGTCATCTCACCTTGTGTTCAAGGCGCATTATGGTTCTAGCGTGTAAGGAAAAAGAGCATGTTCTTACTTTTACAGAAGGTGTGTCGAACCGTCTGCAGTCTGCGTTTTAAATTGGGGGCCATATGGGTGACGGCAAACGAAGTTATGAATTTTCTACTGAAGCAACTTGAGGCAAAAACAGCCGGAGAAGGAGAGAATTGTGCAATTTGCATGTAATTCCCCCTCTCATTCTCGACCGCCCGGCGTCTGGAAGTGAGAAATGATAGAGCGAGTGCATGCAAATCGCACAATTCTCTCCTCAGACGGCTGTTTTTGCCTCAAGTTGCTTCCGTAGAAAATTCATAACTTTGTTTGCCGTCACCATACCTCTCCAGACGTGGAGGCTGTCTTTGGGGCTCGGGGCTTCCACGACCCCCTATACATGGTGATTTTTGGGGCTCGGGGCTGTCGTCATGGTCCAAAATGGGTTTTGGGTTGGTCCCACCAAAGTCAAAGTGGTATACTGTAACTTCACCGTGGGGGTCCCACAACGAAAACAGACTACCGTAACCCGGAAATACGAAATTGACAATACAGACCCCTGGTATGTTGCATGAGGTAGACCTCGGGTTGACATTGCCTGAGGGGGATACCGTAATCATCCTACCGTACTCTCGGCTACAGTAACCCTACCGTAAGACGGATTTGCAAAAGTGTCCCAATCGGCTCGGTATTTTTGTAGAAGATAACCCTCGAGTACGCAAATTATTTGCGGCGTACCGCAGCTCATTTACAGTACCCCCGGCTACAGTAACCCACCGTAACCTACCGTAATACCAAAATACGAAAATGATCACATCGGCTCGGGATTTTTATACGAGGTTGACCTCGAGTACGCGAATTATTTGAGGCGTACCGCAGCTCACCTACAGTACTCCCGGCTACAGTAACCTACCGTACTACCAAAATACGAAAATGATCAAATCGGCTCGGGATTTTTCTAGGAGGTAGAACTCGAGCAGGCAAAGTGTGTGAGGTATATTGCCGGCTACCGCAATCGAGATAGCGTTAGCATTGAGCATGGTCGAATATGTTTATGGAAAAGACAGAGATATTTACATGCTTATTGACTAAGCATTTTGCCATAAGTTGATCAGCCTTTAATAGAATGAGTAAGCACGACACGAAAAACATTTCCTCAAATATTTTTTTTAAAATAAACCTAGAAACTACGGTCAGCAAAAAGTGCACCAAAGCGCGTCGAAAGTTATATGAGAATCAGCCTCAACCTGAACAAACAAATCGAACTGATAAGGTGACCTCCTCACCTTGTCGAAAAACACATGCCGCCAGTGTATTGCTAATAGAAAGTAAATAAATTTATATTATGGAATTTGTGGACGATGATTTCTTTTTCAAATTGATTCACGCAATTTTATATTTTCTTTATCATAAGCGTCACATCTCGTTGTGCAGAATTGTGGTAACGGAATAACCTTTGAAGATTATTTCACAAGATACAGGTGTTTTCTCACTTTTCGAATCACCATATTCAAGGTTAACGTTATATCGATTGCGGTAGCCGGAAATATACCTTACACATTTTTCTTTTTCCTTCTCTTACTTTCCTACTCGAGGTCAACCTCCTAGAAAAATCCCGAGCCGATTTGACCATTTTCGTATTTTGGTAGTACGGTAGGTTACGGTAGTTTACTATAGCCAGGAGTACTGTAAATGAGCTGCGGTACGCCGCAAATAATTTGCGTACTCGAGGTCAACCTCGTGTAAAAATCCCGAGCTGATTTGATCATTTTCGTATTTTGGTAGTACGGTAGGTTACGGTAGTTTACTGTAGCCAGGAGTACTGTAAATGAGCTGCGGTACGCCGCAAATAATTTGCGTACTCGAGGTCAACCTCGTGTAAAAATCCCGAGCTGATTTGATCATTTTCGTATTTTGGTAGTACGGTAGGTTACGGTAGTTTACTGTAACCAGGAGTACTGTAAATGAGCTGCGGTACGCCGCAAATAATTAGCGTTCTCGAGGTCAACTTCGTATAAAAATCCCGAGCCGATTTGATCATTTTCGTATTTTGGTAGTACGGTAGGCTACGGTAGGTTACTGTAGCCAGGAGTACCGTAAATGAGCGGCGGTACGCCGCAAATAATTTGCGTACTCGAGGGTTATCTTCTACAAAAATACCGAGCCGATTGGGACAAATCCGTCTTACGGTAGGGTTACTGTAGCCGAGAGTACGGTAGGATGATTACGGTATCCCCCTCAGGCAATGTCAACTCGAGGTCTACCTCATGCAACATAACAGGGGTATGTATTGTCAATTTCGTATTTCCGGGTTACGGTACCATGGGTTACGGTAGTCTGTTTTCGTTGCGGGACCCCCACGGAGAAGTTACAGTATACCACTTTGACTTTGGTGGGACCAACCCAAAACCCATTTTGGACCATGAACAGCCCACGTGACAGCCCCGAGCCCCAAAGAAATCCTTTAGGGCTCGGGGCTTCCACGTATAGGGATACATGGGTGGAACCTCAGGCGTGGTGACCTATGGCCGTCAACCATATGGCCCCCAATTTAAAACGCAGACTACAGAAGGTTCGACACACCTTCTGTAAAAGTAAGAACATGCTCTTTTTCCTTACACGCTAGAACCATAATGCGCCTTGAACACAAGGTGAGATGACGCCCTATAAATATTTCCATTATATTTCTTATCGAAAATGAGCCCTAGTTTGTGTTCAGAAGTTTTCGCTGGAGGCAATGGGTATCCAGATACAGCACCAAAATAGTAAAATAGTCGGATCTTCGGAGCTCCAGAATGAGCTCCACATGAATTTGCATACCATGTCATTACACCAAGTTGATAAGCACATCAAATAGTACCGAAAACCACTGTTTCTTCAGAAATTGACTTTTCGTCTGTACCGAGGCTTGTTCGACAATTACGCAATCGGCCTCATATACAGTATCGGTCATAAGTCATTGCCCACTTTTTTCGTTTTGTCGTAACTTTTGAACCAGATGAGCAATAGATCTGAAATTTTGAGGTGATGTGGATTACTTCGTCGGGACTCGTTGCTGATCATTTCATCATAGGTTGATTATTAGTAATTGCGTAGTGATGATGCAATATTTCAGTGAAATTTCAGAGGCGATTATTTGCTCGGAGAATTTTTTTGCGACCACTCTCACTCACAGAGGTAAAAGTTGATACTATTGGACACTCAAGAAAAAATAGTATGGGTTTCTACGAATTCTTAGCGGAACAGCACCAAAGCTCAAATTGAGTGCCTCAAAAATGAATTTTCGTTTCACGACATGCTAGAGGCTTGGGCTACGCGCCAAAATGAAGGTAATCGCCAACTCATAAGAACGCACAAGTATTCTGAATCGCCTCACCCCGCCCACATTTTTTCTTAGCTACCCCCGTTTCTCTTTTCCCTGTACGCTATTGACACCTAACTGGTCTTTTAAGATACATTAATGCACAGCAACACTTATTATGGCTAGTTTCCAGTTTTATTTCGTTTTCAAAATTTGAAAGTGGGCGGGACGAGGCGATTCAGAAGGCGGAGTCATCTCGGGAAATGGATGCCATTGAAAGAGGAATAAAGTTGTATTCACAAATATTTGAGAGGTCATTCCTCAATATATTTGCCACGTTTCAGTCTATAAAACAGAATTGTGGAAAGCCATCCCTTGGAATTGTGCATTGTCAAAGTTAGCTCACCTCAAAAAGATACTTGTTCGTGCCCTGAGGGCAAATGAAGGCCGATCGCTATCATACTTGTGCGTTCTTATGAGTTGGCGATTACCTTCATTTTGGCGCATAGCCCAAGCCTCTAGCATGTCGTGAAACGAAAATTCATTTTTGAGGCACTCAATTTGAGCTTTGGTGCCGCTAAGAATTCGTAGAAACCCATACTATTTTTTCTTGAGTGTCCAATAGTATCAACTTTTACCTCTGTGAGTGAGAGTGGTCGCAAAAAAATTCTCCGAGCAAATAATCGCCTCTGAAATTTCACTGAAATATTGCATCATCACTACGCAATTACTAGTAATCAACCTATGATGAAATGATCAGCAATGAGTCCCGACGAAGTAATCCACATCACCTCAAAATTTAAGATCTATTGCTCATCTGGTTCAAAAGTTACGACAAAACGAAAAAAGTGGGCAATGACTTATGACCGATACTGTACTCAAAAGGGAAGTAACGCGGAGTCGATATGGAGTCTCAGAAAGACACCCTTTGGGATCGATAGGATCCTCAATCCACATCGTGCGGCAAAATTACTCGGACTGGATTTTTTTTCTAATAATTTTTCTTAGAGGATGTGTTTAAGGTTGGAATTAACTCACGTTATAAGCAAAAACTACTGTGCAAATTGAATCCAGCTCTTTTCATAAGATCAGTAAATCTCCTGTGCTAAAGAATTGGCGATTCCCGCGCATCCTTCCTCATTGAAGTCAATTGTTCTCTAAGGTTGAGCAAGTTGCAATGCGCATTTCGTAGAGGAGGCTTCCCACTACAACATACTTACAAAATGAGGTTTGGGGTTTAGTACTGGACACAGCATTTCGAAAAAAAACTACCCTCAAAACGGACAAAAATGAACTTTTTTTCGGGGATTTTCCCCGAAAAATCCCGACAGGCTGGCAAATCGTTGTTTCTAAACGAAATCGTCCAATTTTTGGTATACACGAGTTTCAGCGCAATTCCGGAGGCGTCTTTTAAGGAATAAGAAAATAATTGAACGGAAGGTATAGAAAACGCTACGCAGATTATCTTGTTTACACGTGGTGTGGATGGTCGAGGTTTATTAATTTTTAGTGCATTTCTCTTATTTTGATGTTCTCTTGCCTATTTCTTGGCATGACTAGTCATATTTGAAAGTGTATTATGCAAAATAGTAGAAATAAATAAGTAATATAATAAAAATAAAGGGAAACATAAAAATTAGGAAATCTCGACCGCCTAAAGCAGTGTTGGGCGGAAAACCCGATATCGGTCGGCGGCCCGCAAAATTTGGGTCGGGGTCCGAAAATTTGGCCAAAATAAGGAAAGTTCAGATATTCGATATTGTCAAATGAAGAATGAAATTGAATTTTTATAAATATTTTTCGATCTCTTGCGTAGAATTTTTTTCGTCCAGAATGGGGCTGAGAGGAGCATATAAATTCGAGAGGGACTCTCTCAACTTCACTCACTCCCACCCTGACCTCTTTCTTCTGGAGGTTGGGAACGATAACACATAATTTCAGCTTGTGGCTGTGTGTCGTCTAACAATGCACTCCCACACGAGCACCGTCCATAAATTGAAATTGAACGAACTTCAAGATGCACGCTATGCACAACTTTTTTTCTCCTCATATAATAGCCCAGAAGTCTAGTCTCCTTCTTCATTGTCATAAAAAAGGGTTCTAATATATATTTTAAAATATATATTTATATAATATAAAATATATGTCTACTGTATAAAGTTTGCACCGTGTTATAGTTGTATTGTTTAATGCATAGGACACAAACATATTAATGAGGAAGTACTATTGCAAAGAAAATGTATTTTTGTGTGAAATAGAATAAGAGAAACATGATAAAATGAAAGAAGCACACAAAAAGAGTCGAAAAAGAAGAAAGCAGAAGAACAGTTAAACAATAATACGGTAATGCACAATGCGATCGCAAACCGATTTTAAATTCATTCCATTAAATTTAGACAGCCAATAACTCTTTCATTTTTTTTCTTGAGTTTTGTGCGATCCGGCGGATAGAATCAGCGTAAAAAATGCTCCAGAAATGTGTATTTCATTTTATGTTTACTTCAAAATTGACGAAATTAGCGGAACCCGAAATCGCTACGAGATTCGGGCGAATCAAGAGAATCTCGTAGCGAGCTAGGGCTTTCCTCATTTTGTTAGTTTTGAAGTAAACATTAAATGAAATACACATTTCTAGAGCATTTTTTACGCTGATTCAAACCGCCGGATCGCACAAAACTCAAGAAAAAAAATGAAAGAGTTATTGGCTGTCTAAATTTAATGAAATGAATTTAAAATCAGTTTGCGATCGTATCGGGTATTACCGTATTATTGTTTAACTGTTCTTCTGCTTTCTTCTTTTTCGACTCTTTTTGTGTGCTTCTTTCATTTTATCATGTTTCTCTTATTCTATTTCACACAAAAATACATTTTCTTTGCAATAGTACTTCCTCATTAATATGTTTGTGTCCTATGCATTAAACAATACAACTATAACACGGTGCAAACTTTATACAGTAGACATATATTTTATATTATATAAATATATATTTTAAAATATATATTAGAACCCTTTTTTATGACAATGAAGAAGGAGACTAGACTTCTGGGCTATTATATGAGAAAATAACAAAGGGTTGGACATGCAAGAATCTAACTGAGATACAAATTAGAAGCATTATGAAGGTGTAATTGAACCAATCTAACTGAAAATACGTACAATGTGACGAGGTCACACATGAACAAAATGAAGCAAACGGGTCAGTACAAGAAAAGCGATAGAGGGTGAAAGTTGTGTATAGCGTGCATCTTGAAGTTCGTTCAATCTCAATTTATGGACGATGCTCGTGTCAGAGTGCATTGTTAGACGACACACAGCCACAAGCTGCAAATAATCGTTTCGTAACCGTTCCAAACATCCAGAAAGAGGCCAGGGTGAGAGAGTGCATGACGGTGTGTTCGAGAGAGAATCGATTTTGCACACTCTTTCACTCTCAACCTCATTCTGGAGGTAAAATATTTGACGAAATAAATCGATTTTGTTTTCTGATTCATTCTCAATTTTACCAATATATGCATTGTATTTATTAAACTATTTTAAATTGTATTTGTTCAAATTTTTACACGGATGCTACAAATTTCATGCATATTTAAATTATTTTTCCTATAAACATTTGAACTCTGAAATACAAAGTTTCAGATTTTTTTTCACCGGTTCTTTCTCAATACAATTACATGATCTCTGAACAACTTCATTCGTGCTAATTTGAATCTGCGAAGAATTGTTTTGAATTTTCGATTTCGGTAATTTTTGAAAATTTCAATACTTTGGAAAATCATATCTCAAATTAATGAATTGCATAATTCCTGTAGAATCCAAAATTCTAACCATATTACATAAATTTTGAAAGACGGTATGGTGAGAGGAGCACCTAGGGTATTTATTTGTTTGAATCTCGAAAAATGCACCCTAACCTACACGATTTTTTTTAGCTATTTGCCGGAATTTTAAAATCTACTTGTTCAATCTGGAAAGAAAATAATTAAATTTAGGTTTTTTCACATCATATTTATTTTAAATTACAAATATTATTCTGATGATAATAGAAGTAGTTAATATAAATAAGGTGGTATTCGGAGTTTAATTAATCGATTGGGGCCGAAAAAATAATTAATTTGGCCGCCTCGGCGGCCCGCAAAAATTCTTCTCGGAGGCCCGCAGTCTGAAAAAAGTCCGAGTTTCTAGCCCAACACTGGCCTAAAGTGTCCCACACCACGTGTAAACAAAATAATGTGCATAGCGTTTTCTATACCTTCCGATCAATTATTTTCTTATTCCTTAAAAGACGCCTCCGGAATTGCGATGAAACTCGTGTATACCAAAAATTGGTCGATTTCGTTTAGAAACAACGATTTGCCAGCCTGTCGGGATTTTTCGGGGAAAATCACCGAAAAAGTTCACTTTCGTCCGTTTTGAGGGTAGAGAGCGTTTGCTGAAGAGAGAGCTCAGACGGCGAAACAACAGAAGGACCAGTATATACCAGGAGTGCGCGCGTTACTCGAGACGGATTTGGCAGGATCCTCACAACTCTCCCCCAGAAAAGTGGGCAGAGGCTCAGAGCGGCGGCAGCTCCATCCCTAGAGGGCCGCACTCGAGCGAGAGGGCGGGGCGAGATGTCGCCGCTCTTCTCCAACGTTAAACCCGGGTTCGGGTGGAAACCGCATTCGTCCTACCCTATGCAAGCGGCGCTCGCTCGATCAATACTGCGCCAAACACCGTACACATTAGGTTAGCGAAAATGGATCCGCACTCCCGCTTATTTACAGCCGAAGCGCACTCCCAGCACTCCCGCTCCTTTTTGGCAAGCTGCCAAAGGTCGTAAATGAGAGTGCGATTAGCATCCCAGAGCACTCCCATCGGCCTTTCTTAGCCCAATCACAATTTCATTTTCTGAAAAGCGTATATTTGGAATCAGCTCATCGATATCTTTCTGATAAGCACCGGTTCATGATGTTTTTCTAAACATTGCCAGGGGGGCACATTTGGTACCTCCTATGAAGTCGCGGAAAATAATTTAAATATAAAAGAAAAGAAAGAAATAATGAAAATTTTTTTATAAATATTACAGGAACTACAGGGTGCGTGAAAATTATTGACACTCGCACTTTTATCAATATCTCCCCTTTGAATACGATTTGAGCAACCAGTTTTATATAATCATTTATTAATTCATTAGCAACAGAAACATGCCATTTGATTTCGACGTGCCCGCATGTCGGTTTAATACAAGCCCGGAGGCGCTTCACATATGTGATCGACAATTTACGATGGTAATGATTTTCGAGAGTGTTCCACGCTCGGAGGAGGGCCGTTTTCAGGCTGTCCAAATGCTTAGTAGGCGAGAGCTTGCACTCTAGAATTCTCCAGAAACTGGAATCCTGGTATTCATGTCGGGGAAGTTCGGTGGCAATTCATTGAGAGCGATGAAGTTGGGAAAATTTTCGTCAGGTCTTGGTCGTGTTCTTAACCGTTTGGCTGGGTGCCGTGTAAGAGAGCAGTAATCAGGACGATGTAGGCGGCACACCTAATTCAAAATCATCGAATGGGGATTAAACTGTTTTCACAGAGGCTCTAAGGTATAAGGTATAAATTAAACATGACGATTGCCCGAAATATCAAGTTTTGAAAAATCGATAATTATTTTATTCCGATTTTTTATTTCAATGTATTGCTGTATATCATTCGAAAGAGCGTCAAAAGTTGTGTACAAATCTAACTTATAATCAGAATTGGGCAAATTTTAAAGGACATATAATTGAAAATTTGCTCAAATTTTTCATTTTGATGAAATTTAGTTTTCGCTACTCATGTTCCCATGATTTGCACCCTCCATTTTCGACATATATTATGTATTTTTCATCGTCATATTATGAATTCATTTTTTTATCAATGAATTCGTGATGGATACTTCGTGATGGATTGAACTTTACAAGTGAGGTGGTCCTGGCTGATTGTTGAGAAAAAATGGATGTAAAATTCATGCTTCTGAGTGGTCTATTATACGATGAACATAACATAATATACGTCCAAACTGGAGGGTGAAAATAATAGGAACATGTGTGGCAAAGATGTGCAGTCATCAAAATGACAAATTTTATTAGATATTCAATTCCACTTTCTTTCAAATTTGATCAATTCTGATTATATTTCAGATTTATACATAACTTTTGATGTTCTTTCGAATGATGTACAATAGAATACATGCAATCGACGTAAAATAAAGTTGCAAACAGTATAATAATGTGCCCCCCAGTGGTTAATATCGGTTTTCATCAAAAATTTAATAGTTTGCGTAAAGGAACGATTAGAAATTGCTCCTGTTCCGAGTGTGCGCGCTCCATTTTCGTGTTCCGGTACACTGTATTGGCTTATTGAAAATCAGGCAATGCTGGACTCGTGGGAGGCCTTCTTTAAACTCATTTTCTTTCTAACGCATTTTTCGATGGTATGTATAGGTACCGCAACGTGCGGTTGTTATCCGCGTTATCCCACTTACCGTATACCTCAGTCTTTTCACAGTTGCTTCTTTTTATTTTCGCTAAATTGTTTGGATTTCTACTCATTTTTGTTTTCATATATTTCTTCAAAGAGAAAGATTGTCCTATTACCTACCGATTGGTATGCACTATCACGATGTGCGACTTTCTTGCGATTCGTATAAGCCCTTACGCGTAAAGTGTTGTTGAGTTACTTAAGTTTTCTCAAGTTTTCTGGCGCCCGAACGGAGACCCCCGAATTAGACCATAATCTTGTTAGAATACTGTCTTCGGAGAGTACAATTTTGTTTAACACACCCCGGGGTCTTTGATCGGACGCAAGTTATAGCGCGTTGATGTAAGAATATTTGCCATTTTTCTAAGAAATCCGTACATTTTCCATTCTTCCTCGGTTGTTTCTAGAGACCCCCATGCTGCCTTTTGATGTTTTTGATAATATGGACACTGCGCATCGCATGAGCCTATCCACTATGTCCACTTTTCGTTCGGACGCCTGTTATGTCGCCTCAAAGTTTACCTATCAAGTACACTTAGACAGCCTATTTCTATGTCTTTCCGCATCTTTTTTCCATTTTCTAACTGGATAATTAATTACATTCACTTTTAAACTATTGAATTAAGATAAAATTAGATGTCTATATAATCGTACTCGCTATAAAAATAGGAAACCGCGTGAACGTTCGAATGATACTACGAACGCTTCAAAGATTACGGTATAGAGGCGGTTCGCGCAGTAAACTGTATTATTTTATTTTATTCAATTATTTTATTTTTTTTATGATTTTCACCCTCCAGTTTGGACGTATATTATGTTATGTTCATCGTATAATAGACCACTCAGAAGCATGAATTTTACATCCATTTTTTCTCAACAATCAGCCAGGACCACCTCACTTGTAAAGTTCAATCCATCACGAAGTATCCATCACGAATTCATTGATAAAAAAAATGAATTCATAATATACGCTTTTTAGTCGATATTCAGATTCTACGATGGTTAGATTTGTACACAACTTTTTTTTAGTTAGATTTGTACACAACTTTTGACGCTCTTTCGAATGATATACATCAATACATTGAAATAAAAAATCGGAATAAAAAAATATCGATTTTTCAAAACTTGATATTTCGGGCAATCGTCATGTTTAATTTATACCTTAGAGCCTCTGTGAAAACAGTTTAATTCCCATTCGATGATTTTGAATTAGGTGTGCCGCCTACCTCGTCCTGCTTACTGCTCTCTTACACGGAACGCGTTTTAATAGTTTGTAATTCAGCTTGGGATGCGACACTCTAACAAATGCGTTTGCAAAGTCGAAATAAATTACACCTATAGGTTGGCCTTCGCTTATCGATAAGGTCCAATGTTCAAGGTCATCTATCATTGGAGCTCACACGAAAGTTTTTTTAAGGAATCCGTATTGCTAGTCTGGAAAATTTTTCGCAATGAGCAATTATGGGCTTACACAATTGAAAACTCGGAAAAATAATGATGTAATGGATATATGCCTGTAATTCAGTGGGTCAGAAAAAGGGGGGGGGAGGCTCTCTTTGCAGGTGTTACGGTAGCGTGTCTCCAGAAAGATGGGACCACAGACGTTTCGTAGGAATGACGAAATATAATTTCAAGAAGTTCAGAGCAGGGCTGTGCGGCATGGCCATGCCGTTATGCCGAATATTCCGTTTATGCCGGTTTTTCCATGCCGAAAACGGCATGAACATTGTTTCATGCCGGTTTGTGAAAAATATAATAAACTTCAAGCAAATCAGGCAAAAACTTGAATTTAAAATGAACACCTCGGGCATTTTTCTATGAAATCTCAAAAGTGGACCATTTTCTCACTAATATAGTATTTCAAAGGTATTGACTGATGTTGTGCGTGATTTTTGTTTTATTTTTTTCATGCCTAATGAAAAATTAATTCATAATTTAGTTATTAGTAGGTCCCAGTTTTGAGAGGGGATTTGTGACAGTAACTTAGCCATTATCAGCTGTAAAAGCACTCGTAAATGCCTCCTCAAGCAAATAGCCTTACCAAGCACAGTAGAGACAAAACGGGAGAAATGCAGTAGGGACCACCATCTTCTGGAAGCAGTGTATGACCGATTCGAAAGCCTGTAGCCTTTCAAATCTGTTCATGATGATGGTGGTCCCTAGAAATGCAGAGTTGAAAAACACTATCGAGAATTGAAAAAAGGGAAGGGAATTCCAGGCGGGACATGACGCGATTATGAAAATAAATTAAATAAGTCAGTTGTCGATGCCGATCAGTTTCTACAAGGGGTGTTCTAGTATAAGGCGATTTTTTCCTTAATTATACTCAATTTGTGACAAATATGAAAGAGTGACAAATATGAAAAGAATGATAATAGCGAACTATATTGGTATAATCTGCTATGGATGTGCTATCCGATGCTCCACACCGCAGGTCTCTATCTCAATTTTAAAAGAAGTTATGACGATTTGAAATTTGTTGCAATACTTTTGGCGGGTACTGTAGCACATCCAACAGTCCACCTTTACATTTCTCTTTTGAAAAACAATTATTTATTGGTTTGTTTTTTGGAAAGTAACAGAATGACCGGAATATATTCACAATTTATGTTCCAGTTATTCAAATATTTACATTGGAAAAATAAATATATCTTGCCAAACAAGGTCAGTTGCACGGCATTTCACAGGAACTCGTTTTGAATCTGATCAGAAGTCATGCGAAATTTGAATCTGATCAGAAGCATTTAGCATCTGATCTGAATCTGATCAGATTACGAGCATTCATCAATGAATCGGAATTTGATCAGCAGAATTTAGAATCTGATCAGATTCTAAATTACATGTCAACCCTGTATCGTGTAAACACCTCCTGCCTACTAACTTCTCAAATCCTCGGTAACTCAACTCAGGATTTTTCCTGTTATATTATTTAAGGCTGATATTTCGGCCCGTTTTGGATCGTTTCCCGCTATCCCTCTCAGTGGGAAAGTGGAAAGCACTTGCCCATATTCACACACGGTAAAAATTTTTGACATATCAAAACATTATATACAAAAAAATGTTATTCTGCACTTCATATTTGACCCTTTTTCATATCTGTCCCCTTTTCATATTTGTCACAAATTGAGTATAATTAAGGAAAAAAATCGCCTTATACTAGAACACCCCTTGTAGAAACTGATCGGCATCGACAACTGACTTATTTAATTTATGTTCATAATCGCGTCATGTCCCGCCTGGAATTCCCTTTCCTTTTTTCAGTTCTCGATTTTTCAGTTTTTCAACTCTGCATTTCTAGGGACCACCATCATCATGAACAGATTTGAAAGGCTGCAGGCTTTTGAATCGGTCATACACTGCTTCCAGAAGATGGTGGTCCCTTTTTCACATTTGTCCACTTTTTCATATGGCGGAAGAGACCGATCGTTCAACGAGTTTGAGGCTATCTGCTAATTATAGTGATAAAATAGCAACCAGAAGGATGTTCCAATTGGGTGAAAGATCTGCATGGAGTTCTCAACGCACATAAAATCTGACCGGTTTGAACTGTCATATCCGATATGGACCGGCTTCCAATAACTCGCTTTGTTCGTCATTTTGTGCAAATATAATGTGATTTCAGTAAGTCGGGGGCCCTGGAAAACACAGTAAAATAAGTTAGAAGTGGAATTAACTGATTTTTGAAAGGAGTATAAAAAACGGTCATGGAAATTCGTTGCGCATATCGTAATGTGCCATGTGCGACGCGCAAGCATCATGCGCCTTTCGTGCGGCAATTTCAGTTCGCGATTGCACCTCCGGTCCCAGCGCGAAAGTCTTGACTTCTCGATGTTTCATACAATCAAGTCTACGGACAGTCGCTGTTCATATTTCTTGTGGGGGAGCGGGGGTTTTGAGCCTCCGTGGTGTGCTGACTCGACTAATCTAATTTAAAATAATTAAATTTATAAACTAAAGTAGCAAAACATCTTCGAAAATGAGTTCCAAAAATAAAGCAAATGGGCGGGGTTTGGCGAGTTCCGTGTGTCAAATTCATGACTCAAAATTAACTTTTCGTACTTTTTCAGCTAAATGAATTTTTTGTTTTCTTTATTTTATGTATCATTTGAATACTCTATAGTGTTGCAGTACGCTCGACAAATGAGGTTGGAAATAATGGCCGTACAGCAACACAGCAAACTCTTTTCGAATGCGCGTCAAATTTTTACAGTTCCCGTGGGGGTTTCTCGTCGGTGTTTTCTAATTCACTCAGGAAGCCTTCAGTTATGCCTTGCCGATATTCGTATGATATTTTGATGTAATGCAGAAGTTGCTAAACAATTTTGAATGGAGCACACACGCGTCTTTCGATCAGATTTCTGCAGTTTCGTGGCGTTTATTTGTCTCTCTTCCACTGTACAGTCTACTAGTCGATATGTAACAGGCATAAAAAATTCTCCGAATACTTACGTAATTGTGAAGACATCACACCTTTTCCAAAATGTTTTTGCACCCTTCAAATTAATAAGCAATGATTATTTTGAAGTAAACTTTAGTGTCGAGGCACATACACCTAAATAAAAATGAAAGAATGGTAAAATTATGAAAAAGATTATTTAAGCAGAATTATTACGTATACAAAAATCAAAGCTGCGAAGTTTGGCTGACGAGGGCTAAAGCAGGCGTTTGTCAGAAATACCAGCAATGATCACTCTACAATATGCAAAAAGAAGCTAAGAAGAACCTGGCGGGACTAAAAAGTTATTAATGTTTGAAAATCGTGAAGTTCACTGCTCTTTAACTACTTCAGAGAAAAAGAATTATAATATGTAAGATGATCAGCGTCAAGGCTAACTCGAGAGAGACACGAAAAATAAATGAAACTAACTAAATTCCTACCGAAATATATAAAAATAAAATAATGAAAAAGAGTACTTTCGTTCAGTTTGCAATAAAATCATAGTTGTGTGCAGTGATTTGCACGGTTCCCGAAATTTTCCGACACCGAAATATTGACCCCTTCGCATCGACTAGGCGTGTGGAGGGATTGTTAATACAGGGAATGGGAACATCAGTCATCACCCTATTTTCGCTGGAATCTATCGAACATTGGGTAATTTTCACTTCCAACCCTACGCGACCCCCTCGCAGACCCCTTCCCGCGCGAGGGGATTCCCGTTTTTCGGGAATGTGAAAAAAACAGGTTGTGTGCCTGGCATACTGTCACGGCATTTTCACAAATGTTGAAAAGTGGGCGGAGACTGCGGTACCTACCGCGGTTGTAGCTGCCGTGCCAGGGTCATCCATTGCTAAGGTTCCGTCATTCTTTTTCAGGAGGCTGTATAATCCGTTAGAACTTAGCCGAGTTTTCGACCATCTTTCCGCCAGTTTTTGACTTGATCTTAATTTCTTCGCAGCGGTTCGATAAAATACGAAGGAAAAGTAAAAATGCGAAAAAAATTAACATACAATAAAAGGTCAGCGACGAGCAATTCCGTGTTAAAGATGACCGAAAACTGTTCTTGGCCATATTTTATTTTGGACGAGTTAGAGAGTGACGAGAGAGCACGGAGATCGAGGAAAGGGAACAGTATGCATGTTTGTTTGTCTACCAATATTGCAGAACTCTGCGCTCTCACTTGCTTCCTACCGACTCCGAGGACTTCCCCCAAGTCAGAAACACCATAAAAGGCGACGGGACGTAAGTAATGGTTACCAACTTTGAGAATATTATCAGCGAATTTAATGACTACGGCGACTATTAATCCTCCGAGGGCTGAAATCGCCACCGTAAACCAAACAGCCCAATCAAATCCCTGTAATTCAAAATAAATTGTAGAATAAATTAATCAATTCTTACCTGCATCATATTGGAGAAAACTGGTGACGGATTATACCCATCTTTGAAGATCAACTGAAAATATTGTTTTAGTGAGGATGTGTTGAGGCTAAATGACGCTGTTTGCTTTAGGAAAACAAATGGTTGGGTCAAAAATAGAAAACGCTCAAAACTTCGTCCTAAGGATCAATTTTTACGCTGAACACGCTGGTGCCATCGAGTACCCTATCCAATGCCCTTGGGCGCCATTTTGGCGGAAAACGAGTTTTTTTCTCGAATAAAACTCGCTTACCAGTGCCTGTAGAGGCACGAAATCTCGCGCGTACAACCAGAATTTGACGCACTTTCTAATGATGTAGCCAATTTATTGATATCGTTCTTGGCTGCCGTGAAAACATCAACTTTTGATCTAAATTAAGAGGTCGCGTGAGACGAAATGCGGCATATTAGAAAGAGCAGCACAGCAGAGACAATACGGGAGAAATGCAGCCACGGCGACCACAAGGGCGATTTTGCTGTGATGCTTACCTGCGCTGCGGCTGCGTCGCGGTTTTAAACCAATATTTTCAAAATCAGTATTTTTGCACCAAACCAACGCTATCAGCTTTCGCGGCGCGCCCGATTTAATGAAAGCACATCGATGTTCCGAAAAATAACCTATAAAGCAAGATACACAGAGTGTTCGAATTTGCAGTACTTCCGGCCCCGGGTGGATCTTCCCAGACGAATTCGGAATAAATTGCTTCAATTTTGTGCTTTAAATACGCATAATATTCCAAAACGCTGGAATGATCCACAAAACATAGAAACTATAGTCTACTTCAGTCAATAAACGGCGTAAACTAAAAGCTGGTAACGTACCACCTCAGATCACACTGGTCTTATTTTTGATCAGCAGCGAGGCTCTCACCACGACTTCCCTCAATGTTTTGATCAATGTGAAATCCTACCGTGTTTTTCACACTCGACCTTTTGTTCATTTTGTGGTCGCCGTGGCAGCGTTGAAAAAATCTATCGAGAACTGAAAAAGGAAAGTGGATTCCAGGTAGGACATGACTCGATTATGAACATAAATTAAATAAATCAGTTGTCGATGTCGATGATGTTTCTACACGGGGTGTTTTAGTATAAGGCGATTTCTTCCTTAATTACACTCAATTTGCTTGTTTCTTTCGATCTTTCAACGAGTTTGAGGCTATCTGCTAATTATAGAGATAAAATAGCAACCAGAAGGATGTTCTAATTGGGTGAAAGATCTACATGAAGTTCTCAACGTACATAGAATCTGACCCGTTTGAACTGTCATATCCGATATGGACCGACTTCCAATAACTCGCTTTGTTCGTCATTTTGTGCAAATATAATGTGATTTCAGTAAATCGGGGGCCCTGGAAAACACAGTAAAATAAGTTAGAAGTGGAATTAACTGATTTTTGAAATTTAATTGCAAAACGGCGAAAAAAATTTTTTTGGTTTCACGCAACCTCGTAGAACAAAAGTTTAAGTTTTTTAGAACGAGGTCACTTGGCAAGAATTTCATACGGGACAGCATATCACGCCTGTCACGTAAGGATCGAATAAAATCAGGGGGTAGTTGGCACACATTATGACTCCCCAATATTTTTACAGTTTTGGATAGCCCTTAGGGTATCTAAGAAGATATCCCGGGCTTTTGTCCCAGAGATCGATTTCCTCGACGATAGACGACGTCGAACTTTGAGGGAGGCAAAAGTAGTCCATCCTTAGAGCTCTGTAGCTCCGTCCACAGTACCAATAGGGAAAAGTCGCCAACAGAACATCTGTGGGGAATCACCTCGAGAATAACCCTGACTGATTGAGCCCAACTTATAATTAAAACTAATTGGTCAGACTAATTAAAACTTTTGATTTGAACCAAAGTGTCGGGCTCAGGATAATCTCTACGCCAAAGTCTGGAGCTCATCGAGACGAATCAAATGATATACTGGCATTTTTTTAAACAGTGACATTTCATTGCTAACTGGCTCATTCATGATCGATAAACTTTTATGAAAAAACCTCTTTCCCCGTGACCTTTCAAGAGGAGAGAGAGATAGGCGCAGTATCGGGTAGGTCATGTTCTCGTTTGCTCGCACTCTCATCTCTCCAGCATGGCGCAGTCGGTAAGAGGCGTGTTCAACGTGTTGCATGTCGCGAGTTCGAATCCATTTTGACACATCCATTTTTTCACATTTTTTTCGCAGTTGATTCTTATTACTGCCTTATTCCTCTCATAATCCAACAACCGTTCGACCGCTCATAAAGGGTTCGGGAGTGAGATAGCGCGTAAAATCGAGGGAGCCTCTCTCATACTGGACATTTCGCGAAAATTCGAAGTAGACTTCGATTATTAAACAATTAGTTGTTTCATTACGTCTTATTTTCTTTTTTTTAATTGTTAGACACAACATCGGCCCCATCTTAGACCAGAAATGGTTTGGGGCCGTGTATAGCAACGGGAGATCGTTTGCCCCAAAAACAAAGAAACCGTTTTTCCTAAACAACTAGTTGAGAACCTCTAAATAAGAACTTCAGACCGCTCCTATAACCAATTCTATCGCGGAATGATATTTTATTACTCTTCGCAACTAGTTGTTGGAATGTCTCGGAAAGCGCGTGCCACGGAAAGAGCCTCCATACGAGGCCACTGGGAGAGAGGCCGCGCGTGAAACAGTTTTTCGCTCATGAATGAGCTAGTTAGCAATGAAATGTCGCAGTTCAGCATATCATTCGAATCCTCTCGACGAGAGCCAGACTTTGACGTTGAGATTATCCTGGGCCCGAAACTTTGGTTAAAAATAAATGTTTTAATTAGTCTGACCAATTAGTTTCAATTATAAGTTGGACCCAATCGGTCAGGCTTATTCTCGAGATGATTCCGCACAGATGTTCTGTTGGCAACTTTTCACAATTCGTACTGTGGACGGAGCTACAGAGCTCCAAAGAGATACTACTTTTGCCTCTAACTCATTTTTGATATTTTCCCTGTGCCAGCGTTTATCCGATCCTTACGTGACAGGCGTGATATATAAGTTCTTAAAATCATAACTATAAGGAGTTATGCGAATAAATTGAGAAGAGTGCGTGACCCACTTGCGCCTTTTCACTGTTTTCATTCGTATACTTTGCTCTTAAACAGTTTTCTTGCCTCAATTTTAGTTCAATGTACCCCATTCCCTCTTCCCAACCCTTCCCAACTTAAATTTTGGTTGAAATCAAAAATACGTTTTGAAAATTGTTCTAAAATGGTTAACTTTCCTGCAATCTCTCGTGATACCTCTCTTAAAGGGACCTGGCACTGCAAAATAAGTTATTTTAATTTTAAAGAAAATTCTTTTCTGATTAGAATGCAATCATAAAATCATAACTTTTTTCAAAAAATCTTAAAAATATGCGATTTGCATATTTTAAAGATTTTTTTGAAAAAAGTTATGATTTTTCAAAGTTCGGAATTTGTGTTGATGTACCGAGCGCTACGGTGTTTAGCGCGGTAAACACAGTAATGCCGGTACGCGAGTACCTTTAAAAAATCATAACTCCTTTCAAAAAAATCTTTAAAATATGCGATTTTTTGCATTCTAATCAGAAAAGAATTTTCTTTAAAATTAAAATAACATATTTTGCAGTGCCAGGTCCCTTTAAGTAAAAAGCGAGAATACATATCAAGTGATACAATAAATTGTTCACGTATGTACGTTACCTTGTTGTCCTTTCCAAATGCGAATAGAAGTGCGAATACAATAGAAGGCCCCGCAAGTTGGAAGTTACGAACCCAGATAGAAACTGACGATCCCTGCATATAAACGCCAGTCACAGAGTTCCGATATTATGACAACAGTGTATTATGACAACAGTGCACCCGTGTGCAGTTCACAGTTCCATTCTATCAACGAAAGTGCGGTTAAACAAAACAATGAGTATGTACCTTGAGGATCTTCTCGAAGTATATTCCAGCGAACCCACTGAGGACACAGGCAATTAGAACTGACACGAAACCGAGAATGGAATTCTCTCTGTCAGTTGGAGGAAACGGTGTAGAAGAAGGGAGTGATGATAAGGGAGAGAGGGAAGACAATGATGAAGAAACCGACGAGTTTAACTCCCCGCCCTGCCAAAACATTCATTCGTTGCACCGCATCCAAATTTATGCTTATTATTTTACTGTAATTATTAATTTACTGTAATTATTTTACTGTTATTATATATTTAATTTATGATGTGTTCTTACCATTAGAATGGAGAAAGCCTTCTCCAGTTCATGGGCATTGTGTGACACTGGATCCTCAGTCGAATTAAAGAAAGCTTTGTGCGCTGCTATCTCAGCCTGAAATAAGGCGCATGGTTACATGCCAACTACTATCACAACGCCGTCTCAAAACAAACATATCACGCATGTCGCGTAAGGATTAGAACAAATTACGACCATAAAAACATGGAAATCGCGTGAATAACATTTTGGATATTCCTGACAGTACACGAGAAGCCTTTTTTTGTTTTTTTTTTGAATATGCTCAATTTTGACGAGGAAAGGCGTCATTCATTTTCCGAAGAATGGTTTATGAGAGACTATCTGACTCAGTCAACATATTTGTTCAGTAGCTTGGCACAGTACGAAAAATGAGTGGATGAGATAAACATGTCACATTGTAGTGTGGACGAGGCTGAGTTGTCAGGTGATGGAAAAAGTTGCGAAAACGCTTCTACGCCTCAGGGCATTACGTCATAGGAATTTCCGGTTTTTCGAATACTTCATATATGGGCATAAATAGTGGTGCAAATCGATTCCTCATAAAATTCTAAGACTTTTTCGACTCCATGAATTTTTTGATAATCGTTGATCGAAGCTTGGAATATTCAAAAATATGTTTTGAATTTTAAACTTAATTTTTTCCCGGCAATTACCCTGTGGAAAGGTATTGTGCGTAAATTTTCCGTTCCGACTATAACGAAACTACTGTATAAAAAGTCGGCGAAAGGCTAACACGCCATATCATTATTTCCGTGATTCAATTATGCGCTGTCAATAGCAGTAGCATGCATGTTTTATGAAATAATTTTAGAGAAGATGTTCGCCTTAGTAGGGAATATAATGTTCCGAAACATGGACTAATTCGCGCTAACGACCGTATCGCCAAAGTGGGCGGAGACTGATAAGTTTTTGAACTGCACAATAAAAGTTTTATTCGCTCATTAAAATGCAATAACAGTAATGCATCAACTATGCAAAGGAATAGAAATAAAATGAGGCCCAGGAAGTTTGGTGACCGAAATACTGCGACGACCTTGAATTGTGGTGTGGCCTACAGTAACCCGGAGTAATTTGTAAGTAAACTTAGGGAATCTCTGACTGGGATGGGGGGTTGGGTCGACCATATACCTCATGAACTAAAGATACTCGATCATGCTACAAAGGATACTGTAGCTCCCAAAGCTTTTAGAAAAGCTTTTAGAAGTTATTGCATTTTAATGAGCGAATAAAACTTTTACCTTTCCACAGGGAAATTGCCGGGGAAAAATTAAGTTTAAAATTCAAAACATATTTTTGAATATTCCAAGCTTCGATAAACGATTATCAAAAAATTCATGGAGTCGAAAAAGTCTTAGAATTTTATGAGGAATCGATTTGTACCACTATTTATGCCCATTATACCCATAGATGACGTTTTCGAAAAACCTGAAATTCCTATGATGTAATGCCCTGAGGCGTAGAAGAGTTTTCGCAACTTTTTACATCACCTGACAACTCCACACTACAATGTGACATGTTTATCTCATCCATACATTTTTCGTACTGTGCCAAGAATAATTCGACTGAGTCAGATAGTCTCTCTTATCTCTCTTATCACTACATTTCAGCCCGAATAGAAATGGAGAAATTTGCTTAAAGAGATTAACAGTTGAGAATCTCCTGGAAAATGTAATTATCAGAAACAATAATTCTTAAAACGCGTTCCATGTAAGAGCTCAGTGCGAGCCTGAGGTAGGCCGCACACAATTCGAAAGAGCATCATAAGTTACTTAAAAATTTGAATTTTCATGAAGATTGGGAAACTACGAGCGAAAATAGGTCATCACTATTACAAATTGACTACCGTACACTACCGTACAAATTGGCTCTTTTGCGCAACCGCACGTTTTTGCTCCGGTATCCCAATCTTCATGAAAATACAGATCTATTCATAACTTTTGATGCTTTTTCGAATAATATCACGATAGGAAAATTTAACAAAATTAAAAAAAAATTTCAAACAAATTTTTATCGAAAAAAATAGCATTTCAATTAACCTTTAGGTTTAAAAATTAACCTTGCACTTAAGACTGCATGTCAAAAAAGTTCGAGCCCTGGTCGACCACTTGAAGAAAAATCTAGCTGAATTCACTAAAATTATCAATTTCTGGGCACTTTCCTAGATCCGTGCCAGGCCTCGCCCCCTTCCCCTCAAGAGGAGGGGAGATGAGAGGTGGAGCTGACCTCCCGCCCAACCCGAGGGAGGGGCTAGAGGCGTTCAAAATAGCCGAACAATCGCCTTTTAATCGGCGATAGCTTCGCTGCTTTGTTACGGTACACGCTGCACATCATTGATGCGAGCGATCACGATGTCTAGGGAACGCGCGCGTTACCCGAGATATGGTTGACAGGCGAGAGACACAGCAGAGCGGGGAGGAGCGGAAAAGAGGGAGTTGAGAGAGATGAGCGCGCTCTCCCCGCCTGTCAACCTCGTCTCGGGAAAGGCGCGCGTTCCCTAGACGCTCGCTCGGTCAGTCAGTTCAGTGCGTACTGTAACTCTTCGGCGCAGCAATGCCCGATTGACCGCTCGGCATTGCTCGGCTATTTTGGACTGCCTCTCGCCGTTCCCTCTGGATGGGCGGGAGGTCGGCTCCACCCTCTCTCGAGGGGGTGGAGCACAGGGGGAGGGGCCGTCTAGGAAAGTTCCAATTTCTGCGGATGCGATCGATTTTCGCTCATACTGGTTGAATCTCAAAGTTTGACGTCGTGGGTCACCGGAGCTATCTTGTGGACCTAAGGAATATCGAAAACTGTTTTAAAAAATAATAGGGGCCCGAAATTGTGCCAACTAGCCCCTGATTTAAAGCGATCCTTACGTGACAGGCGGGATATCACCTCTGCGGTCCCTAAATGACCATAATCAAATATGAACCTCACCGTCTCTCTGTTCTCGCTCATCTTCTGATCGTATTGCACAATTGCGACACCACCAAATAAGAACAAAAGGGCCATCCATTGTTCTCTGCTCAGTTTCCTCTTGAGAACAATAACTGTGAAGAGTGCCGTTGTCAGGATCTTCAGCTGATACGTAACCTAAATAAAAGTCTGTTTGCGAAAGGATCTGTAACTTTTGTGAAGGACATCGTACATACATTCTCTGAAAATTCCGTAGTAGGTTATCGCGTGTACTCATCATCATGGTCAATCATTTTGCATTTCACTCATCGGTTCAGGAGTACCATAACTAGCGTTTTTCAGGCTGTAATACTATATCTTGTGACTCAGTAAACCGATTTCCATGAAAAAAATTCGGAGGGTAGTTTGAGTTGTTGATATCTAGTGGGCAAGGGTGCTGTCTGCGGAGTTCTGGAGTTCAAGATGTCGGCTACCAAGCACAAGACTCCGAAGTCCGAACAGTCTTAAGTCCACTCTCTTCCGAGCGTGGGGCACTCTCCACAATCCACGGGGGCTCAAAGGCTGATAAAAAAATGGTCCGGGAATCAGCTGCAATCACTACTAACGTAAACTGTCGATCGCCTTCGGGAAGTGGCCGGAGGGTTTGCATCAAAGCGAAAGGCGGACATATCGAAATCCACTTCCTGTTACTAGTGACACGGCAATTCACGCTCTCAGTACGGACCAGTGTGATCACACTATGAAACTGGAACGGCGAGGAAACTGGCGACCGTTGCAATCAGGCATTTCCATACGGGAGTAAAATTGCTCATTTTTACCGTACTTTAAGGGGTTTGGGCGTTACCGCGAAAATGAAAAAGCCCGTCCGTACCGTAGCAGGTGAGTGCGGGAACATGAAAAGCCCATCCGTACCGTAGCAGGTGAGTGCGGGAACATGAAAATGCCCATTCCTACCGTAGCTAACTTTCTACTGTAATGCATTTCGTCATTGATTGCCCATTTTCCTGTGAAGTATAGTGGACTGCCACGCAGTTATACCGTACTTAATTCAAAAAAAGTTGGAAAATTGCCAACTTTAGCCGGGGCTGCCACGCAGTGAGTTGCCACGGGTATACTGTAAGTAGTGAGAATTTTCCCCTAGGCTGAAATGCCGTGTAGTGAATAAATGATGATATGACACTGGTTGCTCAAATCACTTGGGAGATATTGATAAAAGTTCCAGTACCATTAATTTTCACGCACCCTGAATATATATAAAATTTTGAATGGGTGACCATAAAAGTAGCGGCGGGGAGATTTTCAACAGCGACGTAGAGAAGAATGTTCTGGACGGTATATATCACGGCAGGAATTAGAACCTGGAAAAATAATAGTGCTTCGAGAGAATGAGATCGACAAGGTCATACGAGGTTTCTTTCGAAAAGAAAAGAAAATTAAAAGTTTGAACTTTTCGTATCAAGTATCACCACAAATAGAGACAAAAAAAATTGAAAAGAAATTTTTAAAAAATGAGAGAATGGCTCACTTTAGCAAAATCCTTCTTCTTGTGAATGCATTCAGCATATAGATCGGCGAGCCCTCTATAATAAAGACAAATTTCTATTTTACGTACGAATTATGTCAACTTTACGAAAAACGGAATGCCCAAACATTTATGGTGTGCCTACCCTGACGAGCTCCACTTCGAAAATTACAAATATGGCCGGAATTTGACCTCGTTTAATTATACAAATTAGAGAGATCATGCCATGAGACAAACATATCACGCGTTTCATTGGAAAATCGCAAATATCCGCGGTCTTTCTTGCACATCAATTTTGCAATTACCCACTGTTCACACGTCTTTCGAAAGCCACTGACTGGGTGACCTCTCAGACAAAGTAGCGGATTTGTTAGATCACTCATCTCTCCAGGAGGTTACGTCAAATATTGCCGTTGAGACGTCGCTACTATATATTAGGATATCAATGTGTCTGTCTGTGCGTTTATGTGTTTGATTTTTTTTGTCGTTCCGTTCGCACCCAAAATTTTCGCATTTTCGCCATATTTCGCTTCAAAATTGCGCAATCTTTCCAGTTCCTTTTGTATATGATAACTGACCAAAATAACTTTCAAATTTTACAAAACTTAAATCACCAAATCCATAGCCAACTAACGGCCCCGACATTCAAAACCGACCGAAGCAGGTTCGAATCCTCCCGGCTGCACTTAAGTCAAAACTGTTTGCCGAGTTTCGTAAACGTGCTCAAACGCAAAATAAAAGTGTTATAACGTGTTGAAACACGTTTTTGCCTGTTTTTTATCAACAAGTTCGCGAAAATTGTTCGCTTCAAAACTCGAAAACCACTGCAGCTATCGGCCTACTTCTTTCGCAACATGACACATCCGCTTGAGAACTTTTTCGCGAAATATATTAATTGCGTAAATGTTATGACTAAGTGGCTAAAGCGTCCGCCTTTGAACACAAATGACGCAAGTTTGAATCCTCCCTCGAGCTATATCTTTACACCACTTAATTTTGAACAACAGCATACAAGAAACGCGTTTCCCGCACACGAAACATGTCAGAACGTGTTTTTACGAAATTTTCGAAATTTTATCAAAACATCCGGGATGTGTAGTGGATCGCAGAAAATGTGTTTTGCAATGTCCGAAACGTGTTTGAACATGTTCTAACACGTTTTAACGTGAAAAAAATCGGAAAATTTAAAATCATTTCAGAAACGTCGGCAGATGTGTTCAAACAATTACAATGAGCACCAAAAATCAAACATACTGTTTCTTGCGTTTCAGTTGTGACGAGCCTCACGAGCATTTTTCAACAGAATAAGCCAGTACTTTTTGTAGTGATTAACATTCCCCATCAAAAGTCGAGCTTCAATGAAACCTGGAGTCTACTCCCTAGCTCCACCTGGACTGAACATGGAGCCAGTTACAAAGCTCCCCCTGGACCGAACCTGGAGCCGGCTACCGGGCTCCCCCTGGACCGAACCTGGAGCCGGACCCGAGCTCCCACTGGACCGAACCTGGAGCCGGCTACCGAGCCCCCCCCCTGTACCGAACCTAGAGTCGGCTACCGGGCTCCTCCTGGACCGAGCCTGGAGCCGGCTACCGAGCTCCTCCTGGACCGAGCCTGGAGCCGGCTACCGAGCTCCCCTGAACCGAACCTGGACCTGCTACCGAGCTCCCCTGAACCGAATCTGGAGCCTGCTACCGAGCTCCCTCTGGACTAAACCCGCACCCAGAACTATGCATAGAGCGTAGTGTACGCATAGAGCGTAGTGTATAGAGCGTAGTGTACCTCAACACATCCCGGCTAGTTTATTTAAATTTTCTCAGTTCATCAAAAAGCAACTGCTTAGCTCCAAAGAGATTAAATGTGTTTTCGAACGCTCCGTACAGTGAAGTATTCGGTATATCGATTTTGAGTAATCTAATCGTTCTATGATCGAAGATATCAGCGGATCACGGGTCAGTAAATATTTCGATTCCATTGTCTTCAGCTCAACGAGAGCTTTCGAATGGTATGCTAAACACCAGGGGGGATACAAAGAAGCCAGAATAAATTGATTTACTTGAAAAATTTGTTCATGTGGCGGCGAGATCAAGAGAGACATAGGTAGATTAGCGAGATGGAGAGGCGCCCATCTCATTCATTTCCTTTGACTATTCTGGCTTCTTTGTATCTAAGTTTTCCCCTGGAATTGGGGTCTTCAGCATGCCATTCGAAAGCTCTCGTTGAGCTGAATACAATGGAATCGAAACATTTTCAGGCATCGTGACTCGTTGATAACTTCGATAATGGAACGGTTAGATTAATTAAAATCGACATACCGATTACTTCACTGTACGGAGCGTTCGAAAACACACATTCCCTCTCTTTGAGAATTGAGATAAACGAAGAGGACACCCAATCAGGGGCTTCCGAAAAAAACGTGTGAACAGAGGGTAATAGCAAAATTGATGTGCAAGGGGATCAGCGATTCTCCTGTGAAGCGCGTGACATATCCATAGACCATGCCAAGGGCTATCAGAATATGAGAAATACAGAAGTAGTCACGTTTTACGGAAGTATCGAAATCCTTACGCGAACGCACTGATATCCCGATCCTTTAGATTTTTTGGTTTATCGATTACCTCAAACCTGTTCTCAAAAGTTACCGAAACCGCCTGGGAAGTGAGTTACAGTACCGTACAAAAGGATGGACCCATAATTCAAATTGTAATAACTTTCTTCAACGTTGAGATAGAATCCTACGGTTTGGAGCATTAAATTGTAAATGAATTCAAGAAGATTTCGTAATAGTCCATGATTACCCCTCTGAATGATTCCATTTTCGGAATTCCGTTTGCAGAGGTGCGGTCGCAAATAAAATTCCATTCTCACATAGATTTAAGATATAAGCTCAATCACTCACTATCAGTGGTGATAGTGTATCCATTGTTGTATACATTCCACTATACGAGATATTTTTTGCTTCTCGGATAACGCTGGTGGCACCATTTCCCGGCACCTCCGAAAAATCGGGAGATAGTATATTTCTTGTATAAGTAGTGCTAGAGGACCATTTTTCAGAAACTATGAGAGTATAGTAGAGCACCTTCATGCTAAATTTGGCTCCGATCGGTTGAGTAATGCGAAATCATTAAGTTAAACATCTGAATTTGTGCTATGCTGAGCAAGTACTATCAGGCACCGCATGTACTAAGCTACGGAGCACAGGAAATTTATTCACGGCTGCTGGAGTTGAAAAACCGTCGAGAATGGGTGTGTGAATTCGCTTTTTTTAAAACGCAATTTTTCTCAAACAGCAATTTGAAAACTGAGCTTAAACAGGGTTCCGAGTTCAATAAAGCATCTCCTATAATACATACACGTTTAATATAAAAATAGCACGATTTGGGTCCGTTATTACCATACATGGGCAGCAGGGGGCAGGGGCTATGTGCAAATGGGAGCTGGGATTTTCAGTGTGCAAAAGTCAACATTGAGAAAATTTGAGAAAAAAAAATGAAAAACTTGCAGGCGAGAAGGCAAGACGACGGCAGTCCGCCTTAACTTAACTACGGTAGTTCGTTCGGGTGGGCATTAATTTTTCTTCCCTGTTATGCAATATTCAATTTATTTCCTTTCTCCTATCATGCTACAAAATCGTTCGCCAATCTGCTTAGTATATGGCCTTTTGGGAGGAGTATTTCCCTTAAAAAAATCAGGCATAAATATTTCGTATTGGAGGAGAAATCAGCCCCCGACTGTTTCAACGCCGAAAAGGCTTATTTTTGTCGGGGGCATTTATTTCAAAAAATAGAAACAATTAGAACGTGCGCTTAAGTGCATAGCTGGTGGAGTACTAATCGAATGCCTAAAGCTCGACAGAGGCTAACGGGGGCTCTGTTTTATCGATTAATCGTCACTTTTAGAGTTGGAGCGCATCTTGGGTCAACTTTTTAAATTTATTTAATGATGCAGTATTACTTTCATTTGTTTTTTAAAAAAATTTTTGTTTTTTAAACTTTAATAATTATTTGCGAAAACTTTATTCGACAATTATTCGATCAATCAAAGAGACGACGCCATTTCTTGTAAGTGGGGCCATCGATCACAGGGGAGAAATTCTATAAAACAGCTCCGGCCGTCTCTTTTTTAAAGGAGGCGGGGTTTTGATTTTTGCTGATTATTTCGCCTATTTTTTAATATTATTTTTTATTTCTTTTGTGGAGTGATTTGGCACTCGATGACTATTGATTCCATAGCGTTAATATGCCTGCAATTGTTTCGGAGAGATGGATGGTGCATTTGGAAAACAGTTTTTTTAAATACAGATTCATATAAATTATCGATTGCTAAAGCATATTCACTGCGTTATTCAACATTGAAACAACAAAAATTGGCAATGCAATCGATTTTTATTGGCACTAAAAAATTTATTTGGCGGGTTACGGTAGATTTTTTTAAAAATTCACGGGATACGGTAGATCGGGGGCTGTCTGCAAACACAGTCGTCAATCGGGGGCTGTGTGCAAAAGGCCTCGGATAAGTGCTGCCTACGTATGTGATGGACAGGGGTTGTTGTGTTATCTGGCGATTACTGTAGGCTCTAGTCGTGATAATTGAAATCATCCTGACTCTCTTAGGCTTCAAACACATGGTACATTTTTTTTAAAATACAGATTCATATGATTTATCGATTGCTAAAGCATATTCACTGCGTTATTCAACATTGAAACAACAAAAGTTGGCAATGCAATCGATTTTTATTGGCACGAAAAAAAATTGATTTGGCGTTATTTCATCTATGGCGAGTAGGGACCACCATCAATTTCTCCGAAAAAAATCGCAGGCAATGTTCACGCTGTGGAATCAATTGTCGTCGCGTGCCAAATTCCACAAAAGAAATAAAAAAATAATATTTAAAAATAAACGAAATAACTAGCTAAAATCAAAACCCCGCCTCCTCTAAAAAAGAGACAGCCAGAACCGTAAAAAAGGTGCTAGGACCCGGCTCATCCGTAAGTCCGAATCCGGAACGGAACAACCTATTTCCCGGAATGGCTCTAAATATTTCCGATTCCCGGGTGTTGGCCGCAAACAGAATCTCGCCATTTTCCCTGAGGAGGTGCCTATGGATGTCTAGTTTACTATCCTGAAGAAATTAGCCGCGGCGAACTACTGCGGAAGCAGTAATTAGGAACAGCAATGCATCTATGATATCCATTAGCGTGCACGAGTGTAGAGGAGATCATGAGTCTAGTATCCCAACTTCCTAGATAGTACAATGGTAACTTCGCAGGTGTTTCACCCGAGAGTCGGTGGTTCGATGCCCTTCCACTGTTTCCTTATTGCTACTTTTCGTCCATAAATTTCCCCTTCTAGTGCGCAATGTGTCGCGCGAAGGTGCACTATAAATTAAACAAGGCTCCACCCAGTCTCATGGTAAACGCTGGCTCTACATTACGGCTCTCCAGGATGGTGGTTCCTATATGACGAGTAGAATGAACTCGTGTCGCTCGATTCCAACGACGATGCAGACATCACCATCGAATTGAGCTTATGAGATGAGCAGAGTTTTGCCCAGCCAAATTATTGGGCATTGACTACCGTCGTTGTTGGAAACGAGTGATACGAACCCATTCGGCCCTGAAAGTCACGGTTTTACGGAGAAGCAGAAGAGACATTCAAATAAATTCTTAGTTTTGCATCACATAATTCCAAACATCTAGGGACGGAGCTCTGAATATTCGGGTGCCCCACAATTTTTGTCCGAAAATCTCGACTAACATATTTTTGGTGCACAGGTGCAAACGGTCAGTGATCGAAGTCGTGCCTAATAATGACTTTCTTCCATCGATTGGGCAGAGCCATGATAGCCCTCTTCAGACGGGCTGAGCCTAGGCGTCAATCTGAGATTGATAGTCGGCGTCGAGATCGGTCCGATTGGCGAACTGATTTTCAGGGTGGAAACCCGCAAAGAATTCAAAACAGCGATAGTTTCAATGGCTGGTATCAAGAGTATAAAAGGGTATATCACGCCTCTCACGAGAGGGTCGGACCAAACTTAGCACAGGCCGAGATTTCGAAATCGAGTTTTTCACATTTTCGGGTGTCATTAGGTCCAACTAAGATCCCTGTGAGGTATTATGCCTCAGAAATCATTCTTCACCTAGATGCTGCTACTGTAAAGTGCAGCCTGTGAACTTTGATGCTTTGTTACGGGTTTTCAACCTAATTTCTGTGAAAACTTCTTTCTTGGAGCTATGGCTACTTTTCTCTGCTATGTTAGGTTATGCCAATAGTTTTTCGATTGATGGCCTAATTTGCATATATTTATCGTATATGAACAAACATTCTTAATTATACAAAAATCCACTCGAAAATACCTACTTTTTATTTCACCATAGCCTTCGTCTTCTCACAAGGATTCGAATGATATGCTGGTGCTCCCCCATCTCGGGAGATGAGGTTGCATTTCATACAAAAATGTAGAATTTTTACTGATTCTCGGAATTTCATACCGAGTTATTCGAACCTCTCGTGACGAATGACCCGGCTATCTATTGTTCTCGCATTTTCAAATCACTCATTTCCGTAGATTGGAGCGGTGTGGGATGATAGAATGAGAGAAATCAGTAAAAATTCAACATTTTTGTATGAAATACAACCTCATCTCCCGAGATGGGGGAGCATCAGCATATCATTCGAATCCTTGTGGGAAGACGGAGACAATCGTGAAATAAAAAGTAGGTATTTTCGAGTGGATTTTTGTATAATTAAGAATGTTTGTTCATATGCAAATTAGGCCATCTATCGAAAAATTATTGGCATAGCCTAACAGGGCACAGAAAAGTAGCCCTAGCTCCAAGAAAGAAGTTTTCACAGAAATTAAGTTGAACACCTGTAACAAAGCATCAAAGTTCACGGGCTGCACCTTACAGTAGCAGAATCTAGGCGAAGAATGATTTCTGAGGCATAATACTTCACAGGGATCTTAGTTGGGCCTAATGACACCCGAAAATGTGAAAAACTCGATTTCGAAAAATATTATCAGTGCCAGAAAAATGCCAATTTGTCCCGAGCCTCTCGTGAGAGGCGTGATATTTGGACTCTCTAACTTCGGATCGTCCAGCTTTTTCTGGAACATTTACGGAAAATGGGATCTTCACAAGTCGATCAAAGTTTGAAATGTTGCATATCTCTGGGGACCAAGAGGGGCACTGATGGCGTCCTCTTTAAGTTGGACATAGTAGTGGTAGCAGAAGTTGGTGGTCCCATTACTATGGATGTCCCAGTAGGTGGGGTCGAGAAGGGAGGAGAAGAAGCTGAGAATTTTATTCTTTCTGTGAACTTTCTTCTTTGGGACGGACTGGGGCCACTCTCCCGCATGCAATCAGCCAGTTTTTATGTCGGTGTTGTCGTACGTGATCAACTTCATATACATATCGAAAACCTTGCTGGCCTACCTCATGTTGGCCGGACAGTCGAAAAACTCCCGACACTCATTAGCACGTTTCTTTTCAGTGGAAGCAAAAATGCCGTGATTGGCGACATTTTTCAGCTTTTGGCTCTTTCAGTTATGATGCATGATTTGTCGTACAATGGATATGGAAGTATAAGTATATGGCCCCATAGGAATGGTATAGCGTTTAAGTTTGAATACCAACGCAGGGAGAACAGAGGATTGGTTAAGAAGCGGGGGCGGTCAAAGTAGGTTCTATCCCCTGAGCTGTGGTCTGCGGAAGCTAATCTGTAGAGCCGAATCAAGCACGTTGGCTTACTAGGGGCATCATCTAGTATTGATTGCACTAGCTATTCCTCACTTTCCATGGTTGAGTTTCCGTAGAAAATTTTATGGAGCAAAACCCACCGAAAGTGGATTAACGAGTCCTTCGGAAAAATCGGCGTAGAAACCAGCAGAGAGAAGCAATGACCTAGTGCTGAGGGTTGTTTGAATAACGAGTGGATTGTCTATCAAATATATTGTATCACATTGAGAATCGGTCGAAGATCAGTTCTTTACAACTATGAAAATGGCACGACGGACAAAAATTGTGGGACACCCTGATATTTGAGTACGCTTTTTCGGGCTACAACTTGCGACGCTTTCGCCCCCAATCTACCGTATCCCCGTGCCTTGAGTTTTTCATGCTCGTTTTCGATACTTTCGGGTATCTAATTTGGAGTTTTATCATTTATTTCTAATTGGGAACAATAAGAAGAGTAACTAAGATTAGAAGAGGAGAGCGAACACTCCCCGGGAAACCAGAACGACGGCCTAAAAAATTCGTGAATTTTAGAATTTGGAGTTAATTTCCCATTTCTTCGCAACTAGTAGAATATAGGACGTAGAATAATGAAATCATTATAAGACGTAGAATAATGAAATCATCGATTAGTGGAGCTGATTTCGAGAGAGAAGAAACAGTTGCTCATTTTACAACGGGAAAACCACTAAACGCGACATTATACATATTTGCGCTAAGTGTTCGCGGGATCTTTTTTTAATATGTTATTGAGAGTGGGTCTGTCTAATCAATGACAGAAATAAAGCGTGAACACTTAGCCCAAAGCTATTAAATTACTCTTCGAAAATTGTTCAACAGAGGATTACGGTAATAGCGTATCGTTGTACAACGCCAGGAACTTTCTGTATTGGTTGCTGGCAATGTATTAGCTTCTCATATACGTGTTGTATTTTAGTTAATGACTTAGTAATAGAATAGTAGCGGGAAAGTGAATCGAACACCATTTTAAGTTCAGTCATCCTAATCATGAATTTGACCCACCGAACCGCTCTGCTTGAACTCAAACGTGGCAAGTGCTCCTAACCTTCCGAAGCATTTTTCTGGTTATTTTAGTTACATTTTGCAAAAAGTAAATTGAAAAGTTGAAATGGGGCAAACTCAGCTTCCGATTGAGCACAAACTTGTAACTTATCTTTCGTTTTCATTTACACGACAACCGTACCTACAAACATCCCGAAAAGGTATCGGGAGCGAGAGATTGGGTCAGAATAAAGTCCCCTTTTGCTTATAAATACAACCTCTAGAGGCCTTTCACTTCTGACTTTTTTTGTTGTAAGTTTGATCGGTCTATGGGAAGATAAAACAGGGAATAGACCGATGTCACGAGCAGTGGGCAAGAATATCAGGGATTTCGAAGTTTTTTTTTGTAATCTTGAAGAAGTAACAGGTCTGGAGGGGTTATGTCATATGGTAGATCAAAAATACAGCAAACAGTGTGAAAATATATTTGATTATGCAATCCCACACATGACCAGCAAGAGCGAAAAAGGATCAAAAAAATTTTTTGTAGAGAGGAATCGAACCCTCCACCCTACGCTATTCGCTCGCTACTCGCCCACCGCTGCAGTTTTTTTTCGAGCATAAACAGCGTGAACATTGCTATCTCGCTTTTTATATGGATACCTCCGTACAGCAAACAGTTACTACTTCTGTATTTCACGTATTCTGTGAGTTGTGGTGTCTCCCTTCACGGCGTACTACAGGGGGTGAGGAAGAGAGGTAGATCAGTGAGAGAGTGCCTCTCGTCTGATCTAATCGATAGAGCGAGAGACGGGAGGGAGTGAGAGGGTTTGCATGTTGGTATTTTGCCACACGTAGCAGGGCGAACCCGGGTTCCCACACGGAAACATTCAAAAGAAATTGCGCCAAAACGCCGTGTCCCTTGCCAGGACGCAAATCTGAACACTTTTATAAATAGGGCGCTTGGTGCTCCCGTGATATGAGTATGAAGGGCCAAATCGAAGTCATGGCGCGAATGTCAGGAAATGCTCAAATTGTTACCGAGCCCATCTCTTATTGCTGTCCCTTCACGGGTGTATCAAACAAATATATAGCACAAAGAATCTGCATAGCGTGTACCTCCTGAGACTCCGATGACTAAAACAGCAGAGGACGAGACTGGCGAGGAACTTGAACATTTCTCCGTAGAACACTGAGATCGCCTGCAGATCATTTTTATTCTTCAGTTTAATTTTAACCTATTTTCACTCTGAACTAGCGGGGTGCGTGGAGATTAAGCGCACTAAGTTTTCAAAGTATGGAGTTCGGAAACGCGGGATACAGAGTGTTCATTCACGAATAAAAGGTGTTCGAAGACACTTTCACACCTTTCTCATAACGCAAAACACTTTTTTCGTGATTCTCGCGAGACCCCCCCCCTTCCGGATGTCGTGCTTAAATTTCCAAAATTGTCCGAGCAGCACCTCCAAAATCACGCGCGAAGCGACTGTTGTGAGAGGGGTATTAAAAAATTCGAAAAAAATTGTCCTTTTCGAAACGAAATTTCATGAGGAAATTAAGAAAATAAGGGGGCTTTATAGTATAGTTCAATTCTTTTTTTTCAATTTTAGTAATACGGAATATTTTTTCGGCCTATAGTAAAACATGCGTCAACATGGAATTTAGCGTCAACATGGCCATACATGTCTGATTAAGATAAATGTTTGGATTTAGGTCGATATCTTATCTGAGCCGAGCTAGACCTCCAAAACCACGCGCGCTTCTACTGTTGTGAGAGGGGAGAAAGTCGAGAAGGATAGAAGGGGAAGCGGAGCCTATTCACCCAACTTTCAAGGGGCATAGCGCAGCTGATAGGAGATATTTCGAAGAAATTCCAAAACAAAAGTGGCTTATGAGGATGAGGAGAGTACAACAGCATCTGAATTGTGACGATTGCGATAGTCGACGGGCGGTGACAACGCAAGATCTTAGCGCGTGAGAGAGGCGAAAGAAATATCTAGCCCATGGCGCAGCGGTTGTGTGATTGCCTCACGGACCGTGTTTCGCAGGTACCAATTCGACTTTTGCGAAAACCATTGATATTTGCACAGAGGTGAAATAGGTTTCGTTCGCTTCCACACTAGTTGGAAATTTTTTTTGGCGCTTTTCTTTCACTAAATGTTCATCAATTACCATGTAGAGTACATTTCCTCTTTTTAGAAGTACGAGCAATGTTTGTATTGGGGGAGTGATGGACCATACATGGGCAGCAGGGGGCAGGGGTTATGTGCAAATGGGAGCTGGGATTTTTCGGGGGCAGTGTGCAAAAGTCAACATTTAGAAAATTGGAGAGAAAAAAACGAAAAACTAGCAGGTGAGAAGGCAAGACGACGGCAGTCCGCCTTAACTTAACTACGGTAGTTCGTTCGGGTGGGGATTAATTTTTCTTCCCTGTTATGCAATATTCAATTTATTTCCTTTCTCCTATCATGCTACAAAATCGTTCGCCAATCTGCTTAGTATATGGCCTTTTGGGAGGAGTAATTCCCCTAAAAAATCAGGCATAAATATTTCGTATTGGAGGAGAAATCAGCCCCCGACTGTTTCAACGCCGAAAAGGCTTATTTTTGTCGGGGGCATTTATTTCAAAAAATAGAAACAATTAGAACGTGCGCTTAAGTGCATAGCTGGTGGAGTACTAATCGAATGCCTAAAGCTCGACAGAGGCTAACGGGGGCTCTGTTTTATCGATTAATCGTCACTTTTAGAGTCGGAGCGCATCTTGGGTCAACTTTTTAAATTTATTAATTTATTTAATGATGCAGTATTACTTTCATTTGTTTCTTTTTAAAATTTTTTTTGTTTTTTAAACTTTAATAATTATTTGCGAAAACTTTATTCGACAATTATTCGATCAATCAAAGAGACGACGCCATCTCTTGTAAGTGGGGCCAACGATCACAGGGGAGAAATTCTATAAAACAGCTCCGGCCGTCTCTTTTTTAACGGAGGCGGGGTTTTGATTTTTGCTGATTATTTCGCCTATTTTTTAATATTATTTTTTATTTCTTTGGTGGAGTGATTTGGCACTCGATGACTATTGATTCCATAGCGTCAATATGCCTGCAATTTTTTCGGAGAGATGGATGGTGCATTTGGAAAACAGTTTTTTAATACAGATTCATATAAATTATCGATTGCTAAAGCATATTCACTGCGTTATTCAACATTGAAACAACAAAAATTGGCAATGCAATCGATTTTTATTGGCACTAAAAAATTTATTTGGCGGGTTACGGTAGATTTTTTAAAAATTCACGGGATACGGTAGATCGGGGGTTGTGTGCAAAAGGCCTTGGATAAGTGCTGCCTACGTATGTGATGGACAGGGGTTGTTGTGTTATCTGGCGATTACTGTAGGCTCTAGTCGTGATAATTGAAATCATCCTGACTCTCTTAGGCTTCAAACACATGGTACATTTTTTTGGCGGGAAAACCAAGAATTCGAGATACATGGTGCGTTTTGATATGAAGAATCTCATTCTGTCAAAATATCGATATATAATGTAGCAAATCACTCTATCGCAATGAAAAATTTATTGCGATAGAGTGATATCAATTTGGAGTGGGTGTGATCACCTTCTTTGCGTACACACTGTGCGTGGTGTACCGTTAGAAAACGGAACCATTTCATTTGTTTATAGTCGGAATTTTGAAACTCTCGGACCATTAGTTTTGAAAACGGAAGCACAATTCGGAGTCGCCGATTTTGTCATCGGTACACACAGGCTCGCTGATTTATGCGCGATCACTAATTCCTCCGCACGGGCAGACAATCACTTTGTGTGCATTATATCTCCATTCGCGTAATTCAACCACTTTTTGATGCGTGCAATTTTCGTATTGCGATTGTCGAAAATTTCAAGCACTTTTTGTGCGCACGAATAAAGGAATTGGCAGTTAGAGGCCCACAACTTACGTGTGATTTACAACACATGACAGACGAATTTCATGTGGGCAATTTGGAAATAGCGCTGTCTGGTGAGAGACTATCTGAGAGGATCGACATATTTGTTCAGAAGCTGAACAGTTGACGAAATTTTCTATATATATAACCCTATGTTGTAGTGCGTTGGGTGGTGGTTGCAACTGTGATATTCCGGAAGTCGAAAAACGGTTCACCGAATCAGCGCAAAATAAAACGTGTTTGTGACGTCACAAATGATTTTCGCTAATTCGCAACGAATCTTCTCGATTAAGAGATCGTTGGCCCATCAAAATGCAAGTATATTTTACTTTCAGAACTTTTTTGATTGATGTTCTAGGGACAACCATCCATTTCTCCGAAAAAAATCGCAGGCAATATTAACGCTATGGAATCAATAGTCGTCGCGTGCCAAATCACTCCACAAAAGAAATAAAAAATAATATTAAAAAATAGGCGAAATAATTAGCGAAAATCAAAACCCCGCCTCCTCTAAAAAGAGACAGCCAGAGCCGTCAACGAGGAACTAGGGCCCGGCTCATCCGTAAGTTTGAATCCGGAAGGGAGTTGCCTATTTCCCGGACAGGCTCTAAATATTTCCGATTCCCGGGTGTCGGCCGCTGTCAGAATCTCTCCATTTTCACTGAGGAGTTACCTATGGGTGTCTAGTTTACTATCCTGAAGAAATTAGCCGCGGCGACCTAAAGCGGAAGCAGTAATTAGACAAGCTAATTAGCTCATAGTGACATCTAAAAAGTTCGACTTCGATTTTGAGATATCGGCCGCAGTCAGAATCTCTCCATTTTCACCTATGGGTGCCTAGCATACCCTCCCATGCGTCGACGCATGCGACGTGCCTACCAACTTTTTTTGGTAGGCACGTCGCACCCACGGAGTTCAAGGTCAAAAGCGATATTTTCGATTATCGATTGATCAGCCCAATCTATAGTGGGATGGTACCGTATGGTCTACAGTAACTCAAAATCGATAATCAGGGCTACTGTAGATTTCGCTGCGGGACCATCATTTTACAAAGTTGCAACAAATGAGCCGGGATTGCTTTTATGAGTTGGCATTCGGCACGACATTGCTCGAAAGGTATACTGTAGTCCGTCTACCGTACCCATGACTTAGCTGCGGGAACACCATTTTACGAAGTTGCGCCAAATGAGCCGGGATTGCTTGTATGAGTTGGTATTCGGTACGAGATTGCTCGAAAGGTATACTGTAGTCCGTCTACCGTACCCATGAGTTAGTTACGGTAACTTTCGCTGCGGGAACACCATTTTACAAAGTTGCGCCAAACGAGTTGTGATTGCTTGTATGAGTTGGTATTCGGTACGAGATTGCTCGAAAGGTATACTGTAGTCCGTCTACCGTACCCATGACTTAGCTGCGGGAACACCATTTTACGAAGTTGCGCCAAATGAGCCGGGATTGCTTGTATGACTTGGTATTCAGTACGACATTGCTCGAAATGTATACGGCACATCGCCTACTGTGCCGCGTGTTACGGTAGCTTTCGCTGCAGGACCATCATTTTACAAAGTTGTTCGAAGCGAGTCGCGATTGCTTGTATGAGTTGGCATTCGGTGAAACATTGCTCAAAAGGTATACGGTAGCTCTGCTACCGTACCCATGACTAAGCTATGGTTACTTTCGCTGCGGGACCACCATTTTACAAAGTTGCGCCAAACGAGTCGCGATTGCTTGTATGAGTTGGTATTCGGTACGACATTGCTCGAAAGGTATACTGTAGTCCGTCTACCGACTTACCCATGGCTGCGCTACGGTAACTTTCGCTGCGGGAACATCATTTTACGAAGGTGCGCCAAATGAGCCGGGATTGCTAGTATGGCTTGGTATTCAGGAAAGGTATAGCCTTCTGTTCCGATATAGGAGAGTTAGAAGTACCTCCCATGGAAAAATATTTAAAAGTCATGAATTTTCCTATTTAAAAGTCATGAATTTTCCTACTGATAACAGTGCTCGAATTTGTGAGAGAGTGGAAATTTAAAAGTTACCCGAAGGAAGTAAATTCAGTAAATGTGTTGCCAAAATTCGAATAAAATCAGTTATCGATCGCGAAATTTTGGTGGAGTGTAACTCTCTGAATAGATCGAAACTCGTAATGGAATTACTAGAGGTCATAGGCTCAAGCTTTGCCAATTTCCTAGTAACTCTCGCTAACAGAATTGTCAACTTGTGGAATCGTTTAGATGACCAATTCATTAGTAATTGTAGCATCTCTGTCGTATCAAACTACATCAAATTCATAAACTTTCAATCCATTTCATAATCTGTATTTTCTCTCTCATTATTGTATTACTCAGTTTACTTCAACAAAACTCTTTGTCACACTATGTGACATCGTATTTCATGCTTGCCGTTTGTAAATTAGACTAACTATTATTTCTTATCTTGCATTAGCCTCAGTAAATAGGATGATACACATATTATTATTAAACTAGAATCAATCAATTATTCTAGACACAACTCTGAATGAGCTAACTGGCGCTACTCTGTTTAGCGGGGTGCGCTGTCAAACTCATCAGCTGCTTCACAGTTCTCTCCCCCCGTCAGACGTCGGGAGAACCCTCTCTCGATCACCATGCTATTTCACTTCCTTTCACACCCCTGCGGTCTCTAACAGACCGCAGTGCTCTCTATCTCTATCTGTCGCACTCTCTGCGATCTCTCAGATCGCATTCTCTCACAGTTTCAGGCGCCGCTAATCGGAAAGCCCCACCGATCTCGAGACTTCGACTCCGCCCAACTGATCACTATAAAAGGTCGGAATTTCCGATTCCAAGAAGAGGTCCCGAGACTCCAACTGAGAGCTGCAGCTCTCTCCGACCAACCCTTCATCATGTAACTTGTTGCCTAAGGAACCCCTCTTCTATGTATTGTATCCCGTCCCCCCTTCACTCTTGTTCTTGCCACTCATAAACTCTATCACTCTCTGACTGACACTTGCTCTGAAGACAACCCAGTTGGGAACATCCAAGGAACAGATTCATATGGCCCACACACTCTTTCGTTAAAGTTACGGTACATATTTAAATATATTTAGTCAAGAACGGTTTGCTTTGAATTTCTTCGCGTTTTGCTTTACTTTGCGATGATACTTATGTCATTTAAGTACGAATTGAAAGAAAAACATGCAAAATTGAAAAATTTTTAAATTCGATTTAGCGACGTATAGGGACCACCGAGCCGGGAATTCCAAAATCAGAGCCTACGAAAAGAAAGAAAAGACAGAAACGGCCCGGGAATTCAAATCTCCAAGGAAAAAGTTTTTTCGATAATATTTCGATTACTAGAGCGTGCGGGTCTGAGATTATATGTGAATTATGAAGATTGGATGGCAGAGAAGCCACAGAAATGATATAAGCAAAATCGGTTCTAGCCAATGTGTTTTAATTCTTGAACAAACTTCAGTGATTTTAAATTATATTGAATAACTAATGTTTCAGGATGTGCGGCTCTGAGGTTAGACTACTTTTTAATTCTATCATATCCAGTGCTGCTTTGACAAAGAAATAAGGAAAATTTGTTCTAGCCAACCTTTTCTATTTTCGTCGTTGCCCCACCGAACTCATGGCGCAACGATGCGGCACGAATTCGGTTGGGCGACTACACCACGGCGGGCGGGGCTTAGAAACTTGTCTGATACTCGCTGATCTGGTAATATTTGATAAATCTGGAAACGCTATCGTGATTCTGCATCACTCATTACCCCAAAGGCACGAAATTTGCATTTTTAGGAATAATTTTCAATTTTACGCGGTGGTCCCTAAGCGACGTACGAGTCAGCAATTTCCAGGGCTTGGCACGGCATTGATATTTGCGTGCAAAATCGCAATTTGCAAATAACTATTTTCATGAACACCAATCAAAAAAGTTCTGAAAGTAAAATATACTTGTATTTTGATGGGCCAACGATCGCTCTCTTAATCGAGAAGATTCGTTGCGAATTAGCGAAAATCATTTGTGACCTCACAGACACGTATTGTTTAGCCCTGAGGCGCTGAAGAGTTTTTGGACGTCCGGAATGGCACAATTGTAACCAACTACAACATAGGGTCGTCAGTTGGGTATAGAAAATTTCGCCAACTTCCAAGCCTATGTCGGCCCACTCAGATCTCTGGTACACTTATTACAACTCTATCTTACGTTGCCTAACTTTGTGGTGTATTTTTCTCCGTTTCGCCAAATTACCGCGCTTTTCACAAAATGACCACCCCACATCGGTTAATGGAGCAGGAAATGATTATTATTTAGAGAAGACACTCAGAGACCAGTCACGGTGGCTAGACCGGGTAGCGCAGTGGTTGTGTGTTAGAATGAGAGAAAAGTCGTCACGAGTTCGTTCCCCGTGTCTGCAGGTCCACCCAACCAAGGGGTTACGCGAGGCGACGCCGCCGTCGTTAATTGGATGAGCGGGCTCGCCAAATCAGCGAGCGACCTCATCCAATCATCGACAGCGACTCCGTCCCGGTGCGCACACCTAGGCTCCACCCCCACCTACGACGCTCCCTGCCTATTTAAAATATGGTGGATTTGAGCGTCCGTGATCTTTCGCAAACTCTTACGCTCCAGAATTCTTTAAAGGTTCTGAAACACTCTCTGGGCGCGCGTAATGGAGTTTAGAACGTACCTTGATGAATTTAGGCCTGTCTTTTGAAGCCATTGCATACTTCATGAAGAGGACGAGGGAAGTGTTCTGGACGACGAGAACAGCCAGAGAAGAATACTTTATCGTCTCTGTATAGAACACATACGGTAACCGTCGTCACATCAATTACTTTTACATTCATTCATTCATTATTTATTCCGTCAGAGTATCGCATACAAGACAGTATAAAACAACTGACTATCAATGGTATCCTTCGACGCCATGATCGGGTAGGATGCAGATCGCGTGCTACACTCTACTTAGTTCTACTTACTCCTGTAAAGATTGGATCAATCACAAGGATTATAAGATAGGAATCGCGATAAAATCGACCATTTCAGAGGTGGTCGCGGCAGTAGAAATTTTTGCCGCAGATTTTGCTAGAAAAGAATACAAGGAACTTTCAACCGGGCTCTATTTGATGGCGTTTCTCTTTTTTCGTTAAACTCCTTGTTTTTCGAGTACGTGCGTTTCAAAGTAACGGTCCTCGGCATTTCGACTCCGAGTGTACCTCGGCACAAAACATAACTTTAAAAAATAGATATGAAATTCTAATTTTCTTCACTAGATCACTAGATGATAGATATGATAGATATGATATGATCGATGATAGATATGATATAATAATAGATAGATAATAGATAATAGATATAGATAATAGATTCTTCACTTTTCCAACCAAAAAAATTTTTTTTTTCGAAATATACAGTAGCGCGCATAAGTCATTGGTCACTTTTTCAACCGGCAATATCTTTTGAACAGGAAAAGCGATCAATTTGAAAGTTTGGCTTGATGTATCAAATCTATCGGCCATTATGATGCTGATATCGATTTGTTACGAAATTCCTCAGTGATTGCATAGTAATGACGCAATCAACGCATACTTTTTCGGCTGTGCATTATTCTTACATACATTTTTTCCTACTAGCCAAACTTTTTAAGCATTGAGATCAGCTAAAGGGCTGCCAGGAAAAAAAATTTCAAGTTGCTGCGTCTTCGCACCTTGGCTGCAGCAAGGCTGCAATTTCGCTGTCGCAAATTCGTATCTCGGCTTCTAGACGAGCTAGAGACTCGTTCTAAGAACCAAAATGATCCGCATATGAATTGCTGATTATTCTGAGAATATGTTACATGTCCCTCAACAATTGCCCTCGGGACACAAAAATATCGATTTTTTTTCATGACCTATATTTGATGTGTCTCAATTCTGAGGGACAGTTCAGTAAAAATGTAGTTTTGGCGTAGGTGTATTGCAAATGTATTGCAGAACTGATGCCCAACTTTTTGTTGGATTGGCATTTGTTTCCCGGGCGCGGCGATAAATTTTCGGAAGGACACCCGATAGGCCACGCCCCCTTTTCGCTTTATCGCTCTACAGAATCGCAAACTTTATTCCGTTGACTGTAACTTTTGAACCAGATGAGCAATCTTCATGAAATTTTGAGTACACCTAGTACATACATTGCGGACTCAATGACGATAAATCCGGCATAAGTCGATTTTTCTTTATTGCGTAGTGATGACGCAATATTACAATTGTATTTCAGAGGCGAATATTTGATCGGAGAGAAATTTTCCAGCTTTCACACGTTGAGTGGTGACAATATAAGTGGAGAGACACCCGTACAAAATTAGTATCACATTGTACGGTTTCATACCGGACCATTGCGAGATCTCAAAGTAGGTGCCCGCAAAATTAGTTTTTCTGTTCTAGACGTACTAGATGCTCGTTCACAACTTCAGAATGATCGCATTAGTGCTCCTATATTATACACAAAGTGTGGAAAATATCTGTCGTCAAATGCCCTCAGGGCATGAAAATTTTCATATTTTTTTGGGTGTTTTTTGAAGAATAATATATATCCAAAAGAGTGGCTCAAACTTTTTTTTTTCTTCAATGTGAGCAAATATATTGCAAACTTAACTTTGTAGTGTTTTTCATAGATATTATCGGGTGTATCTTGTTCTCTAAAATATCTCTAAATTAAACTTGTTCTCTAAATTTAAATTTAACCTGAGAAAAAGCATTTACAAAATGGAGTAAATCAAAAAAGATATAATGGAAAAGGTGAGGGAGAGGGAGAGAGAACGCCCGGGCCGGAAAATAGACGCGTTTGGGAGTCCCCTTATCTTTGGACATATAGAGAAATGTTTCCGAACAGGCTAGACTCAATCCCCATCCTCTAATCCTGCCAATTACTTGCAAATGACTCATTGTTCCCCAATTGTAAGGTTATATAAAAGAGATGGTCCCCTGACCATTCTCAGACTGACTCTCAGAATAGAGCAGTGCTCCGGTCTCTTCTCGAAGATGTAGAAGGACCGAAAGAGTCCCTACCCGAGTGGTAGAGAGGACCTAACCAGACCCTACCCCGACGTGGTAGAAAGGTATGTACGGGTACCTACCCCAGGAGGTAGAAGCACCCTACGATATCAGACGAGAGCCTAGGTGACAACCCCAGTCAACTGAAGTCCCGGACACCCGTCAGGATGGATACTGAAGATACCCTCACCTACCGTATACCACGGAGATAAATATTGTTGGACTATTATTGTACCAGTGTTACATGGGATGGCTCAATACACATTGAATCGTAACTGTCTGCTTTTGATCAAGCCTTGCGTGAAGATCAACAAACAGTATGTGTGTTTTTGGAAAACTTTCTGCTACTGTGGAAAAAACCATCCTTATTTTGAAAACCATCCTTGGCCACTCAAGGAAGATTCAGCATGATAAAGTTACCCATAAGTGATATTTCATTCAATTATCCCAGTCATCAGAACCTCGCAATTTTCCTCCAACTCGCAGGACCTTGATTCCTACAATCTGTCTGTGTGGTCAATGTTGTAGAAGGAGATGTGCTCTGCCATTAGGATTCGCTGAACAAAGCCCTCGTAAAACCACGAGATAAGATCGACGCAAAATGCCAACGGCGTTTCACCCACTGAGTCCCTGATGGCATCCTCGATGTCATCAAGGCCGATGCCGATCAGATATACTGAACAGCATACTGTTATGACCGTATGACCCCATACAAATAACACACTTAGTTTCATTAGCCCTAGTTAAGTTTGACAGAAATTACATGGCTAAATCAACGAGCCCGTACTTTTTGAACACCCTGTATATGGGAATAGTCGAAAGTTTTTTTTTCAGGTACGTCGTTTTCACATCTGATGCTTAAAGCAGCGCCTTTTATTCACATGTCTCGATCTGGCTGAGATGTGCGCGAAAATTAAAAATAATTATGTTGCTCAATTCCCGCATAGAACCGTGTGATTCTTTTTCCGATCAGCAAAGTTACGACTGTTTTTTCGAAAAATTTCGAAAAAAATTTCGGTTAATTTATAAAAAAAAATTCTGGTTGGTAAAGTGCACAATCTATTGATCTAGTGAAAAAATTAAAACTTCATATCCAATTTAAAACAAGTTATGCTTTTGTGCCGAGGTACACTCGGAGTCGAAATTACGAGGACCGTCGCTTTGAAACGCGCGTGCTCGAAAAATAGGGCGTTTAACGAAAAACGGGAAACGCGGTCAAACAGGGCACGGTTAAACTTCCTGTCAGAAACTTTTACATTTTCTATTTTTCACAGATTGTGCGCAACTGCTGTGAGATGTAGTAGGATGAGGGACAATTTTCCAGGACTTCAAGTACTATTGAATATTACGTAAGAGACAGTTTTTGAAGAATAACAAGGTTGCATGAAATCCGATCAAAAAAGTTGCGAAAATGAAACTAATAATCGAAAAGATTCCATTCGATTTGACGAAAACGTTTTCTGACGTCGCAAGTACCAATATTTTAGAACCATTTTTGAACTTCCGGAATAGGAACGTCGTAACTCTCATCCAATGCACTACATCATACCGTTGTTAGTCTCATATCGAAAATTTAGCCCTGCGCCAGGCTCCTGAAGAAATATGCGGATCCTCTCACAAGGGACCGGTCACAGGATAAGGTAAAATTGTCATGAGTGACCTACCTAGGGTCATTTAGCCCATTGGGCACACCAACAATCCACTGTCAAAATTTCCCCGTAATGATCTACCAGCCGAGAAAATGGTCGGAAAGTTTGGACCTCGCCAAACCCTTGTGACTTCACCAGTTCTATCGCCCTCCCCGCATGAACTGTGTGGCGCAGCAGGTTAGCTGCTTGCCTGGAGATTGGGAGGTCGGTGGTTCGATTCCTCCGGAAGAGTGTTTATTTTGCTCATTTTTTGGCGGCTGTTGATCATCCCCCGAGTCCCCCTCTATTCATTTTGATCTACCGCTTCATCTCCCTATTGCCCCAATCAGTTGTGATTAGGAAGATTGACGAAGAACCAAAGAAACCTTTTTATTTCCCATTTATTCGTAAATATGGGCCAATCGAGAAATGAAGCAGGTCAAAATCAACAGAGTGGAACTAGGGGGATGATCAACAGCCGCCAAAAAAAAAAGCAAAATAAACTCTTCCGGAGGAATCGAACCACCGACCTCCCAATCTCCAGGCAAACAGCTAACCTGCTGCGCCACACAGCTCATGCGGGGGAGGGCGATAGAACTGGTGAAGTCACAAGGGTTCGGCGAGGTCCAAAGATTCCGACCATTTTCTCGGCTGGTAGATCACTACGGGGAAATTTTGACAGTGGATTGTTGGTGTGGGCTAAATGACCCTAGGTAGGTCACTCATGACAATTTTACCTTATCCTGCGACCGGTCCCTTGTCAGATAATCTCTCATAATAGAAATTAAAGTTACCAACCAACCAAAGATTTCGATATTTTTTAAAAATTTTATTCGATGCAGATGAGACGGCTGATTATTAGTTCGAACAAGAAAACGACTGCAAATAAGCCTCAAATTTACTATAAGATCGGAAAGAGTCACCCTGATCGACAATATTGATTAGTATACTGTAGCAGCTCAAAATTCTTCCTTTCGTGTTTTCTGCGATTTCACGGTACAACCTCTTTCAAATTGACATTCAGGCAATTGTAGCTGAATCCTGCATTTGATTGCATGCAAGGAATCCCAGTTTTAAATAGCAAAAATATGAACAAACTTGAAAAAAAAACTAGAAAAATGAATATTAAATTCGAATCTTTAGCTACAGTATACTTTCAAAAATATTTTCTCTTTTTTCCGAGTTTGTTCATATTTTTGCAATTTAACACTGAGATTTCTCGCATGCAATCAACTAAAGGATGCAGCTACAATTGTCTGAATGTCAATTTGAAAGAGCTTGTACCGTGAAATCGCAGAAAACACAAAAGGAAGAATTTTGAGCTGCTACAGTATACTAATCGATCATGTCGATCAGGGTGACCCTTTCCGAGCTTATGGTAAATTTGGGGCTTATTTTCAGGTGTTTTCTTATTCGAACTAATAATCAGCAGTCTCATCTCTACTTTCAATGTTATCTCTACTTTCAATGTCCATGCTTGGATCAGCCATTTATCCACCGTGGTTTTTCGGCCATCTGCCTTTTTTCACCGTGAACAAATGGTTGTGACCAATCTGCCATTTTTTAACGGTGAGAAAATGGTTGCTCCTCACTTCTTCAGTTGCGGCAAAAGACGGCGTACTTCACCAGAGTTCGAACCAGCGTCACATGGTTGGTAGTGCATCGCTCTACCGACGACGATGGGTGGGGAGGGAAAGAAGAGACTTAGAACACATTGTCTCTTCCGAATACCCTCAAAACGGACGAAAGTGAACTTTTTCGGGGATTTTCCCCGAAAAATCCCGACAGGCTGGCAAATCGTTGTTTCTAAACGAAATCGACCAATTTTTGGTATACACGAGTTTCATCGCAATTCCGGAGGCGTCTTTTAAGGAATAAGAAAATAATTGATCGGAAGGTATAGAAAACGCTATGCACATTATTTTGTTTACACGTGGTGTGGGACACTGTAGGCGGTCGAGATTTCGTAATTTTTATGTTTCCCTTTATTTTTATTATATTACTTATTTATTTCTACTATTTTGCATAATACACTTTCAAATATGACTAGTCATGCCAAGAAATAGGAAAGAAAACATCAAAATAAGAGAAATGCACTAAAAATTAATAAACCTCGACCACCCACACCACGTGTAAACAAGATAATCTGCGTAGCGTTTTCTATACCTTCCGTTCAATTATTTTCTTATTCCTTAAAAGACGCCTCCGGAATTGAGATGAAACTCGTGTATACCAAAAATTGGACGATTTCGTTTAGAAACAACGATTTGCCAGCCTGTCGGGATTTTTCGGGAAAAATCCCCGAAAAAGTTCACTTTCGTCCGTTTTGAGGGTAATGAGAGTGCACGGCCAAATCCGCTTTATCGAGTTCAACAACGTGCATGAGGAATTGTGTTCATATCACGCCCCTCACGAAAGACTCAGGTCAATTCTGATACATTGTGAAAAATCGTATTTCAGTTTTCTACAGCTTCTGCTACTACTTTTATCGGTCTATCAGAAAATGTGCCTCTGACATCCCTAGTTGTTTCCCCGGCTGCAGCAGGCTGCTGCGAAGTTTTGATCGTATCACTATGGTTAGGTGAAAACTACATTTAAAATGCTTCAATGCGTATGAAAATTGGTTTTTAGGCATCTAGGGACATGTTCTATGATAATCCGGAGTAATTTTATGATAGGTCATTTTTCGGTTTCTTAGTAGTTTTTCCATAATAACTTTCGCATATTGACGATGTCTCTCACCAAATTCGCTCAGATTGTGTAGAATTGATTACGCATGGAAGGAATATCTATTATAGGGGTATTTCGGTAGTCTTCGATGTGCGCCAAGCGAGAAACCACAAAAACGAGCGATTTCGCTTGCTGCAAGATCATCAGAACTCATTTATGGGCCATCTTCCATTCTCAAACCAACTAAAATAGTTGCGAAAAATCAGCAAAAGAAATTTGTCAAGAATTGGATTCGAACCTACAACTCTCGGATTCAAGATCCTGGAGCACTAGAAGTCTGAATAGATGCTTGCAGCAGGGGAAATTGCACGTTGCAGCGGTTTTTCGCTTGGCGCACATCGAAGACTATCGAAATACCTCTATAATATATATTCCTTCCATGCGTAATCAATTCTACACAATCTGAGCGAATTTGGTGAGAGACATCGTCAATATGCGAAAGTTATTATGGAAAAACTACTAAGAAACCGAAAAATGACCTATCATAAAATTACTCCGGATTATCATAGAACATGTCCTTAGATGCCTAAAAACCAATTTTCATACACATTGAAGCTTTTTTAAGTGAGGAGCAACCATTCCCTCACCGTTAAAAAATGGCAGATTGGTCACAACCATTTTTTCATGGTGAAAAAAAGGCAAAAAAACCACGGTGGATAAATGGCTGATCCAAGCATGGACATTGAAATTAGAGATAGCATTTTTGCAAAAGTGAAAACTTGTCAATCTGTGCTACTGCGAAAGAAACCAACAGTTCACTGTGGAAAGTATACGGTAATAAGAGTGTCATGATTTACTTATTGCAATAATGAATTTCACCAAGAATATCTCGCGTTTTAACGTCTTCTAGCGAGATAGTACGTTTAATGGAGCCAGCTAATATTGCTTTCTCCTCCTCAGTGAAAATCAGAAAAAAAACATGACAATGGCAAAAATGGTTAACAAATTAGTTGAACCCGTCTTATATGTTAAAGAAAATGGGGTGAAGAAAATGTTTTCACTACTACCAGTGTCGGTCTTATGATTCCCAAGTGATCGATCACCTTGGCGAATAATGTGAGACATCTCTCGCCACCTTGTCTACATCCCTCAGTTATGAGCTGTGGAATCAATAGTAAATGAGATCGAATCGACCGATTGATCAGTCCAAAATGTAAGAAGAAAACGTTGTTCTCACGGTATATCACTAGAACACCGGAAAAGGTGACGCCCCCCAAATGAGATAGCTCTACAAACTGTAGTCAAACACAAATAAATAAAGATAAATAGAAGTACTCAAATTACAAAGGTATTCATTGAGATAAAGTGACTCTGTCACAGAAAAAGGAAGATCGAACAAAGCCAGAAGAAAAATAATTTATCAGTGACACGTCACGCATGTAGCCAAGGCAATAAATCGATCACTTAAAGCGTAGAATATAATATCGATATTTGATCGATTGAACGGACAATGAATTGCTCCAAATTATATCACAGTAAAAATATATTATAATTAACTCGCGAAAAAAAACCCTCCCACTTAAGAGAGACTTTCTGAGATGCATGACATTGTGGTGGCACTAGGCCAGAATGCGGAGATGAGGTATCTGTCCCAAACTTCTTTAGAGAGTAGTACTCTATGAGTGATGAACATTAGCCAAAGGAAAAAAATACCGCGACGCGTCTGTGACGTGCCACGCGGCGCCGAATTTGAATTTATTTTTTTTTGGAATTTATAAAAATTCATTTTTTTTTCAGTTTAAAATCAATTGGAATCGTATTCTATTATTCATCGGAGATATTCGTAAGCAGATAAATCTAGTTTACCAATCGATGCTGACGAGAAAAAGATTTTTTTTTCATTTTTTCAAAAATTAAAATAAAATAGATAACGGCCGAAAGGTGGGAATTTTATTTTCAAATACTGTCCGTACAACACTTAAGAAAATTATAAAAGAAAAAAATGGTCAAAAAAATTTACGTAAAGGTAGTTATGGTTCAAAGTGTGGAGTGGTGTACTGTACTTTTCTGTATTTTGTCAATTTGTGGTGTGGATACTGTAAGAAAGTCGACTTTTCCCAAAAGTCTGAAAATTGTGCCAATCGTAATTTCTTTCACTTAATTTTTTTGGCCATTTTTTTTCTTTTATAATTTTCTTAAGTGTTGTACGGACAGTATTTGAAAATAAAATTCCCACCTTTCGGCCGTTATCTATTTTATTTTATTTTTTTGAAAAAAAATGACAATCTTTTTCTCGTCAGCATCGATTGGTAAACTAGATCTATCTGCTTACGAATATCTCCGATGAATAATAGAATATGATACCACGTTGATTTGAGATTAAAAAAATTCAAAATTGGCACCGCGTGGCGCGTCACAGACGCGTCGCGGTAACTTTTACTTTGGCTAATGTGCATCACTCATAGAGTACTACCCTCTAAAGAAATTTGGGGCAGATCCCTGATCTCCGCACTCTGGCCTAGTGCCGAGCATCTGAAGAGATATGTAGGCGATCTCGGAAATTTTCTCTTAAAAACTTTTATGGTGGGGATTTTTTTTAAGTTGAAAAGGGGGATGAAAAGGCTAGGGACGACCATATGGAAACAGTGTGTGTCAGATTCGAAAGCCTTTAGCTTAAAGGGAGGAAAGAGGGCCGCGAGTTCTGTTGTCACTATCATGTAACGTATATCTCATATTTTAAAAAAATAAGATAAATCGGCTGGTGCCCCCACTTGCTAGAGCAAGAGGAAGACCAAACGAGGGCACTACTTTTACATTTGCAGCGCTCCAGAATGCGTTCTAGAAGAGAGCCGCTTCTTTTGAAATTTTTATCTATTAAAGTAGGTACCCCCTCATCACATATCGAAAGTAGTACTACCCTCTAAAGAAATTTGGGGCAGATCCCTGATCTCCGCACTCTGGCCTAGTGCCGAGCATCTGAAGAGATATGTAGGCGATCTCGGAAATTCCCTCTTAAAAACTTTTATGGTGGGGATTTTTTTAAGTTGAAAAGGGGGATGAAAAGGCTAGGGACGACCATATGGAAACAGTGTGTGTCAGATTCGAAAGCCTTTAGCTTAAAGGGAGGAAAGAGGGCCGCGAGTTCTGTTGTCACTATCATGTAACGTATATCTCATATTTAAAAAAATAAGATAAATCGGCTGGTGCCCCCACTTGCTAGAGCAAGAGGAAGGCCAAACGAGGGCACTACTTTTACATTTGCAGCGCTCCAGAATGCGTTCTAGAAGAGAGCCGCTTCTTTTGAAATTTTTATCTATTAAGTAGATAAAAACTCATCACATATCGAAAAATTAGAAAATTCGGTCGGTGCCTAGGGCCCACCAAACCGCAAATTTCAAAATTAGAGCCGGCAAAAAGTATGAAAAGACAGAAATACAAATCTGCACCGAATAACAGTTTTTGAAGGATATTTCGAGTAAAAGAGGATGCGCCAATAAGTTTTTTCGCTCACTATGAAGTTCAGAAGACATACAATTAATCAAATTAAAATTAGAAAAAATGACAGAAGCAAACATGTTTAAAAACGTGTGCGAACTTTAGTGATATTCAACATCTATTGTTTTAGGAGCTGCGCCAACGAAATTTTTTATCGTGTTCATTTTATGAAGTCACCTGCACATTTGTGTGAAAATTCAGAAAAATTCACAGAAGCAAACCTTATCTATTTTGGCTTCAAAGTTCAATGGTCGAATACGGTAGCAGTCGATCATAAACTAGTTGTAATTGGTGAAACAGATAATAAATTGACTTTTTATTCATAAAGGACTCCCAAGGAGCCGCCAGAGCGGTATGCTTACTGTAAATGTGAGGATAAGTCTAGGAAAACTCAAAAAAGCTGTCAAAACAAACATGTCTGACCCAACTGACCCGTAGTCGCCCCACCGGACTCATGTCGCAACGATGCGGCACGATTTCGGTGGGATGACTACACCACGGTGGACAGGGCTTAGAAACTTGTCTGATACTCGTTGAACTGACAATATTTGGAAAATGTGGAAACACCATCGTGATTCTACACTCCTCATTGCCTCAAAGGCACAAAAAATTTAATTTCAGGAGTTATTTTCAATTTTACGTGGTGGCCCCTAGTCGGTGCCCCCGGTTTCTAAAGTATCAAGTTGTTGCAAAAGTTTCGATATTTTTATGATGTCATATTTCAGCCACCCTATCTCAGCCATACAAAAATTCAAGCGGTTCATATTCAAAGATTGCTATGACGTAATAGTTGTACTTGCTAACCAAAAAAATGGATACCCCTAATTCGATGATTTATATTTCATGATACCGATAGGTCAAGTTGGTCAAAGTCGAAAATGAGCTAGATGCAGTTTTGGATAGCCATTGGGGTATCTAAGAAGAAACCCAGAGCTTTTGTCCCTGTGATCGATCTTCTCGACGATAGATGACGTCGAACTTTGGGGGAGGCAAAAGTAGTGCCTCTTTGTTGCTCTGTAGCTCCGTCCACAGTTACAATAGGGAAAAGTCGTCAACAGAACATCTGTGGGGAATCACCTCGAGAATAACACTGATCGATTGGGCCCGACTTATGGTGAAAACTAATTAGTCAGATTATTTAAAACTTCTCATTACCACCAGAGTGTCGGGTCTAGGATAATCTCAACGCCAAATCTGGAGCTCATCGAGACGAATCGAATGATATGCTGAACTATCAGATTTCATTGCTAAATGGCTCTGCCGTGTTCGAAAAACACTTTCACGAGTAGCCTCTTCCCTGTGACCTCTCTCCCAGGAGAGCATGATGCGCGCGCTGCTGAGCAGGTCACTATCTCGTTGGCGGGCTCTCCTATCTCATCCGCATATCGCCGTAGGTGAAGTGATTATCTGGCGTTATCCTGTTGTGATCTCAGCAAGTTTTACTTCGAATACCGGGGAGAAAAGTAAAATCAAAATACAATTTAATTTGTGTATTTTATTCTTGGTTGCTTCGTTAAATTAGGAAAAATAACCCAACTTGTTAAAAAAAAGATTTTAAAGAAGCTGCAACAAGGCATACATCTTTGAAAAAAGTGCAAAAATGGAAGTGCAAAAAATGGAGTTGAACCCATGACTTCAAAAATGTTAGAGAGACGTATTACCGACTGAGCTATGCAAGAGATATAGGAGAGAGCGCTGGCGAACGCCTGACCTATCCAATGCCCGCCAACGAGATAGTGACCTGCTCAGACGCGCGCGCATCATGTTCACGACTTTTCCCTATTGTAACTGTGGACGGAGCTACAGAGCTCCAAAGAGGCACTACTTTTGCCTCCCCTAAAGTTCGACGTCGTCTATTGTCGAGAAGATCGATCACAGGGACAAAAGCTCTCGGTTTCTTCTTAAATACCCCCAATGGCTATCCAAAACTGTGAAAATAATAGGGGGTTAGAAAATGTACTAGGTACCCCCTGATTTTGATCCGATCCTTACGTGACAAGCGTGATGCCCTCAAAATTCCCCACAGTAGAGCCCCAGCGATTTTTTTGCCCCACTGGGGACTCAGCGCTTGCCCCATTACAATCCTAAGTTGCATCCCTGTGGGGGGGAACTCTGGGGCCCCAGTGGGGCAGAAAAAAGAGTAAGGGACCGTAATAATAGCCCATTTGTCGATCTAAAGCGTCGATTAACCGAAAGATATAGACATGCTCTCGTTTTTTAATGGTCTCGTTACGCAGGTACGATTGGTGTTTGTGTGTTTTAGCGTTCTTTGGGACTGAGGTATTCTGGAAAAAAAGTGCGACGCCATCTGGCGCCAAGGGGTACTCCACGAGTAAAATCAATAGGCCTATCGTCGTCGCTTTGTCTATCGATAACCGCAATTTTAGAAAATCGAGAAAAAAGTTTAACGGTGTCTCGATTCTTACAAGAACGGCTCCATAGCGCACAATGATAGCTTTACTGCATGCATGCCCATCGTATCCGCCTAGAGACAGATATTAGAACATATAATTCTGGGAATGTGATTGAGGAAGGAATTAGAAGATGAGTACATGAAAATGGAGAAAATAGCTAGAGTCGCTCCTGAAACGAAAATGAGGGAAGGAGCGAAGGAGAAGAGGAATACTGAGCCGACTGTCGACACAATAATGGCCATAGAAGTAGCGAAGTTCTGAAAAGAAATGAGTAGGGATATTTAGAGAAGGTCGAAAAAGAAGTAGAGAGGAAGGGAGAAGTGTGGATAAAGTGAGAGACTTGAGGCAAGGACAAATAGTGTAATGGCGATCACACTTCTCTCCCTCTCGTCATTATTCATTACGAATGAAGATAAGCCCAATCCTCTCAAGAGGACTCACATAAAACAGAATTTTTTTTTAAAATGAAAGCGAATAAAATGAATTAGGCTTAATCCTGGATTCACACATCATATATTCCCGACCCTGATCGATCATTTGCAAAAAGGGCTCTGAAAAAAAGGTAAAGGTAAAAGCTGTACAGCTTTTCCCTCAGTGAGAGTACCCCTGTTGGTGTGGTGTGATGCGAAAGTACAGTAGGAATTACGGTAGGATAAGAGAACTGAGCTCAGATCCGAGTTTATTTCACTACTAATACACAAGGAAAACGATGGAAGAATGAGGCTCGGGTAGATGACGTGGTGGTTCTGTGGGAGGGCGCAATGGTATTCAGGCGGAGTACGGTATGCTAAGATCCGAAGATCACGGGGTAACGAAAGATCCGAAGATCACTAAGGCTTAGAGCGGAGCTCGGCCACTGGAGGAATGAGTTCTGGACGAGGGAGCGTACTCACAACGTCGATACTGGTAAGTCACACGTCGAGACAAGGTCTCGGCGACTTTTATACGAGGAAAGTGGGCCAATTAGCATGAGATTAGACTCGTAGCCTGAGATGATGCAGACAGTCAAATTCAATTGCAATGGTAATTGATATGATAATTGGTATGCAGATGGGTAATCATCGGTTACCGCACGTGTGAAAAGAGAGAAAGTAGAATGGGATTAGCAAATAGACTGGAGTTCGGCCGAGTCGCATTGGTATTACATATGAGTGACGTAATTGGGATTGATTAGATTGAATTAGTACCGGTAATCCGGTTCAAAAGCACTAAAAAACAAAACCCTTAAAACCCTTATCTAGGCTCCAAGTCCTGAGGGAGTCACTGGTAAGGCCAGCGCAGAATAGGCAAGTTCAATCCGGAGGGCCCAATCTCTCCTTTGGATCTAGTTACCTTCGTGGTTACACCACTACTAATCTTTACCGATTCGGGCGCCTTGGTGGGGCGATGGCGGTACGCACAGCCGGGAGTCGAACCCGGTGTGGAACGAAATGAACTTGGGAGGGCGCCTTAGACCACAACACCACTTCGATTTTAGTTTTAGTGCTCTGAAAAAGGAAAACAAAAAGAAAAGGAAACGGCCATCACAATTGACAAATAGCACGTAACCGCCGAGTGTGTAAATCACCCATGATCAGAACACCCACTCCGTCGGTTAACTATCCGACGGAGTGGGCAAATTGCATATTTTTGAACTCCCGCTCTTACATAAACCTCACAATTTCTAGTAAAGAGACCCGTGTAAAGAAAATTTTAGTGTGTAACCTCTCGATTTCTAGTATTTTTTTATTTAAGTATTTTTTAAATTTTGTTTTGTTTTGTGTTCATTAGGGTTGCGACGGAGCGGATTTTGGCCTGTTCGCACACATAATATGATTATCTCCCGCAAGTTGCAACTCGCGACATGCTAATCGCCTGGTTCCGGAACGAGAGTGAATGAGGGCCTTTCCGGCGCTCAGTTGGCTTTGGCTATCGTTTTCGCTAGTTTTTTTTAAACGCAAATGCATTTGGGCATATTTATCAATCCCCTAAACTTAGTCGGGAATACAGTACCTGAGAAACCGTATACCCTCAGGCAATAACAATTCGAGGTCTACCTCACACGGTAAACCCCGGATCAATATTCGAAATTCAAAAATTATCGGGTTACGGTAGGATGGATTAGAGGGAAATTTATGATAGGTAATACTTAATACACAATACTTTATTCTTTTTGACGCAATGGTATGTCCATCGGTCACTCGCTCACTGGAGCTCTATTTCAATCGATAATTTGACATTTTTATTGAGTTTTTCTCGTTATTGATAATTGCTTCGACACAGAGACACACGAAGCGGAGCTCCAGTGAGCGAGTGACCGATGGAGCTTAAAATTGCATTGGTAAATAACCTAAATCCAACGCAACAATCATTGGAATGAACAAAAATTGCAATTGTGAAAGTTCACACGCTCACCAGCACCTCCTCAACACACCACCACACCAATTTTCATTACTGTACTTTCCAATCAATAATTTCCTTAGCAAAAAAAAAACTTTCCCCAATGTTGATGAAACTTGTGCATGCAAAAAATTAGACAATTCCGTTGAGAAACAACGATTTGCCAGCTTGTTGGGCTTTTTCCCCGAAAATCCCCGAAAATCGCCGAAAAAGTTCACTTTCGTCCGTTTTGAGGGATCCTCAAACAACCATCTGGGGGACACCCTTTTTATACTGAATTGAATAAATGATAACAGAACCGGCCCATAACTAGTTTCATATGCGAATACAAATAACACGTGCATATGGAAGCTCGGGTACTTAAAGAAGGCCTCCCACGAGTCCAACGTTGCCTGATTTTCAATAAGCCAATACATATTACCAGAACATGAAAATGGAGCGCGCACACTCGGAATAGGAGCAATTTCTAATCGTTCCTTCACGAAAACTATTATTTTTTTGATGAAAGCCGATGTTATCCACAGGAGGAACATTGTTGTACTGTTTTCAACTTCATTTTACGTCGATTGCATGTATTATCACGTGTCCTAACACGCATTGCCTGTCGATTATTGACTCTTTTGTAGCCCTTTGAGCGACAATATATCGATTTATAGATTACGGTAGATTGTCGGATGCGTTGCAATGTGATCGGGTGAGCGTTTCCCACAGCACTGCGTTGGCAGTCTGTGTGACCAAAAACTCGTGGGAGGCCTTCTTTAATCGATTTGATCAATAATGCAAGCTCTGATTCCCCGCACACCTGAAGAACCATTAGTATTTCTCACATAAATTATAGGAATCAAACCTCCCATTATGAGAGGAATCGCGAGAGACTCGAGCTCATCGGCCATGGCCGGGACATAGAAATTTATGATTTTTGAATTGGATGAAAATTTGTTACAATGTACTGTCAACCTTCATCTATCGAATAGCGTTTTCAGATTTTTTTAAAAATTCGTTTTCGCGTGAAACTCAAATCAACCTGGTGAGTCGGAACTTTTTCGAGAAATAGTAAAGTTTGAAAAATCATAAATATCTTTAAGGTGAAGATAGAAATCCGAGGTTTGGTGCGTTAGATAGACAAATGACTCGGCTTGTTTACCAACCGTTCGAAGTCATTCCTGGGTTATGCGCCGATGTGGGGTGGTCGCTTTTGCAAAAGTTGAGCTAATTTTCGTAAAAGTCCAAAGTTCTGGTTCCCCTAAGGGCGCTGTGGTGAGCATAGTTGGCGCTCACTACAACATTAAAATGAGCCCATTCGGCCCATGCATTCTAAAGATGCCCGCAATTTAATCAGGTCGGTCAAATATAATTAATAGCCGCGAACATCAATTCTGGCCCATTTGTGGTGAAAACTATCGCGAACTATTCAAAAACAATATTCATTTTCTTTGTGGCATTTTTTATAGATTGATTTTTCGAGTAAAAAAATTGAAAAAAAAATCAGCGTCGATTTTTGGAGTTGCGGTATTTCGATTATTTCAAAGTAGATATGTTTCTTATAAGGTTTCATATTATTATGTCTCTGTAATTCCTTCAGCAAATATAAGGGTGTCCCAAAAGTTTTGCGACTCGGGCCTATTTTAGTTTGCGACGATTGCGCAATCGATCGATATCGATGATTGCGACATACATTTGGTAAACAATCCATTTCGTAATCATTCAAGCCTTAGCACAAGTCGAGTGCTGTAGTCTCCTAGTTTCTACAACGTTTCTCCCGATGGACACTTCTTTCGATCATCGCACAGTTTTGCTTCACAATTTTCTTGCGGGAAAGACGGCGAAGGCAGCCCATCAAGAACTGGTGCTTTCGAAAGGAGATTCTGCCCCGACTCTATCGATCTGCTATAGATGGTACCAGCGTTTCAATTCTGGCGACCATAGTATCGAAGACGAACCCCGTTCTGGACACCCTCACAGCAAGAATCAACCCCTGGTACTCAGTGCAGTGGCGGCCAAACCCAAAGTGAGCGTGCGTGAGTTGGAGATAGAGACTCATACTCCCAAATCCACGGTACAACGAATCCTCCACCGGGATGAGAGGAAGCCGAAGCTTCCCCATGTCATTCTCCACTCCCTCACCCCTGCTCAGATCAAAAAGCGTGTCGATGTGTGCCGAGAATTGCTCCACCGTAGACCCAACTTTCGATGGGTCAGCAAGATCATCGATATGGACGAGAAGTGGATCACATACGATAACCCTGAGCGGAAATTGGAATGGTTGGGCATCGGAGAGAATCCCCAGCCAGTCCCGAAGAAGGAATTGCACGAAAACAAGGAACTACTGAGTTTCTTCTTCTCCGTGTTGGGACCCGTCTACTGGGAGATCCTCTCCAATGGAACCACCATCAACGCTGACGTCTTCACTACTCAACTGGAAGAGGTCGCCATCAGGGTCCCTTCTGGTCTTCTAAGCGATGGAAAAATCCTGATCCTTATGGATAACGCGAGACCCCATCATGCGAAATTGACCCAGAAAAAGTTGGACGAACTGAATATGGAATGGCTGCCTCATCCACCGTATTCACCCGATATCAGCCCCCGACTATCACTGTTTCCAATCTCTTGCTAACTTCTGTCGCGGAAAGAAGTTCGCTAATCGGAACCAATCTCGACTCGGCCTTCCAGGCTTGGATCTATTCGAAGACCAAGTCATTCTGGAGAAATGGAATCATGAGCCTGCCCGATCGATGGCAGAAGGTTGTGACTAAGAAGGGAGCCTACATTGATTGATCACCTTTGTCAACTGTTGAAGATGTGATGATAAAAGTTTTTATTGAAAAAAGTCGCAAAACTTTTGGGACACCCTTATATATTTTGCACACTCACGGTGGCTCAAAAATTCAGATCCTCTACAAGAGAAATGAACAGATAATGGTCACGAGCGCAATGCGTAAATTTCCATTGCTTACTACGGTATTGCGATGAAAATTGCGTATTTCGATGGCTACATCAAGCATTATACCGTAGTAAGTGCAGCTTATTCGCGGACCGCTTTTTTATCCGCCTTTGAGCCCCCGTGTCACTGAATCTACACCTAAAATGCGAAATTTGTCTTCCACTATTAGAACAGGTTTAATTCCTTCCATACTTCATAATGGAATTCCTCATTATAGGTAGACCAATTTCCTTTTTGAAAGTGAACGGCTATCTGTTCGTAGAAAAGAGTTACATAGCCTAGAAAATCGATTATGAAGTGAGGAGATCTATGGAAAGACATTCAATGTTGTCACGGACGGATTGGACTAATGTGAAATGAAAATGGTCACGGATAATTAGAAAAGTACTGGCTCCTCGGCTATTAGATATATCACGACGTATTACGGTATAGGGTAGGTCACCGATCAATAATGAAGAAGGGGTTCGCCTATTTAACCTTGTTTCGGTTAAGCTAGCGACCGCAGGGGCAAAATTCAAGGTACTTCCAAAAATTGTAATATTAAGCCTATCCCCATAATTCGAGTGCTGAATCCAATGAGAGCACAAAAAAAATAAATATCACGAAAGAAAATAACATTAAGGCGTTTTCAAAATTGAACGAAGTTTCACTGATCCTACCGTATTTCCCATCAATGGACTGTTCGATGGGTTGTCCGACTGGGTCAGACTTTATATTAAAAATATTTTTTCTTCACATTTTGCAGTTTTATACGCCCGATTCTCGGTATTTCCTGTAATTAAAGTTATAATCACCCTCGCCCTTCCATTTGTCCCTCTCCCCTCGACGTTTCTGGCCAAAATCTATTCATAAAACATCTCAGTGAGCGTCTGCGAAAACACAAAAGTGAAGCGCGTGTCACGGACAAACGACCCATTGGAATTGAACGGCGTTAGGTTAGAAAGAAGCGCAAAAGTCGAAATATTAAAAAGGAAAAGAAGAAATGTTGGGGACATTGCATTAAAGTGGTCTGGTCGGTCAAAGCGCCGAACATGTGGTGTGATTCGAAAGAGAGCGATATTCCAGAGGCCGCCGCAGACAAACGACCCATCGGAAATGAACAGCCTTAGGTTAGAAAGAAGCGCAATAGTCGAAATATTAATAAGGACAAAAAGAAATATTGGGGACACGGCATTAAAGTGGTCTGGTAGGTCAACGCGCGGAATATGGGGTGATTCGAAACACAACTATCTTTCAGATGTTACTGGGGACTAACGACCCATCGGAAATGAACGGCGTTAGGTTAGAAAGAAGCGCAATAGTCGAAATATTAAAAAGGAAAAGAAGAAATGTTGGGGACATTGCATTAAAGTGGTCTGGTAGGTCAACGCGCGGAACATGGGGAGTGATTCGCAACAAAACTATCTTTCACAGGTCGCTGCGGACAAACGACCCATTGGAATTGAACGGCATTAGGTTAGAAAGAAGCGCAATAGTCGAAACATTGATAAGGAGAAGAAAAAATGTTGGGGACACGACGTTAAAGTGGTCTGGCAAGCTTTTTTATGTAAACAAAATGGAGTGGAAATAAAACATCAAAGTTTCAAGCGCGCAAGGGCGGCGGTAGTCGAGCAAACACTCAGAATGGTTGCTTATGTTGTTGGTCATGTGCTCATACGAGAAACACAACAAAAAATTAACTTTATTAGCAAAAAAAGTCAAAAACAAAAATGATATACGAAAGGGGCGGGTTACTGTATGTGCCTTTTGTGGCACACCATAATACCATTCGGAAATCTCGACCAGGACCGCACACGCGGTCCCACTTCGCGGATTTTAGGTTAAGCACACAGTCTTTCACACCTGTCGCTTTTGGGACATTTGGTTTTGAACTCATTTCTTTGATGTGCATGTCAGCGGGAAGTCGAAATTGAGTGCGAAGCGGACGCGTTGCGTGCGCTTCGGAACAGCTATGCAAAACTGGAGTGATGAGATGTGCGGAAGAGCAATGGAAAACAGAGACGTTGTCGCTAATTTGGGCGCGCTGCATATATAGCAAAGTTGAGGAGCGCGATTTACGCGAGACAGGTTTGAGAGTAGGCAGAGAGAGGGAGAGAAAGGGGGCGGAGAGTGCGGGTGTCTCTCGTTTCTCTGCCGGCTCTACTCTCTCGCCCTAAATGTCTGCGCGTGAAACGCTGTGAAGCATACAATAAGCATACAATAAATATATGGTTGTTCTACATTCAAAAGTTGACGGAAGGCAGCAAGTTTATTGACTATCGATCTGATGTTGTAATAAAGATAGTATACGGTAGGACGAGAGGGAGGTGTCAAAGAGGGATTGCAAGAAATGTCTGGTTTGACTGGTTGAAGGCAGGGAAGGCCGAGGTATCGAAGATGAAGGGAGTGGTGGGCTCGAACTGTCCGGAGAGGCTCCTCTTGTAGGAGGCGACGTTAGCCTTCTCCATGAGCTTGCCCGCGTAGATCACCACCCACTTCGTCTCTCCGGCCTTCTCTTTCAGATCCTTCTTCTGCTGACGGAGGTTGAACTGAGCAGTTCTCTCCGCCTCTTTCAGAGAAGGATGAATCCGAATCTTGTCGTATCCGGGCTTAGTGGAGAGGACGGTGCTGGCAAGGCGGAGGACAGCCTTCTGGGCAGTGGCACGGGGGAGGATCACCGGCACTTCTTTACTTTACCGGACCACACAACATACCTGAGGGGTGAATGATAGGTGACCGCAAGATTCACACAGTGAGATGATGAATAAGGTCCACCCCGGGTGGATTGATCCGGTAAAGTGAAGAAGTGCCGGATCACCTTCAGCAGACGGGGACGAACTGGCCTACCATCGGTCGATGCCTTCTTCTCGCCCATTCTGAAGACCGTCACGGGACGGACTGCAGCATCCATTGAGTTGAGGATGTTCTGAATGTGGCGAAAGTCGTCGTCGACTCGAAAAAGAACTATTACTTAAGTGTGTACCTTCTATAAATGAGGACCTCTATTAGATACAAAAATGACTACATATCGGTAGAAATAATCGACAACACAGGAAAAATCGATAATATTATATACTGGTGTGCACAAAATACGGTAATCACTTATGGAAGTAGCAAGCAAATGAAAAGTCCCCGGAACGCACACAATGAATTCCAGGGGGGCTGCAACGCGTTGAGGCCCCCGGGAATTCAAACGGAGGCTCGCCTCCGTCCTCTCCGTGTTTTAGACCTCCCACAAATAACGGAACGTGGATCCCACAGGTAAATAACAACTACAACTTACCTGCCGCAGGTAAATGGCGGCTAAAATGTACCAGCCGCAGGTACAGTAGCCACCAATATTATATGACATTGGTATGGTATTTTTCAATTATAACTTTGTTCATTGTTATTGAATCTCTCTGATTTTTTCAAAGGTTTAATAATTCACGATTCTTAACGATATTATTTAGTTCATTACATGTTGCATTGGTCGCGCGACCTCGTGCTGCAAAGTCATTGTGTGGGTGCAAACTGGCTTTTCAAGTTTTCTCCTCCGCTAAATTCGGAATCGCTGGGAGTAACGAAATGGTTATGTGTATCTGATAGAGGAACTCTTGGGCTATAGAATTCACGTTTTGGTTATGGCATTAGCTGTCGTACATCCTGCGCTGCACTTGCTGCATGTGCTACACTTTTATGGGATCTTATCAGCATAACTTATGTTGATATTGAGGAATCAGGCTAAATCGTGTAGGTTATTACCGTGGAGTCATTCCACATCAACTGTGCGAGTATGGGCCGGATACCTCTCACTTCAGAACTTGCAGCAAGATTACGTCACTTTTGCAGCACGCTTTTTGGACGGAAAATTCAAAAATATATTTTCAAATTTAAATTTAAATATTTTTGTGTCGTTTCCCTGAGGAGATGGCAAAGTTTTATGCGCGTAATGCAACGCTATAACAATGATAGTTCAACTGTGTGAAGGGTTGTTTGTATGAGGGGCATTAACCTTGTTCAGTAGGCTGAAATTGCATGGGTTCTTGGAATTATGGTGTACCTACAGTCACCAGGAGAAAAGTCCCAGTGCTAATAAAGCGGCTCGGGGAGACTCAGTATCCATTGAAGCATAACTACTCAATAGTAGGTGACTAGGGCTTTCGTCGGTCTGACTCCCGAACCTGCCGGATAATACTTGGAAATTACTCCGGGTTACTGTAAGTACACCATAATTCCTAGGACCCATTCAATTTCAGCTTACTGAACAAGCTTAATGCCCCTCATACAAACAACCCTTCACACAGCTGAACTATCATTGTTATAGCATTGCATATCACAAATAAAAACTTCTCACTTGCACAGGCAAACAACAGAAAAATAATTAAATTTGTTTTTTTTTTAATTTTGAAACCAATTTTTCGATTTTTCAGGCTTTGATCGAATATTAGCGAAAAATTCATAGTCAAAAAAGTCTTAGAATTTTATGAGGAATCGATTGGTACCACTCATTAAGCCATTTGATGAAGTTTTCGAAAAACTTTGGAAATTCCGGTGACGTCATGCCCCGAGGCGTAGAAACGTTTTTGCACTTTCTCCATATTATGACTCAACTCCGCCTCGGCCATAATACAATGTGGTATGTTAATCTCATCAACTCATTTTTCCTGCTGTGCCAAGAGTGATGCGGAGAAACGTTCAAAATTAATCAAACTCCGTATATGAGTTGCCCCAGAGCCCCACGTTCCCTAATTTCCGTGACAAGGGGGGGAAATCTGCAGCAAAGCTGCTGCACGTCTAAAAAGCATGCTGCAAAGGTGTTGTGTATTTACACAGGTGAGGGTTTTACAGAATATATTTATAGTAACGGGGAGCAAAAAGGACAACGACGTCTCGCTACGCGAGCCGAGGACGAGAATGATTACGTGTCGAGAAGGAGCTTAGGACACGCAGTCTACATGCTAATGCAAGGATGGTAATCACTCAATAGACGAGCGGGCATATGTAAATAGACGGGGGACGTTAATGTCTATTAATGTCTAACAGTATGCAAAGGTGCGCTAGGTCAGATACGTGACAAGGCTCATACACAGCAATAAGTTATACTGGTAAGTTCCCATAAAAGTGCAGCACATGCTGCAGGTGCAGCGCGGTTTGTACGACAGCTAATGTGATAACCAAAACGTGAATTCGATAGCCCAAGAGGTTCTCTATCAGATACGTACAACCATTTCGTTACTCATTGCCATTCCGAATTTAGCGGAGGAGAAAACTTGAAAAGCCAGTTTGCACCCACGCAATGAGTTTGCAGCACGAGGTCGAGCGACCAATGCAGCATGTAATGAACTAAAGTATATAGTTTAAAATCGTGAATTATTAAACCTGTGAAAAAATCAGAGAGATTCAATAACAATGAACAAAGTTATAATTGAAAAATACCAATGTCATATGAAGCCGTTCGCGTAAGAATCGAGCAGATTCGGTAGGGGTCGGCACAGTCAAAAAATGTCAATTTTCTGAAACTCTACAATTTGAGGTTATGGAGGGTGCTGATGACGATAGGCATACTCATTTTGCTCGTGGAGCTCCCGTTGGCGCCAGATGACGTCGCGTTGAAATCGCATTTTATCGAATATGTCCATAACAGATAATGCTAATTTTTTTTCTCTTGTGCCACCTTGGACAGAATTTTACAGCGGTCACGCCTGTGTACTTCATTTTGCATTTTTAAAAATAAATTTTAGAAATGCAAATTTTCGTAGAGCAATTTGCGACCTTGTTCATGTACGCAGATCGGACCGGCGTGAGGAGAGGATTCCAAATATATTTTTTTCAAAAAAATGTAACGAGGGACTTTCAAATGAGCTAACATATAGTGAATTAAGATTGTAAGTAAAAGAGGGGATCTCCCCTTCTCTCTCCCGATTCCCGTCTCTGGTTCAGAAATCCTATTATTCTCCTGTAGAATCCTACTAGGAAAAGAAAGAGTAGGATTCCACTAGGATCCTACTAGGAAACCACTAGGAAAATGCACAAAGACGCAAACACACACAATCCTTGTTTGTCAACAACAAGGAGTGTGTGTGTTTGCGTCTTTGTGCATTTTCCTAGTGGTTTCCTCGTAGGATCCTAGTGGAATCCTATTCATTTTCCTAGTGGTTTCCTCGTAGGATCCTAGTGGAATCCTATTCATTTTCCTAGTAGGATTCTACAGTAGAATCCTAGTAGGATTTCTGAACCAGAGGTGGCCTCTTTTCTCTGCGCTCTCTCAGTATCGCACACTATCTCGCCTTCCTAAGAGGAAGAGACGTGCAGGGAAGGCGAGAGAGTGTGCAGATTTGAGAGAGCGCGGAGAGAAGGGATCAGGGAAATCAAGAGAAGATGGGGGAGATCTCCCCTTTTACTTACAATTTCATTTCACTATATGTTAGCTCATTTGAAAGTCTCTTGTTAAAATTTTCTGAAAAAAATATATTTGGAATCCTCTCCTCACGCCGGTCCGATCTGTGTACATGAACAAGGTCGCAAATTGCTCTACGAAAATTTGAATTTTTAAAACATATTTTTTTAAATGATAAAAAATGAAATGCACAGGCGTGACCGCCGTCAAATTCTGCCCAAAGGAGCACGAGAGCAAAAAATTAGCATTATCTGTTATGGAAATATTCAATAAAATGCGATTTCAACGCGACGTCATCTGGCGCCAACGGGAGCTCCACGAGCAAAATTAGTATGCCTATCGTCATCAGCACCATCGATAACCCCAAATTGCAGATTTACAGAAAATTGACTTTTTTTGACTGTGCCGGTCCTTGCTCGGTTCTTACGCGAACGGCTTCATATAATATTGGCGGCTACTGTACTAGACAGGTGGTCGGTAAATAGCGGTTAAAGATCATGCATGCCGCAGGTAGTTTTGCGGAAGGAAATGCAAGGGAAGTTCCCTGGCAGGTAACAGGCAGCTAAGTATTTACCTACCACACGATGCCGCAGCTAGCTGGCTGGTAGCAGATAAAAAAATTGCTAGAGAGCATCCATGGATCGATTCATGTTGTTTCTAGTTTAAAGTTGCCGACCAAGGAAAAATTTCGATATTTTCTAATTTTTTTTTATTCAACGAAGTCACCCTGATCGTTAATATTGTACAGTATAATGTAGCTATACAAAATTCTTATTTCGTTTTTGCTTCGAAATTAATGTCCAGTGTGACTAATTAACATCTATCTCATTAACAATGGTTCTACTCACCTAGCACCGAGTGGTGTAAGGCACTGCTTTCCAGACGAAGGGTCACGAGTTCGATCCCCGCCCAGGTTCACCAAGCCCTCCATCCCCCTCGTTGGCGGTAAAATTGGTAGCAACATTGATTGCGAAAGGTAACGTGCCCCAGAAGCCTAGTCAGCAGGGGATACGTAGACTTGTGCAGCAACCGGCCTTACCGGTCGGCCCCGGCAGAGTAGTCGCTTGTCGACGTAAAGTCCTCTTGATTCCGGTAGCAACTTTTACCTTTTTACATAGCACTAGGCTCATTCCTAGCTGAGTTATGGCCCGTTGCTCAAATGTCGGTTGCTCAAATGTCCCCCCGTAATCAATAGCAACCGCCGTTCTTGATAGCCGCTTTTAATCTCTTTTGAATTGTGAACTAGACCACTTAACCCAACTCTCAAATGAAAATGGTTAGGTTCTATAATCTTCCAACCTTCGAAATTCGATGTTATTAAAGGTTCGATTTTTTTTGAAAATTAGCACTATTATTTTTTTATTTCGAATATGGGCGAGAGCATTTCCCTACTTACACATATTCAAATGCTACTTCGATAAAATGCAAATCGATTTGAGTTGATTCTATTTTGGTAAAATAGTATAACATGAGCAACATCCGGAAATTAGCAAGCCTGGCCGGACTGCGGTACTGGACCGGAGCCGGTGAATGAGACAAATTTTCCGGCTCTGGACGTCTTTTTTTCGAGAGGGCGGGGTTTTAATTTATTTTTCCATTTCTTTTACGGTGTAATTCTGCCCTCGATCTCATAGCGTCGATAGATGCTGAGAATTTTTCGGAGAAATTGATGGTGGTCCCTAGTCAGAGTTGGGCTGGAAACCCGCAGCGGTCGGCGGCCCGCAACGGGGTTCCGGGATTTCGAAAAAAAGCAATAAATCAAATCTAAAAAAGTATAGAAAAAATCAGGCACGGATAAGCAAAAAAACAGAAGGGTGAAGCAACGGAGACAAGGATGGAACGCAGAACCGGGTTTTCCAGAGCTGGGTATTGAGATACCGTAATCCCCAAGAACGTTATCGAGAACTGCTAATATTAATAAATAAATTGTCTAATTACTCAATAATTTTACGTTATTTAGTTTTTGGCGACCCACCGATTTTTTTCTCCATATCGAAAACTATATGTTTGCGCGGTTCGCATAATTTTAAATTGTGCAATGGCGCAAAAAAGTCGCCCCGCTAGGACCCGCTACTGCGCCAATATGGACAGTTAGCGGGGGCTAGCGGGAGATCTGTATCTTTCTTCCAACTTAATATTTTTTTCTTATTTTTTTGCATTCGATTCGAAATCGCAAATTAAGTAAATCCGGGAGGTCGCATTTTGACTTTTTCATAAGCGTTTCGGCGGTCCGCAATCTGAAATGTGGCGTAGTTTCCAGCTCATCTCTGTCCCTAGTGCCAGAGTTGAATTGATCCTTACGTGGCAGGCATGAAATTAGCTAGAAGGGATCTGAGTTGAACCTAGTGGTACCGAAAACGTGAAAACCGAATATCGAAAATCATTGCTGTGTCAAACACACTTCCTCGTGAGAGGCGTGGCATGATGCCGTTTGCGTTAGGATCGCAAGAGTCTGGAACAGGTCAAACATCTTATCGCTCAAAACTTAATCCTAAGGGTAACTTGGACGCTGAGAACGCCGGTAAGATCTACAAGGTGCAGCATAATTACTATGACAAAGCTTTCATCTCATAACTAGATTTCGCAGTCATTCATGCATGTGCAAAATATTTCACACTCACCGAAATCTACTAGAATGGGAGCGATGAGTTTCGAATTTTTGTGGGTAAGTTTGAATGATTAATCACCTTCGAGATATTATCAGCATATTTGATACAAACAGCGACGGAAAGACCTCCGATTCCGTACCACAATGATGTCATCCATGCAATTCCATCGAAGCCGTAGAAGAGGCCGTGCTCACGAACGAAACCACCGTCCTGCCATCCCTTTTTTTCACGACTATATCAAAACTTTTATTGTTCCTAACTTTTGCCTTGCTGTTCATGCATTATTCAAATCAAGTCTATGGATTATTACCTGCGCGTAGACGCTAGCGATACTAGATGGAATGGCGAAAAGAGCCAATTGAATGTTCCTCGTCCACAGAGATACGCTCCCTTTCAGAATCTTCTCGAAGTATACGCCAGCGCAGCCCGAAAGGATACATGCCACAACAATGCATGACAGGCCTGAAGAAGACACAAGTGGATCAACGACAAAAGTGACTCATTACTCATCGACCAATGATTTCGCTCCCTCTACCTTCTTGTAAATGATATAAGAGAGGAATCGCGAGAAAATCGAGCATTTCGAGGAAGAATGGGACCCAGATTTCAAGTATTTTTAATTTCCCTGAAAATTCGGCGTAAGGTATTTCAAACACTCCTCTATCGATTGGTGTTGTCAGAATTTCGAATAAAAATTTCGCAATCGCGTGAAACACGAAAGCGGCAGATTGTGAATATTTTTTCGAAATTGTAAAATTCGAAAAATCATAACTACATTCAAAATGAAAATAGAAACTTGTTCTTTTTTATGTTAGATGGAGAGATGCCTCAGCTACGTAACAAAACCATCAGAGTCATTCCTGGCACACTCATCGGTGCAGGGTGGTCGCTTCTGTGATTTTTATTGCAACTTTGGTCAAAGTCCAAAGCTCCCGCTCCCCTTCCCTTATGAGAGTTCTGGTGGTACTTGTTGGTACTACTTACAACCGAAAAATGAGCAGAAACGGACCATGGGTTGTAAAGATGCACTGGATTTTGTCAGACCGGCCTTAGACAATCAATGGTCAGAAGCGTGAAGCAAGTCTTGTTTGTGTTGTAAATTATCAGAAATATATCAAAAACAATAATCTCGTTGTTTGTGAAATGTTTTATCGTCTACTTTTGAGAGAGAAAAATTTTTAAAATTTAAAAATTAAATTTTTGGAATCATTCACTTTGACCAAATTTGCATGAATAACGTGATTTATTCAACTTTCTTTAGCTGTTTATGATGTTTGGACAAAGATCTATACGTATTATATGCTGTGCACAACTTTATCATACTTTAAACACATCACTTATTTCGTATTTTCGTGTACCTGTTCAAACATTATAATTTCTTCCCATATCTCTTAAGAAGTTCGTGAGTATGTGTTCAACATATGTCTTTTTGAAAGTGAGTGGATACCTATTCGTAGAAATTAGCTACTACGCTTAGAAAATCGTGTATCTGCACGAGGACGCGCGCTCTGTCTTCTCTGGCACTCTCTCACTTCCGCCCGTTCTCTCGCCTTGTTCGGGTCAGGTGAGGGCAGAAATCTTTGGCCCGTTCAATAAGAATGTGGAATCAACATGTTCAAGGTAAATTTATTATTTTCTGATTGTACATAGCTGAGAAACAGATTTAGGCCCCCGATTCTATGTTCGCACAAGAGCGAAAAACGATATCAACAAACTGGCAACGCCATTAGAAAGAGAATCAAATTCTGTTAGTATGCGCGTGATTTCGTGCCTTTATGGTCACTCCGAAGCGAGTAATAATCGAAAAAGTAGTTTGGCGCCAAAAGGGCGCCCAGAGGGGTCTGATTGCAAAATCGATAGCACCAGCGTGTTCAGCGTCGAAAGTTACCCCTAGGAACAAGTTTTGAGCAAATTTCGTTTTTTGACCTGTTCCAGACCCCTGTTGTACCCTTGTTGATCCTAACGTAAACAGCGTCATATACAGAACATACTGAGAAGCTATGTATAGATCAGAACCAGAATCAATCAATCATTGCAGATAGCCTACTCTATATGAGCAAACTCGCGAAACTGTTTAGCAGGGAGCGTTTTTAAACGTTGATCGCTTTCTACCCCCATCACTCGCCTTCCCTACGTGTCTCGCCGGGTGTCAATACCGTAATAGATCTTTGGAGGACTAGATAGAGGTGTCCTGCTCACCTCAGTATGACTTAGCGGCTAAACACAGTAGTGCCGGATCATCCTAGCCGAAATGAGATCTTTGAAAATTCATAAATAATTTTTAAAAAATCGTAAAAATATGCGATTTTTTGCACTCGAATGGGGAAAAAATTATCTTTAATCTGAAATTCGCTTCATTTGCAGTCCCAGGTCCCTTTAAAGATACTTTCAAGAAAGAAGAAATACGCATTTTAAGTTCCTCATGTTATTTGAACAAAAATTGAAAATTTGAATTTTTCATTCATTTTGAAACATCTCAGCAGGGCTGGAGCGGAGTCCATTCTAAGGTCAATTTTCGGACTCTACGCATGAAGTTTACACTCACACGGGACACATCACAACTCACATATCCCGATCTTTTTGATATTTCCATAGTAGCATGTATGTCTATGGACTTAAGTGACTAGGAAGTGATTTGTATGTCCCTCCTGCTTTCCTTTGAATACGGTGACTATCCGGGACGTTTGTGTCATCTTCTCATTAAAGGTGTTTGGATTCTTTATTTATGGCGAAGCTAGTGAACTCGTATCACTCGGTCTCTACGACAACACAGACATCACTTGAACGAATGTGGATCGAAGAGGCTTTGGACCAACTGAATGATTGAGAAAATCATGAGAATTTCACTTTCTCAAATTATATGCGAACTCGGAGCGTGGATTATCAACCATTCAGTCCATCATCGGACGTTTAGCCGGTCGGGCTTTTGGTCCGACTTTCTAATGATGTTGACTGATAGATGAGAGAATCGAGACTAGTGTCATTTAGAAGATGTTACAAACGTCCCGGATTGTCACCGTATTCAAAGGAAAGCAGGAGGGACATACAAATCACTTCCTAGTTGGGCATCATGCAATTCCATACATCCAGAAAGGGGTCGGGAGCTAGAGATTGTGACAGAGTGGAGTGCTTGTGAAAGATCTCTCACTTCTGGCATCGTAGACCAATAGTACGTATAAAATAGTATCAAAATAAATTTGATTTTGTAATCTAGAAAAAAGAGCAAAACAAAAAATCTGGAGAGCGGGACCGAACTCACGCCCTCACTTCTTCCCCTCCCCGCCGCCTTAGACCACTCGGCCACCGATCTAGTTCTGAACGATGCGCTCTTTCGATGTTATGAGGCATGAAAATTGCTAACTCGCTTCCCAGGCGGGTTCAGCAACTTTTGAGAATAGTTTTGAGGTAGTCCATACATACTATGGAAATATCAAAAAGATCGGGATATGTGAGTTGTGGTGTGTCCCGTGTCAGCCCAACTTTCCAGCATATACGAATTTTTGGCTAGTACGGACCCATCAGCCAGTATCTCAATCCTGTCAGACAGTGGAATTTGTGTAGTTTCCCTGTTGAAATGTGGTTTGCCTACAGTAACACGGAGTATTTTTACAGAAAAAAAATTTTATGCGGAAATTTCAATACCCGGGTCACTCCTGTCTCTTCGTACTTTTTTCGGCATTGTTTTTGGAATTTCCGGTACAGAGGGCCCTACTACTTGTGCTTTATATTCGCTGATAAAACAAAAAAAATATGCAAAGAACTGACCCTCACAGAGGTAAAGCTTCCCCCCCCCACTAGTACCCAAGGTAGCGGTGGGAAATAAACGAGAGCACGACTCACCCACTAATGCATTCTCGCCCTCCCCCTTTTTCGACGAAGAAGATGTATCAATTTGGACAAGTGAAACGCCAGCGAAGAGAACAACAAGAGCCGCCCATTGAGTTCCTGGGAAAATCAATTATGAAATTTTGCTCGTACAAATGGAATACTACATAAGTCATTTCTGCAGAACGACAAACTGCTATATGAGGCCGTTTGTGAGAGAATCAAACAACGAAACAACAGAGATCGGACGGGTGAAAATACGAAAACTCAGCTAATTCTATTCTATCAGCTAAAGATGGTTTCTTAGACATTTGAGGGCGCCGATTATGATGGTGAGTATGTCATGTTATGCAAATCGATATCCGACCTGTTATTCAAATTACAAAATTCGTCTCTTTGTGTGTTTTGGTGATTCCAAAAGAAATAGTCGTCAAAACATGTAGTGCGAATATTCAACTAGAATGAATTTTAGAATGAATTTGAGGAATCAAATGGAAGTCTGAGACTTCAAGTCTCAAAAGAAATGAAAATTTCCGTGTTTTTCATTTATCATCTATCTATTTCCGCATGTTATACTACTGGGATTAACAGTGTATGTGGAGAATACATACATCGCTCTGCCTCTTGAGTTTGTAAGATGAACATTACGAGAGTTTTGAAATTCCGACTTACTGTAAATAGAAATTGTTTTCGTAAAATTGGTATTTAAGATGCGAGGGTCAGTTCGTGAGGCAAGCGAACAAACCGCTACGCCATAGGTGAGATGTCTCTCTCCCGTTCTCTCACGCACTAACTCTGGTTTTTTTGCCCCAGTAGGGCACCAGGCTGCCTCCCAATGGGGCAAACATCAAAGGTTCCGTGGGGCCCTAGTGGGGGATTCGCCGGGGTCCCAGTGGGGGAAACGTCAGCCCTTGATCTGTCATCGCGCGTCCATTACAGGAATCGTCACAATTCAGATGCCGTGTAACTACTTTCCTATTGGCATTCTTACGAAATGTCGCACTATCAGCTGCGCTAAAACCCTCTAAAGATGTACGAATAGACTCCGCCTCTCTCTCTCTCTCCCTTATCGACTTTCCCCCCATCTCACAGCAGTCGAAGCGCGCGTGGTTTTGGAAGTCTAGCTCGGCTCAGAGATAAAGCATCGACCGAAATCCCAAAGATTTGTCTTAATCAGACATATTGGGACATGTTGACATTAAATTTCATCCCACTCAGTCAATTCCACTCGAATCAACGAGAGTATCAGTACTCTTGTTGATTCTCTCTAAGATCGATGACTCGAGTTTGGGATTTATACCCTCAAAACGGAAGAAAATGCACCGTGTCCGGGATTTTCCGGGAAAACTCCGGAAAGTCTGGCAAATCGTTGTTTCTCAATGAAATCGTCCAAATTTTGGGGAACGAAGGTTTCTCCGAAATTCAAGAAATCCGTTTGAAGAACTAAGAAATTTATTTATTGGAAGGTACTGTACCAGAAGTTGCGATTTTCGTTGTGTGTCGTGTACCACATGCGATACGGTAGTGTATTGGTGCATATTCTTTTTTCTTTCAAAATGTTTTCTTTGTTTTCTTCTGTTTTGATAATATTCTTCATTATTTTGCTTTCTTCTCCTAATGAGAGTGTTCATGAAACGAAATAACGAGAAAATTGCATCAAAATAGAAGAGTACAAAGACAACGCTTTGAAAGAAAGAGGAATGTACACCAATACACTACCGTATCGTATGTGGTTCACGACACACAACGAAAATCGCAACTTCTGATACAGTACCTTCCAATCAATAAATTTCTTAGTTCTTAAAACTGATTTCTTGAATTTCGGAGAAACTTTCGTTCTCCAAAATTTGGGCGATTTCATTGAGAAACAAAGATTTGCCAGACTTTCCGGAGTTTTCCCGGAAAATCCCGGACACGGTGCATTTTCTTCCGTTTTGAGGGTAATGAAATTACACTCCAACAGAGAAGAGATTCGGGTTTGCGATGGTTCAAAATCTCATATATAGATATTCGTATGATAAATGGACCGTTCAACAACTGGAAACAGAATAAAAATACAATGAGTTTTGAGATCTGAAAATTCGAATTTCTTTCTTTCTTTCTCACGAGGTCCTAGCGAAATTCGCCGGGATTGCTCGCTCATTACCACGGCAATTCACGCTCTCAGTACGGACCAGTGTGATCACACTATGAAACTGGAACGGCGAGGAAACTGGCGACCGTTGCAATCAGGCATTTCCATACGGGAGTAAAATTGCTCATTTTTACCGTACTTTAAGGGGTTTGGGCGTTACCGCGAATATGAAAAAGCCCATCCGTACCGTAGCAGGTGAGTGCGGGAACATGAAAAAGCCCATCCGTACCGTAGCAGGTGAGTGCGGGAACATGAAAATGCCCATTCCTACCGTAGCTAACTTTCTACTGTAATGCATTTCGTCATTGATTGCCCATTTTCCTGTGAAGTATAGTGGACTGCCACGCAGTTATACCGTACTTAATTCAAAAAAGTTGGAAAATTGCCAACTTTAGCCGGGGCTGCCACGCAGTGAGTTGCCACGGGTATACTGTAAGTAGTGAGAATTTTCCTCTAGGCTGAAATGCCGTGCATTACTGGATCCATTATATAAGACAGGTACATACCCTCCCATGCGTCGACGCATGCGACGTGCCTACCAACTTTTTTTGGTAGGCACGTCGCACCCATGGTCAAAATCGATATTTTCGATTATCGATTGATCAGCCCAATCTATAGTGGGATGGTACCGTATGGTCTACAGTAACTCAAAATCGATAATCAGGGCTACTGTAGATTTCGCTGCGGGACCATCATTTTACAAAGTTGCAACAAATGAGCCGGGATTGCTTTTATGAGTTGGCATTCGGCACGACATTGCTCAAAAGGTATACGGTAGCTCTGCTACCGTACCCATGACTAAGCTACGGTTACTTTCGCTGCGGGACCACCATTTTACAAAATTGCGCCAAACGAGTCGCGATTGCTTGTATGAGTTGGTATTCGGTACGAGATTGCTCGAAAGGTATACTGTAGTCCGTCTACCGTACCCATGACTTAGTTACGGTAACTTTCGCTGCGGGAACACCATTTTACAAAGTTGCGCCAAACGAGTTGTGATTGCTTGTATGAGTTGGTATTCGGTACGAGATTGCTCGAAAGGTATACTGTAGTCCGTCTACCGTACCCATGACTTAGTTACGGTAACTTTCGCTGCGGGAACACCATTTTAACGCAACGCATTCAAATTTACTTTTTTAAGACTGGCAAAATGAAAAAGGGTATCCGGATTTGATATAATAATGTATGTTTTGGAGATCTTAAGAGAGGAATCTGGAAAAAATCGAGCACTGTTATCAGTAGGAAAATTCATGACTTTTAAATAGGAAAACTAGCGAACTTCGTTCGCTAGAGTGTACGCACACTTTCTGTGTTCTCTAATTAGGTAGCTACATTTTTTTGCGCTCAATTTGAGCCATTTTACGTGATTCTAGGATTTATTTGGTATACTGTAGTTGGTATCCCACTCATGGTATCCCACGCGTTCCGCGCTAGTGGTACGCTTAATCTTCTTTATTTGATAAATTCATTTAATCTTCAAGATAATTTGCATTTATTTTGTGTGATTTTGTATATCTAGAATTGTATTTGAATAAATGATTATCCCCATCTCTCGCCATTTCCTTCCCTCTCATTCCCACTCTCCACCTCGACTCTGCTCGGTTCCTTTTTCTAGATGTATTGTTACTTTTGCTGGGTAAGTTGTTTATCGTACTCTAAAATGATTAAACTAAGTTATGATGTGGTTACAGGACCTATATCAAAGAGACAGTCGCAAGGCAATGGTCATGCACCTTCGGCGTCGTCAGAACACTACCCTCACTTTGGTTAGTTGTATTCTTGAGTTGTTGTCTCAGAAATTTTTGTGTGTGCAGTCCTCACTCTTTTTCAAATGCAATTGTGGGAATCTCTCTCGATCTCATTCTCATAAGGTATTAATTATAAATTAAGAAATATACTGAAAGAATGTGTTTAGCATAAGGAAGGCGAACCACCTGTGTCATTCGAGCTAATTAAGCTTGCCGGTGAAGCTCGCACCTTTTCCGCCCCAAAGGTTGTCGACAGCTACATCATAATACACGATATTATGTATTTTTAGACGACTCCCCAGTGTTTTCTATGTGACGCTTATCCTGCCTCCACCTCCGCATACATGCAGCATCTCAGAGTAAAGCACCAGACCACACTTGCAAAGGTATACATTCAGATTAAGCAGATTTGGAGATTCATATTTACTTCGTTTTAGCATGATCGCATGCTCAAATGCAACTGCAACAATCCCTTCTTCGTAACTTGCGAAACCATGTCGCACGACCATCATGTCTGGGAGGTGCTGTCTCAAATATTATATGTTCCCCATTCTCAGCATCTCTGCAATCTATATTTTCAGTGTTACGGGAGCGATTTCACACTCGAGGAAAAGAAGCCGACGCGCAATGGGCGCCTGATCACTGAGGAGGATAAGAAGGAGAAGAAAAAGAAGGAGAAAACAATTGTCCGTTCCATTGGACCATCGTTCGGAAACACCAACGATGACGACACCTACATGTACTTGTAGTTCACTGTTCTTATAAAATTATGTCATTTGAGTCCTGTTTGAGTTATTTTGGAAGATTCAACACTATAAGCAATGGTCATTGACCGCCACCGACTCCCTCTCATTATCTCATTATCATTTGAAATATCTCTCTTCTCTCTACATCTTTCTCTACACTCTCGCCCCTTACTATGCGTCACTGCCTCTTCCAGGGCGCTTTTTCAATTATCTTCGCTTATGTAATAAAGTACAACGTTTCTCTCCGTTTTCACACGATAACCGCCAGCATATCATTCTAATCCTCTTTTCTTGTTCTATTCGATAAAATACAATTGCGGTCCATATGGTCCTAGTACATTTCATTTCTATCCTCTCACAGAGTGTGTTACCTTTGAGCAACTTTTTCGACCCTTAGGAGTGATCCCAGACCCCTGTAAGTCCCTTTTTTTCGCCAAATCACCTCCTCTATCCAACCCTTTTTAGAGCGAGGTCCTAGAACGATTGTCCAACCGGAAGTGACCGTAATCGTAAAAAAACTGATATTTAAATCATTTGTTAAAACAAAACCTACCGTAATCGCGTCATGTGCGGGCTGGAAACTATTCTAGGGTATCCTACCGTATTCTCCGATTTTTTCCCGTCCCCCCTGATGGTTCTTACCGTACTTTCGCCTCTCCCTGGGCTACAAACTACAATTTCCCCCACGAAATACCGTATTTCGCCCATTTCTGGGCTACAAACTACAGCTCGCCCGCCCCTCCCTCCCTCCCTCCCTCATTTGCCTCTTAATCGGATTATTTTCCCCAGATTCTTCGATTTTTGAGGCAAAAAGGGGCGGAGAAAATATGGCTACGCGATTTAGTATAGGGAGCCTAAAAGCCGTTTCCACCCATTTTTACAGTGAAATTCGCTCCCGCCGACCGCTCTACTCTAGAGAATCATTCGCTCTGCCTCTCTCATCTGCCTAAGTAGTGTAGCGGCTGTGCTCTGGATGCGCTGCCCGGTCCGCCTGGGTTCGACTCCCTCTCCCCTCACCCCTTTTGCACTTTTTTTGCTGTTTTTTTACAAGTCCGGATGGCTACCTAAAAGTTGCAATACCGTATATTTGTCGGATTTTTAAACGGTATCATGCGTGGCCTGAATTATCGGATTACGGTGTCAAATCCTGGAACGATTGTCCAACCGGAAGTGACCGTAATCGTAAAAAAACTGATATTTAAATCATTTTTTAATACAAAACCTACCGTAATCGCGTCATGTGCGGGCTGGAAACTATTCTAGGGTATCCTACCGTATTCTCCGATTTTTTCCCGTCCCCCCTGATGGTTCTTACCGTACTTTCGCCTCTCCCTGGGCTGCAAACTACAATTTCCCCCACGAAATACCGTATTTCGCCCATTTCTGGGCTACAAACTACAGCTCGCCCGCCCCTCCCTCCCTCCCTCCCTCATTTGCCTCTTAATCGGATTATTTTCCCCAGATTCTTCGATTTTTGAGGCAAAAAGGGGCGGAGAAAATATGGCTACGCGATTTAGTATAGGGAGCCTAAAAGCCGTTTCCACCCATTTTTACAGTGAAATTCGCTCCCGCCGACCGCTCTACTCTAGAGAATCATTCGCTCTGCCTCTCTCATCTGCCTAAGTAGTGTAGCGGCTGTGCTCTGGATGCGCTGCCCGGTCCGCCTGGGTTCGACTCCCTCTCCCCTCACCCCTTTTGCACTTTTTTTGCTGTTTTTTTACAAGTCCGGATGGCTACCTAAAAGTTGCAATACCGTATATTTGTCGGATTTTTAAACGGTATCATGCGTGGCCTGAATTATCGGATTACCGTGTCAAATCCTGGAACGATTGTCCAACCGGAAGTGACCGTAATCGTAAAAAAACTGATATTTAAATCATTTTTTAATACAAAACCTACCGTAATCGCGTCATGTGCGGGCTGGAAACTATTCTAGGGTATCCTACCGTATTCTCCGATTTTTTCCCGTCCCCCCTGATGGTTCTTACCGTACTTTCGCCTCTCCCTGGGCTACAAACTACAATTTCCCCCACGAAATACCGTATTTCGCCCATTTCTGGGCTACAAACTACAGCTCGCCCGCCCCTCCCTCCCTCCCTCCCTCATTTGCCTCTTAATCGGATTATTTTCCCCAGATTCTTCGATTTTTGAGGCAAAAAGGGGCGGAGAAAATATGGCTACGCGATTTAGTATAGGGAGCCTAAAAGCCGTTTCCACCCATTTTTACAGTGAAATTCGCTCCCGCCGACCGCTCTACTCTAGAGAATCATTCGCTCTGCCTCTCTCATCTGCCTAAGTAGTGTAGCGGCTGTGCTCTGGATGCGCTGCCCGGTCCGCCTGGGTTCGACTCCCTCTCCCCTCACCCCTTTTGCACTTTTTTTGCTGTTTTTTTACAAGTCCGGATGGCTACCTAAAAGTTGCAATACCGTATATTTGTCGGATTTTTAAACGGTATCATGCGTGGCCTGAATTATCGGATTACGGTGTCAAATCCTGGAACGATTGTCCAACCGGAAGTGACCGTAATCGTAAAAAAACTGATATTTAAATCATTTTTTAATACAAAACCTACCGTAATCGCGTCATGTGCGGGCTGGAAACTATTCTAGGGTATCCTACCGTATTCTCCGATTTTTTCCCGTCCCCCCTGATGGTTCTTACCGTACTTTCGCCTCTCCCTGGGCTACAAACTACAATTTCCCCCACGAAATACCGTATTTCGCCCATTTCTGGGCTACAAACTACAGCTCGCCCGCCCCTCCCTCCCTCCCTCCCTCATTTGCCTCTTAATCGGATTATTTTCCCCAGATTCTTCGATTTTTGAGGCAAAAAGGGGCGGAGAAAATATGGCTACGCGATTTAGTATAGGGAGCCTAAAAGCCGTTTCCACCCATTTTTACAGTGAAATTCGCTCCCGCCGACCGCTCTACTCTAGAGAATCATTCGCTCTGCCTCTCTCATCTGCCTAAGTAGTGTAGCGGCTGTGCTCTGGATGCGCTGCCCGGTCCGCCTGGGTTCGACTCCCTCTCCCCTCACCCCTTTTGCACTTTTTTTGCTGTTTTTTTACAAGTCCGGATGGCTACCTAAAAGTTGCAATACCGTATATTTGTCGGATTTTTAAACGGTATCATGCGTGGCCTGAATTATCGGATTACGGTGTCAAATCCTGGAACGATTGTCCAACCGGAAGTGACCGTAATCGTAAAAAAACTGATATTTAAATCATTTTTTAATACAAAACCTACCGTAATCGCGTCATGTGCGGGCTGGAAACTATTCTAGGGTATCCTACCGTATTCTCCGATTTTTTCCCGTCCCCCCTGATGGTTCTTACCGTACTTTCGCCTCTCCCTGGGCTGCAAACTACAATTTCCCCCACGAAATACCGTATTTCGCCCATTTCTGGGCTACAAACTACAGCTCGCCCGCCCCTCCCTCCCTCCCTCCCTCATTTGCCTCTTAATCGGATTATTTTCCCCAGATTCTTCGATTTTTGAGGCAAAAAGGGGCGGAGAAAATATGGCTACGCGATTTAGTATAGGGAGCCTAAAAGCCGTTTCCACCCATTTTTACAGTGAAATTCGCTCCCGCCGACCGCTCTACTCTAGAGAATCATTCGCTCTGCCTCTCTCATCTGCCTAAGTAGTGTAGCGGCTGTGCTCTGGATGCGCTGCCCGGTCCGCCTGGGTTCGACTCCCTCTCCCCTCACCCCTTTTGCACTTTTTTTGCTGTTTTTTTACAAGTCCGGATGGCTACCTAAAAGTTGCAATACCGTATATTTGTCGGATTTTTAAACGGTATCATGCGTGGCCTGAATTATCGGATTACGGTGTCAAATCCTGGAACGATTGTCCAACCGGAAGTGACCGTAATCGTAAAAAAACTGATATTTAAATCATTTTTTAATACAAAACCTACCGTAATCGCGTCATGTGCGGGCTGGAAACTATTCTAGGGTATCCTACCGTATTCTCCGATTTTTTCCCGTCCCCCTGATGGTTCTTACCGTACTTTCGCCTCTCCCTGGGCTGCAAACTACAATTTCCCCCACGAAATACCGTATTTCGCCCATTTCTGGGCTACAAACTACAGCTCGCCCGCCCCTCCCTCCCTCCCTCCCTCATTTGCCTCTTAATCGGATTATTTTCCCCAGATTCTTCGATTTTTGAGGCAAAAAGGGGCGGAGAAAATATGGCTACGCGATTTAGTATAGGGAGCCTAAAAGCCGTTTCCACCCATTTTTACAGTGAAATTCGCTCCCGCCGACCGCTCTACTCTAGAGAATCATTCGCTCTGCCTCTCTCATCTGCCTAAGTAGTGTAGCGGCTGTGCTCTGGATGCGCTGCCCGGTCCGCCTGGGTTCGACTCCCTCTCCCCTCACCCCTTTTGCACTTTTTTTGCTGTTTTTTTACAAGTCCGGATGGCTACCTAAAAGTTGCAATACCGTATATTTGTCGGATTTTTAAACGGTATCATGCGTGGCCTGAATTATCGGATTACGGTGTCAAATCCTGGAACGATTGTCCAACCGGAAGTGACCGTAATCGTAAAAAAACTGATATTTAAATCATTTTTTAATACAAAACCTACCGTAATCGCGTCATGTGCGGGCTGGAAACTATTCTAGGGTATCCTACCGTATTCTCCGATTTTTTCCCGTCCCCCCTGATGGTTCTTACCGTACTTTCGCCTCTCCCTGGGCTGCAAACTACAATTTCCCCCACGAAATACCGTATTTCGCCCATTTCTGGGCTACAAACTACAGCTCGCCCGCCCCTCCCTCCCTCCCTCCCTCATTTGCCTCTTAATCGGATTATTTTCCCCAGATTCTTCGATTTTTGAGGCAAAAAGGGGCGGAGAAAATATGGCTACGCGATTTAGTATAGGGAGCCTAAAAGCCGTTTCCACCCATTTTTACAGTGAAATTCGCTCCCGCCGACCGCTCTACTCTAGAGAATCATTCGCTCTGCCTCTCTCATCTGCCTAAGTAGTGTAGCGGCTGTGCTCTGGATGCGCTGCCCGGTCCGCCTGGGTTCGACTCCCTCTCCCCTCACCCCTTTTGCACTTTTTTTGCTGTTTTTTTACAAGTCCGGATGGCTACCTAAAAGTTGCAATACCGTATATTTGTCGGATTTTTAAACGGTATCATGCGTGGCCTGAATTATCGGATTACGGTGTCAAATCCTGGAACGATTGTCCAACCGGAAGTGACCGTAATCGTAAAAAAACTGATATTTAAATCATTTTTTAATACAAAACCTACCGTAATCGCGTCATGTGCGGGCTGGAAACTATTCTAGGGTATCCTACCGTATTCTCCGATTTTTTCCCGTCCCCCCTGATGGTTCTTACCGTACTTTCGCCTCTCCCTGGGCTGCAAACTACAATTTCCCCCACGAAATACCGTATTTCGCCCATTTCTGGGCTACAAACTACAGCTCGCCCGCCCCTCCCTCCCTCCCTCCCTCATTTGCCTCTTAATCGGATTATTTTCCCCAGATTCTTCGATTTTTGAGGCAAAAAGGGGCGGAGAAAATATGGCTACGCGATTTAGTATAGGGAGCCTAAAAGCCGTTTCCACCCATTTTTACAGTGAAATTCGCTCCCGCCGACCGCTCTACTCTAGAGAATCATTCGCTCTGCCTCTCTCATCTGCCTAAGTAGTGTAGCGGCTGTGCTCTGGATGCGCTGCCCGGTCCGCCTGGGTTCGACTCCCTCTCCCCTCACCCCTTTTGCACTTTTTTTGCTGTTTTTTTACAAGTCCGGATGGCTACCTAAAAGTTGCAATACCGTATATTTGTCGGATTTTTAAACGGTATCATGCGTGGCCTGAATTATCGGATTACGGTGTCAAATCCTGGAACGATTGTCCAACCGGAAGTGACCGTAATCGTAAAAAAACTGATATTTAAATCATTTTTTAATACAAAACCTACCGTAATCGCGTCATGTGCGGGCTGGAAACTATTCTAGGGTATCCTACCGTATTCTCCGATTTTTTCCCGTCCCCCCTGATGGTTCTTACCGTACTTTCGCCTCTCCCTGGGCTACAAACTACAATTTCCCCCACGAAATACCGTATTTCGCCCATTTCTGGGCTACAAACTACAGCTCGCCCGCCCCTCCCTCCCTCATTTGCCTCTTAATCGGATTATTTTCCCCAGATTCTTCGATTTTTGAGGCAAAAAGGGGCGGAGAAAATATGGCTACGCGATTTAGTATAGGGAGCCTAAAAGCCGTTTCCACCCATTTTTACAGTGAAATTCGCTCCCGCCGACCGCTCTACTCTAGAGAATCATTCGCTCTGCCTCTCTCATCTGCTTAAGTAGTGTAGCGGCTGTGCTCTGGATGCGCTGCCCGGTCCGCCTGGGTTCGACTCCCTCTCCCCTCACCCCTTTTGCACTTTTTTTGCTGTTTTTTTACAAGTCCGGATGGCTACCTAAAAGTTGCAATACCGTATATTTGTCGGATTTTTAAACGGTATCATGCGTGGCCTGAATTATCGGATTACGGTGTCAAATCCTGGAACGATTGTCCAACCGGAAGTGACCGTAATCGTAAAAAAACTGATATTTAAATCATTTTTTAATACAAAACCTACCGTAATCGCGTCATGTGCGGGCTGGAAACTATTCTAGGGTATCCTACCGTATTCTCCGATTTTTTCCCGTCCCCCCTGATGGTTCTTACCGTACTTTCGCCTCTCCCTGGGCTGCAAACTACAATTTCCCCCACGAAATACCGTATTTCGCCCATTTCTGGGCTACAAACTACAGCTCGCCCGCCCCTCCCTCCCTCCCTCCCTCATTTGCCTCTTAATCGGATTATTTTCCCCAGATTCTTCGATTTTTGAGGCAAAAAGGGGCGGAGAAAATATGGCTACGCGATTTAGTATAGGGAGCCTAAAAGCCGTTTCCACCCATTTTTACAGTGAAATTCGCTCCCGCCGACCGCTCTACTCTAGAGAATCATTCGCTCTGCCTCTCTCATCTGCCTAAGTAGTGTAGCGGCTGTGCTCTGGATGCGCTGCCCGGTCCGCCTGGGTTCGACTCCCTCTCCCCTCACCCCTTTTGCACTTTTTTTGCTGTTTTTTTACAAGTCCGGATGGCTACCTAAAAGTTGCAATACCGTATATTTGTCGGATTTTTAAACGGTATCATGCGTGGCCTGAATTATCGGATTACGGTGTCAAATCCTGGAACGATTGTCCAACCGGAAGTGACCGTAATCGTAAAAAAACTGATATTTAAATCATTTTTTAATACAAAACCTACCGTAATCGCGTCATGTGCGGGCTGGAAACTATTCTAGGGTATCCTACCGTATTCTCCGATTTTTTCCCGTCCCCCCTGATGGTTCTTACCGTACTTTCGCCTCTCCCTGGGCTACAAACTACAATTTCCCCCACGAAATACCGTATTTCGCCCATTTCTGGGCTACAAACTACAGCTCGCCCGCCCCTCCCTCCCTCATTTGCCTCTTAATCGGATTATTTTCCCCAGATTCTTCGATTTTTGAGGCAAAAAGGGGCGGAGAAAATATGGCTACGCGATTTAGTATAGGGAGCCTAAAAGCCGTTTCCACCCATTTTTACAGTGAAATTCGCTCCCGCCGACCGCTCTACTCTAGAGAATCATTCGCTCTGCCTCTCTCATCTGCTTAAGTAGTGTAGCGGCTGTGCTCTGGATGCGCTGCCCGGTCCGCCTGGGTTCGACTCCCTCTCCCCTCACCCCTTTTGCACTTTTTTTGCTGTTTTTTTACAAGTCCGGATGGCTACCTAAAAGTTGCAATACCGTATATTTGTCGGATTTTTAAACGGTATCATGCGTGGCCTGAATTATCGGATTACGGTGTCAAATCCTGGAACGATTGTCCAACCGGAAGTGACCGTAATCGTAAAAAAACTGATATTTAAATCATTTTTTAATACAAAACCTACCGTAATCGCGTCATGTGCGGGCTGGAAACTATTCTAGGGTATCCTACCGTATTCTCCGATTTTTTCCCGTCCCCCCTGATGGTTCTTACCGTACTTTCGCCTCTCCCTGGGCTGCAAACTACAATTTCCCCCACGAAATACCGTATTTCGCCCATTTCTGGGCTACAAACTACAGCTCGCCCGCCCCTCCCTCCCTCCCTCCCTCATTTGCCTCTTAATCGGATTATTTTCCCCAGATTCTTCGATTTTTGAGGCAAAAAGGGGCGGAGAAAATATGGCTACGCGATTTAGTATAGGGAGCCTAAAAGCCGTTTCCACCCATTTTTACAGTGAAATTCGCTCCCGCCGACCGCTCTACTCTAGAGAATCATTCGCTCTGCCTCTCTCATCTGCCTAAGTAGTGTAGCGGCTGTGCTCTGGATGCGCTGCCCGGTCCGCCTGGGTTCGACTCCCTCTCCCCTCACCCCTTTTGCACTTTTTTTGCTGTTTTTTTACAAGTCCGGATGGCTACCTAAAAGTTGCAATACCGTATATTTGTCGGATTTTTAAACGGTATCATGCGTGGCCTGAATTATCGGATTACGGTGTCAAATCCTGGAACGATTGTCCAACCGGAAGTGACCGTAATCGTAAAAAAACTGATATTTAAATCATTTTTTAATACAAAACCTACCGTAATCGCGTCATGTGCGGGCTGGAAACTATTCTAGGGTATCCTACCGTATTCTCCGATTTTTTCCCGTCCCCCCTGATGGTTCTTACCGTACTTTCGCCTCTCCCTGGGCTACAAACTACAATTTCCCCCACGAAATACCGTATTTCGCCCATTTCTGGGCTACAAACTACAGCTCGCCCGCCCCTCCCTCCCTCATTTGCCTCTTAATCGGATTATTTTCCCCAGATTCTTCGATTTTTGAGGCAAAAAGGGGCGGAGAAAATATGGCTACGCGATTTAGTATAGGGAGCCTAAAAGCCGTTTCCACCCATTTTTACAGTGAAATTCGCTCCCGCCGACCGCTCTACTCTAGAGAATCATTCGCTCTGCCTCTCTCATCTGCTTAAGTAGTGTAGCGGCTGTGCTCTGGATGCGCTGCCCGGTCCGCCTGGGTTCGACTCCCTCTCCCCTCACCCCTTTTGCACTTTTTTTGCTGTTTTTTTACAAGTCCGGATGGCTACCTAAAAGTTGCAATACCGTATATTTGTCGGATTTTTAAACGGTATCATGCGTGGCCTGAATTATCGGATTACGGTGTCAAATCCTGGAACGATTGTCCAACCGGAAGTGACCGTAATCGTAAAAAAACTGATATTTAAATCATTTTTTAATACAAAACCTACCGTAATCGCGTCATGTGCGGGCTGGAAACTATTCTAGGGTATCCTACCGTATTCTCCGATTTTTTCCCGTCCCCCCTGATGGTTCTTACCGTACTTTCGCCTCTCCCTGGGCTACAAACTACAATTTCCCCCACGAAATACCGTATTTCGCCCATTTCTGGGCTACAAACTACAGCTCGCCCGCCCCTCCCTCCCTCCCTCCCTCATTTGCCTCTTAATCGGATTATTTTCCCCAGATTCTTCGATTTTTGAGGCAAAAAGGGGCGGAGAAAATATGGCTACGCGATTTAGTATAGGGAGCCTAAAAGCCGTTTCCACCCATTTTTACAGTGAAATTCGCTCCCGCCGACCGCTCTACTCTAGAGAATCATTCGCTCTGCCTCTCTCATCTGCCTAAGTAGTGTAGCGGCTGTGCTCTGGATGCGCTGCCCGGTCCGCCTGGGTTCGACTCCCTCTCCCCTCACCCCTTTTGCACTTTTTTTGCTGTTTTTTTACAAGTCCGGATGGCTACCTAAAAGTTGCAATACCGTATATTTGTCGGATTTTTAAACGGTATCATGCGTGGCCTGAATTATCGGATTACGGTGTCAAATCCTGGAACGATTGTCCAACCGGAAGTGACCGTAATCGTAAAAAAACTGATATTTAAATCATTTTTTAATACAAAACCTACCGTAATCGCGTCATGTGCGGGCTGGAAACTATTCTAGGGTATCCTACCGTATTCTCCGATTTTTTCCCGTCCCCCCTGATGGTTCTTACCGTACTTTCGCCTCTCCCTGGGCTGCAAACTACAATTTCCCCCACGAAATACCGTATTTCGCCCATTTCTGGGCTACAAACTACAGCTCGCCCGCCCCTCCCTCCCTCCCTCCCTCATTTGCCTCTTAATCGGATTATTTTCCCCAGATTCTTCGATTTTTGAGGCAAAAAGGGGCGGAGAAAATATGGCTACGCGATTTAGTATAGGGAGCCTAAAAGCCGTTTCCACCCATTTTTACAGTGAAATTCGCTCCCGCCGACCGCTCTACTCTAGAGAATCATTCGCTCTGCCTCTCTCATCTGCCTAAGTAGTGTAGCGGCTGTGCTCTGGATGCGCTGCCCGGTCCGCCTGGGTTCGACTCCCTCTCCCCTCACCCCTTTTGCACTTTTTTTTGCTGTTTTTTTACAAGTCCGGATGGCTACCTAAAAGTTGCAATACCGTATATTTGTCGGATTTTTAAACGGTATCATGCGTGGCCTGAATTATCGGATTACGGTGTCAAATCCTGGAACGATTGTCCAACCGGAAGTGACCGTAATCGTAAAAAAACTGATATTTAAATCATTTTTTAATACAAAACCTACCGTAATCGCGTCATGTGCGGGCTGGAAACTATTCTAGGGTATCCTACCGTATTCTCCGATTTTTTCCCGTCCCCCCTGATGGTTCTTACCGTACTTTCGCCTCTCCCTGGGCTGCAAACTACAATTTCCCCCACGAAATACCGTATTTCGCCCATTTCTGGGCTACAAACTACAGCTCGCCCGCCCCTCCCTCCCTCCCTCCCTCATTTGCCTCTTAATCGGTTATTTTCTCTTAATCTCTTAATCGATTATTTTCCCCAGATTCTTCGATTTTTGAGGCAAAAAGGGGCGGAGAAAATATGGCTACGCGATTTAGTATAGGGAGCCTAAAAGCCGTTTCCACCCATTTTTACAGTGAAATTCGCTCCCGCCGACCGCTCTACTCTAGAGAATCATTCGCTCTGCCTCTCTCATCTGCCTAAGTAGTGTAGCGGCTGTGCTCTGGATGCGCTGCCCGGTCCGCCTGGGTTCGACTCCCTCTCCCCTCACCCCTTTTGCACTTTTTTTGCTGTTTTTTTACAAGTCCGGATGGCTACCTAAAAGTTGCAATACCGTATATTTGTCGGATTTTTAAACGGTATCATGCGTGGCCTGAATTATCGGATTACGGTGTCAAATCCTGGAACGATTGTCCAACCGGAAGTGACCGTAATCGTAAAAAAACTGATATTTAAATCATTTTTTAATACAAAACCTACCGTAATCGCGTCATGTGCGGGTTGGAAACTATTCTAGGGTATCCTACCGTATTCTCCGATTTTTTCCCGTCCCCCCTGATGGTTCTTACCGTACTTTCGCCTCTCCCTGGGCTGCAAACTACAATTTCCCCCACGAAATACCGTATTTCGCCCATTTCTGGGCTACAAACTACAGCTCGCCCGCCCCTCCCTCCCTCCCTCCCTCATTTGCCTCTTAATCGGATTATTTTCCCCAGATTCTTCGATTTTTGAGGCAAAAAGGGGCGGAGAAAATATGGCTACGCGATTTAGTATAGGGAGCCTAAAAGCCGTTTCCACCCATTTTTACAGTGAAATTCGCTCCCGCCGACCGCTCTACTCTAGAGAATCATTCGCTCTGCCTCTCTCATCTGCCTAAGTAGTGTAGCGGCTGTGCTCTGGATGCGCTGCCCGGTCCGCCTGGGTTCGACTCCCTCTCCCCTCACCCCTTTTGCACTTTTTTTGCTGTTTTTTTACAAGTCCGGATGGCTACCTAAAAGTTGCAATACCGTATATTTGTCGGATTTTTAAACGGTATCATGCGTGGCCTGAATTATCGGATTACGGTGTCAAATCCTGGAACGATTGTCCAACCGGAAGTGACCGTAATCGTAAAAAAACTGATATTTAAATCATTTTTTAATACAAAACCTACCGTAATCGCGTCATGTGCGGGCTGGAAACTATTCTAGGGTATCCTACCGTATTCTCCGATTTTTTCCCGTCCCCCCTGATGGTTCTTACCGTACTTTCGCCTCTCCCTGGGCTGCAAACTACAATTTCCCCCACGAAATACCGTATTTCGCCCATTTCTGGGCTACAAACTACAGCTCGCCCGCCCCTCCCTCCCTCCCTCCCTCATTTGCCTCTTAATCGGATTATTTTCCCCAGATTCTTCGATTTTTGAGGCAAAAAGGGGCGGAGAAAATATGGCTACGCGATTTAGTATAGGGAGCCTAAAAGCCGTTTCCACCCATTTTTACAGTGAAATTCGCTCCCGCCGACCGCTCTACTCTAGAGAATCATTCGCTCTGCCTCTCTCATCTGCCTAAGTAGTGTAGCGGCTGTGCTCTGGATGCGCTGCCCGGTCCGCCTGGGTTCGACTCCCTCTCCCCTCACCCCTTTTGCACTTTTTTTGCTGTTTTTTTACAAGTCCGGATGGCTACCTAAAAGTTGCAATACCGTATATTTGTCGGATTTTTAAACGGTATCATGCGTGGCCTGAATTATCGGATTACGGTGTCAAATCCTGGAACGATTGTCCAACCGGAAGTGACCGTAATCGTAAAAAAACTGATATTTAAATCATTTTTTAATACAAAACCTACCGTAATCGCGTCATGTGCGGGTTGGAAACTATTCTAGGGTATCCTACCGTATTCTCCGATTTTTTCCCGTCCCCCCTGATGGTTCTTACCGTACTTTCGCCTCTCCCTGGGCTGCAAACTACAATTTCCCCCACGAAATACCGTATTTCGCCCATTTCTGGGCTACAAACTACAGCTCGCCCGCCCCTCCCTCCCTCCCTCCCTCATTTGCCTCTTAATCGGATTATTTTCCCCAGATTCTTCGATTTTTGAGGCAAAAAGGGGCGGAGAAAATATGGCTACGCGATTTAGTATAGGGAGCCTAAAAGCCGTTTCCACCCATTTTTACAGTGAAATTCGCTCCCGCCGACCGCTCTACTCTAGAGAATCATTCGCTCTGCCTCTCTCATCTGCCTAAGTAGTGTAGCGGCTGTGCTCTGGATGCGCTGCCCGGTCCGCCTGGGTTCGACTCCCTCTCCCCTCACCCCTTTTGCACTTTTTTTTGCTGTTTTTTTACAAGTCCGGATGGCTACCTAAAAGTTGCAATACCGTATATTTGTCGGATTTTTAAACGGTATCATGCGTGGCCTGAATTATCGGATTACGGTGTCAAATCCTGGAACGATTGTCCAACCGGAAGTGACCGTAATCGTAAAAAAACTGATATTTAAATCATTTTTTAATACAAAACCTACCGTAATCGCGTCATGTGCGGGCTGGAAACTATTCTAGGGTATCCTACCGTATTCTCCGATTTTTTCCCGTCCCCCCTGATGGTTCTTACCGTACTTTCGCCTCTCCCTGGGCTACAAACTACAATTTCCCCCACGAAATACCGTATTTCGCCCATTTCTGGGCTACAAACTACAGCTCGCCCGCCCCTCCCTCCCTCCCTCCCTCATTTGCCTCTTAATCGGATTATTTTCCCCAGATTCTTCGATTTTTGAGGCAAAAAGGGGCGGAGAAAATATGGCTACGCGATTTAGTATAGGGAGCTTAAAAGCCGTTTCCACCCATTTTTACAGTGAAATTCGCTCCCGCCGACCGCTCTACTCTAGAGAATCATTCGCTCTGCCTCTCTCATCTGCCTAAGTAGTGTAGCGGCTGTGCTCTGGATGCGCTGCCCGGTCCGCCTGGGTTCGACTCCCTCTCCCCTCACCCCTTTTGCACTTTTTTTGCTGTTTTTTTACAAGTCCGGATGGCTACCTAAAAGTTGCAATACCGTATATTTGTCGGATTTTTAAACGGTATCATGCGTGGCCTGAATTATCGGATTACGGTGTCAAATCCTGGAACGATTGTCCAACCGGAAGTGACCGTAATCGTAAAAAAACTGATATTTAAATCATTTGTTAAAACAAAACCTACCGTAATCGCGTCATGTGCGGGCTGGAAACTATTCTAGGGTATCCTACCGTATTCTCCGATTTTTTCCCGTCCCCCCTGATGGTTCTTACCGTACTTTCGCCTCTCCCTGGGCTACAAACTACAATTTCCCCCACGAAATACCGTATTTCGCCCATTTCTGGGCTACAAACTACAGCTCGCCCGCCCCTCCCTCCCTCCCTCCCTCATTTGCCTCTTAATCGGATTATTTTCCCCAGATTCTTCGATTTTTGAGGCAAAAAGGGGCGGAGAAAATATGGCTACGCGATTTAGTATAGGGATTCATGACTTTTAAATATTTTTCCATGGGAGGTACTTCTAACTCTCCTATATCGGAACAGAAGGCGATGTGCCGTATACCTTTCCTGAATACCAAGTCATACAAGCAATCCCGGCTCATTTGGCGCAGTTTTGTAAAATGGTGGTCCCGCAGCGAAAGTAACCATAGCTTAGTCATGGGTACGGTAGCAGAGCTACCGAATACCTTTTGAGCAATGTTTCACCGAATGCCAACTCATACAAGCAATCGCGACTCGATTCGAACAACTTGTAAAATGATGGTCCTGCAGCGAAAGCTACCGTAACACGCGGCACAGTAGGCGATGTGCCGTATACCTTTCGAGCAATGTCGTACTGAATACCAAGTCATACAAGCAATCCCGGCTCATTTGGCGCAACTTCGTAAAATGGTGTTCCCGCAGCGAAAGTTACCGTAGCTAAGTCATGGGTACGGAAGACGGACTACAGTATACATTTCGAGCAATCTCGTACCGAATACCAACTCATACAAGCAATCACAACTCGTTTGGCGCAACTTTGTAAAATGGTGTTCCCGCAGCGAAAGCTACCGCAGCCATGGGTACGGTAGCCTGACTACAATATACCTTTCGGGCAATGTCGTACCGAATGCCTACTCATACAAGCAATCGCGACTCGATTCGAACAACTTTGCAAAATAGTGGTCTCGAAACGAAAGGTACAGTAACCCACGGTACAGTAGCCGAGCTACCGTATACCTTTCGAGCAATGTCGTACTGAATACCAACTCATGCAAGCAATCGCGACTCGATTCGAACAACTTTGTAAAATGATGGTCCTGCAGCGAAAGCTACCGTAGCGCAGCCATGGGTACGGCAGCCGAACTACAGTATACCTTTCGAGCAATCTCGTACCGAATACCAACTCATACAAGCAATCACAACTCGTTTGGCGCAACTTTGTAAAATGGTGGTCCCGCAGCGAAAGTAACCGTAGCTTAGTCATATACCTTTTGAGCAATGTCGTGCCGAATGCCAACTCATAAAAGCAATCCCGGCTCATTTGTTGCAACTTTGCAAAATGATGGTCCCGCAGCGAAATCTACAGTAGCCTTGATTATCGATTTTGAGTTACTGTAGACCATACGGTACCATCCCACTATATTGGGTTGATCAAGCGATAATCGAAAATATCGATTTTGACCATGAACAACGACGTGCCTACCAAAAAAAGTTGGTAGGCACGTCGCAATGTGTCGACTGTGGGAGGGTATGGACAGGTGTCACCAGAGATTGCATGAAAACATCCCCTTGGAGAACAACTTTCAAAAACATATTTCTGATTTTGATCAAACTTTTTTGTGGAAGTACCCTGGGGATGAGAATTCCATCAATCCGGGTCCCAGGTCGCAGAACCGGCTTTTAGCGATTTTCCGGCTCCAAAGCCGGAATCGACGTAACTAGCAGGGATGTGTTGAGGTCAAATGCACTACGCTCTATGCGTACACTACGCTCTATGCATAGTTCTGCAGGTTCGGTCCAGGGGGACCTCGGTAGCTTGCTTCAGGTACGGTCCAGGGGGAGCTCGGAAGCCTGCTTCAGGTTCGGTCCAGGGGGAGTTCGGTAGCTTTCCTGAGGTTCAATCTACGGAGGAGGACTCGGTAACCGACTCTATGTGCGGTCCAGGGGGAGCTAGGTAGCCGGCTCCAAGTACGGTCCAGGGGGAGCTAGGTAGCCGGCTCCAAGTACGGTCCAGGGGGAGCTTAATATGTTGGGAAATATTTATCGCTAAAAAGAGTACTGGCTTATTCCGTTGCAAAAGGCTCGTGAGGCTGAGAGCGATCGAAAAAAGTTGCCACTACGCCACTTCGTGGCTCCGTGGCAACTTTTTTCGATCGCTTTCTCAACGGAACCGCAGGATACCGTGTATTCAGTTCGCATGTACTCGTCGTACGTCTTTGTACACGCTTGTGACATCGCAGAACACTCTTCCCTCGATTCCCCACGATCGCCGGTTCATTTGGGAACTTTTTGAAATTTTTGATTTTTCACATTAGAACATGTTAGAACACGTTTCTGACATCGCAAAACACTTCTCCCGCGATTCTCCACGCTCCTCGGTTCATTTGGAAACTTTTTGAAATTTTCGATTTTTCACGTTAAAACGTGTTAGAACACGTTCAGACACGTTTCTGAAATCGCAAAACACTTTTCCTGTGATCCCCTACGCTCTGCGCATCAATTGGACACTTTTTGAAATTTTCGATTTTTCACGTTAAAACTCGGCAAAACAGGTGAAAACGTGTTTCACGCTGTTCAAAAACATGTTAGGACCACTTCTGGCACTTTCGAAAAACGCGGCAAAAGGTTTGCCCGCGGCGGGGGTCGAACCTGGGGGTCTCCGATTCAAAGTCTGGCGCGTTATCCACTTGGCCGTGAAATTAGCGGATTTTTATATTAAATTTTTGAAAGGTTTTCTGATCAGTTATCATATGCAAAAGGTTCTGAGAAGATAGCGCAAATTTGAAGCGATTTATGGGAAAAATGAAAAAATGTCCGTCACGCTGCAACAAAAAAAAACATACAGACAGACAGACAGACAGACAGACACAATCATTTCCTATAAGTGGAGGAACTTTGTTCAAAATGTAGCTACAAAGCTGTTCTTGGGCTCAAAATGATTGTAAAAATATGCTTAATAATTTTTCTGTTGGCGACTTTCATTGCAAAAGCTTATTGAAAAAGATCTGGGCGAAAAAACAAAACAAATTGTGAAAATTAAAAAAAATCATATTTTTCTCTTGATTTGTCGCAGAATTTGAAAGTGGAATATGAAAGAGAAAGTCAATATTAGTTATATAAGAAAACTCATTAGAAACTCATTAGACTAAACCGGGTTAACGTTTTAGCAAATTAAATGTTCACAGGAATGAGCTTGAAGCCTATAATTAGCCAGCGCAAGCTCCGCCCACTTTTCCTCTTGACGTGAGGGGAGAAGTGTCCCCATCGAATGACAATCTTCATTTTGTGTCAAATGACTCGTTCAAAAGCTTATTCGAGAGCTCTCGATGAACTCTACGAATGAGGCTTTGTGCACCGTGTTCTGTCAACATTTAGTAGACCAAATATTTTTTGAAAGCTTCGACAGTAGGTGTTTAGAACACTTCCATTTTATCGACACATCTGCGCAACTCTGGGCCGTTCCTGCACTGAAACCATATTTTTAGCTAATTGACCTTGGAGATGTGCATCGTCAAAGTTGGGGCATATGAAAAAGTGACTTTTGTGTGCCCTGAAGGCAAATGATGAGCAATCTTTACCAAACTTCCAGGGATGTCTGGACTAACCAATGTGATCATTTCGATCCCGAGAAATAGTCTCTAGTTTGTTTGGGAGAAGAGTTCTGAGTTTGCAGAACGCCATATTACAACAGGTCTGCAGCCAAGGACCGGAGTCGCAGCAAAATGAAACTTTTTTTTTGGGTAAGCGTACCTGTCTCCGTGCTCCGAAAAGTTTGTGAGTTTGAGATTTTTTCCCAGGGAATAAAAATTTTTCCAAGATAGTTTTGTTCGGTTGCGTCATCAATACGCAGTTTTGCCAAACCAAAATGAAATCTCTGTATCCGTGGAGTGTTCCTTGATAGATTCCCTAACGTCTCCTGTTCATAAAGCCGTCGCTTGCTAAATCTATCACAGCAAAAAAATTAAAATTTAATTAATGCACAGAAAAAAATGGCAAACCGTTGGATTTGCACCTGCGACCTCCTGTTCATAAAGCCGTCGCTCAACCAAAGTAAGCGCTCTTTCGCTCTCACAATCAGTCAGGATTTAGAGATGGAGATAAACTCCGCCCCCCCCCACCTCTCTCTCCCCCACCTTTTCTGTAAACCGGCGAGAATGGTTTTCGAGCTATAGCGCGACTCAAAGACAAGATATAAACAAACGGCAAAAAGGATTATGTTATTGAGACCTCAGCGGATACCTTGAATATATTTTTCGCACATTTGCTAAAACTCGGCGACACACTTGCCCCTAAGTCCCTACCTATAATCGCTTGGAACGAAGTTGTTGTTTCGAAAAATCGTCGATTTCTGAGTTTCAATGCTACTTTTCGGGTCTAAGAGCTCCCTTTTTTGTCGTTTTTATATTTTTATATAACTACTAGGCTGTTGCATAAGTCTTGTCGCGTTTCGGAGTACGAACATCTTCATCCCTACTATCTTCAAAGATGAACCAATGAACTTGGGAATAGTCTACGTTCACACCACTAGTAGTTCTCTATAATTCGCGCAACTTCTGGATACTACCCTCATAGAACGCCGGGGTCTATACTTTGAAGAAGTCGGTCAACTCGTTTACGATATCGACTCGGCAACGTTTTCACACTTCACCCATGCAAAACCCCCACACACCATTAAGTCCAGACATTTGAAGACCCTGTGGAAAATTAGGAAAATCAAAGACGTGTCTACCCTCAGAAAAAAAGACTGGATCCGAGAATTCACAGTATGTCAATTGTTCCATATTCTCCTTGTCTCCAATTTCGTGAACTCCCCAATGCATGATGGTAAAGTCGGCCTAGTGTGTCGTCCAGTTTGCGCATGCTCTGATAGGGGTCTGCTTCTTGCTTTGTTCACAGAGTGCCAAAATACAGATGTAGGATTTTCCGGATCGTTTCTCTTCGGCCAGAGAAAAGTCATATGAGAGACTATCTGACTCAGTCGAATTAATCTTGGCACAGCAGGAAAAATGAGTTGATGAGATAAACATACCACATTGTATTATGGCCGAGGCGGAGTTGAGTCATAATATGGAGAAAGTGCAAAAACGTTTCTACGCCTCGGGGCATGACGTCGTCGGAATTTCCGGTTTTCGAAAACTTTATCAAATAGTCTAATGAGTGGTACCAATCGATTCCTCATAATATTCTAAGACTTTTGTGACTCTATGAGTTTTTCGCTAATCTTTGATCTAAGCCTGATAAATTGAAAAATAGATTTTTTACAAATTGATTTAAATAATTTAAATATTTTTGTGTAGTTTCCCTGAGGAGATGGAAAAGTTTTATTCGCGTGATACAATGCTATAACAATGATAGTTCAACTGTGTGAAGGGTTGTTTGTATGAGGGGCATTAAGCTTGTTCAGTAAGCTGAAATTGAATGGGTCCTAGGAATTATGGTGTACTTACAGTAACCCGGAATAATTTCCAAGTATTATCCGGCAGGTTCGGGAGTCAGACCGACGAAAGCCCTAGTCACCTACTACAATGTGGCATGTTTATCTCATCAACTCATTTTTCCTGCTGTGCCAAGCCTCTGAAGAAACATGTCGATCCACTCAGATAGTCTCTCATATTCTCGTTATCGAGTGCCCAAATTTTCACGGTGCGCAAAGAGGATGCATATGACTGATGACATACATCCACATGGCGTTCAAATTCGGGTGACTTTGAGCTAGACAGGAAGACGAACAAAATTACCTCCCGATGAGGGACGTTAGCAAAATAATTCGTATTTCTCCCTCAGAGAACTAGAAGGGACTAATCATAACCGTGCTTTAGAGAGAAGGTATGGACCCCCTTCTACTGTATAATGGAAGGCACATTACAAAAAGAAACAGAGCCGAGCTAACCCGCGAAAGTGAACGCTCAAAAAACGACAGGACTTTTGCAACAGCCTGATAATATTGACTTTCTCTTTCATATTCCACTTTCAAATTCTGCGACAAATCAAGAGAAAAATATGATTTTTTTTAATTTTCACAATTTGTTTTGTTTTTTCGCCCAGATCTTTTTCAATAAGCTTTTGCAATGAAAGTCGCCAACAGAAAAATTATTAAGCATATTTTTACAATCATTTTGAGCCCAAGAACAGCTTTGTAGCTACATTTTGAACAAAGTTACGTCGATTCCGGCTTTGGAGCCGGAAAATCGCTAAAAGCCGGTTCTGCGACCTGGGACCCGGATTGATGGAATTCTCATCCCCAGGGTACTTCCACAAAAAAGTTTGATCAAAATCAGAAATATGTTTTTGACCTTTAGAGAGAAGGTCAGCAACGGTAAAAAGTTTTGGTCACCAAACAGGCTAAAAAGTATGTTCAAGGTAGATATAGCAAGAAGGTACATATAGCTCAGGAATTATTCTTTTGAGAAAATGTGCTAAAAATGAGGACGGGAGGGCTTTGGGAGCGCGAAAACGGATCTTTACGACCCCACCCCGAGACGCGGGGAGCGGACTCTCTAGCACTATCCGCATTTGGGGTGTCAATAAGCAGGGTGCGGGGATCCGTTTTCGCTACTCTAATCTATATGCATAATTTTTTTTTCGCAGAGAGGAAAGTTTATACTCAAAATCTGGAAAATTGACACATAACATGTTTAGCAAAAATAGGAAAACGCTATTAAAAAGAGCGTACTTTGAACTTACTTTATATCCAATTTGGTGACCAAAAATTTCTACCGGTGTGCATTGGTCAATTCACTGGCGATTCTTCTCATAAAGAATATGCTACAGTATGTTAAAAAAAGAGAAACTAGAAAAGACGTCTCACCTGAGAGAGATCTACCAAGAATGAAGATAGAAAAGATCGCGGTAGTGAAGATTTTGAGTTGAGAGAAGATCTGAAGTTTAAGGGTCGGAAGTGAGCGACTCTTTCTAATCTCAACGTCTCCGCAAGTGGCATTGCTTACAGTAAAATCATCACATTTGAAGGCTGAATAATCTGAATCTATCCTAGCTTTCACCTGGGGGTACATTTTTAAAGCTAAACAACACTGGTGCATGCATTTTTTTTCTTCAAAGGAGTGGGTTTCTTAGAGTTTCTTCTATTCGTGAGATTTTTTCTAGTCTATAATAGTTCTGGTTTCTGATCCAGAACCATGCAATTCGAAGCTATCGTTCTCAATGAATTCGAAAATTCGTGTTAGTTGGTCAAATCTAGATAACGCGGTTGGATGCTGCAATTTAGTCGTAGACAGTTTCTGGTGTATTCTTTAAGGACTTTATCGTACTCTCCTACTAATCAAAACATTCCCGAGTCTGTCAGTCGTCGCGAGCGGTCCTTCTCCATTTCTCTCTGATGGAGAGGGGGATTTTCAATCGTCTATGCCATCGACTACTCAACAAGATCGGAATCCCCATCCAAGCCGGACTGATCTCCGTGTGATGGGTATGACTTAATAAGATGGTTGGTCCCTCGGTTTCTAGGCTCGATGAATCTCTTTCTGAGATTGATGATTTGATTTTAGTTAACGCAAATTCAAGAAATCAGGAACTGTCTCTCTTTCTTCGAACGTAACATCTGCAATTTCAAGCTCGTAAGATAGTTTTCTTATTTCTCCAGCCAAAATTCTGGGTCTGTGAAATGGAAAGAAGACCGATCCCGAAGCTCAATTCTGGACAAAATGACTCATTCTAAAGAAGACCATCGATCACGTCTCAAACCAATACGAAACCCCATCTTGATCAGCGCCCCTAAAGCGACACTGATAAATATTGTATTGTATCTACTAGTCGAGCTCGTGGTGGGAGGCATCGAGTAATTGTTTTTGGTGATTTTACCCCAAGGTATTGTGCGTAAATTTTCAGTTCCGTTAATAACGAAACTACTGTGCAAAAAGTCGGCGAAATGCTAACACGCCATATCAATATTTCCGTGATTATATTATGTGCTTTCAATAGCAGTGGAATGCACGTTTTATGAAATAGGCATGAAATAATTTTAGAGAAGATGTCTGCCTTAGTAGGGAATATAATGTTCCGAAAAATGGACTAATTCGCACTAACGACCTATCGCTTAAGTGGGCGGAGACTGCTAAGTTTTTCAACTGCACAATAGGATCTAATTAATCGAATCACAAATTATTGCTTCGAACACACGAACTTATATTACTTAATGAAAAATCATTCTAGTCCTCAACAGTTATTTTTTAAAATGTTCTAACCATGAACGTAGCAGCTTCAAGATGAGATGCAGCAACATAGAAAAGATTGTTCTGGATCACGTAAATCATCGCAGGGACACACACCTGAAACATTTTAACACAGATCTTCAGAGAAACTGTAAGAAAAATAGAACGATCTGCAGCAAAAAAATATTTTTTGTCTCCGATGCTTATGTTACTTGAAGTATGTATCCATAAAGGCTCTCTGTCTTCCCAAAGGCACCAGAATTGCATAAACACAGCTAAAGTCCACTCAATTTTTTTACAGTATCGTTCACAAGTGATTGCCCACTTTTTCGATTGGCGGAACTTTTGAACCAGATGAGCAATCTATCTGAAATTTTCAGAGGATGTTTTTAACACAGTATAGAAACGTTTCTTATTATTTCATCATAGGTCGAATATTAATTATGTTATAGTGATGACGTAACTTTTCAGTGATATTCCAGAAGCGATTATCTGTTCGGGGGACAATTTTATCAGCTATCTCGCTTACCGTAGTGAAAGTTGACACAGTGGAGCCGGGTCACCCTAGCCGAAAATGAGATATTTAAAAATTCATAACTAAATTTTAAAAATCGTAAAAATATGACGATTTTTTGCATTCGAATCGGAATAAAATTCTTTTTAAACTGAAAATCACTTCATTTGCAGTCCCAGCTCCCTGTAAATAGCTTGTTGAATATCAGAGTTTAATGATTTTACGAATTTAACGTTATTTAGAAACTTTTACGGTTTTAAGGGTCCGTACAATTTTATTTTTACGACCAGCCCCGGTGCCGAGATACAAACAAAAGCCAGATTGATACATATTTGCTGAAAAAAACGTCGCAGTGTCCTTGCGGAAATCGATCGCCGCCGACAGGAATCCAATCGAAACGCTTATTGCAGCTAGCAATCGGTTCTCCCATATATGACCGAATCCACGCCCAATCCAGATCATACGTGGGCACGAGGGTGCAGGGGCACCGTGCAAATGGGGGCTGGTGTTTTCGGGGGCACGGTGCAAAAGTGAAAATGAGATGGATACTTGAAAAAAGCTAAAAGAACATGCCTATTCGAAGGTCTACATGCCGCCCGGAATAGATTATAGTGAATCGGGGGCACTGTGCAAAAGGGCTCGGATAAATGCTGCCCACCTATGAGCCAGATTACTAGAGCACGTCCTATAGATTGCCTCTCGGTCAGACAACAATAATGCGAAAAGTGACTTTTACGTGCCCTGTGGGCAAATGGTGGCCTACTGCGACCATATTCTCAGGATCATCGGCAGTCATGATGGAAATCATTTTATTGCTTTTATGAGGTCTGTGGTACGTCTAAAAGGCGAGATCTGATTTTCTGACCTTTATATTGCCTTCTCTTAAATTTAGAGACCATGTATGTATCCAAAAATACATCGAAAGCAAGGTCTAAGTGAACATTGTGTTCAAATGCACATATGATCACAAACTCTTGCAAATGGCCGGTCAGATTTTGGTGTATTAATACGTAATAAAAATAAAACATACCGTAAACTCTAGAACCCTAAAAAAAATTCTGAGTAAACATTGAAATTCCGTTTGAATAGGGACCGCAGATGTGAAATTCAAATAGCTCCTACAATTGTCACTTTCGTCCTACTCCCCCATTATTCGATTGTGCTAAATCAATTGCGCAATATAAATTAATAACTCGAAAAAGCACCTTTACAACGTTTTTAAAATATTCGAGAATGTTAAGCAACCTATCGTACTGCCAATTGCTATAGTTGGGGCAGATCGTTTTCGGTGTGCCATACTAGCGACCAAACTCAGCTTTTAAAGCGATGCCATAGGTTCTCCTCACGCTGAGTCATGGATCAAGTGCCCGTTTCATGGAGAAGGATGCAGAGAATTTAGTTAGATATATCAATGGAAGTGTACGCTCAAGTGTCTGTGCTGAGCGTAGTTATGGAATATAGATTGCCCGCTTGATGAAGTCTCCCAACTATCCCATAGTCTAGTGGGTGACATAATTATGTATATAAGAGACTGGTAACCGATAGGTTGGTTCGAATCACTTGTCTCACGGATCGCTCCCTCTACGTATGAGTTTAAAAAATATTTAATATACGATATTCTCGAAAAATACCACGACCAGGAACGGAGAACAGTTGGAAGACAGTGATTACACAGTGAAATTGGCTCATAAAATTCGAAAAGATCCCATACGGAAAGACCTCCATACCGAACTTTGCGCACACGCAGCATCCCCATATGGCCATAAGGTGTCGACAAAACTTTGAACCCCACTTTTTTCCTGTTTTTTTTCCTTTCTCCACACGCAATAAACACCCGGTGGCGCCCAGGCCACTCAGTGACGCGCGCTCCACGTTAGATATTTTACGATTCCATTGTTTCTCCCCTATTTGAGGATCTACCCCCATGGCCAACCTTGAGTGTATCCCACGGCTGAGAGATCGTATGAGACCGTAGAACAGAGAAGAATCTGCAGATAATAATATTATCACGCGTGTCTACAATATTACCACATGATCGGGAGAGAGAGTCCCTCTCGATTTCACACGCGCTCTCACTCCAAACCCCTTTCTGTAAGGTTAAGCTGCCTTTGGAATGATGTGTCGCGTAGGGATCGGAACAAGTTACAGACTAGTGTTGGCAATTTAATTCCTTCTCAACCGCTCAACAGCGCGCGGTTGAGAGCGGAATGAATCCTTCTCATTCAACGCGAAATGAGAGAAGGATCCAAATGAAATAGAAGGAATCAAGTGGATCCTTCTATTTCAGAACATAACCAGACACAGAGAGGAAGTTGGGAGCTCGTAATGGTACACATCAGCTCAAAATAAGAGGGAAACAATTTAATTTATGTATGTAAATTAGTACTTTTTCATTGCAGATTACTAATTTGCATATCAAAACATAAAATGCTACGCTTGAAATTTCAAGGCGATGTGAACGTTTGCGACTTTTCAATTCCATATTTGAATCCTTCTCAGAATGAGAAGGATCCAAATGAATCTTAGATTCAACCGATTCCTTTTACGAGGAATCAAAATGATCTGAGATTCGCCAAAGGAATCAAATTGCCAACACTATTACAGACATCAAAAACAAAAAATCGTATGAATGATATTTTAGAATAGCCTTGATAGTGATCGAGAAAAGAGTTTCGCTTTTTTTAATATGGTCAATTTTTTATGGAAAATGACCCACAAGAGATGAATTGGATACTTGATCTACTCCTCTCCTGCCTGTCAGGTCAATGATCTAAATACTAGATTATGAGGCCGTTTTTTTGTAAACGTCAGACAATCTTCAACACGTTCCGTACAGTGATTTTGTAACAGTACGATATTATGACGGTTTTAAATACATCTCGATAGATAAGAAACAATGGCCGAATGTCATGTTATGCAAATTTGATGGTAAGTCACTGTGCCTCTTTGAAGATCTATTTCGCACTTTTCTGGTCATAACTAGACAACCTGTGGGCTAAATATCAAAGTCCAAACGGAGACTCTAGCATAATTTATATGCGGATTCAGATGATGTCATTTGAATTCAAAATATATTAGCGGTCATGGAAAGAAAATTGTTATCTCACTTTCAAAGAAAGTGTAAGGCATTCGCTTAAGAGAGCATCCACGAGAGGCCGGGTCTGATATGGGATATCCACGGATGGCTTTTTTGCAACCAATCTCAATAACTTTTTTATGAAGTCAGTATCCGGAGTGCTGATATTTGACCAAGTACCTAAGGGTCTGGGTCCCGCCCCGAAAAGTTACAGTAACCCCAGGTTCCGATATCGATTTTTTTACTATTTAAAAAGTGTGTTTTTATAAGTTTTCTAGGTGTATTTTGCGAAAAAAATACGAATAAAACTAGTTTGGAAGTGATCTGATAACCTTAAAGGGTCGAAATTTTAATTTTTCTCTGTTTTTCGACCGTCCTGGGAAAAAAATGCACATGTCCTCTGAACCGTTTTGTGATTTTTGGATTTTCCATCAAAAACTGTGTTAAGATGTTCACTTCTTGAAAGCCGATCTGCGCTGCCGACATTCGAAAAAGATGTCTGAAAGTTCGGATGTTAGCGGACCTTGGCGCATGCGCAGCGATATTTCTGATCCCGATTGCGAAATATCACTTGTTTCAAGTGACATATTATTTGCCAACTATGCCGTGAACGTGACTGACGCATTTATTTCATCACCGGGTGAAAAAAAGTATCAACATTTTTCGACCATGAACCCGGGTTCATGGAATTTTCGAAACAAATTTTTTTTTCAAAAGTCGATGTACCAGCGTGAACTGTGTTTATTGCTTGAAATGTAATATGTGTGCACCGTATTTGACGATAAAAGTGTTTTATGAGTCCAGAATTAATGTGTTTGTATTGAATTTTACTCTTTGTTTTTCTTTAGTAAGCTGTATCATGAAAGTCAAATAGTGTAATATCCATAGTCAAATACGGTGCACACATATTACATTTCAAGCAATAAACACAGTTCACGCTGGTACATCGACTTTTGAAAAAAAATTTTGTTTCGAAAATTCCATGAACCCGGGTTCATGGTCGAAAAAATGTTGATACTTTTTTCACCCGGTGATGAAATAAATGCGTCAGTCACGTTCACGGCATAGTAGGCGAATAATATGTCACTTGAAATAAGTGATATTTCGCAATCGGGATCAGAAATATCGCCGCGCATGCGCCAAGGTCCGCTAACATCCGAACTTTCAGACATCATTTTCGAATGTCGGCAGCGCAGCTCGGCTTTCAAGAGGTGAATATCTTAACACAGTTTTTGCTGGAGAATCTAAAAATCACAAAACGGTTCAGAGGACATGTGCATTTTTTTCCCAGGACGGTCGAAAACTGAGAAAAATTAAAATTTCGACAGTTTAAGGTTGTCAGATCACTTCCAAACTAGTTTTATTCGTATTTTTTTCGCAAAATACACCTAGAAAACCTATAAAAACACACTTTTTTAAATAGTAAAAAAATCGATATCGGAACCCGGGATTACTGTAACTTTTCGGGGCGGGACCAAGACCCTTAGTTACTTGGTCAAATATCAGCACTCCGGATACTGACTTCATAAACAAGTTATTGAGATTGGTTGCAAAAAAACCATCCGTGAGTATGCCCGACCTCTCGTGGATGCTCTCTTAATACCAATAGAGGATAACTCAGTTACTCACAAAAAAATTGATATAAAACAATCGCGACCAAAGTTATGATTATTAGAACATGTCTAAAACTGCATTTGAATGCCGATCCGCCCTTGGAAAAATGCAATTTCCATGAAACTGCACTCTCATCTCCACAGCGTTTCGCCAGCGGACATACGAACACAATTACAATGCGATAGTTATATCCACATAGGGTAGTGTTTCCCTTGACGCAAATGGTTGTTAATCCGTTTCTGGTAACCCCAAGCAAGGAGATCAGCCATATATCGATAATATTCCTCTCGCCTTACGCTCTGTCGCCTAGTGAGATTTGCGAGGATGAGCCATCTCAGCACATGTCTATCATAGCTAATTGGTAAGTGTCTCGACTTTTAATATAGGGGCGCATTTCGACGCCCGAAGACTGCGAATTGTTTTGCCGGCTTTCAAATCAGCTCATCCATTTCGCTTGAACATCAATACGCGATTCAAAACGAATGTCCGCAGGCTCCCTTGTGCGAAACGCTGTGCATCTCTTATCCCCCGGGACTGCGCGGTGTGCGATAATGCGACATGAATAGGAGAACACATGTAAATTGCACTATTCCTAGGGCAGATCGGCGTTCAAATGAAGTTTTAGATTTCTTCAAATAATCATGGATCGGTTTGGTCGCGTTTGGTTTACACCATTTTTTTTGTATAGTGTTATCCTCTATCGGTATTGAGCGAGTACCTTACACTTCCTTAGGAACTGAGAAAATATTTAATTGAAACTGGTTGTCTGGGTATGACTAGAAAAGTGCGAAAACGCTGGATCTTCGAGGAGCCACAGTGACCTACCGTCAACTTTGTATGGCTTGATATTAGGCTATTGTCTCTGATCTATATAGATGTACTAAAAACCGTAATAATCTCGTGTTCTTATAAAATCACTGTACGGCTCGTGTTTGACTCTTGCGCAAACGGCCTCTTATCATCTAATGATTTTATGGAGAAAGAGCTGAGACGACAGACAGGGGGTAGATCATCGTTGCCTCTTAGTCTTTCAAGTGAGGAGAGAATTGCGATTTCTTATTACCATGACAACGGTTTCGCATACCATTCGACCCCCACGGAGGCTCATGGGGAGTATAAAAAACGGTCATGGAAACTCGTTGCACAACGTTGCGTATTGTGTCTGACGCAATGGCGCAACTCCACTGAGTATCATTTTTTCAGTTCGCGATTCTTTTTTAGGTCCCAGCGCGAAAACCCTTTTTCCTCGATGTTTCTAATTGAGTCTGCGGACCATCGCTGTTTATTTTTCTTGTGGGGAAGTGGGGGTGGGGGGGGGTCAAGCCTCCGTGACCCCACAAACTATATATCAATCGATCCGCCTTCCCAAGGTTTCCATTCAAAAATCTGGTGCTAACGCCAGCTTTCCGCCACACAACTTTTTGTAATTCAAGTTTTGATTATTGATTTCTTCTTTGTATGGCCAAGAAAAGAGACCACATCATTCTGTTCCGACAGAAAAGGATTGGAGGCGACTTCTCTAGCGCAGTATCATTTGACAATAGTTTCACTGCCGCGACAATAGGAGGGCAGGGTGGTAATGAGAGCGCACACGTTACACGAGACGGGGTTGAGACGCAAGGGAGAAGGGGCCCTGTCAACACCGTCTCGAGTAGAGTGTAGCTTCCTAGCACCTTCCTACATTCGATTTTGTGGTGTCAGCCGCACAAAATACGGTAGATCTGATATGAGTATGGTACATGTGAGAAGAGAGAGGAGGATGAAGATTGAGAGACAGGGAGAACAGGGAGGGACGGCGGGACGGTGAAGGGGCGACAGAGAAGCGGGGGAGGGGAGAGAGTCCTCACGAAATGTAGAGGTTAGAGAAAGAGAAAAAAAGTACAGTAGGCGTCTGGATAGAGAGGGGAGACGACTAGATATGTAGGGTTTGGAGCAGGGATGTGCATTTCTCGTTCCTCGATTTCTCGAACAAAATATTCGAGAAAAATTCTTATGAAAAAATATGATGTCAAGAACTGAATTCATGCGTTCAACATCGAAAGTTTCTTTAAAATTTTTATTAAAACTTGTTTCCTCCAATTCCAGTAGCAAATTGAACTCCATCCTCAAAAAATTATTTTTCAGCACATTTTTGAGTGGGAAATTCAATTTTATGGTCGGTGTAGTCGAGAATGAAATGACCCTCACAGACGAGGGATATTTCATTTTGAGAGATCATTCTGATCCATTCTCGCCTAGACCGACCACTCTAGACGATTTCTCTCCCGGAAAAATCGTCTAGTTCTTCCCAAAAACAGTTCTAGTCGTCGACACTATTCGCACCATTAAATTCATTTACCCCTGATCACATTATATCGTTAAGATTTCGACCGATATGCAATTTGTTTGGTTGCTTGTTGAATTTATCAACTTTAAAAATAAATAAATTTGGAAAACATGACAAAGTCAAGAAACAAATTTTCTCGAGAAAAAATTCGAGAAATGTCTCTTCAAGAAAATATCTCGAAATGTTTTTCTCGCACACCCCTGGCTTGGAGCGTAACTCTCCCTATGTAGCTCCTTTTTGTTATTCAATAATGATATCAATTTGGCAATGTGCAAATCCTTAGCTATCTTATGGAGACAAGTATTGGACTCACGACGAATGATTCTACCCATATATGGGCGTCAGGTTGAGATAGAAATTCAAATCTGCACCGAAAAACAGTTTTTGAAGGATATTTCGAATATTAGGGGGTGCGCCACTCAGGTTTTTGTCTTTATATGAAGCGCAGATGAATACAAAGCAGTGGAAAAGAAATTAGCAAAATCCGTATTAGCGAATGTGTTTTAATTCCTCTGCGAAGTTTAGCGATTTCAAATTATATTAAATAGCTGGCGTTTCAGGGGATGCGCCAGCGAGATTAGATTACTTATTAATTCTTCGAAGTCGAAAGTGTCTTTGGGAGAAAGAAAGGGGAAATCTGTGTTAGCGAACCTTCTATATTTTGCCGTGAAAGTTTTGTTCAGAGACCGCGTATTACGGTAGATATCGTTTTAGGACATTATTTGATTTTTATTTTATTCAGAGTATTTACAATTGTAGCTCTAGCTACAGGATTAACGTTAATTTTTTTGTGGAAATATTTGATAAATCTTGAAAAGCTATCGTGATTCTGCATCCCCCATTACCACGAAATTTGCAATTTTAGGAATCATTTCCAATTTTACGCGGTGGGCCCTAGTTCGGCGGAGAAAAGTCGCCTAACCACACCACGGAGAAGACGCAGAGCACATTCATGCATGAAGCAGGTAGAAGGCAGGCATGATGGCTGGGAAGGGGAAGACAGAAGGTAGTAGGAAGGTACAGGGCAGGCCTGTTTCAGCTATCTTCATGTTTTGTGTTGATTTTTATAATTATCGGAAGGACGTGTGTGATCGTTTCTATTCATTTTACTGGGTGCTGGTTAGACTCAACGCGGAAGGTGGAGGGCAGGTATGATTCAGGTAAGAAGCAGGCATGATTCAGCTGTTTCTGCCTGATTCAAGCCTGCCTCTTGCCAGCCGGTATGCCTGCCTCGCACCTGAATCATGCATGCCTAACTTTCACTGCGTAGCCGAAATGTCGCGGAAAAAAATGGAACAATAAAACAATGCATTTCAATCGTCTCGCTAAACAATGGAAAGATGTTCGAAATTCAAATTTCACTGGCAATCAGGGAGAGAACGTCCTTCATCATTTGAAAAATCACACATGTCCGAAAAAAATGAGTACTTTTTGACGGCTCGAAGCGCGAACTGATCTCGATAATCACGAATCGTTGTGAGACAATTCGAAAAAACTCAACACGATTCAGGGACTACGTTTTACTGTAGGTTTTTGAAATCGCGGGAAAACACTGAGATTTCTACTGATCATTTGCGACATTTCTCAATAGCCTATGTCGACGCTCCGGGGGGCGTGCGCAGAGGAAAGGAGGGCGTTTATGATAGGGTACAATAAAAGTACCGTACATGGGGTCCAAAGGATAAAATCGAGGCTTTTCGTGGCGAGAGAAATTTGATGTATGAATTTTGTAATATTGCGGCAACGTTGCCAACTCATTTGTCGATTGACAGCATTCCTACATCATGAAAAATGGCGAGAGTGGCAGACTTGCAGACACGACCGACGATTTGTTAAGAACCGTTTCACCGTGAACCACCTGGGCCCAAGAGGATCTTGTATTCGTGCTTGCGAAAATTCCGAGTGCTCAGCAACAATACAGAAAAACGTTGTCAGATATGGGCTGAATGAAATATACCATATGCAAATGATACTACCATATGCAGAATGATACGTGGAATCCAATTCTGAAATAACATTGAGGTAGACCAACCATTTCGAGAATATCATGAATATTTGTGCAAAAGCGATTTTTCCTACATATCTCAAAAACCAATGAAGGTAGACCAGGATGCTAAGTGAAGAAAACGTAGATCTCGTTGTGCACTACAGTTTGGAAAAAAAATATGACCAAAATTATTTCGAACTGACAGAGATACTCTTCAAAGTGCTAGATCACAAAAATCAATAATATGCAAATTTCGAATAATGAAGTTCATAACTTCATAAAAAAATTTCTTCTATTTGCCATCATCACTATTTTAAGTTGCATCGAAATCGGTGACATACATTTTTTTTTATGCAGATCGCTCATTTTTTCCTATGCCGTCTCTGAATATCTGTGATAAATGTCGGAGCCAGAGGGTGCGAATCGTGGGAACATATCACGCCTCTCACGAGAGAATCGGGCTATAACTCATTTTTTGCGGATATGGTTAAAAAAGTGAAATTGAGTTATCTATGGGTTTAAGCCTCCTTAGGGATGCCTAACAACCACCCGAAATCTTGAGCAACCAATATCACTTTCCATACACCGAGTTGGATCTCGGGGTATCCAACTTTGAGCTCGATTTCCTCAGCAGTGGGTTGTTTTTGTGAAAATTTTCGTGTGAACTACCCTGGCTAATTTTTGAACTCTATCGATCCATGTACTTCATTTATTGAGAGATGGAATTTCCAATGCGCTACACTCAGGTCAATATTTCTCAAAATAATGTAGGAAACGCGGGAGCTCTAATCGGTGATAAGACATATCGGAAAATGAAATTTCGGAAAAAGGCATTTCGGAAATGGACACTTCGGAAAAGGACGTTTCGGAAAATTAATTTCGGAAAAAGACAACCGCAACGCATGAGCGCGCACATTAGTTTGAAAGCTGTTTTCTCCATAAATATCAACTATTTTACTTTTTATTTTGCATATCCGAATTCTATTCACCTCAAACAGTATGAGTATGGCAAGAAAATGACTCGAAAATAAGTTTGAAAGTATCGAACGCGGAGCTTTTCCAAATGTCCTTTTCCGAAAATAGGGCCCACCGAACCGCAAATTTCAAAATTAGAGCCGGGGAAAAGTACGAAAAGACAGACATTCAAATCTGCACCGAATAACAGTTTTGAAGGATATTTCGATTAAACGAGGATGCGCCTATGAGTTTTTTCGCTTACTATGAAGTTCGGAAGACAGAAAATTAACCAAATTAAAATTAGAAAAAATGACAGAAGCGAACTAGGGACCACCATCAATTTCTCCGAAAAAATCTCAGGAGCTATTGAGGATGTGAAATCGATAGCCATAGAATGCAGAATTATACCCTAAAAGAAATTAAAAAATTAAATATAAAAAGAACTGAAATAATTAACAAGAAATGAAACCCCGCCCACTCGAGAAAAAAAAGAGACGACCAGAGCCAGCAAATTGCCCCATTCCCCGGCTCCGGCGCGGCAACTGACTCCGGTCGGGGCATGCTAATTTCCGGATGTTTCTCATATTTTACTATTTTAACATCATATAATCGATTCAAATCGATCTGCATTTTATCGCTATAGCGTTTCAGTATGTGTAAATAGAGAAATTATTTCTCCTATATCGAAATAATTAAGAATAATATTAAATTAGCTATGAGGTCAAATTTTTAGAATCAAATTTCGAAGGTCTGACAGCCGCAGAATCTTTCCATTTTCACATGAGAGTTGGGTCAGGTGGTCTAGTTCACTATTCAAAAGAGATTAAGAGCGGCCATCAAGAACTACGGTCAGCGTGGGTTACGGTAGCACGGGTATCTCAGTGTACAGAAAGTCTGGACGCAAATTTCGAAGGTCTGACAGCCGCAGAATCTCTCCATTTTCAGATGAGAGTTGGTCAGGTGGCCTAGTTCACTATTCAAAAGAGATTAGGAGCGGCCACTAAGAACGGAAGCTGTAATAAGGAGCACTAACCCAGCAATGATACACATCAGGGTGCACGAGCATAGAGGCTATCGTGAGCCTGGAACTCTAACCTCCTATGTAGTGTATTGGTAAGCACTCAGTTCTAAAATCTGAAGGTCGATGGTTCGATCCCTCTCCGTAGTATCCTTATTGCAAATTTTCTTCCATAACTTCCCCCTCTAGTGCGCAATGAATCGCGCGAAGGTGCACGATAATTTCGGGTAAACGCTGGCTCTGAATTACGGCTCTGCGGGATGGTGGTCCCTAGAAGCGAACATGTTTAAAATCTTGTGCGAACTTCAGTGTTATTTTATAAATGTTGTTTTAGGAGTTGCGCCAACAGAATTTTTAAATGTGTTCATTGTACGATGTCAGCTGCACATTTGTGAGAAAATTCACGAAAATTCACAGAAGCGAACCTTTTCAATTTTGGCTTTAAAGTTTAAGGCTTGAATACGGTAGCTATCGATTATAAACTAGTTATAATTTATGAAACATTCAATAAATTGATTTTGTATTTATAAGTACCTCTCGAAGAGCAGCCAAGGCCGCATATTTACTATAAATGTTAAAATTAGTTAAGGAAAAGTCAATAAAACTGTCAAAACAAATATGTCTGACCTAACAAACTTGTGTCGCCCCACCGAACTCTTGTCGCAACGATGCGGCACGAATTCGGTGGGGCGACTACACCACAGATGGAGGTGCTTAGGAACTTGTCCGATACTCGATTAACTGGTAATATTTGGTAAATGTAGAAACGCTATCGTGATTCTACAAGCTTCATTACCTCAAAGGCACGAAAATTGCAATTTTAGGAGTAATTTTCAATTTTACGTGGTGGCCCCTATTCCGAAAAGTCTTATTTCGAAACGTCTTTTTCCGGAACATCACTGCCCCCTGGAAAACTAATAATGAAAATCAGGCAAAATGAATTGCAAAAAAGGCGCTTCGTCACGGGACCTACTGATAGCTTAAAATGACTGACTGTAGCCTCAGGTAAACTTTCAGGCAAACCCCTGAATTCCCCTGATGAAGTGAGACATTTTCAAATATGAAAACTCCGCTCCCAAGGGGCCGTGGGAACATCCTTTTCCCAAAGATCGTTTCCCAAAACTAGAGATCGCAACGAGGTAGACGAAATCACTTTAACCGCATTAATTTTACATTTTTCTATATATTTCGAGAATGCTGAATCGCACTGAATAAAAAATAAAGCATAAAAAATAAGATAATTGAATAAAATAAAATAAAACAGTTTACTGCGCGAACCGCCTCTATACCGTAATCTTTGAAGCGTTCGTAGTATCATTCGAACGTTCACGCGGTTCCTATTTTTATAGGATTATATAGACATCTAATTTTATCTTAATTCAATAGTTTAAAAGTGAACGTAATTAATTATCCAGTTAGAAAATGGAAAAAAAGATGCGGAAAGACATAGAAATAGGCTGTCTAAGTGTACTTGATAGGTAAACTTTGAGGCGACATAACAGGCGTCCGAAAGAAAAGTGGACATAGTGGATAGGCTCATGCGATGCGCAGTGTCCATATTATCAAAAACATCAAAAGGCAGCACGGGGGCCTCTAGAAACGACCGAGGAAGAATGGAAAATATGCGGATTTCGAAGAAAAATGGCAAATATTCTTACTTCAACGCGCTATAACTTGCGTCCGAACGAATACCCCGGTTTGTGTTAAACAAAATTGTACTCTCCGAAGACAGTATTCTAACAAGATTATGGTCTAATTCGGGGGTCTCCGTTCGGGCGCCAGAAAACTTGAGAAAACTTAAGTAACTCAACAACACTTTACGCGTAAGGGCTTTTACGAATCGCAAGAAAGTCGCATATCCTGATAGTGCATACCAATCGGTAGGTAATAGGAAAATTTCTCTCTTTGAAGAAACATATGAAAACAAAAATGGGTAGAAATCCATACAAATTAGCCAAAATAAAAAGAAGCAAATATGAAAAGACTGAGGTATACGATAAGTGGGATAACGCGGATAACAACCGCACGTTGCGGTATCTACCCAAAACGTCTTTTTCCGAAATGAATTTTCCGAAACTTCCTTTTCCCAAATGTCTTTTCCCAAGTGTGCTTTTCCGAAATGTCTTATCACCCTCTAGTCTCTTGAGCATGTAGATTTCATCAAGATCTTTCGAATGAGTAGCTTATGTTCAAAATAGCCGGGAATATGTGAGTTGTGTAATTTTGAAATCCTAAGATAATTTAAAGTAAATTTTGTTCACCATTGACTGCGCGGTCTCTGAAACGAGTAATGACTTGTACTCCGCCCATTTCATCCCTATTTCCTAAAGAAGACCGGTTATCGCAGAACAAAATTTACTTCAATCTCGGGATTTCAAAACTACACCACTCTCACATATATTCGGCTATTTTGACCATAACCTACTCATTCGAAAGATCTTGATGAGATCTACAAGCTCAAGAGATAACTTTTTTCCTACATTTTTGAGAAATACTGACCTGAGTGTAGCGCATAAGAAATTCATTTTTTTTGTTGTTGATAAATGAAGTACATAGATCGATAGAGCTCGAAAAATTAGCCGGAGTAGTTCAGAAAAAAATTTTCACCAAAAAAACCAGCAACCGAGCTCAATTTGGATACCCAGGGTACCTCCCAGCGTACCTATGGATCCCCGTGATCCTGGATGTCCTAAACTTTGGAAGGAAGTCCGCCACCCCCAGGCATGATTTAATCCATGTAAATCTCAATTTCACTTTTTTGGACTATTGCATCCGCCAGCTCGATTCTCTCGTGAGAGGCGTGATATTTTCCTGAAATTCAGAATTGCAGACATGCAAATTTGTTCGGAACAGGTCTCGTATTACAGGTCCCATATGTAGCCAACGCAAGCTCCGCCCACTTTTTGTCTTCACGTGAGGCGAGAAGTGTCCCGATCAAATGGCAAGCTTCATTTTGAGCCAAATCCCTCGTTCAAAAGCTTATTCGAGAGCTCTCGGTGAACTCTACAAATGAGACCTTGCGCACCGTGTTCTGACAACATTTAGTAGATCAAATATTGATTGAAAGCTTCGATTGTAAGTGTTTAGAGCACTTCCATTTCATCGGCACAGCTGCGCAACTCTCAGTTTGTGTGGATTAGCTCGAGGAATCTATATCAAGAAATAAATTTGAATTTTATTAATGCGCAGAATTGCCATTTGAATTTTAAGTATTTTACAAAATCAGCAAAAAAAATTGCAAACCGTTGGATTTGAACCTGCGACCTTCTGTTTATAAAGCCCTTGCTCAACCACCTGAGCCACGGGGAATACGGGAAAGAAGCTCTATGCCGCTCTCATGATCAGTCAGAGTTTAGAGATGCAGATAAACTCCGCCCCTTTCTCTCTCGTTACCAATTCAGTCAATCGGCGCGAATGGTTATCGAGCGATAGCGCGACTCGGAAACAAGATATCGACAAACGGCAAAAAGGATGATGTTATTGGGACCTCAGTGAATACTTTGAACATATTTTTAAAACATTTGCATAAAATCGGCAACACACCTTGCGGTCCCTACCCATATGTCCAATCTTCATTATTTACGGGATTTGAACACAACTGTTGACGCTCTCCCGAATTATACACAACACGACAGCAAAATAATTTAAAAAATCCGTAAAAAATTATCGATTTTCCTCATTTTGAACTTTAAAGTATTTTTACGTTTAAAATTTACCTTACACTTCTAACTGATTGTGCAAAAAATAACCCTGAGTGAAAACTTAAAATTAGTTGTGCCGCCTATGCCGGCCTACCACTGCGCTATTACAGAGAACGCGTTTTGAACGCGTTTTGCCCTCTTGTTTATTTTGTGGACGCCGTATAAAAAGTGCTAGTAAACAAGAAATACGATGTCGCGTGGAGCGACAACTAGGGCTAAAAAGACACTCCCAATTTGAGATTGAATAATTGACTAACCGCAGCACTCCTTCATTGTGCATATCAATCACAACACAGATCACTAATTTGATCACTTCAGTCATCAGAACAGCCACAGAGGGACGGAACATCTCGTCCACTTTGCGAGCTCGGGAGTAACTGCAGTAGGGATACAATACAAAATAAAAGGACACTACTCTTCACAGATCATCTTAGAAAGTGTAGGAATCGTTGCAGCAAAACAATTTTTGGTCTCCGATTCCTATGTAACTCTGTCACTGTCATGTAACTAGATCTGTCGAAATAAAATCTGGAAATTTGTTATGACCTTTTTCTATCGAAATTTGCGTGTTATCGATTTTATTTACTTCTTTGGTGATTGCAAGGTTGAAAAAATAAAAGCGGAGTGAACGATTCGTTCACCACGTTTTTATTTTTTTCAACGCTGAACGATTTTTTTCAAATTTCACTTTCGTTTTCTCTGAAAGAAGCATAAATAGTCGTTTTCTGACTAAAACAAATACGCGAAATCGAAATATGTTTACTCCGGTTTTCGTTTGCACGTTGTGCGCACGTCTCTCTTACAGTCCTTCGCTCTCTCGCCGCGCTGATACTCAGCCGAGAGAGGGAAGAAATGAAGAGAGTCAGTACACGTAACGTGCGATGGACCTGCAACGCACAGCCGTGGTGCATGCGCACACCGTGCGTTTCAAAACCGGAGTACTCAAGATTCACACCGAACAAAAGCGTTACGGTCGAACCACACAAAACATTTTGAGAACACTTCATAGTTAATGGGAAACATGTCCAGAGGTCGTATGCATGAACCTTTGTCGCTATTTGCCGACAAACGAGTTTGTCGCGACAAATGTTTGCCGGGCAAACGCCATTTGTCGGCAAAACAATTTGTCGGATGCACAAGCGAACTTTTGCCGGGCAAACATTTGTCGGACAAAAAAGCATTTGTCGGGCAATTTTTCGATGGTATTTTTTATATTTTTTCTCCCATTTTAAGAATATTTTTAAGTTTTATAAATTTTTAAAATCATACAATTATATTTTGTTATATAATTTCAAATTTCGATTATTGTCGAATGAGAAAGTGCACATCTCTACGTCCCGCGTTCCCAGTACCCCTGGCCACTGGAGGGGTATTACTGGTAACGTCGCAAGATTATGACTACCTCCAAAATCACATGTAATTGCGAGAGCATCATCGACCGGCAAGTGAGCGCCCTCTAGCCTTCCGTCACATGCTACTAGTCCGACCAGCAATGATTTGTAGTTAGCTATTCCGGCAACCGTTGATTATAGAGACCTGTGCCCTGTTATCCCCCTTCTAAGATTCGTTATTTCCTGTAATCTATGCCGCCTTACCACCAGGGCTGGGATTTTTTGATTTTTTTGAATTAAAAAAAATCAAAAAATCCTGTCCGAGAGTTTCGATTTTTTTTTCTACATTTCTTGCATTTTGAAAGTAAAATGGGTTTTGCAAACGTCAAGTCCTGATTAGTAATCCGTTTCAAGCGTGACATACTAAAATAACACACTTTAATTCCTTCATGAAACATACCCTTTTGGTCTATGCCAGTCATGGGGCTAAGTGCAAAAATACTCCGGAAAAATTTTAAAAAAACATTTTGAATATATTTGAGAAAATATAAAACAAAAATTACATAATATATATCATAAATAAATTAGGAAAAAGATAGATAATAATTCCGACAAACCGTTTGTCGACCGATTTGCCTGGGGTATAGGTCGGCAGAGTTTTGTCGCGACAAACACGTTTACAAACACGTTCGACAAACACCAAAGTGCGCAAAATGACTGGGAGAGCGGGCCATTTCTCACTGAGCAGTCGAAAGATGCAATGTCGAACTTTAAATATGGGTACTAAAAGAAGTTTTTTATATTAAAAACATACTCAGCTCCCGAGGGAGCAGAAATATATCTTTTTTTACCTTACTGGCCTTGTAAGGACTCCTGTGAATATATTTCTTCTGCATTCCTTACGGTTTTTACGTAATACGTGATATAGTGTATTATGCAAATTTGTTTGGTATTTGTAAAAAGAAAATATAAAGGTAGACAGAACAATGCAACATATTGTTAGCTCCAAGAAAAAAGTTTACAGAAACGCCGTTTAACTATCCAAAAAGAGTGTTAAAGATTGCAAACTTCTTCTCATTTTTTTACCGAACGGAGAATGAAATTGAGGTCATACTAACTAGTTGGACCTCTATCTATCCGAAAATATAGAAAACCCTTACTTCGATATTTGATCCTGTGCCAAACCCAGCCCGACCCTTAGGTGAGAGGCGTGATCTCTCTAATCGCACTTTCAGTGTTCGAATCGGCGTATCTCTCTGAAGTAAGAGGCGCGTAATCTCTGGGGTTCCCAAAGGAACCGTCCTGCAGGACCCTGGGATCGCTCCGAATTTACTGTATACTTTAGATCTCCGAAAATTATCGTGCCGGCTTTTTCCCGACGACTTCAAGCTATTATCGGCATATCATCTCCCTTCGTCATCAGAATATCACTCAATTTCAGTCCGCGCATTCTGGGTTCCTAGAAAACTACACAAAATGGCAGCTTCAAGTTACAGAAAACAAATGATACAATGTTATTAGGGACCGTGGTCGTGTAAATAGAACCGAAAGATAAATTACTCTCACAGCGAATTTGCTAAGAAAAGAGCTTGCTAACTCATTTGCTTAGCAAGTCACTCGCTTATTATCGATAGGCTCACCGAGCGAAGTGTCTGTTGTGAACTCCTGTAAGCACTCTCTCAGCATCCAGAGAGTGGCGCAGTAGGTAGCGTGTTCGGCCAGCAATCCTACTGTGCTGGGTTCACACTCTCTCGGTGCAGAATTTTGCTCGTTTTCACCATTTCTCTCACCATTTGCAGTAAGCAAGCGAACTTGCTTAAATGTAAGCAAGAAGTTTCCAGGAACCCGTTTCCTAGATACAGTAAATTTTTTTCAAAAAAAAATTCACTTTTCCCCGGGTATTTTTGCTTTAAAGATCTCTGTAAGATCGCAGGACTGGGCGGCAACTCCTTCAAAGTGATCGGTTCGGATTCAAACTTTTTTCACAGACAGTACTAGGTAAAAAGTAGTTTTTAAAAGTGAGAAATACAGAAAATGTCAACTTTTGAATCGATAATTTTTTTAGGGACCACCACGTAAATTTGAAAATTATTCCTAAAATTGCAAATTTCGTGCCTTCGGGGTAATGAGAGATGCAGAATCACGACAGCGTTTCCAGATTTATAAAATATTTCCTATTCAACCAGTATCAGACAAGTTTCTAAGCACCGCTCTGCGTGGTGTAGTCGCCCCACCGAACTCATGTGGCATCGTTGCGCCATGAGTTCGGTGGGGCGAACGAACATCGGTTGGGTCAGATCATCTAGTTTTGACAGTTTTTCTAGCTCTTTTCTTGACTAATATAGTCTTTACAGCATGTATTCAGTTCTAACTGCCTTTTCGGAGCCATTGATAAATAAAATAATATTTAATTTTAAGTTTTGTAAATTATAACTAGTTCATAATCAATAGCTACAGTGTTCAACTCGTAATATTTGAATCCAAAATACGAAAGGTTGGCTAATACGGATTTTCCTTGTAACTTTTCTAAAGATGCATCGGACTACCAAAAATAAATAAATACACTACTTCCATAGGGGCACCACTTAAAACAAAAGCTATTAAATATAATTTGAAATCGATGCACTTCGCGCAAGAATTTTAACACATTGGCTAGTACGGATTTGCTTAATTTTGTGTGTGCTACTTCGCAGTCATCTTAATTTCATATAAAGAACAAATCCTGATAGGGGCACCCCCTAAAACTCGAAATACACCGAAAAAACAGTTTTCCTGCACATATTTGAATTCCCGGGCCGTTTCTGTCCTTTGTGTTTTTCCCCGGCTCTAATTTTGGAGTTCCCGGTTCGGTGGTCCCTAAATTTTTTTACGAAAAAAAAATTTTTTTTTTGCAATTTTTTTATTTTGCTATCGTGTTATATATCATTCAAAAGAGCATCAAATGTTATGCTTATATTAATAATTTCATGAGAATGGAACCACCTAGAGGGAAAATCGATTATCATATTCCCAGAAATTTGGCGCTTCTAGTAATTTTGGATAAAATTGTTCCCATGATTTCTACCTCGTGCACCCGATATATAATATGTATTTTTCATCGTAGAATCGCATGGTCACTATTTGGTTCAAAATCTAGGCAGCGAAAGTACTCGTACATTCACTAGACCGTCACCACCCAGAAATGAGATTCAATTTTGAAGTGCGTAGAAAACATTTTTTCAAGGTTCAAAACTAAATCATAGATACCCCATTGGAAAGAGTATCAAAAATTATATATACATTTACGATATCAGGAGGATTGAACAACTAGGAGCGCCAATCAATAATACCATCCCCAGAAATTGAAAATTTTAGTGATGCTCAATATTCTCTCAATATAATAAAAAAATTTAACAAGCATTCTTATGTGTAAAGTGAATTTTAATAGTTAGAAAGTTATGAAAAGTTGAATTTTGAAAAATCGATAAAAAAAATTTTTAGAGAAAAAAATAATTTTTCACTTTTTGTAAAATTTCATGTCGTGTCATATCTCATTCGAAAGAGCATCAAAAGTTACGTATATAACCACACTTTCAGCACGATTTCGTTTCTTACAATATAGAAATGGTGACTGCATCCTCAGAAGTTGATCGTTTTTCGCGGAAACATATTTTCGCTCCTTGTGTTTCAATCGTAATGAAAATGAGATTTTGACATAATTTTTGATTCTCTTTCGAATGAGATATGACACGACAGGAAATATTACAAAAAGTGAAAAAATATTTTTTTACCAAAAATTTTTTTTATCGATTTTTCAAAATTCAACTTTTCATAACTTTCTTACTATTAAAATTCACTTTACACATAAGAATGCTTGTTATAAAAATTTAAGGTCTGGTAGATCACTTTGAATGAAAATATAAGCGAATAATGAGCATCACTAAAATTTTCAATTTCTGGGGATGGTATTATCGATTGGCGCTCCTAGTTGTTCAATCCTCCTGATATCGTAAATATAATTTTTGATGCTCTTTCCAATGGGGGTATCTATGATTTAGTTTTGAACCTTAAAAAATGTTTTCTACGCACTTCAAAATTGAATCTCATTTCTGGGTGGTGACGGTCTATCGTACATGTCAGAGAAATCGGAACAAGTACCGAGCAGTACCATACAATTGAAACATTGCGAATACAGGGGTTTAAATTTTGATTTTATGCTCATTTGATTTCCCTTCCCCGATTTGCGGAAAACGACTCGGATTGTCTCGGTGAAATATCTCTAGAAATCGATAAAACGTGAAATAAAAAATCGCCGGGCCTATCGAATCGCGAACTGAAGAAGCGCCGGCAGTGGCAATTTGCGCACTACAAAAAACACGTGGCACACCGGCACACGCACGACACTGATTTATCGATTTCTAGCGATATTTCACCGAGACAATCCGAGTCGTTTTCCGCTAATCGGGGAAGGGAAATCAAATGAGCATAAACTCAAAATTTAAAACCCTGCATTCGAAATGTTACAATTGTAGCCAATTGTACGGTACTGCTCGGTACTTGTTCCGATTTCTCTGACATGTACGATAGTGAATGTACGAGTACTTTCACTCCCTAGATTTTGAACCAAATAGTGACCATACGATTCTACGATAAAAAATACATATTATATATCGGATCCACGAGGTAGAAATCATGGGAACAATTTTATCCAAAATTACTTCTCACAGAAGCGCCAAATTTCTGGGAATATGATAATCGATTTTCCCTCTAGGTGGTTTAATTCTCATGAAATTATGAATATAAGCATAACTTTTGATGCTCTTTTGAACGATATATAACATGATAGCAAAATAAAAAAATTGCCAAAAAAAAATTTTTTTTCGTAAAAAAATTATCGATTTTTTAAAAATTGACATTTTCTGTATTTCTCACTTTTAAAATTTACTTTTCACCTAGTACTGTTTGTGAAAAAAGGTTGAGTCCGAACCGATCACTTTGAAAGAGTTGTGCCGCTTATCTCAACTTTCACTGCGCTCTTACAGAGAACGCGTTTTAAAACTGAGATTTCTTGAATGCAATCAACTGCAAGATGCAGCTAAAATTGCCTGAATGTAAATTTGAAAGAGCTTGTACCGGGAAATCGCAGAAAAAACGAAAAGAAGAATTTTGAGCTGCCACAGTATACTAATCAATATTACCGATCAGGGTGACCCTTTCCGAGCTTATAGTAAATTTGGGGCTTATTTTCAAAAGTTTTCTTATTCGAACTAATAATCAGCAGTCTCATCCGCGTCAAATAAAAAATAAAACAAAAATATCGAAATTTTTCCTTGGTCGGTAACTTTAAGCAAGACATTTCCAGGGACCCGTTTCCTAGAAAGATACTTGCTTATATTCTAGCAATTTCGCTGTGAGAGTACAAATTTGTGCTCATTCAGAAGCTGACTGTGCTCCATTTTGACTTTTCAATTCACGGGATTCTGGGCAAAATGCCAGACGTGAATTCGGGGTGAGAACACTCATTTTTCGCTTATTTACATGCTATTTTTCTGTATGTCTCCATTAGCATAGACTCGTCAGAGCGCCGTGAAATTTACTTTTGGCACAATATAACTAAAATAAAAAAGGAAATTGCTTCGAAGGGGGAACACCGCATGCGACGTTCTGATTCGAGCGATTCATAATGAATCATTCATTTCTCGTCTTAGCGAATCTGGACCGAACTTGGAGCCAGTTACCGGGCTTCCCCTGGACCGAACTGTGCTCGGCAACTGAACGCCCCATGGACCAAAATTTGGAAACGTAGTGCGCACCCATAACGTAGTTTAACCTCAACACATCCTGCTAGTTTTGAACATTTGATTTCCGAATGGTTTAGGAATACCTATCAACCAAATTGGGTTTCATCCTGACAATGTCAGAGACTTTCCCAGCTCTCCCTTGTGAGGTTTGATACCCTTCAGATCCACTATGAGTATATGTTCCGGGAACATTGCAAGGCGTTCTGGGCAAAATGTAAAAAGTAAATTCGTGGTGAGACCATCGCCCTTTTAAGACAGGTATCACGAGAGATTGCATGAAAACACCCCCTTCGTAGAACAACTTTCAAAAAAGTATTTTTGATTTCGATTAAACTTTCATATAGAAGTACTCTAGGGACGAGAATTCCATCAATCCTGGCCTCAGGTTGGAGAACCGCATTTTAGGAATTCCCAGGTTCTGAAGCCGGAATCGATGTAACTTTGTTCAAAATGTAGATTCGTTAAAGAGCTCACAATGTTCGGAAAAATATGCTAAACATTTTTTCTGTTAGCACACTTACTGCAAAGAGTGAAATGAGCGCTGCAAAATTGAAAATCCCAAAATTGTTTGTAAAAAACTTTTTTGAAATTTTTTTATTTGAGTTGACGCAGAATATTTAAGAGCAAGTCAGTAGTAGTCATATAAAAAAATAAAATTGATAAGAAAGGTACGTTCTCAGATCCGAAAAATCGTGTTGAATCTCGGTAAACTGCGATTTTTTTAGAACAAATATTTATAAAACCTTGAATTCCGATACCAAACTCACTGAAATGGACTATAAATTGATGATAACTGTAAAATAAGGTATCTTATAAAGTTTTAACTGCATTTTACACAATCTGCGAAAAATTTTAAAAAATCGATTTTTTTGTATGAAAAAAATAATATTATTAATAAATCTCATAATATAATTTCAAAAAAGATGCGTAGCTGATTCTGGAAAAAATATCTTGATCGATATTTTTTTTGTTTAAATTTAAAATGTCCCCTCCCGTATTTTAGGAAAAAAATCTATTGAAAAATTTATAAAATCGTATGAAAATGCATCAAGAAAGAGGATTTGTATAAATAGAAGTAAGTATTCCGTCTCAAAATGGTAATTCAATCTCGGAGAAAATCTATTTGATTGTTCCTATCATTTTCGTACCAAATTGCTTAAAACAATATTTTAAATATTTTTTCATTAAAAAATCGTTAAAAAAAATTTTTCATTAAAAAATTTTTTTTAAACTTTTCGCAGATTGTGTGAAATGCAGTTAAAATTTTATAAGATACCTTATTTTACAGTTATCATCAATTTATAATCCATTTCAGTGATTTTGGTATCGGAATTCGAGGTTTTATAAATATTTGTTCTGAAAAATCGCAGTTTAGCGAGATTCAACACGATTTTTCGGATCTGAGAACGTACCTTTCTTATCAATTTTATTTCTTTATATGACTACTATTGACTTGCTCTTCAATATTCTGCGTCAGCTCAAATAAAAAAATGGCAAAAAAGTTTTTTACAGACAATTTTGGGATTTTCAATTTTGCGCGCGCATTTCACTCTTTGCAGTAAATGTGCTAACAGAAAAAATGTTCAGCATATTTTTCCGAACATTTTGAGCTCTTTAACGACATTCTATCTACATTTTGAACAAATTTACATCGACTCCGGCTTCAGAACGGGAACGGGGAAATTCCCAAAATGCGGTTCTGCGACCAGGATTGATGGAATTCTCGTACCCAGAGTACTTCTATATAGAAATCAAAAATACTTTTTTGAAAGTTGTTCTCGGCCTCATGCAATCTCTCGTGATATCTGTCTTAATGCTATTTTCGCACTCTCTAACTGTCTGACTCGATTTGCATGGACCTCCCAGAATGCCGTGTATTGGTGCATGCCAGGTTGTGACCTTTCTTAACATAGTACTTACGCTATTTTATTATATCAGTTACAATTCGACTCAATAATCACGATTTTAAAGGAATTATCGTACGAAATCACTTCAGGAAGCTTCCTAGGAAACATTCTCTCAAGTGTAATATTAAATAGTTCCGTTGCCTATTAATAAGTCAAGGCATAATTTGGCTGGATCGAAACATAATTTGGTTCAATCGAAGCATAATTTGATAAAAGTTGACCCTACTCAGTGAAAGTGAGGTTGGCATGAAACAGGTGGAAGGCAGGCATGCTGGCTGGCAAGGGGAAGACAGAAGGTAGAAGGAAGGTACAGGGCAGGCCTATTTTGCTATCTTGATGTTTTGTGTTGTTTTTTTTATAATTATCGGAATGACGTGTGTAATCGTTTCCATTCTTATTACTGGATGTTGGTTAGACTCGACGCGGAAGGTGGAGGGCAGGCATGATTCAGGTAAGAGGCAGGCATGATTCAGTTATTTCTACCTGATTCATGCCTGCCTCTTGCCAGCCGGCGTGCCTGCCTCGCACCTGAATCATGCCTGCCTCACTTTCACTGAGTAATTATGGCGCAAAATTTTCCAATTTTATCCAAATTATCTTTCTTTTAGATGATGTATTTGAAGAATATCTCTGAAGTCAGTAAAGATAGATCGTGCTAATTGAAGAAAATGTAGATCATGCCGTACGGATGAGATTGGAAAAAAAAGAACTAGCAAAGATGTTTTCAATTGACTGACGTAAGACCCTCCAAAGAAGTATATAAAAAATCGATAATAATTCACAATAAACTCCAACATTTTAATTGGATACATATTTCATGTTACATAGGAATCGAATACAAAAAATACTTGTTGGCTGCAGATCGTTCGAATTTTCCTAACTTTCTCTGAAGATTTGTTATACGTGCCGAATCAAGAGAGTGTGGATAGAATTTTGCAGCGCCATCCACATTAGAACCGATATACGAAATCCTCTATCCGGATAACTGTCTCTCCGTACCATCAGATTTTTTGATTTCACCTGGAATACTTTATAGAATTAGGACGATAATATGAAAACCCACATGAACGGCTGCTTCCCGTTGTGGTAAAACTTCAACGACGTCTAATAATGTTTCCGTCTCCATCTACCTGAAGATTAAAAATGGTAATTTAAAATGTTTCCCCAACTTGTATACGCGAGAATAATCACGAACATTGAAGATAGTAGATCAGAAATGAATAAAATGATGAGAATTGATACATGTGAAAGCAAAGCCTGTTAAATTAAAAGTTACAACAATCAGACTAATATCGTTTATCAAGATCGGGTATACAAGTGTTTGTAGAAAACGCACTGTTCAGTTTCGCAGATAAAATATCAGAATACTAGTTAGTTACTTCTTGCTAGCGGTGAAGAACAACTCGGGAAGATATGGGTTAAACATTTTAGTCAGGTCGCCCATTCCTCCTCCCCCTTGAGAACTTGATACTACGACGAAGGTACGAGACTTCTGACACACCGAGGAACACCTAAAGCTACCACACTCATAACATGGCCAGAAGCACCCGGGGCAGTCCGCCTCGAGACAGTCACACAGATCCTGAACATCAGTCACACAGTATAAATACACGTCATCGCCCTTTTCATGTGTGGCCACGTATAGCATACGTGGAAAGATAGAGAGAATGAGCAAATGAACTCACAAATTCGCCACGTTCACAGATAATCTGCCCTTTGTTGTTATGGCGGTAGGAGGAGGCTCGGTTGGAGCTGGTATGGGTCCGCATCATCCTCACAGCGCGTTCTGTATTCAATTTATGTAAATTACCATAATTTAAATCCAATCACAAGAGATCATTATGAGAAACGAACGAGCAGCGGCGCGCTTCCTACGAGGAGCATTTACATTGCCGTCGTCCGTCTCAAACTTTTTCCCTGGATTCTTGAAGTGGAGATTGCGGGAAATTCGTTCAACCTTCATTTCTGAAACCGGGCCATAAGAAAAAGAAATCAGAAGCAGAGTTTTTCCATAGTGCAAACAAGAAAGGAAAATAGTAGTTATATAAAATCATTTAAGGAAGACAATGAGAGCGGATGTTTAAGCGTGGCACAGTCGAAATTCAACAAAATTAATCGATACCTTCCATATCGTCAAGAATTTCGCTTCTCGAAGTTCGTGGAATATACGATGCGTGCCCATAGTTTAACTTATTTGCTGCTTTGTTGGTACCACGAGGCTTCTTCGGAGGCATTCTGAACCTTCACCGAAAAAAATGACGTAATATATCATGATACCCAGGAAACAATTAATGTCAACAGTGATCACTAAATTTTAAGCACAAAAATATGGGCGAAACATTCGCGCAACCATACACGCATGTGGTGCACGGCGGAGTACAACCGATAGTGTTTCGGTTCAAAAACAACTTAGTTAGGGACCGCAGCGCATACAACGAAGGTGAACGTAAAGATTTGGCGCCAATTGGCTTTCTCTTGAATGACATTTTCGGATCTCCTCACTCGACTAATCTAGATTAAAACAATTAATTTTATAAACTAAAGTAGTAAAACACCTCCGAAAAAGAGTTCCAAAAAACGTGCAAATGTTCTGTAATTGCAGGGTAATATTACTGCGATTACACTCAAGTAGTAAAGTAAGTTACTAGAAGTACTAGTAGTACGTAATCAAGTAAGTCGCCTTGATGCTTGCAATAATGTTACTTTCAACTTACTTAAGATTAATTAAGGTATCCATGCACAAGTACTATAAACCGAAAACTTGAAAAATGTCAACCTGTAACACACGATCGTACACCGAAAATCCAGCGCAAATTTGCCGCAAGAACATGGACTTCGTGCAAATGGCGGGGAACACCAGCGCAATTACGTTGTTGTAGCCGGAAATTTGCTTGAAGCTTGCCAAATTGAGAAATTAAAATAACTTGCGCACTTATTGCGTGATACTGAGTTCCCGTTCGGGCAAAGATTAAGCAAATTTCCGGTAAGATCGCTGTAGTTATTTTGTCTTTGCTCGCGCCTGCGCAAGTTTGCAGCAAGGGTCGAGGGTACTTGCGGTGGTGTTCCCTGTATATTGCACAAGGTCCTTGCGGCAATTGCCGCAAGGACCTTGTGCCATCACAGGCGCTTGCCGGGTACCGTAATTTCCGTGCAACGCGGTTTCAGCCGCGTCGCATGGAACGCTGGAGCGGATCTATGATTTCGGGCGGGAAAAACGTTTGTTTATATTTTTTTGAAAAAGCAAGTCGCATTTCGGGGTTTTGCTGAAATTACTAGCTCATTTCTCCCTTTTCTAGTTGTTAAAGTTGCTATTTTGGGAAATGAGTAATTGAAGCGATGGCAAGAATGGCTACTGTTTCATTGGGTCAACTTAATGACTTGCCACGGTGTGACCTGCGCGCCGCCGCACGTTTTATGCGCAAGGGAAAGGACAGAAAGCCGAAAAAAATGCGGGAGATTCAAAGTAGCGCCCACAGTATATGGAAAAGTTGCGTGTGCCAAAAATGTGCCCAAGTACGGTATTCAGGGCTTTCCATATGAGACCTTTTCAATATTGATCGCTGCTTTTCGGACTCTTCTCTCCGGTCCTGGTCGTGGTGTTTCCCTAGAATACAGTATATTTTTGAAAAATTCAAAATTTTCGATGAATTCAAACGGAATTTCAATGTTTTCTCAGGATTTTTTTCAGGGTTTGTGAGTTTACGGTATGTTTAATTTTTATTACACCAAATACTGACCGGCCATTTTTGGGGTTTTGTCACACCGTGCTTGCTCGAAAAGGGGTCGTCTTATCTCCATGACAGGTATATATTAGATTCTGAATAACATCTTGATAATTCGGAATTGAACTTGAAACTGAGCGGTAGTGCTTTGAAATAATTAAATTCGGCCTTATCTTTAAGAAAATCGACTTCGAAAACTTGAGTACAGCAAGGATACTGTAGCACAGCGAAGAACTATCACAAAATGATAATTTTGATAATGTTTAGGTCCCAGCGCGATTTCCCTTCCATATTTCAGTTCTCGATAGGTTTTCTCAACTCTTCATTTCTTCCCGTTTGTGATCGCTGTGGGCAAATTTGCGCCAGTTTCGCACGGCAATTCACGCTCTCAGTACGGACCAGTGTGATCACACTATGAAACTGGAACGGCGAGGAAACTGGCGACCGTTGCAATCAGGCATTTCCATACGGGAGTAAAATTGCTCATTTTTACCGTACTTTAAGGGGTTTGGGCGTTACCGCGAATATGAAAAAGCCCATCCGTACCGTAGCAGGTGAGTGCGGGAACATGAAAAAGCCCATCCGTACCGTAGCAGGTGAGTGCGGGAACATGAAAATGCCCATTCCTACCGTAGCTAACTTTCTACTGTAATGCATTTCGTCATCGATTGCCCATTTTCCTGTGAAGTATAGTGGACTGCCACGCAGTTATACCGTACTTAATTCAAAAAAGTTGGAAAATTGCCAACTTTAGCCGGGGCTGCCACGCAGTGAGTTGCCACGGGTATACTGTAAGTAGTGAGAATTTTCCTCTAGGCTGAAATGCCGTGAGTTTCTGTAAGATCGTGTGTTACAGGTTGAAATTTTCGATTTACAGTACTTCTGCATGGAAAATCAGGGTAGTGGTTTTCTTGGTTTGAAATTTTTTTCTTTGTTCCCGCCCGCGGGAATTAGTTCTTTTCAATATGTGTGTACAACTTTTTAATATTGTGTTTGCTTAATATTGTTGTTTTATTTATTTCTCTTTTGTCAGCAATGGTGCACCCGAAAAAAATCCCACGGAAATGACTACAAACTTTAAAATATCTCATAGACTCGAATTGCCGCTTTTTAAGAAAAAAAACCATACGATTAGTAACTACTCAGCGCTAATGGGGTAGATCTACTTCAGCTATAGGGGAGATCTTTCGTCAGACAGGGGGAAGATCTACTTCAGACTGAAGTAGATCTCCCCCGTATCTTCTCCGTAGCTGACGCCTGCCCCTTCTATCGGTCAAGCTTTTTTTCTCTATTATACGCTGTTATTTTTGATAGTACTGTTTTTATTTGTTGATTTCCTCTCAATGAAGGCATCTGATCGACAAATATAGAGTATAAAGCGGAATGAGCATCAGTAAGACTACTTTGTGGAGACGCAGTATAGCTGAAATACATCTACCCAATACTCAGCGCTTATGGGGTAGAGCTACTTCAGCACTGGGGAAGATCTACTTCAGCTGAAATCGAAGAGGTAGATCTACTTCAGCTAAAATCGAAGAGGTAGATCTACTTCAGCTAAAATCGAAGAGGTAGATCTACTTCAGCTATAGGGTAGATCTTTCTACAGGCAGCGGGGAGATCTACTTCAGATTAAGATTTAGGAATATCTACTTCAGCTATTGGGTAGGCCTACTTCAGCTATGGGGGATGTATACTTCAGCTTGACGGGGTCTCCCCAAAGTAGTTATACGCATACTAATTATTTTCTGTAGTCAATATTTGACATTCAGATACCTTAATTCAGAGGAAACAAACACAAAAAAATCCAAAATAACAGCATATTATCGAAAATATGCTTGACGGATGGAAGGAAGACGGGCGTCAGCTAGGAGTAGATACAGGGAAGATCTACTTCAGTCTGAAGTAGATCTCCCCCGTGCCTGTAGAAAGATCTCTCCTATAGCTAAAGTAGATCTACCCCATTAGCGCTGAGTAGCTGAAGTAAATCTAACTTGGCTCAAATCTGAAGTAGATCTCCTCACTGCCAGACGGAAGATCTCCCCCACAGCTGAAGTAGATCTACCCTCTCCCATACTAGTTGAAGTAGATCTACCCTCTCCCATACTAGCTGAAGTAGATCTACCCTCTCCCATACTAGCTGAAGTAGATCTCCCCCCCGATCTGAAGTAGTATTACCCCATAAGCGCTGAGAAGTTATCCGACTGTTAATTCGCAGAAATGAATTTGTCTTTGTTTCGCATATTCCTTTTTTTTACAATTGCATCCTCGTTTATCATTTATGCTCGCTATTTTCCTGCTCAGGTATGTCTCGTAGATCTGCGACTAGAGAGCCACAGCTCAAAGAAGTTCCTCTTCTTGTACACGACAAAAATCGCACGAAGAACTATTCGCGAGGAAGATTTCTCGGGAAAGGTGGATTCGCCAGATGCTACGAGTTGAGCGATACGAATACGAATGCACTGGTTGCCGGAAAAGTCGTTAGCAAGCAGCTTCTGCAGAAGAGCTATCAAAAGGACAAAGTGCGTTTATCATATATAATAGATTTCCTGTAATGATGGTGAAAACGAGGTGCTTCCAGCGAAGAATCGATTTTTCGATTCTCGATTTAAACCGTACTTCAATGAATTATCATACATTTTCGCCCGGCCGAGATCTCTCATTTTTTCCCGATAAAACAGGTCAGATAGGGGACAATTCTGACTAAACTCGACATTCTGCGCATTCCTAGATGGGTCTCGAGTCTCTAAACTGCCTAGTTCAAAAAAGTGTAAACCGAGAATCTCGGCCAACGAAAATGTATGATTTGCAACTAATCCTCTCATTCAATAGCGCGATCGATAACCCATAAAAATAAAAATTTATTTTATTTTCAGAATTGTTTTGATTGGTGTTCATGGAAACTAGTTATTTGTAAATTGCGATTTTGCACACAAATGTCAACGCCGTGCCAGGCCCTGGATATCAGGGTTGGTTAAACGATTGCTGACATTCGAGGTCGTAATAAGCTCCGCCCACAATTGCATTCGACAATTCTGGGAGGGGAGGGGGGGCATTCGAGGGCGTAATTAATTGCGCCCTCGCAATTATTCCAGATCGCACATTAGCAGTTAAATGCGAATTCTTAGTGTATTTCACTCTTGCCCTTTACTACTCCAATCCATAAAAGTGAATAATAGGTTGTAAGAAATGTTTTTCTTCACCACAACTCAACAATATTTGTTGTTAACGTTTCTTCCATCCTATATTTAAAACATTTCTTACAACCTGTCATTCACTTCTATGAATTGGAGTAGTAAGGCAAATAATTTAATCCACTAAGAATTCGCATTTCACAGCTAATCGGAGATCAGGAATAATTGCGAGGACGCAACCCTCGAATAGTTTTCCCTAAGATTTGCGGGACGCGCGAGGGAGTTCCCGACTTAAGGGAACGTTTAAGAGAGACTATCTGAGAGGATCGACATATTTGTTCAGGAAGCTGGCAGTTGACGAAATGTTTTTAGAAGAGTAACAATGCTATGTTCTCGGCGTAACATGCACATCTACACAGCTATTTTGGCCTTGTGCATCCCCACAGTGGCATCAACGTGTCCACACAGTGGCTATCCTCTTCCAAGTCGAAGAAGCACATCGCCACTGTGTCGATGTACTGGAGGGTGGCGAGAGGGTCGGCCTGCGCCGGGCACAGATCAACTTTTTCGACATGTGTTTTTCTGCACTTTCGGATGCTCCTAGGTCCAATTAAGATCCCTGGGAAGTATTATGCCTCAAATATTATTCTTTGCCGAGATACTGCTACTGTAAGGTGCAGCCCTCGAATTTTGAAGCCGTTTTTCGAGTTTTCAATGATATTTCTCTGAAAAGTTTTCGCTTGGAGCTAAGGCTCCTTTTCAAAGTTCTTTCCAGCTATGGAATTTGTTTTCTGGTAAACATCCAAATTTTCATAATATCAGCCTTTGTAAATTTTACATAAATCCGTTCGTTCTTTTTTAACCGCAATCGCCAATTGATTTTTTCAAGCTCTTCATATTCATGTTTCTGCACAATATGCATCAAAAAGTTGATTTCGGAAAATACTATCAGATAGAGCTGCTATTTTTATCAAAAATAATAAGATGAAAATTTGCTGAGCGTAAAGTTTTCATTTTCCCCGCTAAATGTGACATTTGAAAAATATTTCGCTCGAATTTTATCAATATGGTTCATTTTGTTGAGCTAAGATTTCTGATCATTTTCATATAGATCATATTTCATGAAACGTAACGGCTCGGTAGTTTTACATTTATAAAAGGCTGGGGTTTTTCTTCCCATTCACAGGCCATTTTCTTTGAAGTTGCTCGAGGAATAGGCGAGATCGTTCTTTGGACCACGGACGTTGGGAGAAAGGGGAGGTTACGTGGGGCTGAAGGCAGTCCTGACGAACAGATGACGCATCTTTCTTGCACTTGAGTCCACCAAGCTCGAAACATCAGTCAAGTTGAGAATTAGCGAAACTGGTATCTGAATAGCCAAAATCAAACGGTTTTTTTTCGATTTTGATTTCGATTTTTCACGGTAAAACGTGTTATAACATTTTCTGACACGTTCCCGACATCACAAAAAACTTTAACTGTGATCATTTTGGAACTACGAAATTTTCGATTTTTCACATTAAAACGTGTTAGAACACGTTCAAACACGTTTCTGACATCGCAAAACACTTTTCCTATTATCCCCGATACTCATCGGTGTGTTTGCCAAAAGTTCGAAAAAAACAAAATGATCACAGTTCGATTTTTCACGTTCAAACACGTTTTTTACATCGCAAAATACTTTTCCTGTGATCCCCGACACTCACCGGTGCGTTTGGAGAAAGTTCGAAAATTTCGATTTTTCAAATTAAAATTCGGCAAAACAGGTGAAAACGTGTTTCACGCTACTGAAAAACGTGCTATGACGGCTTCTGGCGCTTGCGAAATATGCGCCAAAACGTTTGCCCGCGGCGGGGGTCGAATTTGGGACTTTCGGAAACGAAAGCAAGCGCTTTAGCCACTTGGCAATTGATTGTGTTTATTTTTTTATTGAGCAAGTTACTCTTGTGGAGATGCATGTGATGGCGAAGGAACTGAGCCGATAGATCCGTTCGCGAGATATTTGAGCGAACGCACCGAGACACAGAATTCTGAAATAATAGTCTTTAGGAATCGATAGCCGATGATGTCCTGTACCACTTTTTCAACCCACACAACTTCTGTATCAAAGTTGGAAAAAGTTAAATCTTGGAAAAAAATCATTTTACAATTTTCAATTTTTTGTGAAGCTGTCATTTTCGTATTTCATGAATATGGGCCAAAAGAATTGTATCAACTTATCTATTAATAAGATTCGACCCAGTGATTTTCATGGTCTCGGATTAAGGGAACCCCCTCGCAAATGTAGACGAAGTGATTTACAGTATACTTAACGAAGTGAATCGCCAACTGTTTATATTTCACTTGTTGCCCTATACTTTGCAATATTTAAATAATTGTGAATATTATGGCTTTGCGAAGGGGTAAATCGATAACCATCGCGTATATATGTGATTTGAAATTGTTTGAATGAAGTTACGTTGTGTTACTGCCAAGAAATTGCATTCCCTAAATCCGCCCTAAAATTAGTTCATTTCGGGTGTTTCTCGGGAATGAGATATCTCAAGTTTGGAAAAAAAAGATTTTCGATCATTTTTTTAAGTCGTAGGTTTTGTCGAGTAGTACAAGAAAACCCCTTCGCACAGGTGGGAGTATGATTGCGCTCAGAAGATATGGGTAGTCTAAAATTAAGAAACGGGTGAATCCTGCCAAAGTAGACGTTAATTTCTCAAAACTTATCCAAACTACGACTCTTACACATATCATGAGTTGTCGTACGACATGTTACATGGGAGAGTGATTGTGAGGGGCTAAAGGGGGCCGCATAATGGTTAAATTCTTGATTGAAAATCAATGTAAACGTGTTTCTCAACATTGGCAATATAAAAAAATCAAATTTGAATTTCCCGCGCTGGCGACCTCCCCCTCCCCTACCCCTGTCATCAGATCCCCTCGCGCGGCTCCCAGAATTCGGGCCCCGTGAAAATCACTGATTCGACCAAATACAGGGTGCGTGAAAATTACTGGAACTCGACTACTTCAGATTGCACAATTGCTGCTAATCAATATTTCGCATCACTTGTTGCCCAGTTAAGACGACTAACCTTCCCTATAAAACATTTGGCTTAGTTTCCAGCTCTCTGATCACGGAGCTGACTATTTGCTCAAAGAGAGACACTGAATTACTTACTTACTTACTAGGGAAAGTCGCAAGTGTCAGTGGGGTTTCTGAAAACGCCAAACTAGTATCCCGGTTAGAGAGTCATTTTTTTCTGTCAAAAGTTGCCTAAGCGCCTTTGCCCCAGAAAATCGATTGAAAGGTGACAATACAAATTTCGGTTACCTCTTGTGCGCGCTCGAAGTTCACTCAACTGCCCTTGTGGCCGAGTGGATAAGGCCTTCGATTAGCTATCCGATGAACTTTTGTCCCGTGGGTTCAATCCCAGGTGGTCGAGATCATTTTTGCCCCATTTTTCGAACAACTATTTTGCCATTTCCATTGCCTGTAAATTCGTTACGGTTACGGAATCAGACAACCAACTACTGAACTACGAGGTCGAGATTATGACTCGTATTGTGTTCGCCCTTGTTTTGTTCAGATTTGTTCGACTTGTGTGTCTTGCAAATATTCAAGATAGAGATACCATTCGAATTAGCAAACCAATAACAGGCGGGAATCTGTTGGGCATCTTCACATACTCCACGTACAGATCCCTTCATCTCACTGGGGCTTTCTTGGTGGTCTGAGGGGATCGGGGGGGGGGGGGGACCATCCAGTGACTGTGGTCATACACTAAGTTGTAGCCAGCAGCAATTTTCTCCCGCTTTTTGCAACCGAACCACCCGATTTTGGTTCAAACCGTCACGGTTTTGGATCAGACCCATCCGCTGTTTTCCCTAAATCTTCGGATTTTGTCTCCGAGTCTCGTTTTTTACCGTCTAGGTACAGTCGTTGCCCATATATGGAATATGGCAGATCTGCCGTAATCACGTCGAAGCACGTGTCCCATTCATGGAACACATATTCTAGCTGGCTTTCGTGGAATCTTTCAGGAGGTCTGTGATATGCCAACGTCTTTTCAGATGGTTCAAGAGATTCAAATTCACCGTGGCCTGTCGCACGAACATGTCGTGAGACTAATTGATTACTTTGAAGACGATGACAATGTCTACGTTATCCTGGAGTTATGTGCTAGAAGGTATTTAATTCTCTTTCTATTTATCTCCGACTTTTTGTCCTCTGCCCGTCTCGACCGGGAGATTAGACTATGATCAGATCATTGATGGAGCTGCACAAACGACGTCGAGGAGTGACCGAACCGGAAGCTCGTTACTTCACGTATCAGGTAAACCATATAACGTTGTTTACGTTATGATCGAAAACAGAAAATATATGGAACAGCTCTCAAAAACCGAAACCGTTATATTTTTAATTTTAAAATGTGCATTACTTTTTTCAAAGATTTATTACCCTTAAACGACAAGCCCTGTCTGTGTGTGTGCCCATCTATTGATGTTCCCGTTCCCTGTATTAATGATATCTCCGCACTCCTGGTTGATGCGATGTGGTCAATATTTCGGTATCGCAAAATTTAGATATGGATATACACTGATATGGAAACATCGTGAACGTGCTTTACAGACAATTAGCGGAACGAGTGGTTTGAAATCGAACTCATTTGAGTATGATGTGACGACTAAATTCCGTAGGATACTGGTTGAGAAATATTGTAGAGGGTGAAAGCCTACAAACTCCACCTACAAATTTGGAATATTGGGGGTGAAATTTGAATACCCTGTGATCGTAAGTGTTCAAATAATCGCGACGATGTCCGTCAATATGAATACAATATAATAATAATTATAATAATAATACAATATTTATCACGTCAGACGATGACGTCAGGTGAGGATGTGGTTTCAGGCCAGGATCGTTCTTCTCAGCATAGACGGATCATTTCGGCTGGGGTCGGGGTAGAGGATCGGTCTTCTTCCCATTCACTGACCATCTTCGTTGAAGTAGCTGGAGGAATAGACGAAATCTCTCTTAGGATCATGGACGTAGGAAGAAAGGGGAGGTAACGTGAGGCTGAAGGCAGTCCTGACGAACGGATGACGCATCTTTCTTGCACTTGATTTCACCAAGCTTAAAACATCAATCGAATAAGGAATTAGCGAAACTGGTATCTGAGTAGCCAACATCAAACGGTCATACCCTTCCACGGTGACCAGGCCGGCTAGGACGGGGATTCCGATTTTGTCAAGTCGTTGGTAGAAAGACGAGAGGGGTCCAGGGAACTAGGGCAAAACCCATCAGAGCAGAATGGAGAGTGACAGCTCGCGACGACTTTCAGAAACGAGAATGATTATGATTCCGGTTCTGAGTTCGGTGTAAACAGATGGAAGAGTTTAATTACATGTATGTGCTCAACTAGCAGGGTGTGTTCAGTATGAATGACTTATCTCTTTGAATTCTACAACCTCTTTCAGCATAATCACACAATTCTGCCACATACAGAGGCTTTCAAAATAGTAACGACTGAAATGCACATCAACAATGACCGCGAAAAAAAAACTTGTTTTGTTGTTCGGAATGGCCGAGTGGTGTAAGCAGCTGCTAGCCATTCGAAGGGCCACGAGTTCGATCCCCGCCGAGGCCATCCAAGCCTTCCGTCCACCCTGGGGCGGTAAATTGGTAGCAACTTTGATTGCGAAAGGTAACATACCCTAGATGCCTTGGGAAAGCTTGGGTTAGTTAATCCCACGTTGCAGCTGGCTTACCGGCTAGGGATGATCTTGCCAATGCACGGCGCCCCGCATTTTTAAATAATAAATACAGATACTATTATTCTTAGTTGAATTTATTTTTAAAAAATAATTGAAATTAATATAATATTAAGAATATAAAATTATAATGAATTAATAATATAATTTTTTTAAAATAAAATAATAATAATAATAATAGTCTAATATATAATGCCTATTAAACCTTCCGCTTGTGACATTTCGTGTGCGCGTCCAAATCGGGTGCAACCTGTTTGTAGGGTCAGGGCGTTGTTAATTTCGTTAAAATATGCCCGAATCACCGATCGGGCGTGCCACCTACGAATTATTTAGAACATAATAAGTGAAGAAATGAAAAGAATTGAGCTTAATTAGCAAATTTTCTGTGGTCGCAATGCCCTCTCCGTTGGAGGTTCCCATCGGAGAGGGCCTGCCGCCCACAGAAAATTTGCTCATTTCAGCTCAATTCTTTTAACTTCTTCACTTGTTATGTTATAAATAATTCACAGATGGCAAACGGAACGCCCGATCGCTGATAAATGCTACAATTGAGCAGATTTTAACTAAATAAACCGCGCGCGCCCCAACAAACAGGTTGCGCTCTGATTGACTGCGTACACGAAACGTCACAAGCGGAACGTTTAATTCGCATGCATACCTGGGCGCCGAATCCATTTCGGGACGGAGACCAGTAGATTTTTTTATTTGTAAAAAAATATTTATTTTACTTTGGAAACGTATATCAAAAATAAATAAAATATTTTTTCACGGAGAAGAATGAAGGAATTCTGATTGTTCAGTTTGTGATAGCAACTAGCTACCGTAATCCTTTATTTGAATTTTCTAGTTAAAATTATGCTATTTCTCGAATATAATTGCATTTAGCGGGTTGCCGAATCGATAAGAAATCTTGAAAGGAGTCGAACAAAAGGAAGAAATTATTTTTTTGTAAAGAAACGATGTTTTGAGTGCATTCCATTTTCTTTCCAGAGACCTCGGACAACTGGGAAAGAAAATGGTAAATGAACACAAACTGTGAATTCGAGCCTTTTCCTCTGTTTAATATCTTGTTTACATTCTTAGAAGCTACTTTTGATTTTTCGGGGACCCTATAGCACTCAATAAATGCGAGAAACAACGCAATATTGCTCTAAAATGTGGAGCTAGGTCATGTACATGACACAACTATACTTACTACGGTAGGCGTTGTTGCCGATCACTGACTGACGATATTTTGCGACTCTCTATGGCTTTTATATTTCTAAATTAAACTAAACTTTTCTGTCACTTCTCTGTCATCTTAACTTCTCTGTTACTTGTCTGTCATCTTAACTTCATATTGGGCAAGAAAACTGACAATGAGAGCCGCACCCCCTAGAAACCCAATTTTACAGCAAAACAACTTTTCTATGCAGATAGTCGTTTCTGTCTTTTCCTACTTTCCCCGGCTCTAATTTTGAAATTTCCGGTTCGGTGGGCCCTATATAGGGACCACCAAGTAAAATGCCGATTGGGTCCTTAAAATCTGTTTCCTCTCTTTGGGGCTATTGCAGAGAAGGACTACTGTTTTTAGAAATTTATTAAATTTCAATTTCGGTCATTATTTCACGATTTAAGTGACGCTTTCCTTCAAGAAAGTTGTGCCACACGCAACGCAGCATTCGCGCGTCGCGGTTACTGTTTGCTGTGTCAACGCATTCAGAATGAGTCATCGAATATTAAATTGAAATATAATTTAAAATCAATTTTTAAATTTTGAATCGGAATAAAATATTGTTCAAGCTCGATTATACATAAGGTGCTGCTCCAGTCTTGAGTGTTCGGCGTGCTATCCTTTACTACCGTACTCCGCCATTGTGTAGCTCTTACAAAGACGTTTACAGCACTTTTACTTCTGTCATGTATCTGAGTTATACCTGCGAGGCCATGTGCTCTTCCAAAGTATGTGCGCCATCGAAACTACGCAACACCAATTCGATAAAATGAGCAATACGCAATCTGCGAATAATCGGGAAATCCGCCCCCTAAGTGAAAATTCGTAAAAAATCAACTTGGCTGGTACAATTCGATATGAGGAACACTATGGAAATCGTAAAAAAATGTGCCAAACTTTTTTTATTAAGTTTTGGAGTTTTTAAGTTTAAAGTGTTGGAAGGACTGGGAAAATCGATAAATAACTATCAACACATCTACTAAGAACGATCAGGAAATCCGCTGCCCTACGTGAAATCTCGTGAAATCAATGTCAGTGGTACTTTCCGAGGCGGTTAACAAGATGGTAATAGTGCGCCAAACTTCTAGTTTTGGAAGGACAGATTAAAAATAACTTAAACGAGCAGTATTCCAACTTCGAAAGATCAGGAAATCCGTGGGCTTAAGTGAAATTTGAAGAAGTCAGCGACATAGGTGCTGTTCAAGATGGAGAACGCGATAACAATTAGAAACGCGCCAAACAATTAAAAATACTTAATAAAGTAGAGTAACGTATTCGACGTGCTGATCAAGATAGGCATAATCATTTTGCACAAAATGCGCCCATTGGCGCCAGATGGCGTCGCGTCGAAATCGCATTTTCTCAAATATTTCAGTAACTGAAGCCGCTAAATTTTTGTTCTTGTAGTCACTTGTGCAGAATTTTAAGGCAGCCACGCTGGTGTACTTCATTGTGCATGATTATTATTAATAATTTTTAAATATGTAATTTTTTTCTGAGTAATTTCTGACCTTGTTAACGTACACAGATCGGACCGGCGTAACGAGACGATTTCAAATGTGTATTTTGAGCGAATTTCGTCATAGGAATTTTAATTGAGATTATTAATAATAAAATATTTGAGAAAATGCGTTTTCGCGCGACGCCATCTGGCGCCAATGGGCGCCTTTTGTGCAAAATGATTATGCCTATCTTGATCAGCACCCTCGATAACCTCAAATAACAGATTTATAGAGAATCGACATATTTTTACTGTGCTGGCACTTGCTCGATTCTTACGCGAACAGCTTCATATTCAGGTAGCAGATGCGGTTGAGTACATCCACGCACAGAAGATCATTCATCGAGATCTCAAGCTGGGCAATCTATTCATCAACAACGACATGTCTCTGAAGATTGGCGATTTCGGTCTTGCGACTACGGTGGATCACGAAGGAGAGAGGAAGAAGACATTGTGTGGAACACCCAACTACATAGCACGTGAGTCGACGTCCTTATTGAACGAAGCAAGCCATATAATGTATTACAGCTGAAGTGCTTGAAAAGCAGGGGCACTCGTATGAAGTTGACATCTGGGCCATCGGATGCATCCTATACACTCTGATAGTCGGGAAGCCTCCATTCGAGACTAAACAACTCAAGGTGACCCTTCTTCTTAATGACGTTATACAATGTGTGCGAACTCGTATCTGACATTTAAGGATTGTTATTTTCTGATGATATCAATTGCGTGACATGCCCTTTTTCCACATAGACCTTGGTAGAGTATTGACTGGTAGTATAAGAAGTAGATCTCTCGAAGTAACGTTGAAGACCGTGTTCGATGCTATGCTCCTCTTTATTTTATCGCACTTTGTAAATACAGAGATGCGTAATTAATTAATTGTTTTTGTGGATCGCTTGGCTATGGTGATAGTGAACTGAAAGCTCAAGAAACGTGGTAGCAAAGACTCGACCACTCCCGGACGTGGCCCCCGAATTGATTACCGGGGAGGGGGGGCATTCTCTGGTGGTTGGAGTGAACCCACCCGTATTGAACAAAACACCACTTATTTCTATTTGCCGGATTTGAGATAGGATACAGTGGTGGCCATAATTGTGTAACCTCTGACATTTTTCATCACAACTTCATTCAAACTCATTGAAACTTCCTGAAATTTTAAATGTAGTATATTTTCGATAATCGTGGATTATCTGGTAGCAGTCGGATGATTTTGTTTGTGTTTCAAGTTTCTGCAATGCGCTTGTGTGATGTATAGTCGATATTTATTTTACTTTTTTTCTCTAAATTCGAAATGGCTCGATGTCCTCGAATGTGTTAGCACGCGAAATAGCTGGGCACTAGGGCTATTACATTTATAAAATGATACGAACACACAAAAAGTCAAAATGGTACTTCCTGTGTTTACCAAAGCGAGAGAGCGTGCTAAAGTGAGAGGGTCGCGTACGTGCCTGTGTGGTAAACAAAGGAAGTCCGTCATTTGACTTTTTGGTGTGATCGTATCATTTTTTAAATGTAATACCCAATTCACGAGTTGATTGTAGTCACGATTACTCTACCAGCCGAGCTGCATGTGCTGCACAAGGTACAAGGTAATGTGTTCTACTATAATTCTCTTTCAGAAGGAGGAATAACGCTCATTCGCGCCGAACATTATTGAGTAATAAGCATACACTGTGTTAGTATGGACGGGATCCGTCTCGCTTTGGAACTTGCAGCTTGTGATTTTGCAATGCAGCTCCCTTGATGAAAACATTTTTCTCAGAGCTACAATTATCAATGAAGGTTCACGGGCTGTAAATTTCACGAACGCCCTTGCCATATATAACAATAATATGGATCGTCAAATCGGTCAAAAACTAGCAGTTTTCGGCCAAATTATATCAAAAACAAAATTTTCTGCCAATTTTTTCAGCTTCCGTCAGTTCCAGCAAAGCCCATAAGCGCTCTATTATCACCAAATCATAATTCTGCAAAGTTTAGGTGTCCGCGAACCTTCACTGATAATTGTAGCTCTGAGAAAAATGTTTCTATCGAGGGAGCTGCATTGCAAAAGTGACGTCATCATGATGCAAGTTCCAAATTGAGACGGGTTCCGCCGATACTAGCACAGTATATGCCTATTCACTACTCAATAATGTTCGTCGCCTCTGCCGCCGAATTAAATCCCCCCCCCCAACTCTCCTGACCTTTCAAGAAAATCTAAGAAAAACAACGTTACCCTCTCCGATCCGAGAGAGTGCATGAGAAACAATGAGAGCGAGAAACGACGAGTGTGTGTGAGTGTGCGAAATAAAAAAAATACATCTCGCTTGTAAGGCGAGCGCCTTACCAACTGAGCCACAATGGATGATGAGAGAGGATCCACTCAACCCGACCAGTATTCGAGTGTAAATCATTTTGCCTCATTTTTCAGTCCTTAGCCATCAAAAGGTTCGACATTTTACAACAGATTCCAGTATCTCTTGGGGGTTCCTATCGACTAGTATCGACAGATTTCAGATTCCGCTCCGGTTAGTTTTGCAGTTCCCTTATTAGGGCATTAAAAAGTCACTTTTTTGCATACCCCAAATTTGACGATGCTCAACTCAAAGGGTGAATTTTCTAAAAATATGGTTCCTAAGCAGGAACGACCTAAAACCACCGAGGAATAGGTCCCCAACTTTTTGTAGCAGTTGCATTTTTCCCTCCGTGCTGCGATTGGATACCTGTCTCGCCCAGGACTCTGAAATGTCCTCTCTCTCTTTTCATACGCTCGCCCCGCCCCTTTCTCCCTCACTGTTTGTTCATGTTTCCTTTGGAAAAAAGTGCTGCTACTACAAAAAGTTGGATCTATTCCTTGGTGGTTTTGGGTCGCTCCTGCACAGGAACCATTTTTTTTTAGAAAATTCACCTTTGGAATTGAGCATCGTCAAAGTTGGGGTCGTCAAAAAAGTGACTTTTTAGTGCCCTAAGGGCAAATGACGACTAATCAGTATCAAACTTTCAGGGGTGAGTGGGCGCATAGAAAGGATCATTTTGAGGCCTAGCACGAGTCTCTAGCCTATCTGGGAGCCGAGTTATGAGTTTGCAGTCTACATTTTGCAGCAAGGCTGCTGCAAAGGAAAAAATAACAGCAACTTGAATTTTTTTCGAAGTAGTCCATGGGTAGATCTAAAAAACTGACAAGCGGGAAAATTATTTCCTCCGAGATATAATTTCTCGAAAAAGTACTGTTTTGTTGCGTCATCACTATGCAATCCAGATGATTGGTTCCAAACACAGCAATAGTGGCATCAAATTAGTTAATGAATTTCGTTATCGCCTATAAAAATTTCGGGTCAATTGCTCGACTAGTGCGAAAGTTACACAAGAAAAACGAAGTGTACGAATACTTTCCGGCGCGACTGTATTTCGCGTGCTAACACATTCCAGGACATCGAGCCATTTCGAAAAAAAAGATAAATAGAAAATAAAATGCCGACTTTTTCAAATTCACAAACATTCGTCCAAAATAATAAAACGATCCGATCCGAAACAACAGATACGGCTGCGAGAGAGCATGACAAAGCGAGAGAGACACGCCGAGGTATAGAAAGAGAGTACACCACCAGTAGTCCATTTCATGAACGTATCATTTTATAATTGTAATATACATCACACAAGCGTATTGCAGAAACTTGAAACACAAAACACTTCTCATGGCTTACGCATCTCGATTGCTCACAGAACAGGCTCTATTTCCACTTGTGCAAGCGATCCATAACGTTCTGGAATAACCTTCCCTCCCGCCTAGTAACTGCCCCCAAAATTCCCTTCTCCGTAGGTCTTCGAAAGACTCCAAAATTAGTCATTACCACCTCGCGAATCCGTAAGTTTTGATTGTGATACGAAAACTGCCTGATTCTATCTCGATCTCGATCCAGAGCCGAAGAATGCATCATAACGTCAAGATAAATCCCATCCCACCGAGCCGAAAATTCAAAATTTATTTTCTTGAAGAGGTAAGCTTTATTTATAATTGGCGTTATGTTTGGGGGTGTTGAGACGTTATAAAACTGTTATTACGATTGAATTCTGGCTGATTCCGAAATACCTTTTTCGACGCCCATTTTCGATTTTTGTTGTTGTTCGTAATAATTGAAAGGTCTCAGGAAATACATATCCCGATTTTCGCCAAAATTAGAGGGTGTACTACTAAATCGCTGGTTTCAAATTTTTTTCAAAGTCTGTTAAATGGTCTTCCGATACGAATTAGTATTTCGCACAAAATGTAAGGACGTACTGCCAGCGCTGTTGACATATGGGCCTGTGGTGGGGTGGCTAACAAGGGAGGGCCGCATAATGGATATAGTGTTTTCGGTCGAGACCACACACGATCGATAGGTGACTCGAGTCCATTCCATTACGTCCATTACGAAATCGGGTATTCAAATCTTTAAAATGCCCCCGCGGCATGATAAAATTTGCAAAAACTGCGACAACGGTTGAGCGCAGGCGGCACTACTGCTGAAGCCCGGAATCATCAAAAAAGGGAATCTAAGAACTATGATTCCTGAACAATGAACAATGTCATTATAATGCTCATTTCAAGAACGCATCTACTATTTATTGGCTTCTTCCGGCTTTCAGCAGTAGTGCCGGTGAGGCTCCATTAAAAAAAACAATTACCGCTTTTTCTTCACCGTAAACAAGTAAACAATAATTTTCAAAAAATAGCAGTGCTTTGAGAACTATCAACACACGGAACAGCCTGCTTCTGATCCCATTTTGAGATATGGATGATCCAAGGCTGGACACATTAGCAAGACTATTCGGGCTCAAAGGGATTCGAATGGGGCGCTCTGAAAAGGCTTAGTATCTTCGATTTATTGTCATCTGAAGAACGAGTCATATTGAATGATTTTCAAAGTGAGGATCACTGAGGATCGGTCTCTTGTTGGTGAATGAGTGGAATAGGAAATGGCGAGGGGTCCACCCGTGAGAATCTCGTGCGACATAGGGATCTTGACATGGCATTTTGAAGGTGTAATTATGTTGCTTGTATGAATATCTACCAATGAGCTCTAATTTCCTGAAAGTTGGCGCGAAAGTGCAGAGAAATCGCTAAAAATTATAAAATCAGATGAATTCATGAATTTGCATAACTCACAGGAAGTAATTAGTGAGTTTGGCACATACGTCATTGTGATCAGCACCTTCGAATTGTCGAATTTGCAAATCGATGTTTATTTCAAATTTCACATTTTCTACTGTCCGGTGCCAATATATTTTTTTTCCGACTATCGCAAACGGGCTCATATGAAGCCGTTTGCCTAAGATTCGGGCAGATCCGACAGGGGTTGGTACAGTAAAAAAAGGCCAATTCTTTGAAACTGCGTCATTTGGGGCTATCGAGGGTGTTGATGATGATAGGCATATTCATTTTCCACGTAGAGCTTCCGTTGGCTCCAGATGACGTTGCGTCGAAATCACCTTTTCTCTATTTATTCAGACTCTGATAACGCTAATGTTTTATCATTGTTGTTTCTGGTGCAGAATTTGATGGCGATCACGCCTGACTAGTTTATTTCTCATGATTATCAATAATAATTGATAAAAAATCATCTTTCTTCCGAGTCATTTCTAACCTTGTTAATGTACATAGATCGGACCAGCGAGACGAATTCAATTCTAAAATTTGGGAAAATTCTGTCATCAGATCTCCAAATGAGCAGCAATAAAGTGAATCGAGATTGAGAGTAGAAAAGACGATTTTCCCCTGTGATCTACCCCTTGACTCTCGTCTCCCATCGATTAACCTCCCCTCCTCTCTATCTCTCGTCCTATCTCTTCGCTCTCTCATTCCTCCACGCTCTCTCGCTACCCCCTCGTCTTGAGACTGTGCACGGCAATTTTTCCCCGACACTGTTGAAGAAAACTGGTTTGAAAAATAAGGATCTGGCAGCGAAGGTTGGACCACCAACGCATACAGTAACCCACTAAGCACAGAATCACACAACACTTTTCGCCGGCTTTTAACCTAGTTCCGGAGAAGAGATGATTTTTTTTATTTAATTATCTTCTTTTATTCGAGCATTTACCTGCGGATCTCCTTAGAGAATGTGTTTATGAAACTAGTCACACATCCCACAAGTTGCAAAAACTTTAAATATAGCTCCGAAATTATAATACATACAAGGTAGCTTTGATAGGCTTTCAATTACAGTCGGATGATTCGGATTATCCCATTATCTGAATCAGACTCTATACTGACTCTATACTCTATACTCGACCTCTATACTGGCAGTCAAGTTACTTGCAGTCAAGTTACTTGCAAATGACAATTGTCCTCCCAAGAGTGAGGAGATGATCTCCCGACCTTCTCCACTCCGCCTCTCCGAGCAGGGCGGTGCTCCGGTCCCTTCTCGAACATGTAGAAGGACCTAAAGAGTCCCTACCCCGCAGTGGTAGAAAAGGACAGCAAGAGACTACCAAATGGTAGTGGTCTAGAGGATCCTACTCCAAGCGGTATACAAGATCCACGCGGACTCCAGCGACCTAGCTGAGGATCCAAGTCTACCGAAGGATATCCGGACCTCCGTCCGGATGGATAACCTGAAGACTCGCCAATTACCTACCGTACTCTATCGAGATAAATGTTGTTGTACTATTACTGTATCCTTGTCTGGGACATGGGCTTGCCAAATACACATTGAATTGTAACTCTTTCCCATTTGATAAAACGGTTTTTTCCTATAAGAACATAGCGGAAATAAGTGTATGGTGGTTTGAAAAAATAAATTAATTAGAAAGATATTAAATAAACCTCGTTTCTGTTAATAATATGCCTAAAAATCAATAAAATATACGAAAATCTATGGAAAAAGACGGCTACAGTATGGTATTATGAATTTCGATACAGTTCTCATGCAAAGCCACGCACGGTGCAAAGGGCCAAAATACGGTAGTTCGGTGGGCCATCCTTTTTTTACCTTTGTCGGAGAAAAAATTGCCGTGCTGTGACAACACTAGATGACCAACTTCGAGGAATATTGTTCTAAAAGATAACTGAGTAATAAAGTAAAAGTTTTCATTTATGTTGTAGTTATTCGAGTGAAATTTTGTCAGAGAAGAGAAATAAAGATTTTATCTGTACCGCTCCGTTTCTCTCTTAGACACCTTTCCTCACATTTACATGATTATTTGCTTTTGTGATTTGTAGTTTCAAAGGTTCATCAATATGTTCTCTTCTAGTGTTGTCACAGTCTCAAGACGAGGGGGAAGCGAGAGAGCGTGGAGGAATGAGAGAGCGCAGAGATAGGACGAGAGATAGAGAGGAGGAGGGGAGGTCAATCGATGGGAGACGAGAGTCAAGGGGTAGATCACAGGGGAAAATCGTCTTTTCTACTCTCAATCTCGATTTACTTTATTGCTGGGGGCTGTATAATCTGTTAGAACTTGGCCAAGTTTTCGTCCATTTTTTCGCCAGTTTTTGACTTAATCTTAATTTCTTTGGAATGGTTCGATAAAGCACGATGAAAAAGTAACAATGCCAAAGAAATTAACATAAAATATAATGTTAGCGACCAGCAAATCCGTGTTAAAGATGGACGAAAACGGAACTTCGCCAAGTTTTGTTTTTGGCGAGGTAGACAGTGACGAGAGAGCACGTAAACAAGTGAGAGCGCAGAGTTTCGCAATAAACGTAACTCTGGTTCAAAAATCCTAGTGGAATCCTACTCCTTTTCCTAGTAGGATTGCACTGTAGAATCCTACTAGGAAAATGACTAGGATTCCACTAGGATTTTGGCGTAACGTCACAGGCCCGGGATATGTCTTCCAAATTTCGTAGGTTTATCAGCAATCACCCTTTATCACTACGGGCCAAATACCTCTCAGATACTAAAGCCATCACGATTAACAAGACCCAGACGTATGCTCGCATGACATGTTGGATTTTTTTCCAGCGTGCGGCAAAAGGAAAAAATGCGGCAAACGGCAAAAGAATCCGGTGATCTGCGTCGGTATATTTTGAATGGCGCGCTCTTTAACTACTTAGCGATGATGGTGAAGGAACGGCTATGAACAGCAAACATGCTTCTAAGTTCCGGCAAAGGTGTAAGAACATTTTTAACGCGTTTTTACGAAATTGTACCATTACATCCGGGATTCTCGGGAATCACGTGAAAGGTGTTTGGCAATGTCGCAAACGCTAGAACACCTTTTAAAATGATTTCAGGAAAGTTTCGAAATTCTACCAGACGAACCGGCGAGCGTGGGGAATAACGCGAAAAGTGTTTCGCTATTTTAAAAAATATTCAAGCGTGTCACAACACACTTGGAAATTTTTTGTTTCATTCCTTCAAATGAACTGATGAGCGTGGGAATCACGTGAAAAGTGTTTGGCGATGTCACAAACGGGTTCAAACATTTCGAATCATGTTTTAACGAAATTTTCTAAAATCTACAAGATGAACCGGGTAGCGTAGGTTATAACGAAAAAGTGTTTCGCACTTTCAACACACACAGTGTCCTGCCTTTTCCTTTATTTTTAAATTTCCGTTACCCCCTTTTTATTTTATTTTTAAATATTTTTATTGATATATCACGCCTCTCACGAGAGATTCGACTCAGAATGAACAGATTCCGGCACAGACCAACTTTTACGATATGTGTTTTTTTTGCATTTTCGGATGCCACTGGGTCTAACTAACTATTATTGCATGCAAGTCATTCTTCGCCGAGATGCTGCTACTGTTAGGTGCAGCCCTCGAACTTTAAGACCTTTTTTCGACGTTCCACCCAATTTCTGTGAAAACTTTTCGCTTGGAGCTAAGGTCCATTTTCAAAGCTCTTTCGATCTATTTGATCCGTTTTCTGATAAATACCTGAATTTTCATGATATTCATCTTTCTTGATTTTCGAAAAATCCGTTCGAAAACCCATTGGTTTCTCTTTCTAGAAAGATTCGCTAGGTTACTAGGATGATATAATGGAGCTTTCATAACTTGGTGGGACGACTGATGTTATAATGGCATAACTAGGTCATAATGGCATAACTAGGTCATTGTTTAACATTTTCTGCTAATTCTTAAAAATAACTCATAAATGCTTCACCCAATCTATTTGATCGACTATATATTATTCGCTTAGAAAAATGCTATCGATTTCATTTTTTAAATAGGCGATTCGACCATTTTGATGGGAGATATGACTATAAAACTAAATTTGTATAATACACGACAATGTCCAGAGTATACAAGTGATCGCCGCTTAGGGTCTCCTGATATTCGACGCAAAACATATGGTAAGCATAAACTCAATGCGTAGAATCGATTTCTGCAATAAAATTTTGTGGTTGAAGAGAAAAATTTCGAGCAATTATCGATTATATATTTCAAAAATAGGTTTTCCCCTGAAACACATTAAAGACGGGATTTAACACGATTATTCACAACAAGTAATTTATGGGAATAGTGAACACGAACAGAACGGAAAAAAATGTGTACGCTGTGCGATCAAAATTGTCTGAGTTATGTAAGAAATTTTGGATCAGAAAAAACGATAATTGCGAAATTTGAAAAATTCAACTCCATGAAAAATTGTCTAACCCCCATTGGTGTACACCATCCAACTTTCTTTCGAATCGGAGATGCAAACTTTTTTCTTGTAGCTGGCATTCCTACACCGTTGCAGGAGATCTGTGATAATAGTTCGTTAGATCCAGTGGCATCCGAAAATGCAAAAAAAACATACCGTAAAAGTTGGTCTGTGCCGAGCCCGGGCCGACCCTCTCGTGAGACGCGTGATATGTTGATGTGCTCTTTACAATTCCGTAGAGAAATTCTTAAGGTTCGCGCATATGAGAAATGGAAGAATTTATTAAATGACACGAAAAACAGCTTTTCTTTCTGGCTTCGCTTGATATTCACCTACATCCAATAGAGAATTGTGGGCCATTTCTTTCAACGCAAAAAAATGAAGATCGAATTTTACACGCCTGTTTTTTTTATATTTTAAATATTGATACAAACTCAGGATACATACGAAAGGATCAAGTCGAATACGTACAAGATTCCGTGCTGGGTAGGAAGTGCTGCCAGGAGTGTGATCACAGCTCTCCTCGCTGCCAACCCAAAGGCTCGACCTGCAACCTCAATGGTATATCTTTCTTTATATGGCATTTTGCCCCCCCCCCCCACCCCGAAGCCTGGGCAGCAGGGGATACGTAGTCCTGTACAGCAACCGGCCTTTCCGGTGGGCCCCGGCAGAGTGGTCGCTTGTCTACGTAAAGTCCACTTTATTCCGGTAGTAACTTTACCTTTTTATCTTTACCTATCTTTTTTTTAAATGTAGATTGAGTTCGTTCGCGTAGGAACACAAGTTGACAGGCGTGGTAGTTGTTCTATGCATGTCTATGAACTATCCCAAAAGTTGCCAATTCTTCCTGGCAGTTTTCACGAATCTTAAACTCGAAAGTGTGTACTTTTAGTACACTTTACTCATAGATCAGTATATGCAAATTTTTACGAAATGTTTTGAATGTTTCATGATTTGTTTCATGATTCCACTTGTGATAAACGTATCGAAGATTGGGCGAAATGCACTTCGGATTTTGGCAGTTCGCGAAATACCTGCGAGAATCCCATTTGACTTTTGTAGACCAAAAAGTCCAAAATGTTGGCTGGTTTATCGATTTTTTTTCTGAAAATTTTTTATATGAGATTTTTCAATTTCCAGACCTTTCGATCGTTTTCTGAATGTTTTCTGATTTTTCGAAATTTCATCTGAAAAAGTTGAAATGCTTCCAGAGTATGTTTCCCGAAACGCATCTTTTGGCTTTTTTATTATGACTTTACCATAACCACAGGCTTGTTGGTTGTACTACAAGCTTTTACCATAACTGCGGTGACCGAGTGGTGAGAGCTTTTGGAGGAGAGGGGTGAGGCCGAGGATTCGACAATTCTCTGGAAAGAAATTGTTTTAGCCAGTGATTTGCAAGTTTACCAGTATCTGGGACGCGCGCGAAGGGGTCTGACGACCGGGGTGGGGGGAGCCTGCGCGGGAAATATAAATTTTTCGTTTTTTTTGTCTCTTCATTTTTTGAATAAACCAATTTCTCTCTTACTTATGTTTAAGCGTCGTTAATTTTGTTTTATTAATTACTAAACACAGAAATAATGTTCGAAAAGTTATATGCTTCACTAACTCCAATGTTCAGGAACTCGTATGCATTGCTTTTCGATGAAGAATTTCACCTCTATGCGACCCCCTTTAGACCCTCGCAATCACTCCAATGTACAGTATCGATCAAAAGTAATCGCCCAAAATTTCGAAGTAGTATATCTTTCGAACCGAAACAGCTATCGATCTGATTTTTTAGTGAAAAGTACCTAGTATGACTAGTACCATTTTTCCGATAATTTCGATTTGGGTCGATTTTTCATTTTTGCGTAGTGATGATGCAATACTACCATGGTTCTTCCGAAGCGATTATTTGCTCGGAGGATTTTTTCAGCCGTGAGACTTAGTGTGATGGAAGTTGACGTGGAGGGGCATTCAAAAAAAAGAATAGCACCACATTGTACGGTTCCGTACCGGAACAGGAACATACCTCAAACTGAGTACCCAAAAAAAATGGATTTTCGTTCTAAACGTGCTAGAGACTCGTGCTTAGGCTCTAAATAATTGCAATGATGCACTAAGACTATCAAGACTATCCCCAAAGTTTGATAGCAATTGTTTTTAATTTGCCCTCAGGGCATGAAAATATCAATTTTTCGGATGAGCCATTTTCGAGTGATATTTTGGATATGAGAGGGTTGACCTAAAAATATAGTTTGTTGATTAAAACTTGGTGAATCTAATGGAGAATTAACAATGAAAGTTTCATGTGTACATCATTTTTCTTCTTAGCACGATTTTCCTCTCCTTCTTTGATGCATCACTCACGAGAGCTATTAAAGCGCACAGCAAAAAAGAATCATGTCGAAATGACATTAAAGGTCTGGGGGGGCGTTGTAATAGTGAGTGATACGTCAAAGAAAGAGAAGAGAGAATTATAATCGTCGGGAATACTGTAGCGCACACCGATTAAGTCCAGCACCGTTTTCCGCTTCGCGTATATTTATGGGTAAAATACAATTCTCCGCATTAAAATGGAGAATAGTCTTGAGAGGGTGACAATTTTTAAATTTTCCAAGCTTCAAGATCAATCAAATCAAATCAATCAAAGATTGACGAAAAAGTCATGGAGTCGAAAAAGTCTTAGAATATTATGAGGAATCGATTGGTACCACTCGTTAGGCCATTCGATGAAGTTTTCGGAAACCCGGAAATTCCTATAACGTCATGCCCCGAAGCGTAGAAACGTTTTTGCATTTTTTCCCATATCATTCCTCACACTACCCCGTGGCATTTTTATCTCACCAACGCTCTTTTCCTGCTGTGACAAGATTAATTCGACTGACTCAGATAGTCTCTCTTAATCTCTGAGTATACAGTTTACTATACCCGACCGTCATCAAACTTGATAACCTAAAGTAGCCGACCAGAGACTCAGTGGTCACGCGCCGATTGTTTTTTTGTGCAAGTATTTTCCCATGTTTTTGCGAGGGCGAGTTCTGATTCGAAGGGGCGAAGGATTCGAAGGGAAGATTCTCCTTATACAAAACTGTCCACACGGAGAAATCGTACGAATTGAGGTCCGGGGATAGGAAGGAAAAAAGTTTTGGGCGATTTTTGAATTTCAGCGATTGTGAAATTAGGGATGGGGCTGCTTCCATGATAGTTTACTGATGTTAGTGAGTGTTGATTCTCGAATTGAGGGGACGGGATACTTCCTACACATAGAACTAAGTATCATCGAAATATGTATTAGCCGTTTTTCAGTGATAAACGGCCCTCATAAAACCCATTTTGTATATTTCGAGGCGTTTCTGCATATGCGCTTCCGTAAGAACATGAAATCTACGCATCTGTTAGAGGTATGACGTGAGTCCAGAATTCACCATGACAGCCATCGATCCTCTTGAGATTCCGCTCTACGAACTCTAGTAGATCATCATAGATCATGTGCCGCAATTTTCATCTGTCACACTACTTTTCCGTTCTCCTTTATGTCATGAGCCCGGAGTCTACAAAATCTGGGATAGTCCTTAGCAGTGCCTATGTTCTTGCATCGAGAGACAGTACGGCTAACTGTCTGGTGGGAGATCTGATGGAAGTTATTCCCGCTCCGAGAGTCAAAACATCAATTTGTAATTTTAAAAAAAGTACTTCGTGGGCACAACATGACTGCAGGGACCTAGCCAATTAGTGTCTAGTCAGATAGTCTCTCATAAGGATGCCTTATCACCTGATCCATCAAGGCAGATGATGGCGGCCCCTCTCAATGCGGCAAGTACTCGTGGGGGGGGGAGTTTTGCCGCATTTTACCTGCTTATTCGAGCACCTCTTGGGGGTCTTGATCGGCTGACATTGTCGGAATTCGGATTCCGCTCCGGTTACTTTTTCGGTTTCATTATTAGTCGCTTGCAGGTTCGCAAGGATTTGTTCTTCAAGGGATACATGCCTGTTCGACTTCCAACTTCGTGCCTTACTATGGCACCCAAGTTCACTCCTGAACAGGTATAAGAGACATTATCTGAAACCCCCGTCATTGGCCAGAAAGCCCAACTGGGGGGATCTGCTCGAAAAAAAGAAACTGCCGTAATGCGCGCATATCCGCGCATTACGGTTTTAGGTTATCCGCTCAACACAGGTCAAAAGCGTTCGTTGTGGAAAGCAGATTTTTTTTCACAAAATATATATTTTAAAAATTATATATCCGAATGTGCGGAGAAAGTATGAGAGACTATCGAAGAGAATCTCCATATTTGTTCAGGGCTAAATGCACAGGTCAAAAGGGTGCGTTGGGGGAAATTTGAAAATATGGGTTGATTGGCAATGTAAGACCATATTTTTAGAAATTGACCCAGAAAAAGTTGGAGAAACGACGATGTTAGGACTGCTTCATGCACAGCCTTCACACTATATCAGCCCTTCCGATTATCACTGTTTCAAATTCCTCACTTATTCCAGTGTTGAAAAAAAATTCCCTAATGGGACCTATGTCGAACCCGACTTCGAGGTATAAATTGACTAGCAAACCCTGTATTTCTAAAGGAGAGAAATCATCACTATGTCCGTTCTATAGGAGAAAGTCGTGAGCAGGAAAAGAACATACAATGATGTATTGCCGCCGTGAGTTGTCGGAGAAATTCAATGAAGGGACCACCACGTAAATTTGAAAATTATTCCTAAAATTGCAAATTTCGTGCCTTCGGGGTAATGAGGGATGCAGAATCACGACAGCGTTTCCAGATTTATAAAATATTTCCTATTCAACCAGTATCAGACAAGTTTCTAAGCACCGCTCTGCGTGGTGTAGTCGCCCCACCGAACTCATGCGGCATCGTTGCGCCATGAGTTCGGTGGGGCGAACGAACATCGGTTGCGTCAGATCATCTAGTTTTGACAGTTCTTCTAGCTGTTTTCTTGACTAATATAGTCTTTACAGCATGTATTCAGTTCTATCTGCCTTTTCAGAGCCATTGATAAATACAATAATATTTAATTTTAAGTTTTGTAAATTATAACTAGTTCATAATCAATAGCTACAGTGTTCAACTCGTAATATTTGAAGCCAAAATACGAAAGGTTGGCTAATACGGATTTTCCTTGTAACTTCTCTAAAGATGCATCGGACTACCAAAAATAAATAAATACACTACTTCCATAGGGGCACCACTTAAAACAAAAGCTATTAAATATAATTTGAAATCGATGCACTTCGCGCAAGAATTTTAACACATTGGCTAGTACGGATTTGCTTAATTTTGTGTGTGCTACTTCGCAGTCATCTTAATTTCATATAAAGAACAAATCCTGATAGGGGCACTCCCTAAAACTCGAAATACACAAAAAAAACAGTTTTCCTGCACATATTTGAATTCCCGGGCCGTTTCTGTCGTTTGTGTTTTTTCCCCGGCTCTAACTTTGGAATTCCCGGTTCGGTGGTCCCTAAATTCAATGAAAACTTTCCGGACACCCTTATAATTAGGACCGGTTAGAAGTTATGTAGCAGTAGTGTGATGATGACTCAACGCAGCCATGATATAGGGATACCTTTTCCGGTTAGCCAAAAGTGATTTTCAAATGCGTGCGCAGTATTGCGCTAGAACGGATATTTAACATTGGAGTTGTCCAAAAAGTGTCAATTCTCACGTTTGCTGGTTTCGAAGTACATCCATCACTGTCATAACATAGCTCTTCATTTCACAACAGATGCTCTCATCTTTAAACTCTATCACAATTCTCATAGGACTCAAAAATCGAGACCGAAAAAAGAGCGTTTACCGCTTTCCCTATTTTTGGGGAATAGTGAATGAATCTAATTGGCTGACCATTTTACAGAGAAACTGTACTGGTATGCCTCATAAATAGGATGTTGAGTTTAGCGCTACTTTGGCAGGACACGTAATTAAATAACGTGCTCAAAATTGAAATTGATTTGATTTTTTTCCAAATTACACTGCAGACGATGATAGTTAAAACGGAGTATTGTGGAAGTAAGACATGCTACCAAAGAATAAATTGCGCATGATTACATATCTATTAGATTCTCTATTGGTTTACACTGCGTACCTTCGTTGTAAATCTTAAAGCCACCACTTTTGCCGGGTTAATCATACTTGAACAATCATAACTGGCAAGTTATATGTAGCAGCGGTCCATTCTCTTCGTAATATGAAAGAGAAAGGTTGATACACTCTTTCAAAGTTGAGGTCCTGGTAAAGATCCCCTATCACGATATAACTCGATCAATTTTTATCTCATTTTCATTAAAGTTACCGACCAAGGAAAAATTTCGATATATTTTTATTTTTTATTCGACGCGTTTGAGACTGCTGATTATTAGTTCGCATAAGAAAACGCCTAAAAATAAGCCCTAAATTTACTAAAAGCTCGGAAAGGGTGTCCCTGATCGGCAATATTGATTGGTATACTGTAGCAGCTCAAAATTCCTATTTTTCGTTTTTGCTGCGCCTTCACGGCACAAGCTCTTCAAATTGACATTCAGACAATTGTAGCTGCATGCTGCAGTTGATTGCATGCAAGAAAAAAAGTTTTAAATAGCAATAATATGAACAAATCGGAAAAAAGAGAAAATATTTTTTTAAAGTATACTGTAGCTAAAGATGCGAATTTAAAATTCTTTTTCCTAGTTTTTTCAAGTTTGTTCGTCTTTTTGCTATTTAAAACTGAGAGTTCTTGCGTGCAATCAACTACAGGATGGAGCTACAATTGCCTCAATGTCAATTTGAAAGAACGTGTGCCGTGTAAGCGAAACAAAAACAAAAAGAAGAATTTTGAGCTGCTACAGTATATCAATCAATATTGCCGATCAGGAACACCCTTTCCGAGCTTATAGTAAATTTGGGGCTTATTTTTAGGCGATTTCTTATATGAACTAATAATCAGCAGTCTCATCCGCGTCGAATAAAAAAATAAAATCGAAATTTTTCCTTGGTCGGTAACATTAAATTTCGAGAATATTATTATCATTTTTATCTAGGAGTTAGAAGTAACGGCTAACAAAACGATAGTTGCAAGTTGTTACCTAAGAGCCCTCATATCACGTGATTCACGTATGGTTTGGAACAAGCCTGGTACATTGCAAAAAAAGTTGTAGCAGTTTTCTTCACATTTTGAAAGTACGCTCTATCGGAAAACGGCCATACGAGCATGATCAATTTTCTCGGCTGCAACAGGCTGCTGCAAAGATTCGAGCATGCCACTTTGATGAGGAAGAAAATACTTTCAAAATGCTTCAATTTAGACAAAACTTGGCTACTAGGTATACACAGAGATCTATCATCAGTCATAGTGATTTTTCGATGTATCGATTTTTGGACAAGATCTATCATCAGTCATAGTGATTTTTCGATGTATCGATTTTTGGACAAGATCTATCATCAGTCATAGTGATTTTTCGATGTATCGATTTTTCATTTCTGATTAGTTTTTCCGTAATAACTTTTACAAATATCCGAAGGCACAAACCAAATTCACAGAGAATGTGTAGTTTGTGATTACTCATCGAATGAATATCTAATGTCAGGGTATTTCGGTGGTATACGATGTGCGCCAGTCGAAAAACCACAAAAAGGAGCGATTTCACCTGCTGCAAATCATCAAAACACATTTATAGGCCCTTCGCATGTCTCAAGCCTTCCCCAATAGTTGTGAAAATGAGCAAAAGAAATTTGCCAAGATATGGATTCGAACCTGCAACTCTTGGATTCAAGGCCCTAGAGCACTAGAACTAGAATAGATGCTTGCAGTAGGGGGAATCACACGTTGTGAATGTTTTTCGACTGGCGCACATCGTATACCACCGAAATACCCTGACATTAGATATTCATTCGATGCGTGATCACAAACTACACATTCTCTGTGTATTGGTTTGTGCCTTCGGCCATTTGTGGAAGTTATTACGAAAAAACTACTCATAAATGAAAAATCGATACATCGCAAAATCACTCAGGGTGACGATGGAACATGCCCTTGTATGCCAATACAAAATACCAAGCTCTGTCCAAATTGAAGCAGTTTGAAGGTAATTTCTTCCTCATCAAAGTGACATGATCGAATCTTTGCAGCAGCCTGTTGCAGCCGCGAAAATTGCACATGCTCTCGTATAGCCGTTTTCCGATAGGGAGCTAATGTACTTTAAAAATGTGAAGAAAACTGCTACATCATTAATTCGCAATGTACCTCAGAATATACGATTTGTCCTGACATAGGAAATGTCTCAGGACACATATCCCGATTCTCACCAATATTTGAGGATAGACTAAACCGAATGCGCTGATTTCAAATATGCTTTCAAAATCTGCTACATCCCCCTTTGAAATCGGGTCGCATTTTCATGCGAGGTGTAAGGAGCACTTTCAGCAACAGTACCAAGTGATCCGGTGGCCTAGTGGTTAATGACCCAGGGTTGCCACCCGGAAGGCGCGGGTTCGACTCCGACAATGTGCAAATACATTTTGCTCATTTTCTTAAATATCCAAAACAATGATTCTTCTTTCATTTTATTAGATGGAATGAAAAACACTAACACAGCATTTGAACCAAATCGATTTCTAGCACTTTGGGCGCAAGATGAACGATTTGGGGCAACTCACGATGTTGCAACGGGTGGAATATGCCTTTTCAATGGGAGCGAAGTGAGTGGTGCGATGTGCACAGAGTAATGGATCTCCGCAAATGGAATAAAAGCAAAATGAGTGTTTAGCTGATGTTTTAAAAAAAAAGGAGCAAAATGTATTAGCACATTGCCGGAGTCGAACCCGCGCCCTCCGGGTGGCAACCCTGGGTCATTAACCACTAGGCCACCGGATCACTTGGTACTGTTGCTGAAAGTTCTACACCTCGCGTGAAAATGCGACCCGATTTCAAAGGGGGATGTAGCAGATTTTGAAAGCATAATTGAAATCAGCGCTTTCGGTTTAGTCTACCCTCAAATTTTAGTGAGAATCGGGATATGTGTCCTGAGATATCTCCCATGTGAGCCTTAAGTGAGAGGCGTGATATAATATACTATGAGTAAGCGCGATGTCGATTTATACTCACAGATACCCGAAAGCTACACACCCCAAATCGGACATTACTTTCCGGACAACCTGAACTCGAGTAGGCAATGTTAGAGTGGTATATCGTTTCTCGATTATCGTATCCCAGGCTACGGTAGCGGGGTTACAGTATACCGAATATACAATATTTACCAAATCGACTCCGGATTTTTGTAGGAGGTAGAACTAGTGAAGACAATGCTTGGAGGGAACACGGTAACTCTGGTACTGTATCAACGTTACCGTAATCACTCCTATGGTATACCGAAATTAAGAAAACTTATCAAATATAGTTGGGATTTCGCGCGTCGCGTGTGCCTCGGGAGCCGCGAAACTGGGCCGTGGATATTACAAGTTTACAAAAAAAAACTTGTCTGAGACTACGAAATTGGCGTTCTTTTCATAGCTCTATTTCCTCAGTAGCTGTTGAATTGTCTGTCTGTCTGTCTGCGCCTTTTTGTTGTTGCAGCGTGACACGCATTTAAAACGAGTTCTCCGTAACAGCGGAGGAGTAGGTGGCACAGTAAACTCAAAATGGCCGTAGGAACCCCATACTATAGGGTTAGACTCCCTATGGGTGGGATACACTTCAGCCAAAAAATTGGACCCAATTATCGATTTTTGACCTACGAAAATCGAAAAATTCACCATGAGATTTCTGCCCCGTGTTACATATCATTCGATAGAGCATCAAAAGTTATGCAAGAATCTATGTTTTCGAACAAATCGAATAATCCATGTTCGAGAAATACTCAAAATATCGATTTTTCTTCAAATTGACGGCGAACTCGAATTTACATTCCAATCATTTCCACCCTTTTTTGAAAGTTGTATATAGTGTAAAAATGGTTGCTGATTCTCATAAAAATTATCTCATGCCAAATTTCGCCTGTCTGAATAGGTGTTTTAAGCTACCCGATTAACACTACATTGTGATATAAAGACTACTGTTGTGATTATTTATATTGTATAGACCACAAACACATCTCCACATGTATGGCAACAGTGATAAAACACCATTAGGGTACTTTTTGGCCCAAAAAAAGTTGGCAAAAATTTGCCGTGGGCAGGCGGAATCGAACCTACGACCTAATTCTGCGAATTGGGTAGCTCAAAACACCTATTCAGACAGGCGAAATTTGGCATGAGATAATTTTTATGAGAATCAGCAACCATTTTTACACTATATACAACTTTCAAAAAAGGGTGGAAATGATTGGAATGTAGCAGGAAAAATTCGTGTTCGCCGTCAATTTGAAGAAAAATCGATATTTTGAGTATTTCTCGAACATGGATTATTCGATTTGTTCGAAAACATAGATTCTTTCATAACTTTTGATGCTCTATCGAATGATATGTAACACGGGGCAGAAATATCATGATGAGTTTTTCGATTTTCGTGGGTCAAAAATCGATAATTGGGTCCAATTTTTTGGCTGAAGTGTATCCCACCCCTAGGGAGTCTAACCCTATAGTATGGGGTTCCTACGCCCATTTTGAGTTTACTGTGCCACCCACCTTCTGCGAGATCTCCGCTGTTACGGAGAATGCGTTGTAAAAAAGTTTTCCTATATAGCGTTTCAAATTTGTGTTATCTTCTCAGAACCTTTTTCATATGATAACTGATAAGGAAACCTATCAAAATGTAAGCACAAAAATGCGCTAATCTCATGGCCAAGTCGATACCGCGCTCTTCCGAGACCATAGGTTCGACCCCCGCGGCGGGCAAACCTTTTGCCGCTTTTTTTTCGCAAATAGCACAAGCATGCATTTTAAAACACACAATGTGGGTGAACATTTTTTTGAAGGTGCAGGAACTGCTCCAAAACAAAATAAGAATAGTGAGGAACGAACTTATCGAAATCAGCCAAAAATGGGCTTCCTCTAATGGAAAATGCGCGCCTCCTCTCTAGAAGCCCGCATTGCTCCTCTTTTTTTTAATACGCTCGCCCCGCCCCCTTCCCTCTCCCTAATCTCTCTCTCCGCCAGGATGCGCCGGGATGCGATCGCGCCACGCAGGAAAAAAATGTTTGTGCTACCAAAAGTTAGGCATTGATTCCTAGATGGTTTTGGATCGTTCCTGCACATGAAACCATATTTCAGGAAATTCAACCTTGGAGATTTACATCGCCAAAGTTTGCGTGCGTAAAAGATGACAGTTTTGTGCCCTGAACGTAAATGATGAGCAATCGTCCCCAAACTTACCGGGTTATCTGGACTCAGCACACGGATCATTTTGAGCCATAGATCTAGTTTCTAGCTCATCTGGGAGCCGAGTTATGAGTTTGCAGCCTCGTTTTTTCAGCAGGGCTGCCGAGAAGGAGAAAATTCGCAGCAACTTGAATTTTTTCTGGGCTCATGTACCATCCCCTAAAATTGTTGGCATTTGTGGAAATACGTTCCTGTGAAATATAATTTTTCTAACAATTTGTATCAAGTTGCGTCATCATTACGCGGCACGATTCAATTTCCTGGATACGTACCCGCATCTTCTTCACTTTTGAATTTACTATCTTGTCTATAAATTTCATCCAGAAATCCTCGCATGTAGTGTTGGCAATTTGATTCCTTCTCAAACCGCTCAGCAGCGCGCGGTTGAGAGCGGAATGAATCCTTCTCATTCAACGCGAAATGAGAGAAGGATCCCAATGAATCGAATCCCAGTTAGGAATAGAAGGAATCAAGTGGATCCTTCTATTTCAGAACATAACCAGACACAGGGAGGAAGTTGGGAGCTCGTAATGGTGCACATCAGATTCAAAATAAGAGGGAAACAATTTATTGTTTGCATGTAAATTAGTACTTTTTCATTGCAGATTACTAATTTGCATATCAAAATATAAAATGATACGCTTGAAATTTCAGAATGAGAAGGATCCAAATGAATCTCAGATTCAACTGATTCCTTTTACGAGGTATAAAAATGATCTGAGATTCGCCAAAGGAATTGCCAACACTACTCGTATGGTTTAAAAGTTACAGCTGAAAGCGATCCCCTTAAATCTTTAGTCTTTAGTGAGTACTCATTTTGGAATTATCTTGGTGGGAATCCTGCAAGCCGCAGGCTTGTTACACGTGTGCTCGAAAAAGTAAATTGTGTGTCATATAAATTGTAGGCCCCTCCGGGTGTTGGCTGCAACTGCTGTGTCCATCCGACGATCCCGGGAGTGCCGACACCTACTCGGAAAGCAGTGGTAGCACCTCCATCCATTCCCCGTCCACTCCAGACACATGTGGATAACCTACCCAGGGCCAACGCAAAGGATCACATTGATCATCATCAAGGAAGAGGTAGAAGATTTTCGGAATCGAGTATTATTGGGATCGACAGCAAAGTTGAGATTGAGATAGTGGAGCTTGAGATTGAAATTTATCGGCAACGGGCAACGCACATCGGCGGTCTGCATTTCTAACAAATATTTGGAATTTTGCGTGCTAGGCAGAGGCGGATGTTTTATCTTTTCAATCAAGCTCTCCTTTTGTCAGTCGATATCAGAAAGAAAATTTTCAGGAAATATATATATTTTCCCGTTTTTTAAAATTCCAATGTAGGCTGAATTATAAATTCAATTTCTCACATATTTATTTATAATTGTTTAAAATGTGTAATACGAAGATCAATATGAGCCTCATTCACATCAGTATTTTTACTTTTAAATTTATGGGTTTTTTTGTTTATTTTCCTCTTTGGTTAACACTGAGAGAGGCTTGAGTGCACCATTCCGAATTATTTTTCGATACGTTTGCCTCTAAGGTGTTTCATCTGTGGGCACCTGCAGGGACACCGTGCAAATGGGGTTCGGGATTTCCGGGGCGCTGTACCAACCTTAAAATGAATCACCACGAAAGATGCATGATGAGTATTATGCGCGCCTTTTGTGGCTGAAAAACGTCTACCGCCCATTTCGATAATACCTAGTGTTCTGTGTCGGAGGTATACCAATTCCATAATTCGAGAATACTCACTAACATCAGTAAGCCATAACCATGGAAGCAACCCTATCCCTATTTTCACATTCGCTGTGTACCAATATTTATGCTGGGGCCCGCAACCACAAATACCCCTCGTATCTTCGCAAATCCTGTAGTGAGGAACAGTAAGTTGTACATAATAAAGACACCCTTCTCTGATTCTATTTTTATTTAAAAAGACAAACATGGACGGTTCTGTAAGAATCAGCAGTCAAAATCGCATAAAACCGGTTTTTCGCCCATTTATGAGAGACTATCTGAGAGGATCGACATATTTCTTCAGGAGCTTGGCACAGGGCTAAATTTTATAAATATGACTGACAACGCTATTTTGTTGTGCGTTGGATGAGAGTTGCGGCTCGACCATTGGTCAAAATATCAGCATTTTGTGACGTCACAAAACATTTTTGCCAAATCGAATAGAATCTTTTTCATTCCTAGTGCGATCGATAGTTTTATTATTATTTATTATTTTATTATTATTTTATTATTATTATTTTATTATCGATAGTTTTATTGAGAGATTTTTTACTCTCGCAAATTTTTTGGATCAGAAGTCATTCACACTAGTTATTTGCCAATTACTGCTTCAATATGCCTAAAATTTGTACTCAAGTATGCGATTCGCCGAAATGTTCTGCACCTTCTATTAAAAAGTGGTAATATAATAGTTAGTTGCTGTGTGACAGACAACCAAAGAAGAGTGTAGACTGGTTTATCTCGTAGGATAGAGAGTGCGGGAGATCAGGGAAGGCGGCCTTATAAAGGCCGTCGTGACGAGGGATGGAATAGGGAAATGGAATGATCTCTTCATTACTCGTCGTCTCTCATCTTCTCTTGTCTGACCGATTAGGCGACGAAGGGATAAGTGGAATGACTCCGTCCCGATGTCATTCCTAGATCTTCTTCATCCTAGGTTTGGTCTGAGACACTCACATTCACATTAGTCCTATTCTACTTCTCTACCCAACTATAATATTTTAAAGAAGGAAGTCAATTACTGAAAAGTGCGACAACAACTCGAATTAAATCAGTTATCGATGGCATTTTTTCGGCGAAGTTGCGGTAGGCACTCGTTTCTATTTCAATCATATTTGTTTTTCTTGGGTTCTTTCAGCTATCTTTCAATTGTGGGAATCCTTCTAGTGCCTGATGATAACAACAGAGCTTAAAAAGAGTGAAAAAAAGTAAAATTGTTAATAAAAAGAAACAGGTAGAGTTCTTACCGTAATTAATGCCATCGATAACTGATTTAATTCGAGTTCTTCTCGCACTTTTTAGTAGTTTACTTCCTTCTTTAAAATATTACATTACCACTTTTTTAAAGAAGGTGCAGAACATTTTGGCGAATCGCATACTCTAGTAAAAATTGTGTTGAAAATTACGATTGAAGCAGTAATTGGCAAATAACTAGTCTGAATGACTTCTGATCCAAAAAGTTGCGAGAGTAAAAAAATGTTTGTATTTAGATGAGCTATCGATCGCACTAGGCATGGAAAAGATTTTATGCGATTTGGCGAAATGTTTTTTTGACGTCACAGAATGTTGATAATTTTGCCCTGACACGGGACACTACAACTCACATATCCCGATCTTTTTGATATTTCCATAGTAGCATGTACGACTATGGACTACCTCAAAACTATTCTCAAAAGTTGCTGAACCCGCCTGGGAAGCGAGTTAGCAATTTTCATGCCTCATAACATCGAAAGAGCGCACCATTCATAACTAGATCGGTGGCCGAGTGGTCTAAGGCTGCGGGGAGGGGAAGGAGTGAGGGCGTGAGTTCGGTCCCGCTCCCCAGATTTTTTGTTTTTCTTTTTTTTGGCCCTCGTTGGCCATGTTCTAGATTGCAGAATCAAATTTATTTTGATACTATTTTATACGTACTATTGGTCTACGATGTCAGAAGTGAGACATCTTTCACAAGCACTCCACTCTGTCACAATCTCTAGCTCCCGACCCCTTTCTGGATGTATGGAATTGCATGATGCCCAACTAGGAAGTGATTTGTATGTCCCTCCTGCTTTCCTTTGAATACGGTGACTATCCGGGACGTTTGTAACATCTTCTAAATGACACTAGTCTCGATTCTCTCATCTATCAGTCAACATCATTAGAAAGTCGGACCAAAAGCCCGACCGGCTAAACGTCCGATGATGGACTGAATGGTTGATAATCCACGCTCCGAGTTCGCATATAATTTGAGAAAGTGAAATTCTCATGATTTTCTCAATCATTCAGTTGGTCCAAAGCCTCTTCGATCCACATTCGTTCAAGTGATGTCTGTGTTGTCGTAGAGACCGAGTGATACGAGTTCACTAGCTTCGCCATAAATAAAGAATCCAAACACCTTTAATGAGAAGATGACACAAACGTCCCGGATAGTCACCGCATTTATAAGGAAGTAGGAGATATATACACATCAATTCCGAGTTGGGGTTACATAATTTCAAACATCCAGAAAGGGGTCGGGAACTAGAGATTGTGACAGAGTCGAGTGCTTGTGAAAGATCTCTCACTTCTGACATCGTAGACCAATAGTACGTATAAAATAGTATCAAAATAAATTTGATTTTGTAATCTAGAACATGGCCAACGAGTGCGAAAAAAGAGCAAAACAAAAAATCTGGAGAGCGGGACAGAACTCACGCCCTCACTCCTTCCCCTCCCCGCCGCCTTATACCACTCGGCCACCGATCTAGTTCTGAACGAAGCGCTCTTTCGATCTTATGAGGCATGAAAATTGCTAACTCGCTTCCCAGGCGGGTTCAGCAACTTTTGAGAATAGTTTTGAGGTAGTCCATAGTCATACATGCTACTATGGAAATATCAAAAAGATCAGGATATGTGAGTTGTGGTGTGTCCCGTGTGAGGCGTAGATGCGTTTTTGAACTTCCGGAATGGTCGAGCCGCAACTCTCGTCCAACGCACTGCAAAATAGAGTTGTCAGTCATATTTCTATATTTTAGCCCTGTGCCAAAGATATTTCGATTCACTCACAAGGGAAGACCGCGTAGTCGATATGGAGTTTCCGGTTGAGACCCAATGTTATCGATTTGGTTACCCAGATCTATTACGATATCACGTCTTCAAATCTGTTAAATGCCCGCAGGGCACGAGAAAACTTGGAAAAACCGGCGACGCAATTGAGCGCGAGCATAACACCCGAGTCTGCCTCCCTCATCCCAACAGTCCTGTAGCTCAGTGGGGTGAGGCGGGCACCGACGCCCGTGTGCCTTTGGTTCGATGCCCGTATTTCATGTACTTTTTAAGTCGAATAACGGAGTAGTTGTGAATATTCGTGAAATACCGGTTCCCCAGTAATTTTTTGCTAGCAACCGCAAACATTTTAACAAAAGAAAGAACGGATAATGCTACCCGTTATATTTTTTTATATATAAGAACCGTATAGCTCACAAATAGGTATAGACCACATCTGAAACCAATACGAAACCCCATCTTGATCAGCGCCCCTAAAGCGGTACTGATAAATAGTGTATTGTAGTGGCGAAGCGGTGTAGTCTAAGGCGGTGCTGATCAACATAATGACTATCATTTTCATTTCACCCCTCCGCTGGGAAGTACTGTATTCACTGCACCGTTTTTGAGCATATGAGGCCGTTTGCTTAAGCGTCAGACAATCTTCAACATGTTACGTACAATGATTTTGTAACTGTCCGATATGATGACGGTTTAAGTACATCTCGACCGAATGCCATGTTACGAAAATTTGATGATAGGTCACTATGACATGGACCCATTGTTGACTTTCCAATCACATATTGATATTGTTTGTCAGAAAGCAAACAAGCTTAACTACTTATTATTCCGATCCGTTTCATGTACTTCTGTAGACCCATATATTCGTGCTTACCGCGCATTTATTGTCCCAATCATCGAGTATGCTTAGGTACCGCAACGTGCGGTTGTTGTCCGCGTTATCCCACTTACCGTATACCTCAGTCTTTTCACAGTTGCTTCTTTTTATTTTCGCTAAATTGTTTGGATTTCTACTCATTTTTGTTTTCATATATTTCTTCAAAGAGAAAGATTGTCCTATTACCTACCGATTGGTATGCACTATCACGATGTGCGACTTTCTTGCGATTCGTATAAGCCCTTACGCGTAAAGTGTTGTTGAGTTACTTAAGTTTTCTCAAGTTTTCTGGCGCCCGAACGGAGACCCCCGAATTAGACCATAATCTTGTTAGAATACTGTCTTCGGAGAGTACAATTTTGTTTAACACACCCCGGGGTCTTTGATCGGACGCAAGTTATAGCGCGTTGATGTAAGAATATTTGCCATTTTTCTAAGAAATCCGTACATTTTCCATTCTTCCTCGGTTGTTTCTAGAGACTCCCATGCTGCCTTTTGATGTTTTTGATAATATGGACACTGCGCATCGCATGAGCCTATCCACTATGTCCACTTTTCGTTCGGACACCTGTTATGTCGCCTCAAAGTTTACCTATCAAGTACACTTAGACAGCCTATTTCTATGTCTTTCCGCATCTTTTTTCCATTTTCTAACTGGATAATTAATTACATTCACTTTTAAACTATTGAATTAAGATAAAATTAGATGTTTATATAATCGTACTCGCTATAAAAATAGGAAACCGCGTGAACGTTCGAATGATACTACGAACGCTTCAAAGATTACGGTATAGAGGCGGTTTGCGCAGTAAACTGTTTTATTTTATTTTATTCAATTATCTTATTTTTTATGCTTTATTTTTTATTCAGTGCGATTCAGCATTCTCGAAATATATAGAAAAATGTAAAATTAATGCGGTTAAAATGATTTCGTCTACTTCGTTGCGGTCTCTTACTTTATGGCTGAGGGCTCTCCAAAAATGAATGATTGAGAATTTCAACGTTTTGGGTGTACGACACTTGTCTCGATCCATACGTGACACGCGTGATATACTAGATGTACACAATTCCTCATGCACGTTCTCCGGTTTTTCAGCGCAGCTTGTGCGTGCGATTTGTGTAGGGTAAGACGCGGCATTCGCCGCACCTTACACCATTCGGGCGCACATCGCGCGTTCTGTTGAAAGGTCCCGAACGGAAAAGCCAGGTCCGGCAAAAAGTCCGGCGCGCGTCTTGTAGAATCCTGCGCGCAGCTTGTGGAATTGGGATCGCGCGCACAAGCTGCGCTGAAAAACCGGAGTTATTGAATTCGATAAAGCGGATGTGGCCGTACACTTTCATTATTCGGAAGAGACGATATTTTCTAAGTCTCTTCTTTCCCTCCCCACCCATCGTCGTCTGTAGCGCAGTCGGTAGAGCGATGCACTACCAGCCATGTGACGCTGGTTCGAACTCTGGTGAAGTACGCTGTCTTTTGCCGCAACTGAAAAAGTGAGGAGCAACCATTTTCTCACCGTTAAAAAATGGCAGATTGGTCACAACCATTTTTTCACGGTGAAAAAAAGGCAAAAAAACCACGGTGGATAAATGGCGGATCCAAGCATGGGCATTGAAAGTAGAGATAACCTTTTTGCAAAAGTGAAAACTTGTCCATCTGTGCTACTGCGAAAGAAACCAACAGTTCACTGTGGAAAGTATACGGTAATAAGAGTGTCATGATTTACTTATTGCAATCATGAATTTCACCAAGAATATCTCGCGTTCTTCTAGCGAGATAGTACGTTTAATGGAGCCAGCTAATATTGCCTTCTCTTCCTCAGTGAAAATCAGGAAAAACATGACAATGGCAAAAATGGCTAACAAATTAGTTGAACCCGTCTTATATGATAACTGACCAAAATTGTTTTAAAATTTTACCAAATTGAAACCTATAGTGTCATGGCCAAGTGGGTAACGAGCGCGAAATTCAAATCCGACCGACGCAGGTTCGACCCCCCGCCGCGGGCAAACATTTTGCCGCATCTTTCGCTGCACGGCAAGGGGCAGTAACGTGTTTGAACGCGTTTTGACGATCGCTCTCGGCCTCACGAGCATTTTAAAACGAAAATCGTCAGTACTCTTCGTAGCGATTAGACTTCGAGAAATAACGAGTCTTCATCTTAGTCTTCATGGGAAGAATGCGTGACGCCAGTAGATGGTGGAGTTTGCTCCAGGCTGCCCAACCCAGACGAATCCTGTATTTCACTTCTTCGGAGGGATCAAGGGGAAGGGAAATTCTTCCGCCGAGATATGTGGTAAACTAGACGAATTTGAATACTTGACCGTCGATGGTAATGGGTGCGCGGGTCGTGCTACAGGAGGTTAGGAGAACCGTTTTGGAGGCATTCACTTCGAGACCGACTCGTATACACGCTTCCATGAGCTTTCGCAGCATCTTTTCCAGTTCCGGTCGAGACTTGGCTATACGAGCGACGTCGTCCGCGTACTCCAGATGACTAAGATGGCGTCCGTCGATCCGGATTCCGCAAGTCTCCCAGTCGATGTCATCCATCGCGCTTCTCAGCACTGCATTGAAGAGACGGGGAGAAAGTGTGTCTCCCTGGCGAACTCCTCTCTTCACACTTATTGGGATCAGGTCCTCGTTCACTCGTATTAGGGTGGAAGAGGACTCGTAGAGGCGACGTAAGAGATCGACGAGGGTGGGATGGACTCCAAACGTGCAGAGTGCTTGCCACACTGCATTCCATTCCACGCAGTCGAAGGCCTTCTTGAAGTCGACGCATCCGAGGTAGAGGGGCAATCCGTACTCGTGAGTCCTTTCAGCGAGCTGCTTGATGGCGTGCAGATTGTCGAGAGTACTAAACCCTTTCCGGAAACCGGTCTGGGTGAGCGAGTCTGACGCATCGAGAGACGTCTCAACTCGCTTTAGAATGACAAGGGTAATGCTCTTCAGGGTGACTGTCAACAGTGAGATGGGTCGGAAGTTGCCGATGTTGGAGGGGTGGCCCTTCTTGTGGAAAAGGGAGACAACAGCTTCGACCAGAGCTCCAGGGACGGGGTCACCAGCAACAAGGTGGTTCAGCAGATCAGCTAGCGGTTGAGCGAGGTGTTGGCGGTTGTGGTCGTATAGGAGAGATTATCTGAGAGGATCGCACGGGGGCTCAAAAACCCCGCCCCCGAACAAGAAAAATGAACAGCGACGGTCCGCAGACTTAAAGTTACCAGGAATCGAACCGAAAATTTTGAATTCGCGGGAGAACGAAAATCTGGTGTGGTGCGTGCGTGTTGCTGTGGGCCTATTCAGAAAGCTCGCGTTGCGGTCCGCGTAGCGGTTATAATTTCCGCGCCTTTTCTTCTTTTGATTACGTTACTTTCTGAGCGCTGGATGATAGACATCCGTCGCCGGGACTTAATTCCGAAAAAAAGAACGAGAATACAAAAAGTGATAATACGTAAATTAAAAGATCACAAATGTGACACAGCGCACTACCGTAGTAAAAAAGTCACATTTTGAATTTGCGCGCTTTGCCTGAAAGACAAGATTCTCGATTCGTCCTTTCCGTCCTTTCCCAGGACTTGATTATCGATTTTTGATATTTATTAATATTCCTTCCTTTCTATTTCGACACTTCTCTTCATTTCCGGGACAAAATAAAGAGTGATTTTTTTTCGATTCCCGGTAACTTTAAATACCAAGTTATTTCTCTGAATTGTGTTGGCCAAATTGTCGTGGAAATTATTTATTATTAATTTAGATATCGAAAAACACATGCTAGTCATCATAAACAATAGACGGGAAATTTATAATATGTTTACGTTTCACACTACACGATTTATTTTTTAAAAAAATGAATGTAACTATAAATGATGACCAGCATGTGTTTTTCGTTATCTAGATAAATAATAAAAAAATTCCATGGCGATTTCAACATAAATCAGAGAAATATTTTTATTTAAATCACGTGTTTCGAAATTTTTAAATTGTATTTTAAAATTAATTTTTCCTAAAATACTTTCTCAGAATACCGAGTTTATTTATTTAATATATTGATTTATTGATGTATTGTACATATACTGCTTTTTAAGATGGAATGCGATCGTTGTTCTCACAAAAATATGCAGCGAATTGACGAAAATAATAAATTCTTCATTAGATTTTTTTCGATGTTAATTTAATTTATCACTTTTATTGAAAACCTTGCTTACCTGTATCATGTTGATATATCTCGCGTGAGGACGATAGAGCACTATAATACAAAAGGAATTGGCCGTATTGATGAAATTATCATCAATTAAAACTAGGAAGTACCAACATCTGGGTTAACTTTTGTCCAAACGACCAGCTTCAAGACAGAGATATCCATGGCGAAAAAATATTCCTATGGTAGTTTTGTATGCTGATTCCGAAAGTGTAATAAAAAAACTGGATTGTAGAGAACTATTTTTTTAGAAAAAAGTTTGAAATATTTGACTTACCGTAACTTTTTACAGCTACGAGCTATCCGTAAACAATGTAAAAAATGCTCCTCTCGGCGCCAGCTTTCCAAGAATATAGCTATGTAAGAGTTTCCGACAATACGGACAAAAATGGGAAAAATCGATTTTTCAAGTATCATGAAACATATCTCGGCCGGGTTTAGCCGGAGACAATTTTCATGTTGATTTTCGGACTCTACGCATAAAGTTTACCTTGGGGTAACTTTTCGGCGTGGGCGTATTATTCGCTAGTACGGGCCCTTCAGACAGAATCTCAATCCTGTCAGAAAGTGTCTGATAACTCGTGTTTCACATGCGCCGTTGTTGTTCTGCCAACTGAGGCATGTTGTACCGACATGCACTTCTGTTTTCTATTTATATAGCACATGCAATACCACTTTAGCGAAAGTTTTACTCATCGGGAGAGTTTTGGAAAGAAATATCGATATTCATAATTTTGGCCTCAAATCGATAATCATACTGCAATTAAGATTTTATAATTCATTATTGAGTATTTGGAATAGTTTTGGATGTATATGAGAATGACCGAAAGTATTTTTTTCTAGGTACGTCGTTTTTCACATCCGATACTTAAAGCAGCGCCTTTTTTGTGCGCGAAAATTAAACATAATTATGTTCTTCAATTCCCGCATAGAGCCGTATGATTCGTTTTTCCGATTAGCAATATTACGACTCTTTTCACATAGTGCTTTTTAAAAACATATATTTCGAAAAAAAAAATTTTTTTGGTTGGAAAAGTGAAGAATCTATTATCTATTATCTATCTATTATTATATCATATCTATCATCGATCATATCATATCTATCATATCTATCATCGATCATATCATATCTATCATCTAGTGATCTAGTGAAGAAAATTAGAATTTCATATCTATTTTTTAAAGTTATGTTTTGTGGCGAGGTACACTCGGAGTCGAAATGCCGAGGACCGTTACTTTGAAACGCACGTACTCGAAAAACAAGGAGTTTAACGAAAAAAGAGAAACGCCATCAAATAGAGCCCGGTTGAAAGTTCCTTGCATTCTTTTCTAGCAAAATCTGCGGCAAAAATTTCTACTGCCGCGACCACCTCTGAAATGGTCGATTTTATCGCGATTCCTATCTTATAATCCTTGTGATTGATCCAATCTTTACAGGAGTAAGTAGAACTAAGTAGAGTGTAGCACGCGATCTGCATCCTTCGCGGGAGAACGAAAATCTGGTGTGGTGCGTGCGTGTTGCTGTGGGCCTATTCAGAAAGCTCGCGTTGCGGTCCGCGTAGCGGTTATAATTTCCGCGCCTTTTCTTCTTTTGATTACGTTACTTTCTGAGCGCTGGATGATAGACATCCGTCGCCGGGACTTAATTCCGAAAAAAAGAACGAGAATACAAAAAGTGATAATACGTAAATTAAAAGATCACAAATGTGACACAGCGCACTACCGTAGTAAAAAAGTCACATTTTGAATTTGCGCGCTTTGCCTGAAAGAAAAGATTCTCGATTCGTCCTTTCCGTCCTTTCCCAGGACTTGATTATCGATTTTTGATATTTATTAATATTCCTTCCTTTCTATTTCGACACTTCTCTATTCATTTCCGGGACAAAATAAAGAGTGATTTTTTTCGATTACCGGTAACTAACAATTAAACAACAATTTTCACGAATTAGCATAGCTTCTGGTACTAATACCGTCTGTAACAGTTCTTTGCATCTGTGATAGTCAACAACGTAATGCTGGAAACAAATGAAATCCATACATCGGGGGCATTTGAGTGCTTGTTCTTGCAGCCCTTCATCTCACACAATCTATCGATTACATTGGGTCTCACCCGGAAACTCCATATCGACTACGCGGTCTTCCCTTGTCAGATAGTCTCTCATGTGAATTCAAATCAACTTCGGAACCCTCCAAATTTTCAATTTTCGGAACCGAATTTCACCCCCCACCCAAATCTTCGACTCTTAATTCGTACAACTTGTCCGCGTGGCTTGTATTGTAGAAGGATGTGTACTCTACTACCCCTTCTACCCCCATAGGGAACTTCCGGAATGGACCAGAATTTGAAATAAATAAATAAATAATTCGACAGGTAAGTCGAAATAGATAAATCTACTAGGGATGCTTAACGATGCTCTGCAAAGTTGTCAACTACTTAAATATTATCTACAATGAGGGGATTGCATTTGAAATTTTCGAAGCCAATCTCCTCTTTGGCGAGTAAATCTACTGTTGTGATTTTCACATAACATTGATCAGGCGAATTCCTAGGAAGTAGATTTTCAGATTTCGATAAATCTAGATAGGGATTTATTAGTGTTAAAAATATATCCTCGTATTGATTTTGCCCTCTCACTCTCTCCCTCGCTAATCCTACAGACACCCGTACCACGATTTTGTTTACTTATATATCTTTATCGCAACAATAAAATTTGCGAATACACATTTGCCGGTAGCTCGGAACCGACAGGGACAATACACGTAGACAACGGGAGATTTTGGAAGTTGTAGATGTGGCGCCTGATTGGCGACCCGAACGGAGTTACGGAAAAGAGACAAGAGGCAAGAGAGAGGAGGGGAGGATTGTTATAAGAGATAATCGATTGGCAGAAGAGGGGAAATATATTTTAGGAATACTTGAGAGGAAAGTGATAGTGTGGAATTGAGTAAGGAGTTCAATAAGAGGAATGTACAGTAGCGGACAAAAGTCTTCGGGCACTTTTTATATCTGATACAACTTTTTAACCCAAAAGGGCTTTGATATGATATGGTAAAACCATATACCAAATCTATTGGAGATTACGATGCAACTATTGGGGGATTGCGAAATCGTTCTGTTATTGCGTCGTGATGACGCAATCGATGCATTCTTTTTTGAAGGGGCTTTATTCTTACACGGATTTTTTCCTGCTCACCAAACTATCAGGGTGCTGAGACATGCCCAAGGCCTACCTGGAAATTTTTTTCAAGTTGCTGCGGGGCTGCTCCTTGGCTGCAGCCATCGTGCAAAATCGGGGTCGGAAAATCAGATTTCGTCTTTTAGACATACCACAGATCCCATAAAAGCCATAAAATGATCGCCATCATGACTGCCGATGATCCTGAGAATATGGTCGCTGTAGGACACCATTTACCCTCAGGGCACGAAAAAGTCCTTTTTTCGCATTATTGTGGTCTGACGGAGGGGCAGTTTATAGGACGTGCTCGAGAGATCTGGTTTCGGCGTGGATTCGGTCAAGAGAAACCTATTGCTAGCTCAAATAAGCGTTTCGATTAGATTCCTGCCCGCGGCGATCGATTTCCGGAAGGACACTGGTTTGGCCACGCCCATTTTCTGCCCGTTGACAAGGTTCTGACTTTTGAGTGTATCTCGGTAATGAGTTAACGGAGAAGGCTGGCAGACCCAGCAATGGAATCAGCGTGGCTGGCTCTATAATCTCATTCACAAATTTCATCATCACTATGCAATATTACGTCATCCTTAGGCAATAATCTTCAGAATTATAAAATATTGCATATTAATGACGTAATTTGTGCTCTAGAGTGGTGGAAATATCAAATTTATTTCATTGGAATTTATTCCACCATTGTTCCTTGACTAACCGCTAAGAAAACGCAAAAAATAGGAATATTGCATAAGGATGATGTAATCTTGCATAGTGATGATGAAATTTTGTGAATGAGATTATAGAGCCAGCCACGCTGATTCCATTAATGGGTCTGCCAGCCTTCTCCGTTAACTCAGTACTGAGATACACTCAAAAGTCAGGACCTTGTCAACGGGCAGAAAATGGGCGTGGCCAAACCAGTGTCCTTCCGGAAATCGATCGCCGCGGGCAGGAATCTAATCGAAACGCTTATTTGAGCTAGCAATAGGTTCACCCATATATTCTTGACCGAATCCACGCCGAAACCAGATCTCTCGAGCACGTCCTATAGACTGCCCCTCCGTCAGACCACAATAATGCGAAAAAGGGACTTTTTCGCGCCCTGAGGGCAAATGGTGGCCTACCGAGACCATATTCTCAGGATCATCGGCAGTCATGATGGCGATCATTTTATGGCTTTTACGGGGTCTGTGGTATGTCTAAAAGGCGATATCTGATTTTCCGATCCCGATTTTGCAGGATGGCTGCAGCCAAGGAGCAGCCCGGCAGCAACTTGAAAAAAATTTTACAGGTAGGCCTTGGGCATGTCTCAACATCCTGATAGTTTGGTGAGCAAGAAAAAATCCGTGTAAGAATAAAGCCCCTTCAAAAAAGTATGCATCGATTGCGTCATCACGACGCAATAACAGAACGATACATTTGCATGAGGAGAGAAAATGGAATGTATGAATTTGAAAGATGACATTTGTCTACGATAATCTAAAGGTTCGAGATCGAACCTTTTGCAGGAGGATGGATAGGTGGAAAATGGGATCTTACATCTATAGTGAAGTTTACGAAGGAATGTATATTGGACTTTCTCGAGAAGCTTACGCTCCTTGAGTAAATGCGGGGAATATACGATAGAACAATATTCTAAGATAGAACGAACATAGACTTTGTAGGCGTGGACAAGGACTAAGGGATTGGCAGATTTGATGGCAACAAATAAGAAGTTAGTACGCTGGGAAGCCTTTTTAACGATGTCTACAATATGGGGACGGAATAGTTATTTTACAGTGTAGTAAATCAGAACGACAGTAGAGGTTACATCATTTATCAGACTATAACACTCTGTGTATGAGTTTGGTTGGTCTCGGAGAGAGGCCTGGATGTCAACGGCCGGGGGTTTATAAAGGCCCGTTGACGAAGGGTAATGAGGGGATTATTCGGGTGATTAGGGAAATGAGGATGTAGATGAAGTGACGGACGTGACGAAGAGAAGACGAGGGAAGACGACCACATCAGCGAGAACAATAGCCATTGGTTCAGTCTTAGAGACTGAGAGTAGCTAGGCCGACTAGGGCCTAATTGGAATTACTTGTGAGATACGGTATTTACCGTATCTTTCCGAATCCACTATAACTGGAATGAAAGGGACTTCCTACATTAACCGAAAATAGAGGCAAATGGAGAAATTGAAAAGTCACGATAACGATGTGAATGGGGCTCATATTAATGTTTATGAGAGAATGTCTCAGATAGCTGACATAGTGGCGGCACTAGGCCGTTAAGACGAAGTGAGGGATCGGCTCCAAACTTTTTAGTGGGTAGTAATCCATAAATGGTGAAGATATCCTGTTGAAATAATGGCCGCGACGTGGTACGTGGCTCCAAATTTTAAAGTATGATTTTTGAAAAAAAAAATTCTCTCATTTTACGTTTCAAATAAGACAGATATCACATCCCATCACCAAGCTGTGTAATTTATGTATTGGTTTTTTTCTTGAAACGCACGTCCGGAAAAGAAAAACTTATCATTATTTTAAATATTTTTTACCTATTAGATGGACTCCAAAATTTGCAAATTTATATTTATTCATATGACCCGCTAAACACTAAAGAAATTTATTTTAAAAAAGGATCGAAAAAATAGGAAAAAAAAAACAAAGTGTGTAGTTTCTGCTGTTTCTCCTTTGTACATACGATAAGAAAGGCGAAAAAGTTTAGAAAGTGCCCCAATCATTTCTTCCACTCTTCACCATTCATTCGTTGTCTTCGCTTCCCAAGAATGCCTGCGCACTATGGAAAAAGGGTTTCAAATGTAATTCCTCGTGATGTCAACAGTTATCTGAAATTATTCCATTACTATTTCATAAAACGAGCACTTCACTGCTATTGAAAACACATTACTAAATCACGTAAATATTGATATGGAGTGATAGCGTTTTCCGCGCAGTTTTTGGACAGTAGTTCCGTTATTAGCGTGGATACTTAAAATTTGTGCACAATCAAAAATATTCAAAATATTGACATGTTTTTTTCTTCTCCGGACGTGTGTTTGAAGAAAATCCATCAACACATATTACTTAGCTTGATCATAGGATGTGGTATCCGATTTATTCGAAACTGAAAATGAGTGAAATAGAATTCCCAAATTCAGACTTTCAATTTTTATTTGTTTTCTCATTATTCCAACAGGATATCTTCACCACTCATGGAGTGCTACCCACTAAAAAGTTTGGAGACGATCCCTCACTTCGTCTTTTTGGTCTAGTGCCGGGCATGCGATGAGATATGTCTCTCTTATAGTATTATATTTTACCATTTTTTTTCAAGAAATGCAGAGTGCCCAATGAACAATGAACAACCAATGAATAATAGATGAATATCGTAGTCATTATGATTCCAGGCCCAGTTACAGCTTCTGACGGTCACCTCACGGAATTGTATTCCCAATTGTCTTCTCTTCTTAGTTCTCCTGCCGTTGAAAGGAATATGGTATTATGTATATATTAGACTTAACGTATTGAGCGTTTTGCAGAGTGCGGAAGACGTTTGTGAAGCTCCTGAGGCAATGCCGGTGTTCTGGATCTCTAAGTGGGTCGATTACTCCGATAAGTACGGCATTGGATACCAGCTCTGTGATAATTCGGTATGCTCGGATTTCAACACTATTGAGAATAATGTTGGGGCGCTTTGTGGATCCTTTTTTACCTTAAATTGTGACAGAAGATGTATAAAAAAATCTACGATATACGTGGGCAGCACTTATCCTCCATTTATTCTTTTTCAGCTTGACCATAATTGCTGACTGCGTTTGCAAACAGCCACGAGCTACCGTAACCCGCAAAAATTTAAAAAAAATCTGCGACTAAAAATAGTTTATATTGCTGACTAGGGAACCGCAAAAGTCGGGGGCGGTCCCGGTGAAATTCATTTACATAGGTGGATGTAGACCCCTCAGGGGATCTAAGATCACGTTTGAAAAGTTCCCATATTTGCTTCCACAGTACTGAAATTCAGCGATAAAAATTTGATGAAAATTTGCGCGCGCTTCCCTCAGACTAGTCTCGCAGTTTCGGAGAGCTATGCGGGAAGCGACCGTAGCCTAGTGATTAAGCTCTTTGGCTATCAGTTTTGCGACCTCGGTTCGAATCCCCTCCAGTGCAGCACGTTTTGCAGACTTTTTGTTTCATCGAATTCTTCATTTCGAACAACAACAATAGTCAAACAACAACGGGAACAAGATAACAAGGACAACAAGTCAGCAACGGTGGAGATTCACCCAGAAACAATGGAAGCAGAAGGTCTTTTCGCAACGAGGACAGATCGAACAACCGCGGGAAGAGGAAATAGAGCAGGGGGCCATCGACCCTTTTCCGAAGATGAACTCCTTCGGACCGACGAAACGAGGGGGGCGGTCTTTGATGAATCCCCCTTTGTAGAAACCGCACTGTATGAAGGGCTTGAACCGGCCTGCTCCCATGCAGAAGTGAAGCTGAGCGACGAACTTGAGGAGCTTGTCCCTCCCTCTGTTATCTTGTTCCCGATGTTGTTTGACTATTGTTGTTGTTCGAAATGAAGAATTCGATGAAACAAAAGGTCTGCAAAACGTGCTGCACGAGGGGATTCGAACCGAGGTCGCAAAACTGATAGCCAAAGAGCTTAACCACTAGGCTACGGTCGCTTCCCGCATAGCTCGAAACTGCGAGACTAGTCTGAGGGAAGCGCGCGCAAATTTTCATCAAATTTTCATCGCTGAATTTCAGTACTGTGGAAGCAAATATGGGAACTTTTCAAACGTGATCTTAGATCCCCTGAGGGGTCTACATCCACCTATGCAAATGAATTTCACCGGGACCGCCCCCGACTTTTGCGGTTCCCTAGTGAGTGAATCCACACAGAAAAAAATCTCCCATTCCGTCACTTTTTGGTAGAATGATTCTGACGATCCACTCTATCATATGACAGGAATCAGGATGGACTCGAGCATGCCCGGGACATTGAAATTTATGATTTTTAATTTGGCTGAAAACATAGCACAAGGTACTACATATCGAATACTGTTTTCAGAATTTAAAAAAAAATTCGTTTTCGCGTGAAACACAAATGAACCTGGTGAGTCGGGAACTTTTTTGGGAAATGGTAAAGTTTGAAAAATCATAAATATCGTCAAAGTGAAGATAAAAACCCACGGTTTGGTGTATTAGAAAGATAAATTACTCAGTTTGTTTACCAACCGCTCGAAGTCATTCCTTGTTGATCCGCCGATGCTGGGTGGTCGCTTTTGCAAAAGTTGAGCTAATTTTCTTAAAAGTCAAAACTGCTGGTTCACTCTAAGAGATGTTCTGGTGAACATTGTTGGTACTAACTATATTGTAAAAATGAGAGGAATCGGGCCATGGATTGTAAAGATGGGACGAATTGTGTGACGTCATCCAAATGTAACTATTATTCACGAATCATAATTATGAATCTATTTCAGTGAAAACAATGTAAAACTAACAGAAAACAATATTCAGGTTGTTTGTGTTTTTTATTAACAACTTTTGAGGAAAAAAATTGAAAAATTTAGAACTTCGATTTTTTTGGATTTACTGAATTTCTAAATTTCGAAGTCGATATGAATCTTAAGCATCTTCATATTATTAGATATACTCGCTGGGGGAAGATCTGTCCGTAATTTGTAGAGTTGCACTTTTCCGCACGGATTTCACAACATGCAACTAAGAGGAGGCTCTTCGACAGCTGCATCTTGCCTACCGTACTCTATGGTAGCGAGGTGTGGGCTTTGAGATCGAGTGACAAAGAGCGCCTCGATGTCACCCTGAGGAAGATGGAACGTCGGATGATTGGAGTCACCCTTCTGGATCGAATGAGGAACGAACGATTACGAGAAATCACCCAAATTCGAGACTGGAATAAGGAGACACTTAAACGGAAAGCGAAATGGGCCTTGAAGATAAGGCGAATGGAAATCAACCATTGGACGCGGGCAACTACGATGTGGACCCCCTACAACTGGAAACGCCCCCAAGGCCACCCCAATACCCGATGGAGAGATGACCTGAAACGAGCAATCGGGCCCCAATGGTGGAATGCAACTAACGAAAAATTCCGGCCCATCCTCATCTGAGCACTATTGCCTGACATGATAAATAATTGAATTACCATGCTCTACACGTTTAATTTGTGTAAACGGAAGCTATTTTTAGCCATTTCCAATAGCTAAATATGGATTTTTGAAAATAACTAGTAGTTGTACCGCTTAGATAATGTTAGAATGAATTACTGGCATTCTCAAGAGCTATTTATTGATGCTCACCAGGTCGCTGGATGATGAAATTGAAGGAAGTTACGAACGAAAACGTTTCCGCGAGCTAAAACAAGTCCAAAGTCTCCCTGGAGAGTGCAGCAAAAACTTCACAGAGATAAATGAAATATAAGAAATTTGTAAAAAAAAATAAATGTAGAACTACCTCAGGGCAATATATTGGAAATTATGTGCAAAAACGTTTTGAACTGACTGAGATATGACCCTTCAAAGTGGTAGATCAAGAAAATTGATAATATGTAAATTTCGAAAAATGAACTTTATAAAAAAAAATTTCTTCTATTTACTATCATCACTATATTAACTTTAATATTAAGTTTGTATAAAATTTCCAACTATTATTTGATTATGTCCATCTAATTTCAGAGAAATCGGAGGTATGAAATTTTGTTTGCTGCACAATGGCCAATTTTTCCTACACCGTCTCAGAAGATCTGTGATAAGAGAGAAATCGCGAGAGAATGTACCATGGGGAACTAAAAAAATTTCTCTTCGATTTCCCTGTAAAGATAGTTCAAGGTACTTTCAATCATGCATTATTTGATAGCGTTTCCCGTTTTTCGAGATACGCCTTAATTTTCGAGTACGACATTATCAAAGTGCCGGTCCTTTGGAATTTGCACCCGAGCGTGTTTGCGTAGAAATGTAACAGCTCGATTTGAAATATAGATATGGAGTTCTAATTTTTTTTATTAGATAGAGAAATAGAGTCTACATTTCATATATTTTCACGTGACATTTTAACTTTTTCGTTTTTTCTCAGTTGTTTATATTGCAAAAACCGCCGTAAAAGTGCAATACGAAAAACTTCAATTTCTCTACGCAGTGCCCAGTGTAACCTCGCTACAGTAACCTTGGGTACGGTAGAGGAGAAACGAGATATTCTCCAAGCAATGACTACACTAGGTCCACCTCCTGTAAAAATCCCGAGTCGATTTGATCAATTTGAAATTTCAGTATACTGTAACCTCGCAACAGTAACCCTGGGTATTATAAATTTACAAAAATTCATCCAAAATAATAAAACGTTCCACTCCTAAACAACAGATAAGGCTGCGAGAGAGCATGACAGAGTAAGAGACACGCCGAGGTATAGAAAGAGAGTACACGCACCAGTAGTCCATGTCATGAACGTATCATTTTAATATTGTAATACGGTAGGGGAGAAACCGGATATCCTCCAAGCAATGGCTACTCGAGGTTCACCTCCTGTGAAATTCCCGAGTCGATTTGATCAATTTAAAATTTCAGCATACTGTAGACTTGGTTACGGTATCGGCAATGCCGTGCCGAGACCACCGTATACCGTCCGATTAATTACTAGTCGAGGCCTACCTCATGCAACGCATACCGGGTCAACATTCTCACTTTCGTATTTCCGGATTACGATAGATCGGGTTACGGTAGTTTGTTTTCGTTGCAGGACCCTGGCGAGTAAGTTACCATACGCCTCTTTGGGTTTGACCAAGTCGATCCCAACCTCATTTTGGACCATGAACCCCCCCCCCCCTTCATGGTACCGCTCTGCCTACCTGAAAATATCGAGTTAGGCTTAATAGGGAAGGGCAAAAGTCACCGGAGATCGATTTGAATTTGGACCATATGGGCTTGTAGGTACCCCCGAGGCATGTTCATAGCAATTTTCAAAAGTTCCCCGATTGACCTTCTATGACCCTATAATCAGCTTCAAAGTAAGAGTGGAGTCGCCATTGCGGTGCTCCATGCGATAGTCACTGAGAAGGAACGCTCCTCTTACGACTGGTCTAGTGGTGGGTAGCGGCCCTGACTAGTAAACGGTGTACCGTTGGTTCGGCCCTCGCTCTTTTCAAAACTGTTGCATCATTTTTCCAATTACCGCAGTACCATTTATCTGCAGTATTTTCACTTTTTCTTTGACTTCTGAATTTTTCGTTTGGCAATTAATGTAGAGTGCGGAGACTTCAAGGATCACACACCTCAAGGATCGAGTAAAATTGTTGAGAGACGAATCGCATGACGATGTCTATTCCTGTCAAGTTTTGACTTCCTTATGGTCCCACATTTTACTCTGTGCAGAAATGATGAAAAAAGATAATGCGGTAATTGGAAAAAAATATTGCGAAAGTTTTGCAAAGAGCGGGGGCCGAACCAACGACACACCGTTTACAAGTCAGGGCCGCTACCCACTACACCACTCGACCAGTTGGAAGGGGGGCGTTCCTTCTCAGTGACTATCGCATGGAGCGCCGCAATAGTGAATCCACGCTAACTTTGAAGATAATTTTAGGGCCTTGGAAGGTCAATCGGGGAACTTTTGAAAATTGGTATGAACATGCCTCGGGGGTACCTACAAGCCGGTCACTCGTGAGTGAAAATGTGAAATTACACTCGCGAGTGCATCTCACTCTCGAGTACTTTTCCGATAAAGCACTCGCGAGTGTCGAGTTACTCGATCTAACAACACTACTACGCACACGGCACTTTGTTAAAATCTCACATGAAAATGAAGGAATTGTGGGGAATCCATTCCTCTAACTAATGAAAAAATAGAACTCCATAGCTTAATTGTAAAGTGAGTTTTTTTTCTACGCAAGCGCACTCGTGTAATAAGGTCTGTCTCTAAAAACGGAAAACGCCATCAAATAGAGCATGATTGAAAGTACATTGAACTCTCTTTACAGGGAAATCGAAGGAAAAAATGTTCTAGTTCCGCGCTCTGGTCGGTTCTCTCGCGATTCGTCTCATAAGAGCCCGTTTGCGTAAGAGTCAATCCTCATAATGCCACCGTACAGTGAATTTTAGAAATTTGAAATAACAACTGTTTTTAAGAGTCTTTCATAGATAAGAGACAATGGCCAAATTTGGTGGTATGCAAATTTGACGGTAGGTCACTACAACCCTTTGAAGTTCGGGTGTTTTCGTGGTTTTTGGATCATAGCAGTGTTTATATTTGCTATTACGGACCCTTTACCTTCCTGTAACGACTGATATGTGTTTTTGAAGGTGGGAGTTCTCTTCAACGACAGTACCAAATTGGTATTGGATGCTGCCGGAAACCAGCTGCAATATATGGATAAGGAGAATGTGGAGGAGTTCTACACAATGAGTCTCTTCCCCGAGGCTCTCAACAAGAAGGTGTAATAGCGTTCGCGATAGAATCATACAATTGGCCAACAGATGGCGGGCAGTAGAAAAAATCAAACTCTAAGGAGAACGTCGGTTTAGATATTATCGATGGTGCTGACCATAATGGCTAGTATTTTATGCAAATCGCTCTCCTACCTATTATAGAATAAACAAAATGCATCTCATCCATAACATTTTCATGATGGCAAGGAAATCGATCACGATACTATCTCGTGTGAACTCACTTACAAGGGGAGACCGCATAGTCGATATGGAGCTTTCGAATGAGACATTTTACTATCATAAAAGTAAGAAATAATCGGTTTTTTTTTAAATTGCTAAACAAATCTGAAGACTTCTCCACCCTTAGTGAGACTAGCGACTTTTCCGGACATAGCCACAATTTTAGCCTCTTCCCCACAGAGAGTGGAGATATGACACAATCTCTATAGCAGTTTTAAACCACTTATTTCTTACTTTTATGATAGTATTCGATCCCACTAGGTCTCAATCGGAAACTCCATATCGACTATGCGGTTAGAGCGATTTTCGGTAACTATTCCGGAGGTAGTTCCAGAAATGTAAATGTCTTAGTTTTTATGGAGCATCAATTGTCAATTTCTCAATGTCAGGCTGTGCAAGTTTCACAGGCGGAAAGTTCAAATTTGAACTCCAGCAATTCAGTATCTCAGCCTCTAGAACATCAAACAAGTTTTTATGGGATATAAAACTATTCAACTTATCAGAAAATAAATTTCAAGCTTCTAGATACCTTTTTCAAATTTGAAATTTCCACTCGTGAAAATTGTGCGGCATTGAGCTCAAAGTGGTAGCACTTCCAGACGCCGCGCGAGCATCTGTATGGTAAATAATTCAGCAATTATTTCTTCCGTGTTTTTCTGCCCAGACGTACTCGGTTAAAAATTCTTCCATCGTCTAAATTTAAAATGTAGCTCGGATGATTTGTCTCGTATGACTCGGATGATTAGGATGTAGCTCGGAAAAGAGCTCAGTGGAGCTCTTTTTGAGTTTAGCATATCGAAATATAAAATTGGTGCTCGATAAAATAACTTTACATTTGTAACCGTCCACTGGATTCACCATCAATCTATTTTTAGTGAATTTTCCCACGATATCGATTTCTTTGCAATCACGAAAATACTACAAATAAGTTGAATTAAGCCGACGACCGATTTGTATCTTTAAAAAAACAAACTCATCAGAGCTGTGCGGCCTGAACTATTTTCCGGTATAACCATGCGGAAATAAAAACGTAGGCATACAAGTCATAATCGGCATGAATTTTTTTCTCAAAGAAAGCAATAACGGAAAAATAGAAAAAATAATAAAATGAAAAAAATACACAAAAACACCTATCGTACGATTAATTTTTCTAATTAAACGATAAACGATAAATATTTAATTAAACGAATACTCAGGTAATCTTTTTTTTAAATTCAAATTTTTATATTATTTATTGAAATTTTATTTTATTTTTCATTAACCGGCATGAAAAATACTCATTCCGTTCCCGGCACGGCATCTGTATGGGCAAACCGGCATATTTGGAATACGGGATTGGCCATGCATCACAGCCCTGATACTAACCATCGTTCTCAGATCACTCGAGATTCACTGAATCGATGTTCTTCTATGCTTCTTTTTTATGATGTTCTAGCTTTGCTAAATTTTATGGAAAATGGCCTCATAGTATTTTATACTCGTTCACGTAAATTGTCCTTTGCAGATAACTCTTCTCAAGTACTTCCGATCCTACATGAATGATCATCTATTGAAGGCAGGAGAGGGCATGGCCCCGAAGGTACATTGTGCAAATGTACTTGCTGTTTTTGCCTTTTGTTTTTTCGTCTTTTTTTAGGCGTTGGCTTCTTTTTTTTAAATTACCGACAACGTATGCATTTAACAAAGTGGAATATCACAACTGGTTTTGGTTACAAATATTAAATCTAGTAGTGGTGCTG